>CM052798.1:87314358-87738696 GCA_028533885.1 Nasua narica | reverse complement strand
CTCATGAAAATGAGGCAAACAGCAGTTTGAAACCATTACTCAAATGCTTGTAGGCACGTTAGAGGAATGTACCAATAAATATGAAAAGGTTCATTCTTCCTTTTGAGTAGCTTTGACCATAGTCTCCTAGGTCATAGGACCTAGGAGACCTATAGTAGACCTTAGTTAGAACTGGACACACAAGGTTGAAACTGCCTCTAGTCCCTATAAGCCACGGACGTCTTCACTCTCTGGGAACCGTCATTTCCCCATTTGTAAGGCCAGAGTGACTGATGCCTGCCCAGCCTTTTTTTCTGGGGGTGATTTTGGTAATCGGAAAGAGATGTGGCCCGTTAAAGTCTTTTATCAACTATAAAGCACCATGGAAAATATAAAATCCCTTAGGATGTCTTGTTTTTGCATAAATCAGAATCTGGTTCTTCCTAAAAATTTCTTCTGCCTTAAAATTATTCCTCTTTAGAACAAACTAGTTATTTGCATGAGAAAACAGGTCATATAGACCTTTCATTTTGGGGCCAGATGGTAGGTGCCAAGATTAGCTCCAATTTCATAGCATCGTTTGGAAATTCCACGGTGGGATTTCATAGTGTTTTTTACTTTTTCATGCAGTCGAGCTCCATACAAGGGGTCTACATCTGCCCAGCTCTGCTAGGTTCTGTGACTGTTTTCTTATCTTCCCCATGTTGTGGCCACCCCTAGAGAGTTTACATAACTTTCCCCCCTCCAAATTCAATGAGAAGTCAACCATGTTCTTAAATTTTTTTTCTATAAAATTAAATCTAGTTATTTTAATCTTTGCTAGGAGACTTAAAACATATTTCCTTCTTGTTAAATCACCAACATATGCACAATCAGTCGTCAGTAAAAACCAAAATATGCAAGTGAAAAGTAAATTGACGGGAAAAATGCAAATTCAAAAATCTCAGAAGCATTGCTTTTAGTCTGTTTTCTTTTGGGCTAAAAGCAGACCCTGCAAACCAGGTTGCGCAGAAAAATGGGAAAGAAGGTGAAATATGGCTGACCACCCCAGAAAGAATGAAGATGTGCTTATGGATCCCCTGGAATTCTTTCTCCGTGGTTGAGTTATCCTGTGTCTCAAGAGGATGGGAGCTATTTTTATCCCACATGAGCCCCTCTGTTCCTTGGTGCAGTGAGACCAAGCCCTCAGGACAGGAGCAAGTATTTCTCTCCTACCACTTGCCATTCCACTCTCCTTTGGCCTCAGTGACTCTAGCATGCCCCTGACTTCTGTAGGCCCAAGAGGCCCAAATCCCAGAGCTGATTCAGCTCATGTCCACAGCCCGGCAGCATGCTCCAGGGTAAGCCATGGAGTTGCTCTATTGAGTCCTTAACTTCCAAATTCAGCTCAATTTCTGACAAGGCAGGACAGCCCATATCTGCGAGGTGGCAGGATACGAGGGAAGGAGAATGTTCTTTCTCTGTTAGCTTTATCTTTGTCACCCCACCTTCCCTTCTGCTGGCCCAGAAAACACTACTTGTTTCTCTACAGGCTTTAGGATCTGCCTTCAATTTCTGGAAGAGTTCAGTCCAGTCCATCTGATTAGTTCACTCCCCAGACACGTGTGAATGAAGCAGGCCACGTGCACCAAGTGGTAGCAGGCTCAGTGGGGGATCACGGGAGAGTGCCTCAGGGCAGGGGGTACTGCCACTGCCAGGCCAAGTTCCCTTTAACCAACATATGGAACTCCTACCTATTCTCAAAGCCAAGTTCACACCCTTGACCTTGATCACCTGGCCGGAAGAGACTGACCCCCCTGGCAGTCCTTCTCTGCACCACGTAGAAGCTTCTTATCACTGATCACCACGCATCCCATTTGTTTGCATGAGTGTCTTAGTTTTCCTCCTGACCAATCAGTTCCTTGAACAAGGCTGGATCTAAGTCTCATGCAGGCTCACACTCTAAACACCGCCTAGCCTAGTGCTTTACACACATGAGGGGCTCAATAAATTATTTCATTTCTAAAATAATGGCTTCTTTAGATTTTTACAGCTTTCCTAAGTTTAACGATTATAAAAACATATGTGGGGAAATCTCTAAACACTTGAAAATTAAACAAAACATTTACAAACAATCCATTAGTTAGAAAATCTCAAAGAAAATTAGAAAATATTTTCAACTCAATGAAAATAAAATCATAAAACATCAAAATTTATGGGATTTACCTAAAGCAGTTCTTAGAAGAAAACATAAATACTTATATTAGAAAAGAAAGGTATCAGATTGATCATCTAAGCTTGTACCTTAAGAAACTACAACGGGGGGTGCCTGGGTGCCTCAGTTATTCAACGTCTGCCTTCGTCTCAGGTCAAGATCTCAGGGTCCTAGGATCAAGCACTGCATCGGGCTCCCTGTTTATCGCGGAGCCTGCTTCTCCCTCTCACTCCCCCTGCTTGTGTTCCCTCTCTCACTGTGTCTCTGTCAAATAAATAAAATCTTAAAAAAAAAAGAAAAGAAAAGAAAAAAAGAAACTAGAACAGGAAGAGCAAAATCAGGACAAAACAAGAAAAAAGGGGCGGGGAGTACAAAAGAAGGACAGATACCAATGAAATGATAAACAGAACAATAGAGAAAAATCAATGAATCCAAAAGATGGTTCTTTGAAAAGATCAACAACATTGATAAACGTCTAGTAAAAAAGGAGAAAAAACGCAAATCACTGATATTAGGTATGAGAGCCTACAGGTGCTGTAGACATTAATGAGGTAATAAGAGAATTACTAAGAATAACTCTACACACACAGATCTGACAATTTAGATGAAATGGATTAATGGACTAATTTCTTGAAAACTGCAAACTACCAATTCAGTCATGATGACAAGGGTTATCTGAGTAGTCTTATAATAATGATTAAAGACATTGAATTCATAGTTAAAAAACCTTTTAAACGAGAAATCTCCAGGCCTGCATGGTCTCACTAGTGAATACTTAGAAACATTTCAAGAAGTAAGAGCAAGGGACGCCTGGGTGGCTCAGTCGGTTAAGCGTCTGCCTTCAGCTCAGGTCATGATCCCAGAGTCCCGGGATCGAGTCCTGGAATGGGGCCCTGCATTGGGCTCTCTGCCTGGCAAGGAGCATGCTTCTCCCTCTCCCTCTGCCTGCAGCTCTCCTTGCTTGTGTTCTCTCTCTCTGTGTCAAATAAATAAAGTCTTAAAAAAAAAAAGGGCAAATAAAGAGGAGCACTCCCCAACTTGTTTCAGCAGCTAGCATTATCCTAAGATCAAAACCACACAGTGACAACAAAACTTCAGATCCATATCCCTCACGAACATAGATGCAAAAATCCTCAGAATGTTAGCAGATTGAACCAGCAATATATGGAAATAGTAATGCATTGTGACTAAATGTCCTTCAATGAGTGAACACGGCAACGATACTCCATATTCTCACTGTGGTGATGGTTACACAAATCTGTACATGTGTTGCAATGCACAGAACTGTACACACACACACCAGGCGATTTTACTGTATGTCAGTTTCTAAAATGAAGTTTAAAAATGGGTGTGTTCTGTGTATGTGTTAGCTCTCTGGTGATGGGCACTAGCTTTTGTACTATACCTTCGCCAAAGTGCTTTCAGATACATTTCATATAATTTCCTCACCAGCAATCACATGAGATGTGCATTATTAGTCTCATTTTATAGATGGGGAAACTGAGTCTTGGGGGGGGGATGTCTTCACACATACTAAGGAGCAAACCAAGACACAAGTTGAGGTCCTCAGTGGAAAGTCCCTGTCAGCAGAGTTCCTGCGAACTTCCTCTGGCTCTCTGATTGCACCCCAGACGGTAGTGGCAGGGAAATCCTGTGTGCCCCCCACCTCTATGCTGCTCCCCCATGGAAAGTGAATATAGAAGCAATTGTGCCCAAGGCCAGTGGCTGCCAGGACCTCACTGCAGAAGGTTTTCATGAGTGGGAACTCACAGCACAGGGAAGCTAAGGCAAGCAAGCTCCTGGCTATGGCAGCTAACGTCCGCCGCAGCAGAGAAGACTTCCCCCACTCTCTAAGTGCCTGCTCTCCAGAGGGTTTCTTTTCCTTCTGTAATCCCCTAAGGGTAAGGTATTCTATCAGGTTCCACGTAAAACAGGTGGAATAGAAGAGCAAGAATGAAGCCTGCTAGAGGATTCCTTCAATTTTCTCCAGTTCCCTGCAACCCCAGGACACTTATCTGAGATGCCCTTTACTCCCCATCTCTGCTCTACCCCAAAAAGCACATGTGTGTTAAGAGAGGAGGAGAGACCAGAAACTGGAGGAGATGCCCACTGGGGCCCTAATTGATTGAGGTGGTCAGGAGGAGTGAGTGAGAGCCAAGAACACACTAATGAAAAATGCACTAACGACAGCTTGTCATGTACTTGCAAATCTCTCCCCCGCTTTCAATTCAGTTAACATTTATCAAAAATACGAAGGGATGTATATGACCACATAATTGCTTATATCCCCTCTTCATCCCAGTAGAGCTTGATGGTCAAGAGCCATCTTGAGGGGACTTGATTTTTAAATGGGATACCAATTCAAGATGCCGCAGGGACTGTTGCCAAAATTCTGGAACCCATCAGGAAAGTTTGGACAGGCAAGGGGCAAGTGTATCTCCCAGTGGCCACCAGTGCAGCCCTTCCCCTACTGCAATGCCATCATTTTGGAGTGACAGTCTGCTTCCAAAGCTTGGTTCTGGCTGCAACATCGTGAGGCTGAGTCGTTCCCTCCCATTCCAACCCCACTAGAGTGAGCCAGGCCTGCAGGCTGCAGGGATGAGGGAGTTTTGGGAGGCACTGAAGATGCAGCGTGGACTCTGAGACCCTGCTGCAAAGGAGCAGTGGGCTAAGGGAGAAGTCTGCAATGCCTCTGCAATCTAGGTTCGGTGAGTAGAGACTGTAGGCAAGGCACATCTCATGTGCGGGCCTGGGCAAATCATGGCAAAGAGCACGGGATGACTTCATTTTATGTCTGGGAGCATGAGGCATCAGGGTGTGCTTGTCCTTGAAGGCAATTGTCCTTGGAGGCAATTGTGTCTCTTCTGTGCTTGCAGCAACAAACCTTAATGGTGGGAAGAGGGGCAATCCTAGGAAAATATATTTTAGGGAAGAGTAAGAAAGATCCACTTGCTTTCCAGGCAGCCTAAGGTTACCCTGGGAGCCTAGGATTCTTTCTTCCTTAAGGACCCAGAATGATAGATTTTGAAATAATATTTTAAAATAGCCCTATCTCTAGCAGCTTTCCTCTTTAGGAAGCAGATAGGCTTAGTGTTCCCCAGACAAAGCCAGGAAAAGGACCTAGGGTTATCTGAAATCCATTTTATGGTTACAGGATGCTTTATTTCAGTCTTAGAAGCAATTTCTCACACACATCTCATCTGGTTTTCCAATTCCATAAGGCAGGTTTTATGATTCCCGTTCTACAGATGAGGAAATCAAGGCTCAGAGAGATTAAGGAACATGCTCGAAATCTCTCAATAATTATATGGGAGAGCAAGGACTAACTCCCAGGCCTTCCATGTCCCTTGTTGCCTTTCCTATCAGGACTGGGGTTCTCAAACTGAACACCATCTCTAGGGATTGCGAAAACAACACCCACACGATGAGAATTTCCTTTTACTTCAATTCTGAATTTAACAAGTGAGGACCTTAGCAGGTGTTCCATAGGTGGCCAGAAGTGTTTGTTTAATATTTTCCAAATCCAGCCCTGCCTTCCTCCCTCTGTTCGTTCCCTCCTCTCACAAACACATACGGAGACCCTGCCGCAGACAAGTCATGGTACTAGGCATCGTGGAAGTTACAAAGATAAGTGAGAGTCAGATTCTTCCTCAAGATGCTTAACAAGGCCGTATTTAATCACAAACAGGCATGTTACCGCAGACTGTAAGGAAGTCAAAGGATCTAAGAACACCTTGCTGTACTTACGGGAATCTGTAACATCCTTGTCTGTTTGCTTATATTCCATAGCCATCAATGGCAAGCTCCCTGTAAGTAGGAACACATCTCTATTCACGACTGAATTCTCAGTACCTGGGACAGCACCTAGGACACAGTTGGCGCCAGCGATCTGTTGACTGAATGAATCCGTGAGAAGTTGATCCTTCATGGGGGTCTCCTAGAAAGTTTCAGGGAGAAACTAGCATTTGTACCAGGCCTTGATGAAGAGGCAGGTGTTTTAGCAGGTAAGGTAGCCATGTGTGTTCCAGACAGAGCGTGAAGAGTGTGGGGCCAGACAAGAACAGCTGGGATGGTGAAAGGATACAGTTGGGCTGAAATGTCAGGAATGTATGGGAGGGAAGTGAGGTTGGGCCTATGCCATGCAGGGCCCGGATGGCGGCTGTTCCCTGGATTGGCCATGGGAGACCATTCAAGTGTCCCCAGTGGGGAGAGGCTGGCCAGACCCGTGGGTTAGTGTGACAGACCTGGTATGGCTCACAGCGGGAGTGACAAGAGAGAGGCTGTTGGGGGTACTGGAGGTGGCAGCAAGAGTCTAGGTGAGAGGTGACTGAACTCAGCAGAAATTGGGGGAGTAGGAACAGAGGGCGCTTTATAACCAGAATGTTCCAATCTCAGAAGCAGATGAATGTGGAGGATTGAAGGACAGAGGGAATTCAAGAGGATACTGAGGGGGGCACCTGAGTACCAGGAAGAGGAGTTAGGTGAGAGGAGGAGAACTGTTTGCTTGAGGCATCTCATGCTTGAGTGCCCATGGGATCGCTGGTGACAATGTCCAGCCAGATGTCAGAATGTCGGAGAGATGGGTGTGGCCTGACAAGCCCTTCTAATCCTCGGGTCAAAAATATCCAGTGGAGCTGGGCTGCGGAATTACAGGCTGCAGAGCATCAGCCGTGGAAGGGGCCTTGGAACTCACTCCTCTTCTGAGGCCCAGAGAGGTTAGGTGACTTGCCCAAGGTCACACAGCCAATTGGCCCTCCCTAATTCTTACAGGAGGTCAATTAACTTTTAGGTGATTTGAATATTAAAATTGAAAAGTTCCTAATTTGCATCTCTCCATGTGCGAAGCTGATTGGGGGGGCACCTGGGTAGCTCAGTTGGTTAAGCCTCCGCCTTCAGCTCAGGTCTTGATCCCGGGGTCCTGGAATCGAGTCCTGCATCAGGATCTCTGCTCAGTGGAGAGTCCACTTCTCCCTCTCCCTCTGTCTGCTGTTCCCCTTTTTGTGCTCTCTCTCTCTAATAAAAAAATAAAATCTTTAAAAAAAATTAAAATAAAAAAATAAAATGGGTATTGCCATTATTCTTTAAAAAAAAAAAGCTGATTAGGGTACTACAGTAATGAAATAAAGCAAATGATCTCTGTTGGTGAACTTAGCTGCCACCCAAGTGACAGCATGGTCCTAAAGGAATCAGGGGCAGGGTGGGCGGTGGCTTAGATTATTTTGGGGGTTTTTGTGGTTTGTTTTTGGTGTGTTTCTGTCTCCTTCGGTCTCCTGCATTCAGCACCCATGAGGGCCGCAGCCACAGGTGATCAACTTGCTTGAGTTCTGAATCCATAACCTCTCAAACTTCTAAACTCCCAGAAGGTAGAAGAAAGAAAACCAAGCCTTATACTGTACCCCAAATTTCTTTCTTCCTCATCTAAATGACACTGGTCCAGCTGCAAACTCTAGGACTTTCAAGAAAAGCAAACACAACCCTAACAGCATGCCAAAGGTCACCCGGCCTGTGGTAAGAATGAATGATTAACTCCTGTGAAAGTGAGTTTTGAGAATTTTTTTTTTTTTATAGTGTTCAAAGGTACAACTGGAAAATGTTAGCCCAGGGCAAATTCTAAGACAGCTCCTTCCCCCATCCCATGTGCTCCATCCATTCCCTTTCCCTCAAGGACCATGATCGGAGTTCATGATCGGAGTGAACCCTGTCAAGGGCAGAAGGTGAGGGTCATTCCCTCTCCCTTGGTGCCTGAGGGCTCATCTGACGGCAGAGGGGGCAGGAAGGCGGAAGCTTCTCCCCGGAAGCCCTGTGGGCTTTGTCTCCAAGCATCTCTCCCCGCCCCTGTACGGCAAGAAATTCATTAGGAAAAGGCAAAAAACATGGATCGCCGGCATCTAGCACAGTTAACTTGAGGGACCTCCTTTTTCTCTCTGAGCCTCCAGGTGCCCGCGAACAAAATGGGTTTATGATGCCTACCTACCAAAGGGTTGTTGAGGGGAGGACATAAGATAAAGCAGAAAGCACACAAAAATATGCCTGGTGCGTGGGAAGTAACTGCACACCTTGAAGTCCTTTCCTTTCTTGGATCATTGCCCTCCCCTTTAACACTCCTTCCCAGACGCCTCAGGGGTTCTCCTTTTCCCTGTCCTTATCCGTCAGGGGTCTGTAAGGAATTATAGGAGCACCGCTGCCTTTTCTCTTCCGCAGCCCCTCCACTCTCGTGGGGGAGGTGCTGGGCCCCCTGCAGCGCATGGATGTGCCACCATCCCCTGGGGTGGCCTGGACTCCCATGGTGCAGTAAGAAAAGAGGAGCCTCCGGGAGCACGCGGTCAGCCCGGTGGGTCAGAAGGGCCTCTTCAGGCGCCAGGTGAAGCGACGGAGGACCCCAAAGGCACAGGGCTCTGGGAGGGTGCTGGCTGGCCCGGTCAAGGCAGGTGGCATTGCCTGTGCTCAGGGTGCCCGAGAGGAACCGCGAGCGCCCCCTGCCGTTTTGCAGTCCTATAGCACCGAGCCGGGGGCGGACCTCTCTACCCAACGCAGAGCCAGGACTTCCCATCCGTGGCCGGGTGAGGGGTGCACCCCAAGCCCCGCCCCCACTGCTTCTACTCACTCCTGCAAGAAACCGTGTCCTGGTCACCAAGGCCACAAGTCACTAATGGTAGCCCCTGGACAGAGAGGGTCAAAGGCAGAGAGCTATCCCCTATGTCCCTTGATCCACCCTGTGGGGAAGAACCACCTCTGGGAGGAAGGCAGCGGAGGAGAGGGAAAGGCAAACGGAGAAGGCGGGGTCCCAGAGCTGTCGCGATCCCAGCAGCGCAGGAGCCCAGAACCCAGCTCTCTCTGACCTCTGGCCACCAAATGGGCCAAACCGTGGATTTCCTGAGAGAGGGGCCGGTGGCTGGCTCAGCTGGTATGTCAGGTGTGAAAGTACACTGTCATCTGGGTTGGGTGTTCTAATATCCAAATTCCCCTCTATGCCCGGCAGAGGGAGGTGACAGTTTACGTGATATTCAAGAGCTCTGCATTACGCCCGGGAAAGTGTTTTGTTCATTCAGAATGCCATTCCTCCGGGAGCACCGCTCCCTCCGTCTTTTGTATTGGGTCCTGACAGAAGACGCATAGGTTACAAAGCCTGAGGACAGATGGTAGAAACTCACAAAACAAAGTCACACAGCCAATGAGAGGAAACGAATGGTTCTAGACCCAGAGACAAGGGAGGTTGTGTCCTGTAGCCCAGATGGAGGGGAGGTGAGAGGTGGGGGGCGAGGGCCGAGAGAGGGGCAGCGGGCAGATCACATGGGCAGAGAGGAGTTTCAGGGTTTTTTTCTGAGGGATGGGAAGCTACTGAAGGGTTGGAGCAGGGAAACAGGAATTGATTTGCATGTCAAAGAGAGGAGACTAGGTCTTGTGGGGAAGACTTGGGTGGGGTGCGGTGGGTGGCAAAAGTGAGGACGAGGATGTCCCTGCAGCACTCTAGGGAGGAGAGGGGGTGCTTGGCCTGCAGCGGGAGCAGCGTGGGGGGTGCGGGGACACGCACTCAGACTACATTTGGAAAGGACAGCCAAGAGGATCCGCGGGGGGACCGAAGGTGTGGGGCGATGGAAGGAGATGCCCCAGGACAGCGCGGGGTTGTGGCCGAAGCAAATGATTGCACGATGACTCTACCGAGTGGGGGCAGCCTGGAGAAGGGAAATCAAGGGTTCAGTTGGGGACATGGTAAATTTGAGCAGATCATTTTCTCATCTCTCTTCTGGCCTCTCCCTTCTCACCGCTACAACAAAGGGCGGTACAGGTCACCACTGGGTGACCAGGATCTCCTCCGTGGTGATTAGGGCCACTTTCCCTAATTCTCCCACATTCTTACACCTTCTAAACCCACGGATAGATTCTGAACTCAGAGAGAAGCAGCAACAGTGCCCTTTTAATTCTGTTTTGGGGAGAGGGAGAGGGAGAAAGACCCCACAAAAGCAGGTCCCCGTGTCCCACAAGGGTCCTGCCCCTGCTGAGGACCACCATGAGAGTGGAACCAGGGTGGAAGGTGAGGGGGGGGCGAGTCAGCGCACAGGCCCCGGGTGAGGAAGAATCACCACAAATGTCTGACCGGCTAAAGCCCGATTTGGATTTCAATTCCTACACTGCTTAGGTTTGCACTTGAGAAGTTGCAGGGGCTTCTGGGGGGCGGGGGGAGTGTTTTAGACTTTGTTTCCAACCAGCTCCAAGTTTATGATGTGAGCCCCACCGCTCAGCCTGCATGAACACCCAGGTAGTGGCACCCTAGATGTAAAGACCTCTACCATCTCTTCAAGTGAGAAATGATTCCATCATTTTGAAGGAGAGAAAAACCCCAAATGCACGTAGAAGTCCAAGAAGCTCGAGACCTGAATGGACAGTTTTTGAAGGAGTTCTGCAAACATTTTTACGCAACATATTATTTATTGGGCATTTGGTATGTGCCCAGGGTTGTAAAGACAAGCTTGAAAATACCGATGAAGTCCCTTTCTCATAGAGATTTCACTCTAGTGGGAGATGATAGATAGACCGATAGATAGAAGAAAGGAAGAAATGGAAAACCATTCAGGTGGTCCTAAGTGCCATGGAGAGAAATAAAGCCAAGCAGGAGGTAGAACGTATCAAGACTGGGGTGAGGAGGGAGTAGGACCAGTGATACTAGTTTGTATAAGGAGGTTAGGGAAGGTCTTTCGAGGCAACAACAAGTAGAGTCCCAAGGTGGAGTCATGCTTGGAATGTTCTAGAAGAGTAAGGTGTGACTGGAGGCGGGTGTGAGAAAGGAGAGGAGGAGGAGACAGGTTCGGGAAGCTCGGAGGCTGCAGATAATCTGGGCCTTTGGATTCCCGGATGAATAGGATGGGAAGTGATTGGAGGACTGGGAGCAGAGGAGTAACGGGATTAGAAAAGTGGGGAGGACCCGGGTTGTGAGTGGTGGGCAGAGACCAGGGAATTCCGGGGGCACCAGACACCACATGAGGATGCGTGAAGCTCTAAATGCTCAAACCCAAGTCATCATGAGAAGCCTGTCGCATTGCTGCTGAAAGCTCCATTGAGTCGTGCTCTGCAGAGTCACTGGTGTCTGCTGTGTGCCACACACCGGGCATACCGTGGGATAAAAGACGAGATGCGTGCGTGTGTGGTGGGAGATGGGAGCACACCAGAGTCCAAATGCGGGGTCATAATAGCAGATAGCACGGGAAGGCGAGTGATAGGAGCCGAACTCCTGCAGGCCTTTTTGAGAGAAAAAAGGTATTGGTTAACTTTTGACTCCAGCCTATAGAATGAGTCTGTATTTACAAATAGCCTTGGTAACCATTAAAAGGACAGAGAGATAGCATATGGACCTTACACACTAGTAAGAGGGGAAAAAGAAGTAGAAAAAGAAAAAAAAAAACAACCCTTAATTTGTATTTAAAAAGGCAAGACGGTGGGGTAAAAGACAGAAGGACCTGGTTTGGAAAATGGGTCACACAGAAAATACAAGAGTAGCAATAAATCCAAATGCGTTAGTCATCGGAATAGATGTAAATGAATTAAACATTAGAGTCAAAAGACCTTAGTTGTCAGATGGATTTTTTTTTTTTTTAGAAAATCAGCCATTTATGAGAGACAGAGTTATCAAGAATGTAAAGACACAAAGAGGTTGAAAGCTAACGGATGGAAATGATATTCTAGGGCAAATAAAAGTGGAGGAGTCCTGATATTAGCATCAGACAAAATCAATTTACACGAAATGTTTACCATAGTTAAGAAAGGATGACCTTACAATGATAAACTCTTCAGGTTAGTGGGAAGATATAAACATTCCAACCCTGGGTGTCCCTAATAACATAGTCTGAAAGTATATTAAGCACACGTTGTTAGTACTCTGAGGAGAAAAAAAAAAAATCCACACTTGTAATGGGAAATTTTAAAATGTTTCCAGTAAATGTTGGAAAATGCAGCCCAAAAAGAAACCTGAAATACACACAAACTGAGCAGTGCAAGATCTGACATTCCTCGTACTCTACTTCTTTTTTTTTTTAAATTCTATTTATTTATTTGACAGAGAGAGAGAGAGATGACAAGTAGGCAGAGAGGCAGGCAGAGAGAGAGGAGGAAGCAGGCTCCCTGCTGAGCAGAGAGCCCGATGCGGGGCTCAATCCCAGGACCCCGAGATCATGGCCCGAGCCGAAGGCAGAGGCTTTAAACCACTGAGCCACCCAGGGGCCCCTCGTACTCTACTTCTAAGCTCATTCCCCCTTGTATGCGCTGACAGTGCAGCACCAAGCGAGAAGCTGGTCTCCACAGGCATCCAAGGATTGGGGCCTTCAGAACACTGTCCTTTTTTTTTAAAGACTTTTTTTTTTAATGATTTTACTTATTTATTTGAGAGAGAGAATGAGTGAGTAAGTGTGAGCACATGTGAGAGCAGGGGGAGGGGCAGAGGGAGAGGGACAAGCAGACTCCCCACTGAGCACAGAGCCTCACTCCCCTGGGCTCTGTCTCACAACCCTGAGATCATGGCTGAAATCAAGAGTCTGATGCTTAACCCAATCAGCCACCCAGGTGCCCCAAGACATTGTCTTTGACTATAGTGCAATCTATTTAGAAATCAGTAATGAAGACATACTAGGAAACCCGATATATTTGAAAATAATACTTTTTAAAAAACTTCCAGGGGCGCCTGGGTGGCCCAGTGGGTTAAGGCCTCTGCCTTCCGCTCGGGTCGTGATCTCGGGGTCCTGGGATCAAGCCCCGCATCGGGCTTTCTGCTCGGCGGGGAGCCTGTTTCCCCCTCTCTCTCTCTGCCTGCCTCTCTGCCTACTTGTGATCTCTCTCTCTGTCAAATAAGTAAATAAAATCTTTAAAAAAAAAAACACAAAAACTTCCAAGTACCCCACAGGTCAACAAAGAAATCATGGTAGAAATCTGAAAATGAATAGAACTAAATGAGATGAAAGTGCCATTTACCAAAACCTGTGGAATGCCACTAAAATTGTATTAAAAGGGAATTCATATACTTAGAAAAGAAGAAATGCTGAGGAGTTCTGAGGTATTTATAACCATTTAAGAAGTTATAAAAAAAAAGACTATCAGAATAAACCTGAAGAAGTAGAGGGAAAGAAAGATATGAGCAGAAATTAATGAAAAACTTATAAACATGAAAAAGCAAACAAGGATTATTTGATAAGCCTCATCAAGAGAGAGGAGTACAAACACACCAGAATTCAAATAAAGTACTATGAGGAAATTTTTTGCCGGTAAATTTGAACACTTAGATGAAACAGATGAAATCTTGGTAAAATACAAATTAACAAGAAGCTCAAGAAGAAGTAGAAAATCTGAATATCATTTATCCCTAAAAGAAAATAAATAGCTTAAAATCTTCCAACAAAGAAAACACAAGGCCAAGTCAGCTTTTTAGGTGAGTCTTACCAAACTTCCAAGCAAAGAGATTCTAATTTTATTATCATTCTAATTTTATGAGAATTGAATAGAAAAAAAGA
This sequence comes from Nasua narica, assembly GCA_028533885.1. Lineage (NCBI taxonomy): Eukaryota > Metazoa > Chordata > Mammalia > Carnivora > Procyonidae > Nasua > Nasua narica. Next base: position 87,725,031 of record CM052798.1, on the reverse strand, counting down.
CAGAGTATTTCCTAACTCTGGTGAAATGCAGAGCGGTAAAGTTATAGAGGACAACACAGCATACCGCCATGACCTTAAAAAATGGGAATTTTTTTACCTAAGATACAAAATGCACTCCATTATAATGGAGAAAGTCACTGAAAATTCATCGACATTAAAAGGGAGAATTTAGGCTGGTGCTACCACTTCAGAAAATATGCTGAAAATACACACACACACACACACACACACACGTATATATATTCTTCAAACTTGAGATTTCACTCTTATGTGTATAATCTTAAAAGACTTGAGTGCATCAGTCAGATACATATAAGAATGTGCATAAAAATGGTTCAAATCACTAAAACTAGAAACAACCCAGATGCCCAGTTACAGTAATGTAAATATGTACAGTGGCATAAGGTTGCCGTGGAATATTCCACAGCAGTGAAAAGGAACACACCACTGCCACCTGCACCCTCATGGGACAATCTCAGAAGCACACCGTGGCCAGAAAGTCGGTCACGAAGACTTTGTATAGTAGGATTCCATTTATACAAAGCTCAAAAAATGGGCACAACTAAAAAGACATTCGGATGCACTCAAGTCATATTTTGTTGATTCCAAAATACACTTTTCACATTCTAATCTCCCTAAAAGGGGGTGTGTGCATATTATAAGCAGTGGCATCTTGCAATGACATTTAGCAGCACTTTCTCTTTCTTAGACATGAGATAAAGACGCGCCTCACAATTGTGGGGGGCTTAGCTTAGGTTCAATGAAATACGATAGGTAGTTGAACTATAAAGCAAAGCACCGGAATGACTAACATAAAACTTGGGAAAGAGGGAGCTAGAGGACGGAACGGCACCTAGAATTCTAAAATATGGGCAAAATGCTGCTTTTCACCTAGATGGCGAATATATTGGTGTCTATTTTATTGTTTTTCTTTAAACACTTTCAACTCTCATATGTATATCTTTCACTAAAAAAAGGTGTGTGGAGGCAAGGAAGCGGGGCCATGTGGCCAACAGCTCAGGAGGCTGGACAATGAAAGGAGGAGAGAGGGGGCGACACTTGCAAGAGGAAATGGCAGACACGACAGGCATAAATGGAAAGCCGCTCCTGAGACGCTGGGGGACACACTCCAACACATGAGGAAAAGTCCAGAGATACTTAATCTGGTGAGCATGACAGACAAAGGACAAGATGGGTTTGTGGAGTTCGTGGTGGAATTCTGCCCATGTTTTCCTTTGATGGTTTCTAATCTGTTCATGAAGAATTTACACATGGGGTGGGGGTGGTCACCAGGACTGGCCGAGGTGGGACAATGGCCAGGACGAGCTGATGAGTAAAATGCTAATAAGCATGTATTCCACGGTTACTACGTCCCAGGTTACAAAATGAGGAGCTTCTGACATCCATCGTTCTGCTTGTTCCCCTCCTCAGAGCGGTGAGGTAGCTCCTCTCTCCTCAGGCCCGGAGTCATTGCCCAGGGTCGCCATCGCAAAATACCACAGATCTCATCACTCACACAACACAACGTTATTTTCTCATGGCTCTGGAGAATGGAAACCCAAGATCCGGGTGTTGGCAGTACTGGCTTCTCCTGAAGCCTCCCTCCATGGCTTGCGGAGGGCCCTTCCTCCCTGCACCCCAGCCCCAGGTGCCTCCACCCCTTCTCCGCAGGGATGTCAGTCCTGGTGGATCCGACCCGAACGACCTCCCACCCGAACGACCTCATTTTAGTCTAGTCACCTATTTAAAGGCCCCATCTCCAAACATGGTCAGATTCTAAGGTGAGGGCGGTAAGGGCTTCCATGTACAAATTTTGGCGGGGCACGGGGAACACAATTCACCCCTAATCATACCCATGAAGAAATGGAGATGGAGAGAGGGGTGAACAACTTGCACAGTTGTGTCAGAGCTAGAGATGCAAAGGCAAGCAGGTCAACGACAGGGGCTGACTACCAACCATTCCACTATAAAAACAGTCCTGTGCCCAGGATGGATATGAAAACAAAAAGTCTCTTGGAGAATTAAAAAAAATAATAATAATAATAATACCAATCAGAATAAAGGAGTAATACCAGACTTTTCAGAGCCAGGCACTCTATCCCTGAAAATAGAGTGGATGGACTGCTCTCTCGTGGGCTCCCTTTTAAAGTCTGAGCTTCAGGCACCAAGCCTGTAATTGCTGGCCAAGGTGGTGGGAAAGGCCAGTCATTGAGCATCAGCTGAAACCCTTCTCCCAGAAGCCAGGCTTAAATTACGGGCTGAGGAGGGTGCCACCTACTGGGCTCTGAGGAGTATGAGTGGGAAAGAGGCTCTTTCCATAGGCAGTCCTCTACTGCCCTCTGCTGCCCAGCAGAGGAACACCCAGGAATCCACAGATAACCCTGCCTCCTTCAAAGACCGCAGGGGGATATGGAAGGGGGGCGGGGTAAGAATCTACCAGAATCTGGTGTGTGGAAGATGTCAGTCCCACTCCTCTCCATACACATACATGTTTCCAATCAACGGTCCAGCCAACTTTCACTTGGCATTTGTGACCATATAGCTATTTGCTAAACTTGCATCAGGGCGCCAGGGGGGCTCAGTCCGTTAAGAATACTATTCTTCATTTCACCTTGGGTCATAATCTCAGGGTGACGAGATCAAGCCCTATGTTGGGCTCTGGGCTGGGAATGGAGCCTGCTTAAGAGTCTCTCCCCCTCTCCCTCTGCCCCACTTCCCCTAACAACAACAAAACAATCTTGCTTCAGTTGTTTTCATTGTTAAAAAAATTAACTACCTTCTCAAATATGACCTTTACCAAGGCCCCAGAATATGAGACTTTGAATGCATGTCCTGATAACAGTAGTTTGCTCATTGTTTCGTGTTTTCAAAAATCATAAACTTATTGTATGTTCGAAAGGATTTTTTTTAACATTTTAAAACCATGATTTCCTATGCCCTCAGCATATGGTTACAGTATTTTTGTAAAAATATTTCAATTTCAAAAAGCTAGTAGTTCATGCTTTTAGAAATTTCAGTGTTACATACTTGGGTAAAATGTTCTTAGGAATAAAGGATTCCCTCGAGAAGCATAAATAAGTGCCAGGAGAAACCAATGACCTGCCCAGGCTCCCAGAGTTCCTGGTCCATGTGCTGGACAGGATTTGTCCCTGTGGACATCAGTGAAATTCAAAATGGGGGGCTTACTGTCCTTTGGTGCCTCGACTCTCATCTGGGTCCCTCGGCCCCCTTTATGCAATCCCTGGAACATGGGCATTTCAAATTCGAGTCATAAATAAAATGCAGATCAGATCAGGATACGCTACTGCTCTGGGAAGGGTCAAATGTCATGCCTTTAATAACAAATTCCTGACCAGCTTTGCAAGGCCACGTGATCTGACTTATTCCAGCCCCTCCCAGCCTGCCCTTGCCCCGCTTCCCTTCCCCTTCAGCTGTTTGCATCCTTCCAGGAGCTCTCTGTGCCTCTATTTCAATACTCAGTTTATTTCCTTCAGGGAAACTTGCTACAATTTGTAATAATTTTGTCTGTGTATCTGTCCTTCGCTTCCTGTCTCCATTAGGCGCTGCCTCCCAACCGGTCAGTCCTTTGTCCGTTTCACTCTTGGCGATACTCCTGGTGTCTGATGAGCATGTATTGATCCCCAGTGAATGAAGTGAGCAAAGGCAGGTATTGAGAGGTGAGTGACCCCACATCCTTCCATGTAGGTCATTGTACTGAGTCCATTCCCAGGGCACCTGGCTCGGGGCGCAAGGCAAGGGGGAGCCTCCGGCAAACAGAGCTGCACTTTCATCTTTGACCCACACTAGTCATCAAAACCACCTTCTCCCTACGTGCAGGACAGCTGGGAAGCAGATGGAACCACAAGCCCCGGAGTTCGGGAGAACTGGGGCGCAGCCGGGTCCACACGGGTGCACCAAGCCATCAGACGCAGTCATTCGATCAGCGGTGTTGGGACCGATCCAGGAGGCAAACACCGGCTACCAACCAAAGAACAACACTTTGTGTTGATCCAGTGTCTTTCCCTAACGAGGACCCCAGCGCAGTCCCCCAGGCTCGCAGCCCTGCTCTGACAAAGGCGTATCCACAGCTGCATTTTACAAATGGAACAAGAAGAACAACGATGGCCAGTGGGCTAGAGACCCACGTCTGGGCTGCAGGCTGGTGCGGGCCTTCCAGCGGGTCACGTCACTGTCCTCTCCCGCAGACAACTGGAGCCCGAGTAAGGCAGAATCCATTCAGTGCCATCGGTCACCAGCTCAGAATCAGTGGCTTGGGGAAGCCTGAGGACAGCTGTCCCCAAGGGAGGTAGCTAGTGAGGGCTGAAATACTAGCTTGGCTCTGTGGAGGCCTGGGTCAGCCATCTTGGGGTACAGTGTTCCCCTCTTAAGCGCCCCTGGGTGTCATCTATGGGTGTCATCTCCCCTGGGTGTCATCTCCTATGCTGTAGGTTGCTTCTGTCCCGGGCAGGATCCTACAGAGAACGCGGTCAAGCCAGGATCAAGTGTCCAAGGGCCTCCCAGGCAGGGGCAGCTTCAGGGCGGGCTGATCTGGGGGTTCTTCAGAAAGAGGGCCAGCCTCTGGGCCACAGCATCCAGGTCGCCCGAGCTGGCCGACCGGAGGAGGTTGCTCTTTCGCACGAAATAGTGCTTCAGAAAGTGCTGGCTCACGCACTTGTGCAGCTTCCTCACCAGGCGCAGGAAGGCTTTGCTGAAGACCTGCCAGTCCTGCAGGTGCGGGTACTTCTCACAAGTCCAAAAGAGCACTGTCTGGGGAAGGAAGAGGTGCCGTCAGACATGGTTCCGGGCCACAGAGGAGAGTATCTTCGGGAACGTTACCCAGCTCACGTGGCCTTGGAAGAAGGGAGAAGGGAGTCTCACCCGGGGCAAGGAGGCTCCGCCGTGATTTCATAGCCCAAACCCTCAGGTGGGCTCTCGGCCTCGTCCCGCTGGTCTCCTGCTCCTTTGTCCTTGTTTCTCTCACCACTGACATTTCCAGGGACCAGCACTCTCCTTAAATCTGCAATCCCCCGACCCCGGGCAGATGTCTTTGCCTCCTAGTTTACAGGCAAAGTGGAAACCCTCACGGCGGCAAACCAAACAGTTCTAGACGGTTCTGCCTCCACAGGGCTCTTCCTCTCTTCTCTGCTTGACCCCCCACCTAGCCGGGTGAACCCCATGCAGGGCTTGGGATCCCTCCTTCCAGGAGCTCTGACTGACTTCCCTCTTTCTCACCGGCTCTTGAAATTGTCCTAAGCTCGCCTGCCCTGCTCCCTATCCCAGGGCCGGTCTCTGTCCTAACCTCTCAACTCGCTGCAAGTGCAGGCTTCTCAAAACAATCAGGTCAATTATCGGTCATCATTTCCTCTCCTCTGATTCCCATATCAATCCACTGCAGTATGGATCCTTCTGCCATCAGGCCTGAGAAGCTGCTGTCTGGAAGGTCCAATGATCTCCATGTTGCTAAGTCCAACAGGTCTTGCCTGGCCCTGGCCTTACCTGACCTTCCAGCAGAATCGGGTGCTCCCACTCACAGCCTCCCTCTTGAGTCCTTCTTCACTGGCTTCCGAGCCACCGTGCTTCTTGGATTTCTCCAGGCACTACAGCTACCCCTTGGCATGTTAGCCCCTTGACCTGCCTCAGTCTGGAGTTTTAGAGGTTTGCTTCCACACCCTCTTTTCCTCCTGTTCTCTCTCGCTTCCTTCCTCGGTGCCTTGAGTCCCCACCAAACACACAGAAGTCACTCGTGATTTTCTTTCTCCAAGCCAGACTTCTCCTCTGACCTCTTCCTCTTCTGCTATCTCTTGCAACTCTGAAAGTTATCTCCACCAACATGTCCCAGCCGAACTCATGGCCTTCCCCCAGTCTCCAGAGCTGCTCGTCTACCCAGTCATGCAAGACCCAAGCCGGGAGTCACCCTCCCTCACCAGGACCACCAAGCCCCGCCAGTCCTCCGAAGCGGTTCTCCAATCTACCCACGTGTGTTCATCTCCACGGTCTTCCTCCTCTTCCACTTCACCCGGACTTCTGTCCTCATTCTTTTTTTTTTTTTTTTTAATATTTTTTAAGACTTTATTTATTTGACAGAGAGTGAGCGAGCACAAGTAGGCAGAGCAGCAGGCAGAGGGAGAGGGAGAAGCAGGCTCCCCGCCGAGCAGGGAGCCCGATGTGGGACCCTGAGATCATGACCCGAGCTGAAGGCAGAGGCTTAACCGACTGAGCCACCCAGGTGCCCCTCTCAGTCCTCATTCTTGTCCTCATCCTGTCACCGCCCATGCTGCAGCCAACATGATCTTTTTGAAATATAAATCCACGGTTCTTCTTGTCTGAAAGACTTTCAAGCCTTCTCCTGGCCAGTTAATGAAAAACCACAGTCCTTCACAGGGTTTTGGCTTACAAGGGTTGGGCCTGACCTTCCTTTCCAGCCTAGGCTTGCCCTCATCCTCCCTTGCTCTCTCCTTCCAGCCCCACTGGCCTCGTATCATGCTCCCTACTACCAGGCAGGGACTTCTTGCACATCCGGCTTCTGCTGCATGGAACACACTTCCTTCCCCAATTTGTCCAGGACACTCGTCCGTCAGATCACATGCCCCTAAGAGACCATTCGACACTCTCCTCATCATGTACTTCTCAGAACGCCCGTGACCAAGGTTGTGGTCATCTCTGTATTTAGGGATGCGATCCCCTATGAGGTTGTAGACTCTAGGAACGAAGAGGCCGATGCCTACTTAATGGCTCTGATGTCACCCAGCACCCAGCAGAGGAGCTGACCCACGGGAGGCGATCAAAAATGTTTATTGACTAAGGGAAATAATTCATTAATATTATGATTTGGATAGTGAGCATTTTTTTAAATAGAGCCTCTACTAAAACGGAAAAGAGCAGTTTCAGCTTCACAGCGAGATCCCGAGTGTGTTTTGATTTAGATCACATTGTGCGAAGTAAACGAACCGGCGATAATGTCATACTACCAAGATAACCTAGACACAAACAAGTGTTTCGATCCCTCTTGCAGTTAAGCTTTTATCTCCCTAAGCAAACCCGAAGTGGTTAAGCCTCTTAGCATCAAGCCCCTGTGCCTTTAAGTGGGTTTTAGGAAGAAGCGAGTCAATGAAGGATGAGTTCTTGTTCGCACGAAGTGGCTTTGGGGGACAGCTGCTTTGGGGAGGGGTGAGAACCTCATCAGACCGTGTCAGACTGAAGGTGGGGTGATGACCAGTGGCACATCCTTTCTGAGGCTGTTTTGCAACCCGGCTCTTCTACTTTCCCCAGAGTGAACTTGGCAAGGATCCCACCCACTCGAGCCATCCCCGGATGGTGTCTAACACACTGCCACCAGCCACGTCGGTCACTCTGTCTAAAGGCGAGGGCATCCTGGGCCAAGGATGGAACGCTACAAGAAGAGGCAGCTAGTACTACCTCTGTCCGTCCTGTCCTTCTCAACGTGTAACCGCCCCTTTTCAAATGCCCATTCTTGAGAATGCACGATTCTGCACCCTGCCGCTGAGTTAGGGAGAACCGAAACAAAAAACACATTTAAGGAGTTGCCTTAAAATCCTCTAGTGATTGAGAAGCCACTGGAATAAGAGCACGTCCTTGGGTGTAATGCAGGTTTGACAGAAGTCAAGGGCTGGGAGGCCTGCCGTGGCCCTAGTCAATCTTGTCTAAAATGTTCATGTCACTTAATATGTTTCCATCTGTCTTAAGTGTGAGGCAGTGAAGTCGATGGTTAAGATCATGAGGTTCCAGATAAGATAGAACGGGGCTTGCTTCTCAGCTCTGACTCTTCCTAGTGTGGCTTGTAGGAAGGCAAGCAAGCAAGAAGCCGAACCCACCGAATGAACTTGACCACCCTCAGCACATGCCCTTGAGAACAGGTGGGTGTTTTTAGGGGAATGTGCGTGGGCACATGTTGAGAATGTTGAAACTCCAGAGAAAGGCCCCGGGGGGTGCAAATGAGATATTAACAGATTCTCGGGTAGGTCAGGGAGGACAGGTTATTAGGAAAGAGTTGAGAAAGCAAAGCAAAGCCTACTGTCTTCATGGGGGGAAAGGTTGAATATGATGGGAAGGCATTCATTCACTCGCTGAACAAATATTTATTGAGCAAATACGTACACAGCACCGGGAGAGATACTAAAGGTTCAGTAGTAGTTGCCCTTACAGTAGTTGCCCAACTTAATTATTTAAGTTGCCCTTAAACAGCTTACATTGGAGCTGGAAGAGTTATCTAGGGCCAGAAGATGGCGGTCTCCTGACCAAGAGGGGGCACAAGCGGGAAGGCACCGCACAGACAGGTGGCCTGTGCTCACCTGCCTAGAAGGTCAGGTAGAAGCTCCCGGACACACACTAGCTAGGCTAGGGCTGTGCTATCCCTAAGTCGGCCACCTCCCGACCTCAGAGCTCCACACAGCGTGTCCCGTGAACGGCCCGCTCACCATGTGCAGTTGGGAATTTGCAAAAGATGAGTTGAGGGTACGATGGAAGCCTGCCTCCCCAGAGGACCCCCTGATGCCCCAGCCTGGGTCAGGGTCTGCTGCTCTGGGTCCATCCTCCCTGGTACTCCCCACGCTGATTCCATGCGCGCCTGGGGGACCATCCAACTGCCTGTCTCCCCCTCTGGACCATCGGCTCCAAGGGAGCAGGAACTATTTCCGTGTTTGCTCACCTGGGACCTCCAGGGTAGCACACACAGCAGGTGCTGGGGCAGGTGTCTGGCCCATAGTAACCTCAACAAACACTCGCTGAGTAAGTGAGTAAAGGCAGTTGTGAATGTATATGGTTGGGTTGGGGGCGAGGGGAGGCAGGTGCTGCAGAGGGAGGGGACACCCCTGCTGTGAGGATCTGGAACCGGGAAGTTCAGGTCCGCAGCCATGCTCCCGTGGCAATCGCCGTTTCCTGGTGTCCCCCCACCCCCGTGTGGCCCATGGCCACATGTGGCTGGAGCGGGGACCCAGGGAGTTCCTAATGCCAGGGAAAACGTGAATTCCGCCGAGGGTAAAGCAAGCTGTCCCTAGACTGTCCGCTTCTCGGGGGCGGGGGCCACACGGTGCAAACGGTGCCGGACCTCAGCGCGGTTTCTGGCACACAGTGGGCGCTCGTGTTGGTTTAGCAGGGAAGTAAGTGGAGGGGAGAGAGAGAGAGAAAGAAGAAAAAGAGGAACCAACAAAAAGGAAGGAAAGGAAAGAGGGCAAGTGGGGCAGGGAAGCGAGAAGGCCGTTCAGCTTGGGCAGGGCTGTGGTGGGCACACACATGGCCCTGGGGGTCGGGATCTCACGGGGGACCGGTAACTGGGATGGCCAATCGGGACACCGGCGCCCCCTCTCCGATCCAACGCATACACACACCCCGCGGAGTGGCTCTGGTCGCCCCCGAGGCTCACGGAGAGGACCTGCCCACACCCCCGGGCGCGCCCACTCACCTGCAGATGGTGGGACGTGATGACCGGCCTCCTTCCCGGGCACCAGACGTCCTCCTTCATCTGCCTCAGGGCCCGGAGACACTTCCTGCGGCAGCCCCCGTCCTCGTCCAGCTGCTCCAGCAGCACCTGCTCTGCCTGCAGGAAGCTCAGTTGCCAGTGATAATGGGAACAGGCCAACAAGGCAAACCCAAAAGACTGGGAAAAGAGAAAAACACCAGGGAAATGAGGAGGAGGAGGAGGAGCAGGAGGAGGAGGGGGCTTGCCATCTCTGAAGCCGTCCGCTGCCCTGGGCCCCTGTCTGCCACCAGACAGGCAGAACCTCCCACGTGGGGACGCGGAGGGAGGCCCAGGGCAAACCCCCTTCCTCGTGCACAGGGGACAGGAGAGGCTGTGTCCCCTCCCCCGCAGGTGCTGGTTCTCCAAGCCGAGCCCGCACCTGGAGAGCTTGTTAAGACACAGACTGCCGGCCCCGCCCATCGATCGATGGGCTCTCCTGGTCCAGAGCAGGGCCCGGGAATCTGCATTGCTGACAGGCTCTCAGGGGCCCCTGTGGCCTGTGGGGCCCCCACCTGGAGCACCGCTGCTCGAGGGAAAGCTCATTTTTCCCTTCCAAACGGGTGGGTGAACTAGCTGCGAGCGCCTCTGCTCTAGGGAGTGGGGCCCCTGCCCTCCGATACCTTGATGCACTCCACTCTCTGTCGGGAAGGCCAGCGCCTCAGACAGGGAGGCCACCGGGCTTTCTCGGACCAGGCAGTAGGAATCTCCACGGCAGGGACCAGCTCTAGCTCCACTTGCCCTGTGGCTGTTTCCACGGCAACCCAAATGGCAGCGCTGCGGTGTGTCAGCATGCTGACCTTACCTGGTGGGAAATGACAAAGAGGCAATGAGAAGAGAAAGCCCGGCTCCGTGCAAATGAACGTTCCAAGGAGGAATTGGGGAGCAGGGCTGCCGAGCAGCTCCTTGTGCCTGGTGGGGCGACTGGCACAGGTCGGTAGCACCCCAAGGCTGGGGTGCTTCCGGCTAAACTAGACAATTAGCTGAATGAGTATTGATAGGAATGTTGCTAGCAAATCTCCTGGTGGGTGAGTGTTGCTTTTTCCTTTCTCCCCCGCCCCCCAGGGCTTTTATGGCGCCTTCTCTTTGAAAGTAAGATTCTTTTCAGAAGCCTCAACTGAAGAAGAGAGACACAGAAGACAAAGGAAGGATGGAGTATTTGCTAGTAAAAATGAAATCCAACCATTCTTCTCCGCCCACTCCATTGTGCCCAGATGTCCTGACCTTGTGGAGGTCGGCTTAACCGGTCCTTTACCTGACTCCCAGTCTCTCGGATGGCATTGTTTCCATCATCCATTAAGCTAGTCTGGCCTCAGATGTATTTGCCATCCCAAGCCCTTGTAATTATAAAATACTTCAAAGTGTGTCATAGCTATTGGCTGAAAGGGTCAAATGAGTGGGAAGAAGCCCCCACTGCCTCTTCCAACCAGGCAACGAGAGGAAGAGAAAATAAATGCGTCTGGGAGCATCTTCGAGCTCCTGTACTAGAATTCACTGCTAATCTGTTCCCCCTTCTTTCAAAAGACGCACAGGAGGTTTTTTTTTTTTTGTCTGCCTTCATTACAGATAAGGATGAGCTGTCTCGAATCGGGATCTATTCTTTTTCTCTTGTTTGTTCAGAGAAGAAAATGGAAGCTCACTCATTAATCGTGTTAGGCTATTCAAAAGGAAAACATTCTTCTCCTTGGCTGGCGTGTGATAAAGAGCTTATTGTCTGCATCTCATCAGAGCTGCCCAGACAGGAACATGACGACGTCTGGCACCCTGGCATTATTTACTGGAAGCATCTCATCAACCTGGCCCGTTTGCAAGCTCTCATTTGCACTTTCACTGTTGCTGCTGTTTCAACGTGAAGAGGTCAGCACATGCTGGAACTGGTTTGCCCTGTCTACACCCTGCTTCTGCACTGGCTCTGCTTGCTTGGCGCATGACCTCCCGCGTGTTAGCTCATCTCTCTAAACCTCAGTGTTCTCATCTGTAAAATGGGCAGAAAAAGAACTCTGACTCTCCAGAGTTGCTATGTGCCTGACCTTTTCCACAAGAGCATCCTATACATGGTAAGAATCCATTCAACGTGGGTTAATTCCATTATGGAAACTTTCAGAACAGTTCTGTCCAGACAAGTAAAAGTACACTCAAATCCTTTTCTTTCTGCACATATGGGATTGCGTCCTGCTCAGCACTTTGGTTTTTCCCTTCGTTATCCGGCATACGGATTTTTCACAACTCGGTGTGTACACACACGCACCCCATTCCTAAGGGCTGGGCAGTGGCGGAAAGGCAGAGGTAGCACAGTTTATCCCGTCAATTTCTCTTTATTACTGACATGATTTCCAGTTACTTTCTATTACAGAGCCTATAGCAGTAGCCACCCTTGTGCCTAGTTCCTTCTCATCTGTAGGAATCTATTTCTAGAGCTGGAATTGTTGAACTGTCAAATTAAGCACATTACAAAAATAAAAACAGACGAATCGCCCTTTAAGAGGGAGGCACCGGTTTACACTTCCAAGAACAATGCATGAAAAGGCCTTCTGTACCACACTCACCCTTACCCTGAGCATGATCCCACATTTCATCTCTGCCAATCTGTTAGCTGTTTTAATGCACACTGCTTGTGCATTAGGTCCATTAGGTGGAGCACTTTTCTCCACTTTTTTCTTTTTTTTTTTTTTTATATTTTATTTATTTATTTGAGAGAGGGAGAGCGAGAGACAACATGAGAGGGGAGAAGGTCAGAGGAAGAAGCAGTCTCCCGTGGAGCTGGGAGCCCGATGTGGGACTCGATCCCAGCACTCCGGGATCATGACCTGAGCTGAAAGCAGTCGCCCAACCAACTGAGCCACCCAGGCGCCCCTCACATTTTTCTTTTTTAAGATTTTATTTGTTTGAAAGGGAGAGAGAATAAGTAGAGGATAGAGGCAGAGAGAGAGATGGGGAAGCAGACTCCCTGCTGAGCAGAGAGCCCGATATGGGGCCCGATCCCAGGACCCTGAGATCATGACCTGAGCCACAGGCAGATGCTTAACTGACTGAGCCCCCCCAGGCTCCCCTTTTTCCCACTTTTTTTACTACTACTTGTTTATATTCTTTTTCTATGAGTCTTTTTTTTTTTTTTTTTGGTCATGATTTCTATTGCTGTACTCATATGTTTTCTTATTGGTTTACGAATAGTCTTTTATAATTAAGGAAATTTGCACTTTTTCCCAGTGTGAAATACACTTTTTTTTTATTCTGTGGGACTAAAACGTGTGTGTATGTGTGTGCGTGTGGGCACACATGCTACATGGTAGCATACAGTTTAAGGTTTGTGGACTGTCAAACTTAATCAGTTCTTCACGGCTTCTCATTTTTGTGTTTTGGCACAAGTCAGTGGTTTCCGAACATGGCATCTTAAGACACTGGGGGACTGCAGTCAGTTGGAGGTGTGGAAATGCGCTGATAACAAAGATTTGTGGCTTGAAATTTGCTTTTTATAAAGCGTACCCAAATTTTTAAATTAACGTCCGGGAAAGGGCGCATGACCCAAAGCCCATCGTATCTCTGCCGGGGCAGTAATCCACAGAAATCCAAGCATCCCACTTTTGGGTGTCAAAGCAGAAAAAAGAGCTAATTCACATTGTAGGGAATGAACAGATGTAAGGAGCACATGGTTATTGTCTCAGTTTAGGGGCACGAGCTTCAGGTAACACTTAAGCGCAGGTTTTTTTGTTTTTTGTCTTTTTAAAGATTTTATTTATTTTAGAGCGAGAGCGAGAGTGAGAGTGAGAGAGACAGCATGAGTGTAAACGGCAGAGGGAGACAGAGAGAGAGAGAATCCCAAGCAGACTCCATGCTGAGCGTGGAGCCTGATGCAGGGCTCGATCCCAGGACCCCGGGACCGTGACCCGAGCTAAAACCAAGAGTGAGACACTCAAAGGACTGTCACCCAGGTGTCCCTACACAGAGGTTTTATAAAGCAAAAGGGAAATGCCAGAAATTGCCTTTTGCCCTTTTCTTGATCAGCTCACCTGAAAGATGACAGGTTCCAATTGCATTTTCTACCAGCTTCCGGAACACCTGGAGGACCTTGGCGGGCACAATGTCTCCTTCGATGTTCACATCCGCCTCATGCCACTGCCACAGGCTCTTCATAAACTGCTCCACCTGCAGCCACTGCTGCAGGCCCTCGGGGTCCTGCACGGGGCAGGACAGCCGGGTGCCCTGCAGCGTGTAGTAGCGCCAGCGCTGCCCCCTGGCCTCCCTGTACCCGGCCAGGCCCTTCACCGGGACGGTGACCAGGAACTGGCTGGGGGCCAAAACCTAGGGTCAAAAAAGGAAACAGGAGTGTGAGTTCACGGACTCGAGAGGTAACAGCAAACCCCGGGGCGCCAACCGGTCGAACGACTCAACGCTCGGCAATGGGCCGAGACGGACAGAGGGCCACACCTGCCCGCTGCAGGAGGGCCCCATCTTTGTTCTGCCACAAACAGCTGTAGTGCTTCGGGCAGATGAGTTAACTCACTGAGTCCTGGGCGTAAGGAATCTGCGAGGAAAGGAGTGCACCTGACCCGGAACTCTAAGGGGTACCCAAGGGGGAGAAGGGAAAGCAGGGAAAGGAAATAGCATACAGTGAGTTCTGCACGTACTAAGCACTGCAAGTCTCAGGCATTAGACAGGTGATCTTCCCAGTTACACGATGAGGTGGGCTTTGTTAACATTTCCCAGATGAGGAACCTAAGGCTCAGAGAGGCTCTGACATCTCCCTGGGGACACACAGCCAGTAAGTGGGAGGGCGAGAATGTAAGCCTAAGCCCTCTCTTGGCTTGTTCAGGGGTTGTCGTCTACACTGGGCTGGCTCTCAGTCAGGGAGGAATGACCTGGATGGGGTGAAAGGTCTGGTATGGGAAGGGATGGGAGGAAGCAAAAGGATTCTGCAAAATGTCTCCCTTTCTTCTCGCCTGTACCGAAGGCCCAAGGCCAGTATTAAAAATCGGTCCCTACAAAATCACAGGTGAATGAGAGGCAGTTGCTGAGACCATGTGAGCTACTGAGATGATTCCAAGTTTAGTCAAACTTAAAATGAAGCAAACACTCAGAATCTACCTATTCCGTTTCTACAGGTGCCAGTGAAGCAGAGGCCGGGGACAAAGTGGTCAGATCAAGAGTCCAAAGGGTAGAACAGACTGCCCAGCAGTGCGGTATCCCCAGAAGGAGCTTGACCTCTCGCCACACCATGTGGCGGCCTGCTCCTCACCTCTTCCCGTCAGTCAGCTGTGTACTGCAAGCGCCACCTCCTTCCCATGGAAAGTTCCAACCCTGGTATTTGACTGACCTTTGCTCAGGGCCCTGTCGTGGGCCAGTTCAGGGGTGAGCACCAAACTCCGCTTCATTCTCAGCAACAGCTGCTTTAGGGAAGTCACACCACAGTGTGACTTTTGGTGCCCACAGAAAGGGGGCGGGATTTTTAAAAGGGAACAAATTAAACTCTGGCACTCGAAATCAATACATACTTTGAACCCACTTGCGTGTGAATTGGAGAGTACGACTATTATCTTAATAGTCACGTAAATGGTGCTTAATTAATACTTGTCACATTTGTTCCCGGATAAAATAAAAGCAATTTTTATATGCTCCACTCCAACTATTTTCAAAACTTAATATGCAGGACACAATATATATAAATGCAAGATGTATTTTAACCTATGAATTCTAAGTGAGACTACAGAAGGAAATTTCCTTGGATATAATTCTAGGAAAAGTGGTATTGTGGGGCGCCTGGGTAGCTCAGTGGGTTAAAGCCTCTGCCTTTGGCTCAGGTCATGATCCCAGGGTCCTGGGATCAAGCCCCGCATCGGGCGGCTCGATGCTCAGCAGGGAGTTTGCTTCTCAGTCCATCTCTGCAAATCCCCCCTGTTCGTGCTCGCTCTCAAATAAATATATAAATAAATAAAATCTTTTAAAAAGCGGAGGAGGGGGCTGTTGTGTTTCTACTCCTAGTCACTGGTCCCCATTGATCTAATGCAGGTTGTTGTGATACGCTGGGATCCAACCTAGATTTAGAATTTTTATCCTGGGGTGAATTTCCCAAATCTGTACTCTGTTCCCAAATGCACAGGCCCCAGATTCTTGTGGGTGGTTCTTGTGCCCAACAACCTTGGAATTGTTCTGGACCAGCGAGGGCCTTCAGTTCAGGCACTATTTCTTCTACTCATTCATTCATTCATTCATTCATTCACTGAAGCTGAGGGTCGGCATGGGCCACACACCATGCCGGGTGCTAGCAGTGGAATGATCAATAAACATGATCTTTACCATCAAGGAGCTTCGAGTCTTGTGCGGGAGCTAGGGCATGAATACACACATATTTGATACACGTGAAAGGGGTTCTTATGTGCCATAAAGACGAGATAAAGGAGCGCAGGGACTCAGAAGGACTCAGAGGCCCACTTCCCTCATCTCTGAAAGGCAACGAGCCATGTCTGTTCCTCGAGGTTGACTGCAGGTGGGAGGGCGTCCATTGCTGAGAGGACGGCCTGGCCCACACCAGGAGTGCTGCAGGAAGGCTGCTGTCACACATGCACCCTGGTGGCTTAGAGTCCTGCCTGCAGCAGGGACCAGGGTCGAGAGGCCGCCTGGGCAGTCTCTTCCCCCACCTGCAATCCACAGACTCTCGCTTTCAACCCTTTTCTCACTGGTGCCCCCAGTTCCTCTCCCCAGTTCACAGGCTATTAAGCAGCCGCCGCCTACACGGACGGACGTGTGCTTAACTCAACTTCAGCTGTTACAGCGCGGCGTGCTTGGGGTCCGAAGCCCCCGGCCGAGCTCTCGCTGCAGTGCCTAACAGGACGTCATCAGGTCATCTGACTTCTTGGAGCCTCCCTTCTATCATCCATAAAGTAGGAACGTGGGGGCTCCCATGACACAGCACCTCTGTGCTAGAGGTAGACACTACACACTACAGAGACTACAGTGAGCGTGTAAGTGGTAAATACTGAGAGGACGAAGGATTATTGGTCCCCTCGGCTGGGTGACGCCCGGTGCATCGAGAGCCGCCCACCCACGCACCTGACTCGCTGGGCGGCGCTTAGAGAGCAAGTGAGACCTGCTTACCTTGATGTTCCCATTGTACGTGTCAGAGTAAGGGACGGCCTGGAATCGAATGTCTTGGTGGCTGATTTCTGTGGTCAGATGGTGGACGACCCTCTGCACCTCCTCCACAATCTGGGAGATCTGCTGGCGCCTCTCGTCCACCTGGGTGGGAAGGGATCAGCACAGCGGTCATTCCCGGGGTGGGACCCAGGCACTGGCAGGAGGACACCCACCAGCAGTGGGCGACCACATGAGCACAAACAAGCCTGCCCTCCCAAGAACCACAGGGGACATGCGCCTAGGCATGGGGGCACTCGCTGGTGGCTCACTGCTCTCGTCTGAAACAGAAGCATTCACTCGGCGTGTATCCGGAGCCTGTGTGCAGTGGGCGCTGGGGCACAGCGGTGAATGACAGAAGAGCAGACGAGAGAGACAAGTCCTTATGTATCCGAGATATATGTGCATATGTGTATACGTACACGCATACACACATATACGTATAATCTAATATCAGGAATGATAAATCCCATGAGACAAATAAAATAGGATAAGGGACTAGAGAGTAAAGGGGCTGCTCGTTTAGATCGGGTGGCCACGCAAGGCTTCTCTGAGGAGGCGACAGCTGAGTGAGCCCTGACAACAGTGGGGGAGAGCAAATGCCGAGGTCCCCCAAACAGGAGCATGCCTGGCAAGATTCAAGGGCCGGCAAGGGGGCCTCTGTGGTTGGAACCTGGAAAAGGGAAAGGAGGGTGAACAGGAGATGAATGTGGAAAGGCTGGTATGGCCCGCCGATCCGGTGGGGCTTTGTGGGCCGTGGTGAGCCTCTAAAATGGGGTAGGAACGGTTGCCGTCCAGGTAGGTGAAGATGAAATGTTCAATACGTGTAATGACGCCGTGGACGCTTTCCGGCCCTCTGTCGTCCGTAAATATAAATGGCGGCTCTCTTGGCTCCGGTACTCACCCTGACTCTTGCTCCTAGACCCGTGAGAAAAGGCACACGTTGATGTTCCTTTGGACTCTGCACTGCAAGTTCCCAAGGATGGGAATTACCGGCAGAAAGTTGAGCACTAATGTTAGACACCTTCACAGATACTCAAGAATTAGGGGAACGGGCGCTGGTGGGGAACACACGGCACTTTTAGTAAACTCCAGGGGAGTTAGGAAGATCCAAATGAAGAAGAAATGGGAAGAGTCCGTGAGTGTTTTCTGGAACAGAGGGGCTCTGCCCTGTTGCTCGCGCCGGTGCCCTGACGAGGGTCCCCCCTTGGGGAGGCGGCTGAGCCTGGCCAGAACTGGCCAGAAGCAGCATCTGATGTATCTAAGTGCAATGTCATGGCTGTTTCTACATATTCTCCAGTCGTTTACGACACCCAGAAATTAGTCCAGAAAAATGTCCAAGTCCAAGAGATTTCGAGCTGTTTTTCTAAACGAACTCATCAGCTAGTCCAGTCACCTGAGACCTCAAACCTCCCACCAACAAACCCGACAACCATATAGGGACACAGTACGCAAATATGCTGCTCTATGTCACATGTCTAAAGTGTGTCCCATATATAAGTCAGTGCGTTAAGAAACATTTATTTAGCACCTCTGTGTGCCAGGCACTCTGTGACACACTGGGCACAGCAATGAGTGACCCAGACATCGCCGCAGTCTACAGTCGCGGCTACGACAGGCGTAGGTACTGAATACAAGCACGGGGGCCACGGCAGGGAAGTGGGAGGTGCCCCTGGGTTCAACGGGGCAGGTGGCCTCGTCGGAAGCCTGAGACCTGCTTTAGAGGTTCCTATCCCTACACCGGGGACCATCTTTGAAAAACTAATACCCTCCCGATGCCTAGGAGTAACAAGAAACCTCAGAGAAGGCTCCTGATCTTAAGGAGCTTACAAACTCCCTGGAAATACAGGACATACGTGAAATAGTCAAAACCCATGTGTCTTGTCTGACCTTAGAGATGATTGATCATGTCTATATAGGTTTTTAATACCGTCTTCTTGCCACCGTCTTCAGCCACCCACTGCTCTCATATGCCCACTCGCTCCATTCAGCATGGGAGGGCACCTTTCTTAAGCATCTGTGAACTAACAAGATCCTGCATCTTCTGGAGAGTCCCAGTGGAAGGGAAAAGGTGATCACGGAGGGATCCCCACGGATCACGCCCAAAACAACAGAGAATGCCGTTAGAAGCCCATGTTGGAGGGTCCCCTGCAGGGTCAGACTCTTCTAGGTGTGGTGATTCAACTCCATTCGATCAGCTGTGTTGAAGGTCTTAGGCCAGGTGCTGTGTGTATGCTTGTATGACAGAATAAGACCAAGAAACTGGAAATTAAAGCCACAGCAATCGAGTGCTGGGCAGAGGTTTGTATGGGATGCTATGGGGGTACAGAAAAAGGGAAATTTCATCTCATCTGGAAGCAGGGGGACCCTTCCTAGGGGCACGGTGTAGGGGAGTTATATCGTGAAAGATTAGCAAGAGTTAGCTAGAAAGAGAAGAGTGTGAGGGCTGTTCTAGAAAGAGCAAATGGCAGATGTCTAGTACGAGGAGCACGAGGAGGGGAATTGCGATGGCTTCTGTGTTACCGGAGAAAAGATTGCACCGGAGGAGGATGGTGAAATGGGAGAATAAACAGCAAGAGGTCTTGAGAAGCAAGGAAGAATTTCAAGAACAGAGTCAACAGTAAGTGGCTCAATGAGACAGGGCCCCCCAAAATGTCCACAGTGTTTGGCAACTAGAATAGCGTCGATGTGTTCAGGGAAGGGGTGGCCATTTAAGCCAGACTGCAGTGGGTGAAGAGTAAGTGGGAGGCGTGCAAAGGGACACAGAGGTAAACAACTCCTCCGGGAAGTCTGGCCAGGGAAGGGGAAAAACAAGACAGGGACACCAACAGGTTTTTTCAAAATGACACACAGGTTTGAACACGTGTAAATGCCGAGAGAAAGCAGCCAGTGGGGAAGGAAGACGCAGCAGGGAGCAAAACCGCTGAGTCAGGGTTTCCCAGCCAGAGAATCGTGTAAATCCAGAAACCGGGTAAGCAATTCATGCT
Source organism: Nasua narica (assembly GCA_028533885.1). Lineage (NCBI taxonomy): Eukaryota > Metazoa > Chordata > Mammalia > Carnivora > Procyonidae > Nasua > Nasua narica. Next base: position 87,705,447 of record CM052798.1, on the reverse strand, counting down.
GGCATGTCAGAAGAAAGACAGGCACAAACACAGATAAAAGAGTAGGAGTGCAGGAATCTGAGAGATTTCCTGTGTGAGGACTGTTTTCTTTGCAGAGTAGGAGACAAGGCAATGTGCTCCGGAGTGAGGTGGAGAGGGGAACGTAGGCGACTACGGGGTGGCAGACTTTGGAAATCACATCTCTGAGGAAAGAGGGCTGTTCAGGCACCTATGTGAAGACTGCCAGGCAGTCCCAAGCCTCAGCTGTGGGGGGTCCACAGAGCTGTGGCATATTGATGGGCTCAGTTGTGAGATGGTCTCCACACCCCAGTCCTCTAACGGTAACAACGGAGGTGCTAAGGCAAGGGCTTGCTGGGCAAGATATGGAAAAGGATGAAGACCCAAGGGAAGGCTTCCATGGTGGCCCATGTTTTCCAGCTGGGGAAAGAGAATGGACAAAGCCATTTAGTGGATTAGGGGACACTGGACAACTTCAGGGACCACAAGTCTGATCAGGAATAGCGGGAGAAAGTCATACAAGGCTAACTAGAGAGAACCCCCGCAGTCAGAGTGGTTGGGAAATAGTCTTCCCAAATACCTAATTCCTTAGACTGTGTTGAGGACTAAGGCTCAGCCACAAACTCTCCAAGACTACTGATGTGAGTTCCTAGAACTCAAATGTCAGTAACATAGCAATAACTCTTTACGTGCAAGTACATTTTTGTTTTCTAAGTTGATAAACTAATGAAAGATTCATCACCATATTGACACTGTCAAATAATTTTTTTTGAGAGAGAGAACAAGCAGGAGAGGGAGAGAATCGGAAGCAGGCTCCACACTCAACACAGAGCCCAATGCGGGGCTCGATCTCCCAACCCTGAGATCACGACCTGAGCCAAAACCAAGAGTTGGATACTCATCTCTCTGAGCCACCCAGGCACCCCAACACTGTAAAATAATTTTTAATTGATGAAAGCTTTAACTGATGAGACAGAGTATGTGTGTGTGTGTACGCACATAAACACAAACAATGAGCGGTCTATTAGGCAAAGTTCTCCACTGTGAATCTCTTCTACAAATTCTGCCCTCACTGGATGGTGCAATTTTCTTATTGGGCAGAACGGGGTGGTTCACACATTCCCTGGAAGACACCTGTTATTCTCTCATTCATTATACATCTTTATGACCTGTTTTGACTGCTGAAGGTAAAAATCAGAATAAGGGAATACTTTTCTGGGCCTAGAGCCACAAACTCTGGTTTTGGTTCCCTTCATCCATTACTGCCACTGCCATCTTGACTCGGGATCTTAGAATTGGAAGAGACCTCAGAAATCACCTTGTCTGGTGTCAACTTATAGGAGGCCACAGCGATGGGTGGCTCTCCTAATGTCACATTGGCAGTTGGCAGTAGGACTGGCCCTAAAGCCCAGGGTCCCTCACTGTGCCTTATCCCTGAGTGGATGTTCCCGAAGCCATACCTACCTTAGCCTCTTCCTGAAGCTAACCACACCCTCCATTTGAACTGAAGTCAAGGCTCATGAAATAACAGATCAGTCTCCATTTCTTTGGGCATCACTGACTCTTCTAATACCCACAGGCACCCCAGGGCAACACGGCAGGGGCCCGAGGAGGGGCTCCACAACGGCTGTGGGGAAGAGCCCTGCTTCCGACAGGCCCGCCCTCACCCCCAGTGCCCAAGCCCCCCGAGTCGGGTGGGAGCCTCCTCCCTGCAGGTGGTGATGGGTCACGCCGGGGGCTCCACTTCCTGCCCTGGGTTCTTCCCTCTACACCTCTGTGGACCACGTGCTCTCCAGCAGCCCAGAGGGACTTATGCCGAAGGCTTCCCAGGCTCCGTCCCACAGACCCTCTGCCACTCCCTTGGTGTCACTCACAACCCGAACACCGTGCAGGCAGTTTCCCTCCACTCCTCCTGACCACAGCCTAGTGAGGGGGAGCAAGAAGATTCCATTTCAGGGTGTGGAAAAGCAGGGAATGGGGCCCCAGGCGAGGCAGCTCTACGGGGAGTGATCTTGGGGAAAGAAGGAGGTGCCACCACAGAGACCTGTCACCGGCCCGAGCCCAGAAGCCCTTTCAAGTAGGTCCAACTTCAGGAAGATACCAGGTGCAGCTTGAGGTGGCCCCGTCACCAGACCTGTTCCACGGCACAGCTTGGAAATACACGGTCGCTTCAGAAGGAACCAAGGCACATTCAGTCTGAATGTGACCTCAGTGCCGGCCTGAGTGTCACTCGCCTCCCCCAAGGATTAGTTCAGTGAACAAAGGTGTGCTTTTCTTTTTAAAAGTCTGCATTTGTGGATGGGACAAAACACGAGCAGAAAGGAACTGGGTGAAATTAGCCAGGCCCATGACACCAGACGGGGTTACCCTCTTTCATCCTCCTTTCTGTCCCACTGACCCCGGAAAGTCACGGCGCACCTGTTAGCGAGCCGACTCGGGAACTCTAATGAAGTAGAGTTTTCGTGAAGAGACTCATGAGAGGCCCCGCTGAAGGGCACCCTGCGGTTTCTGTGTACCTGCCCCCACACACGTACACAGCCCTGGCCCCATGTCTGGCCCACTGTTGCCCCACACATCATCCGCTACTATTAATAGCTCGAGTGTAGAACGATTTACTGTTTCGAATATAAATGAGCGAGAATTCAAGGTTATTGCCTATCAACAGCATTCTGACTCACTTGCATTCCGACGTGCTTTCTTGGGACAGGCAGGGGGCGACGCTAAGCAGCATGCCAGGGATGTCACACAGGCCTGGCCGCCTGAGCATGTGGCCTGTGCCACTGTCACCCACAGTGAGTGCCCCTGGGGACAAAAGGCTGAGACCTTCCTGCCACCCATTTTAATTCTGAAATTGCATTAACTCTAATAATCAGGATCTTTAAAAACAAAAACAAAACCCAAAAAAACAGGACGAGTGCCATCTCTGTCTTCCTGGGTTAATGAAGGAAAAGTCTAGCACATATACTAAAATTGGAAGAAAAGTCTGAAAGGATGGAGCTGGAAGGTGCTACCTCCAGATGAGACATGAGGCCTTGCACCATCACATCCCTGTCTTCTCCATAACCCATTCTTCCCAGAGCCAGGTGCCGGGGCCCCACAGGCTCTGTACGCTTGTGCAAAAACGAGAGCAACACCAGCACCACAGAGCTGGGACAGGAGGCCCTCCCGTGTGCTGGACCCTCTCTGAGAACTAGCTCCCCGGAGCTGCCCAACAATCCTGGAAGGTGACTGCTAGGATCATCCCCATTTTACAGAGGAGGAAACGCTGAGTTCAGAGTGTTCCCGCCTGAGGCGGTGAGTCCGGGAACGGTGATCCACACCGCGCACTGTCACACCCGGCAGCATTGGGAACCGCTGCACTGCTCAGCCTCCCCAGGGACAAGCTGCCGGGCATGAAATGCACACTGACTGCTTGAACAGGGTTCCCTCAGCCGGGAAGGCCTCTCTTTTACTCCTCCACTTGTTAAAACCCCATGCGTGCTCTCAGGCTTAGACTCCATTCCTCTTGCCGAGCCACGCCTGCCCCGTGAAAGCCAACGCTCCTCAGTTCTCCTCCAGCCCCGTGGTCAGCCATGTATTGTACCAAGCATTTCCCTGTCTGCACAAGGAACAGCCTCCTTTTACCCTTGGAGTTCTGTGCAAAAATCTGCAGGCGGGAGAGGGCCATCCTTGAAGATACCCCAAACACACTTTCCCTCTCAGTTCGCAGACCACATCCTGGACCTGGATTTGGGGTGTGGTTTTTTGCACACAGCAGGTGCTCGGTGTGTGTTTGTGGAGATACAGAGGGGTTTAGCAGAGCAAACATGGCTTTGGAGTAAAACAGAATTTTCTTACTGACGCCTCAGCACTCGTGCTATCTAGCTGTGTGACCTTGAACACTTTTTTGGGGGTATGTGCACATGCCACATAGTTGCTGATAGATCCAATGAGATACTGCCTGGGCCTCAACCTGCCCGCACCTTTTAAGCTATTCTTGTCTTATCTTCAGTGAATCTTAAAGATATTCTGACCACGAATGTGCAAAGATACTGTGTGAACTTCAAAGGGAATGAAGATATCCAAGCCACTATCATCCCCTCCCGAAACTTTTAAATAATAAAAGGAGATAATATTTAAGTGACCACCCAAGATTATAACAGGAAAGGTGTCAAGAGCCAATATACCATTGATTGCCAAATAAATATTGTCAGTAATCATTACAACAGGAGTTCACAGGGAAACCAAAACATTGTGTGCTAGGGCGTCAAGGAAATCTTTCGGGATAAGGTCAGCTCTGAGCTGAGTTTGAGGGATGAATATGAGCCAGAGAAATGGAAATGCAGGGGAGGAGGATGTGCCCCCTGGAAGAGGAGAGAGGGGAAGCTCGGGCTTAGACCTTCTCAGGCCACAGGACCTGTGGGGCAGGATTGGCAGACTCGCCACCTACGGGGACGGAGGGGGGACGCACATGGTGGGGAGGGCTGAGCGGAGCACAGGAGGGCCACAGCCCCCCAAGAAGCCGGGAGCGCACACTCTGCTGAACACTCGACCCCAGCCCATGGATGCCAGGCAAGAAACTGGGACCTGTGGTGGCCAGGTATCCTGGTGTTTTCCCTTTTCCGGAGAAGATGGAAATCTGGGTTTCTATGCAAATCCCACTCGTGAAATGTTCGTAACAAATTTGAAAAAATTTAAAAATACTCTACAGGCCAAAGAAAACCTGTGCACAGGCTGGAATCAATGTATAGAGCATTGTTTAGAATTTCTGCTGTTGGAGACGCAGGGAAGCAGCGAGGAAACACACAGTGCTGCTTGGATGCCAGACTAAAAACACTTGGACTTTTTTCAGAAAACACAGCACCTTGGGAAAACGCCGGCCAGCACCTCTTCCACTCACAAGAGCCCCCAAAGGGGGAAATAACGGGAAATCACTTTGTTGGCTCTAATTTTTATCATCCCACATTTCCCCTATCCATCTAAGTGGTTTGCCTAAGAAATCAACTTTACTTATCACTGTGATAATGAACTCTGCCTTGTGTAAGAATAGGCATGCCCCTATTCTTAGACTAGTCCCTAATCTTGGTTTAAATGCTTTAGCTTTACAGGTGGCTTTGTGCCATAATAGCTTTGTCAGTAAATGGAAAGGCTGAATTGTTAGGTAATATTTAAGGTCCCTTCCAGTTCTAACATTCTAAGAGTCTAGAAGAATATCAATTAACTCTTAATGGATGTGTACTAAAAATATGATATATATCTTTAAATCTAGCAGTTTTATAGTTTCCAAAAGGCATTCTTAATTTCATTTACTCTTTTTCAATGACCCTATTATCGCCCCCATTTGACAGAGAAGAAAGCTGAGGCTCAGGCAGGTTCGGGGCCTGGTTCGTGACTATGCCCAGTATCAGCGACAGAGCTGGAGTTCCAATCCACATTCTAATTTTCTGGTCCACGCTCTGTACTCAATGGCCTCTGGCACTAGAACCTCAGAGAGAGGACTGAAATAGTAGGTCCCTAAACAGTCTTATGGGTAATGGTCTTGGGTCCTTGAGGAACACTTCATGCATCTTTGAAAGCAGCCTGACATCCCTTCTGAATCCAGGTTGGTGGGGCGGGAGGGCTGGGGGTGGGAGCGTGGGAGAGACTCGAACCTGCCCTTACCTTAGTCAGAAGGCAGTCTTCCAAGTCTCCTGCAGTCGGCGATTTCATGGCTTCTTGGTCGATCCTCAGTGAAGCAGCAATGTCTTGCTTTGCCCCTCAGTGGAGGACAACACTTGCAGGTTGGTTTCCCAAGGATGTTAGTCTCGGTGCTAAATTTCTTTGCGAAGGTGCACCTGGACCAGAGACTGGCCTTCCCAGGTCTTCCCTCCAGCTCTCACTTCCAAACTGGGAGCATCTCTCTGTCATCTTTCAGGAAATTAAAAAAAAAAAAAAAAAGGGAATTTAAAAAGAAAAGTTGATGAAATGGAAACTGAATTTGAGTCCAACCTAATTTGACTCAGTTTAGCTCTACTGACGGATGCTGTGACCGAAGGGCAATCTCCCAAGTTGTATTTCCCACTCGAATACTTAAAAGCTCCATTCGAGATAGAAATGCTCTGTAGTTGGCTTCTTCCCCGCCTTTCTAGGTTCTTGTCCTGACACGAGATGCACCTTGAAGCCCAGTATCTTATAACTCCTTGTTCTTATGCTGTTGACAGTAAATATTCCTTGCGCTCCAATCCAGAAGATCCCCCAGACTGATTTACCTTCTTTACAATAAACAAATAGGGAACTGCCGAACAACCAGCCAGGCACCCGTCATTATGCCTACAAACAAGTGATTAGGTCTCATCAATCAGATCCAAGCACAATAATTTGCATGTGGGAAAGCGCACGCGCGCGCGCGCGCACACACACACACACACACACACACACACTCACACACACACAGGCACGTGCGCACGCACAAGCACACCCAGGAAGAGCAGGACAGGGATCTTTCCGCTCACCTGCTGACCTTTAAATATAATCTCCCTCTTCCCACTTGAAAGCTGGCAGTAAAAATAAAGTCAGTGTAAACAGGCCCCTTGAGAGTCAAGGAAACACTCTTGTCTGCTTTTGCCAGCAAAACCATGCTGGAAAACAGCTCAGGCAGTAAGTTCCCAGTCTGACTGGCTGGGGCCAGTTTTATTACAGGGGAAAAAAAAAAAAAAATTTCACAATGGCCTGATCTCCCTGAAGCTGGTAAACATCGGAGAATGCTATCGGATGATCTAAAGAAATTACAGCGCTTCTGGGAGCCCAGCTCTCTCCTGAGCGATGCTCTGAGCAAAGATCTTTCCCAAACCCACCTTGGAGAGCTCAGCAACCCGGTGCCTGGGATACTCTGCTTTCCCTAGCCACCTAATTTGCATATCTTCACACCAGGCCACTGAAAGCTGCAACTGAGCCACGCCAGAGCTCCCCGCTCCGCCCCTTCTTAATCCCAGCCTTCATGCCCCGCTGCTATGGATCCCTTCTGCGAAAGAGTGCAGTCAATTGAAATAGTCTATGTAAATATTGCAAAAAATTCCTCAAAACTGCCTTGATTTTGCATTTCCTTCTCTTTGTAATTCAGTCTCTTTCCTTTGGTAGCAGATGTTCCTCTTTGGTCAGTCATTCCAAACTCGGTTTTTCACAAACGGAACAGGAGCCTCCCTCTCGGAAATTCCTACAATTCAGAATCCTCCACCTCATCTTCAAATTCACCAAAGTCCTGCTGGTTTCCCCCCTGTACTCTTGGGTTTTGTCCTTCCTTCTGCTTCACTGTAATCATTAACTTGAGATTCCCGGTCCTCTGGTGGGGCCTCTCCCATAGTTCTCAGCTTCCCCCTCCCCGACACCTGTCATCAGATTTACAAACTTGCATCATTCTGTGCCTGGGGCCGCCCTTCCTCCCTGGCCCCAGCACTGCCCTTGATCAGAATGTTGAAACTGTGATTCTTCTCTCTAGGGCTCCGTGATGCTTCCCGGACGTGAACAGGGAGAACGACCGACTGGCAGGCCACCTGTAGAGCCTGGGAGAAGACAGACTTACTCAGGCAGGCTTACTACATTCTAATTTTACCAGGATGCCGTACCTGGCAAACAGAAGGTTATATAAACCCAACCAGTTCTTTACTCCCTGATAGAGTTCCTCATGGGCAAAGGTTTCCATATAGAGGGCAGTCCCACAGCGCAGGCCCTCTGACAGACTGGCAAAGAAGACCTCTCTTTGTCGATAGAGATCTCTGGCTAAGTGGCTTTTGGATTAGCAAATATTTATTGAGCAACAGGCTGCCGAAGGCACTGTGCTGAGCCACAGAGCGGGATTCAAAGTTAACTCAGATTCTCCTCCTTTCTGGGGAAATAAATATCCTCGTTTCTCATGACTCATACCCAATGCCAGTGTGAACACGTAAACCAGCTTTGGCTCCATTTCTGTCGTGAGGACCGAGATGTTATTTTTAAAAGTCGGTTTAACAAGGTATTCAAAACCCTAAGCCAACAATATGAAAGTCCTAGGAAGATAATGGCACCCCTGATTCACCAACAGAAGTGTTTGCTCTTGACTTACCTTGTGGCCGCAGTTTTCATTCCAAGGAGAAGGGTTGGCTTGATCCGAATCAACCTTAAATACGCAAATATATTAAAGTTCACCAAGGTCACAAACTCTGACACACACACGCACACCCTAGAACATCCTCCCTAGATAGGGAATGTATTTCATTTCATTAAAAGAAATTTCAAAAATTTCCTTTAATCCTAGGGTGACTCAAAGCTGACAGCTCCAAGAACCCGACAGAGACAATTGTCTAAGCTGTGAGGAAGCCCCCAGCAGCGAAGAAGGCAGTGACCCTGTCTGTTCTGTATCCCCCCTGTGGACCAGTACCTAACACACGATTGACCCTCAGTCGTGATGAAAATCTGACTGCATTACACCTGAAAGTGACCTTCTCATATATAACATATTTGGAGATGCATGAGGTCACTTTATAAATTATATGTTTAATTTTATACATGCACCTGTGACCTTTTAAAGTACTGTCATCTTTTATAGAGAGGCCTATTATAAAAGAACTTAGCAGAGTACCTGGTACATGATAGGATCTCGATAAATACTTGTCTCCATACTCCATTTTCCTCCCTGGGGAGGGGATGTGAGTAACTGTCCTGGTCTTATCTCGGGGGTGAGATCTTTCATTGTATTGGTCTTCAGAGTCCCATCAAAAAGCTAGTGTCCTTTCCTGTCACACCAGAAATGGCAACTGAGCTAGTCTGAGCTTGATCTTTGTCTAATCTAGGTCAGAGGTAGAAGGTCCCAAACTCAAACGCCTACATGGGTCAAGCAGGTAATAAAATAATCGGGATAGAGTAGAACAATGGAAAGGGGCGGGGCTGACGGTGGACTCAAGAATACATTCCCTATCTAGGGAGGATGTTCTAGGGTGTGCGTGTGTGTGTATGTGTGTACTAACAAATACTGGACGATACAAAACCCACCTCTGCACTCTATACTCCTGTAATACTAGTTATCGTTGCAGTCCTCTGGAAAATCATTGACATCTTCCCTGGCCCTTTCATAAGCAATGCTCTCTGCTTGAGTACTCTCCCCTACTTCCTTCCCCCTTCACTAGGTCAGCTCGTACTGAAGGTATGTGTACCTTCAGCTCATACACATACCTTCTCTGATTCTCAAGGCTGAGTAGAGGACTCTCTGTAGTGCTCCTAGACCACTCGCCGGTTTACTTGTATCTACCACCAGTTGTACTCTGTGCTCCTTGAAGGCAAAGTCCTTGACACAGAGTAGGTACTCAATAAGTTTCTGCAGAATGAATGAATAAACAAATGAATAGATGAGGGTGGCCCCTTTTCTCGTTCTTCCAGTCTAATCCCATCCCACCTAGAGGCAGAATATAAAGTGAGAAAAGTTAAAGGTAAATAATGAATAAATGCTCATTCATTCACTTTGGGAGCACCCTTAACAATAGTAGAAAGGGAATCAGATAATGTCCCTTTTTTTTTTAAAAGATTTTACTTATTTATTTGATAAAGAGAGAGAGAGATCACAAGTAGGCAGAGAGGCAGGCAGAGAGAGAGGGGGAAGCAGGCTCCTTGCTGAGCAGAGAGCCCGATGTGGGGCTCAATCCCAGGACCCTAAGATCATGACTTGAGCTGAAGGCAGAGGCTTTAACCCATTGAGCCACCCAGGTGCCCCTTTCCCTTTAAAAAAAAACGGACTTTATTTATTTGTCTGAGAGAGGGACAGAGACAAAGACAGAGCACAAGCAGGGGGAGCTGCAGGCAAAGGGGAAGCAGGCCCCCTGCTGAGCAAGGAGGCTGACACAGGACTCAATCCTGGATTGAGCTGCAAGAAGACACTTAACTGACTTCAACTCAGAAAGAGCAGGGCAAGAGGATAAGATATGTTTGCATATGATGGAAGCCACTATTTATAGCCTATAACTGTCCGGGTGGCTGAAAAAGTGCCCAATAATTAGAAGATGCCATGTGGATCTTGGAATCCAAACACCCATGTGTCTTTGGAAGAGTAATGGCTCCATCTGGCCACGTCAATAAAACATACACTATTTCTTAGCTGCAGTTATTATCCTAATACATCCAGAAAGAGAAGTCCCCCCGTATCAGCCTGAAGAGAGAAAAGATACGTTTACTTAACACCCATGACTCTACCACTTGAATCACCTGTGATCAAAAGAAATAATGAGGAATAATTAGTGCTGTCAACCCCAGCTTTCTATGCAGCAAAGACAACCTATTTTAGCTACAGACTAGTATATATTAAACGATCCCAGTTTGGGCCAGGGAAAAGGAAGGGAGACTATCTAGAAATGTTTCCGTCTCTCTGTGCGTCCACCCATCTATATTGCGGTGCGCTGGAATATCATTCCGGATTTTCTCATTCAAAGAACCCATGCTGAAAGGCAACCCAGAAACGTATTTTTAACAGAGACCAGTTGCTGATGTAATAAAACTCCTGCTATGGCTTAGACGACAATTTATTTTCAAATAATACCATAAAAGATGTTTCCATTTTCCTATTGCCCTGCCTGGGAAGCAGAGTTGTATTTCCATCTGAAACTTTTCCGTAAATCCGGATACAGCTTCCTTCCCTCTGTGCTGAGTTATGTGAGGCTGGCATATTTTTCTGTTGACACCACAAAGAACACACTGTGAGGAAAAGTGTTTAAGGAAGAACACATTTAGTTCTGTTAACTGGTTACACCGGGAAGTTAACTGGTAACTTTACCGATCTGTTCAGCTCAGTTTCCATTGCGTCTGAGCTAGGAGGGGGCAGGACGCAGGTGCTGGGAGGAGGGATCAATCACTGCTAGTTTTCGGGCACGCAGAGGACTGATTTCTCCCCCACCCACCCTCTACTGCACATGGCACATGACAGATATTTCTGGTTTGGTTTTTTTTTTTTTTTTTTTTTTAATTTTTTAGTTAAAAAGATACAGATAGAAGATACGGACATGGAGATCAATGGAACAAAATAGAAACTCCAGAAATAGACTTACACAAATTTGATCTTTGATGTGTAAAAACACAGTCAGTGGAGGGAAGATGGAAAGAAAGAAACCTTAATATAAAGTTCACACCTTGCATAAAGATTAACTCAAAATAGATTATAGGTCTAAATGAAAAACCTAAAAAATAAAGGTTTTAGAAGAAACACAGGAAAAATTCTTGTGACTGGAGTTAGGCGAAGAGGTCTTAGGAATAAAACAGATGATCCATTAAAAAGAAAAAAGAACTGATAAACTGGACTTCATCAAACTTAAAAACTTTTGTTCTTCACAAGATACTGTTATGAGAATGAAGAGACAAGCTATGGACTAGGAGAATATATCTGAAAACTACATACTCCAGAATGGACTCAGATCCAGAATATACAAAGAATTCTCAAACTCAACAGTAAGAAACAAAATAACACAATTAAAATATGGGGAAAGAACTGAAATAGACACTTCACCAAAGAGGATATAAAAATGGCAAATAAGCACATGAAAAGATAATCAAAATCATTAACCATTAGAAGAATGCAAAATAAAAACACAATAAGATACCATTACTTACTTACACACTTATTTGAATGGCTAAAATCTGACAATACTAAGTGGTGACATGTACACAGGGCAACTAGAACACCATACATTTCTGCTGGGAATGTGAAATGGTACAGCTACTCGGGAAAATGACATGGTGATTTCTCATAAAGTGAAATATAAATTTGACCCCCAGAAATCCCACAGTGAGATTTATAGCCGAGGGAAACGAACACTTGGATTATATAAAAACCTGTATGCGAACATTTGCAGCAGCTTTATTTGTAATAGTCAAAAGCTGGATATCCCCCTCAAAGCTCTTGAACAGGTGAATGGATAAAGAACTGTGGAACTTGCCCATCAAACTCCTACGTAAAAACAAAAAGCAACAAACTACTGAAAAACACAACATGGGTGACTCTGAAATATACCATGCTAAGCGAAAGAACCCAATGTCAAAAGGTTACATACTGAATGATTCCATTTATTTGGCATTCTGAAAAATTCTCAAAAAATATCAAGCTATAATGGTGGAGAACAGATCGGTGGTTGCCAGGGTGGCATCCTGCCAGGGTGGAGGATGTGACTGACTACAGGCAGATAACTGAAGGAAATTTGGGGCTAGTGAAACTGTTCTGTATCCCAATTTTGCTGGGGTTTTCATGAATCTATATATGTGTTAAAATTCATAGAAATTTTCACACAAAAAAGTGTTACCATAGATAATTTTTAAAATACAGAAACCCAGCAATATTGATGATAATGAGAATAAAATCTAGTTACCAGATATTCTGTGTTATTTTATTAAAGAAATATAAGTATTCTGTAAAGTAACCAAATAGTGCCTTTCTTTAAAAAGACTTTGTTTAGAGCAGTTTTAGGTTCACAGAAAAATTGAAAGAAAGGTGCAGAAATTTCCTATAGATCCCTCCCCCCACCCACATGCACAGCCTCCCCCATTACCAACATCTGCCACAAGAGTAGTAGATTTGGGCAGCTGATGAACCTCATTATCACCAAAGTCCATAGTTTATATTATGTTTCACTCTTGGTATTGTATCTTCAGTGTTGTTGGATTTGATTTGTTCACTTTTAAATGTTTTAGTTGTTGGCCTAGAGGAGTTTGCAATATACACTTACAACTAATCCAAGTGTACTTTCAAATAACATTATATCACTTTATGGGTGGGATGAGTACTTTATAATAACAAAATAATCTTAACTCCTTCCTCCCATCCCATCTATCCCTGATGTCATTGCTATCATTCATTTTACTTGTATATGAGGATATATAAGTAGTACATATACATAGAACATATATAAGCATACATAATTGAAGACATTGTTTTCTGTTTTTGTTTAAGATTTTCTTTATTTATTAGAGAGAGAGATAGCATGAGCAGGGGAAGAGACAGAGGGAGAGGAAGAAGCAGATTCATGGTTGAGCAGGGAGGCTGACATGAAGCTCAAAACCAGGACCTTGGGATCGTGACTTGAGTCTAAGGCAGACACTTAACCGAATGGGCCACCCAAGTGCCCCAATTGAATATATTGTTGCTATTATTTTGAACAAACCATTTTCTGTTAGCTCAATTAAGAATAAAAAAAAAAAAAGCTTTAACAAATGCTGTTAAAATGTCTATACTACCAAAAGCAATCTATACATTTAATGTCATCCCTATCAAAATAGCAACATCATCTTTCACAGAACTAGAACAAACCATTTTAAAATTTGTATGGAACCACAAAAGACCCTCAATTGCCAAAGCAATCTTAAAAAGCAAAGCAAAGCTGAAGACATCACAATTATGGACTTTAAGTTACATCACAAAGCTGTAGTAATCAAAACAGTAGGGTGATAGCACAAAGATAGACACACAGATCAATAGAACAGGATATGAAACTCAGAAATGAACCCACAATTATATAGTCAACTGATCTTTGACAAAGCAGGAAAGAACATCTAGTGGGCAAAAGATAGTCTCTTCAACAACTGGTGTTGGGAAAAATTGGATAGAAACATGTAAAAGAATGAAAATGGACCATTCTCTTTCACCATACATAAAAACAAATTCAAAATGGATTAAAGACCTAAATATAAGACCTGAAACCATAAAAGTTCTTGAAGAAAGCAGAAGCAGTAGTTTCTCTGACACTAGACATAGCAACTTTTTTTTTTATATAGGTCTCCTGAGGAAAGGCAAACAAAAGTAAAAAAAACAACAGCAAACTATTGGGACTACATCAAAATAATAAGTTTCTGCAAAGTGAAAGAAACAATCAACAAAACTAAATGGCAACCTTTGGAATGGGAGAAGATTTTTGTAAATGACATATCTAGAAAGGATTAGTATCCAAAATATATAAAGAACTTGTAAAATTCAACATCCAAAAACAAATAATCCACTTAAAATATAGGCAGAGGACATAGACATGTCTCCAAAGAAGATATACAGATGCCCAACAGACACACAAACTTACCACAGGGAAATGCTCATCACAATAAGATATCACTTCAGACCTGTCAAAATAGTTAAAATCCACAACACAAGAAACAACAGGTGTTGGTGAGGATGTGGAGAAAGGGGAACCCTCTTGCACTGTTCATGGGAATGCAAACTGGTACAGCCACTGTGAAAAACAATATGGAGGATCCTCAAAAAGTTAAAAATAGAACTAGCCCACAACCCAGAAAATACACTACTAGGTATTTACCTGAAGAATATAAAAATACTAATTCAAAGGGATATATGCACCCCCCCCCCGTGTTTATAGCAGCATTATTTACAATGGCTAAATTCTAGAAATAGCCCCAGTATCCATCAATTGACATATGGATAAACACAATGTGCTATCTATATCTATCTACCTACTTACCTATATCACAATGGAATATTATTCCACCATTAAAAAGAATAAAATCTTGCCATATGCAACGACATATATGGAGACAGAGAATATTATGTTAAGTGAAGTAAGTCAGTCAGAGAAAAACAAATACCATACGATTTCACTCATATGTGGAATTTAAGAAACAAAACAATTGATCATAGGGGGAAAAAGGAGACAAACCAAGAAACACACTCTTAACTATAGAGAATACATACTGATGGTTACCAGAGGGGAGAGGGGTGAGGGGTTGTTGAAATAGGTGATGGGGATTAAGTAGTACACCTGTCATGATGAGCACTGGGTAAAGTATGGAAATGCTGAATCACTAAATTGTACACCTAAAACTAATATTACACTGTATGTTAGGTAACTGCAATTTAAATAAAAAATTTTTAAAGTTTAGAAAAAAAATCTTTTTCGTTTTACAATCTTCAATGCTCTTCTTTTTCTTTATGTAATCCAAACTTCTGACCTATGTTATTTTCCTTCTCCGAAGAACTTCTTTTAATGTTTCTTTCCAGGCAAGTCTACTTGGCAACATAATCTCTCAGTTTTTGTTTGTCTGAGAGAGTCTTCCTTTCTCCTTCACCTTTGTTTTTTGGGTTTTTGTGTGTGTGTGTTTCTTTTTCTTTTCTTTTCTTTTTAATATTATGTTAGTCACCATTCAGTACATCATTAGTTTTTGATGCAGTGTTCCATGATTTGTTGTTTGCACCCAGTGCTCCATGCAAACTATGCCCTGCTTAATACCCACACTGGGCTCACCCATCCCCCCGCGCTCCTCCCTCCTAAAACCCTCAGTTTGTTTCCTGGAGTCCATAGTCTCTCATGGTTCATCTCCCACTCTGATTTCTCCCCCTTCATTTTTCCTTTCCTTCTCCTAATATCCTCCATGCTATTCCTTATGTTCCATAAATAAGTGAAACCATATGATAATTGACTTTCTCTGCTTGACTTATTTCACTTAACATAATCTCCTCCAGCCCCATCCATCTTGATGCAAAAGTTGGGTATTCATCCTTTCTGATGGCTGAATAATATTCCATTGTGTGTATGGACAACATCTTCTTTATCCATTGATCTGTTGAAGGGCATTTGGGCTCTTTCCACAGTTTGGCTATTGTGGACATTGCTGCTATGAACATTGGGGTACATATGGCCCTTCTTTTCACTACATCTGTATCTTTGGGGTAAATATCCAGTAATGCAGTTGCTGGGTCATAAGGTAGCTCTATTTTTAATTTTTTGAGGAATCTCCACACTGTTTTCAAAAGTGGCGATACTAGCTTGCATTCTCATCAACAGTGTAAGAGGGTTCCCCTTTCTCCACAACTTTTCCAAAATTTGTTGTTTCTTGCCTTGTCATTTTTTGCCATTCTAACTGGTGTAAGATATCTCAATGTGGTTTTTTTTTTAAGCTTTTATTTATTTATTTGACAGAAAGAGACAGCGAGAAACGGAACATAAGTGGGGGAAGCTGGAGAGGGAGAAGCAGGCTCCCTCCTGAGCAGGGAGCCAGATGTGGGGCTTGATCCCAGGTTGCTGGGATTGTGACCTGTGCCAAAGGTAGATGTTTAATGACTGAGGCACACAGGTGTCCCTCAATGTAGTTTTGGCTTGAATTTCCCTGATGGCTAATGATGCTGAACATTTTTTCATGTGTCTGTTAGCCATTTGTATGTCTTTTTTGGAGAAGTGTCTGTTCATGTCTTCTGCCCATTTTTTGTCTTGATCATTTGTTTTTTGGGTGTTGAGTTTGAGAAGTTCTTTATATATCTCAGATATCAGCCTTTTGTCTGTAGTGTCATTGACAAATATCTTCTCACAGTCTACGGGTTGCCTCTTTGTTTTGTTGACTGATTCCTTTGATGTACAGAAGATTTTTATCTTGATGAAGTCCCAAAAGTTCATTTTTGCTTTTGTTTCCCTTGTCTTTGGAGACATGTTCTGAAAGAAGTTGCTGTGGCTGATGTTGAAGAGGTTACTGCCTATGTTCTCCTCTAGGATTTTGGTAGCTTCCTGTCTCACATTGAGGTCTTTCATCCATTTTGAGTTTATCTTTGTGTATGGTGTAAGCGAATGGTCCAGTTTCATTCTTCTGTATGTAGTTGTCCAATTTTCCAGCACCATTTATTGAAGAGACTGCCTTTTTTCCATTGGATATTTTTTCCAGCTTTGTCGAACATTAGTTGACCATTAGTCCATATCTGGGCTCTCTATTGTGTTCCATTGTGCCAGTACCATGCTGTCTTGGTGATCACAGCTTTGTAATATAGCTTGAAATCAGGTAAAATGATGTCCCCAGCTTTGTTTTTCTTTTCAACATTTCCTTTGCAATTAGGGGTCTTTTCTGGTCCCATACAAATTTTGGGATTGTTTGTTCCAGCACTTTAAAAAAAAGGTGTTTGTAATTTGATCCAAATGGCATTGAAAGTATAGGTTGCTCTGGGTAGCACAGACATTTTAACAATGTTTATTCTTCCAATCCATGAGCATGGAATGTTTTTCCATCTTTTTGCATCTTCTTCAATTTCTTTCATGAGTGTTTTGTAGTTCTTAAAGTATAGATCCTTTACCTCTTTGGTTAGTTTTATTCCAAGGTATCTTTTGGTTTTCGGTGCTGTTATAAACAGAATTGATTCTCTAATTTCTCTTTCTACAGTTACATTGCTAGTATATAAAAAGCAACTGACTTCAGCACATTGATTTTGTATCCTGCCACATTACTAAATTGCTGTATGAATTCTAGTAATTTGGAGGTGGAGTCTTTTGGTTTTTTCACGTAGAGTACCATGTCATCTGTGAAGAGAGAGAGCTTGACTTCTTCTTTGCCAATTTGAATACCTTTTATTTCTTTTTGTTGTCTGATTGCTGTTCTCCTTCACCTTTGAAGGATAATTTCACAGGGTACAGAACAGGGTGGTTTTTATTCTGTCAACACTTTCAATATTTCACTCTATCCTCTTTTTGTTTGCATCATTTCAGAGAAGTGAGAGATAATTCTTACCTTTAGTCTCTAGATAGGTGTTTTTTCCCCTTCTTCCAAAAGTATAGATCCTTTACCTCTTTGGTTAGTCTTATTCCAAGGTATCTTTTGGTTTTTGGTGCTGTTATAAACAGAAATCCCAAAGATTTTTTTCATTTTTTTGTTATTTTCTGTAATTTGAATATGATATGGCTAGATTTAGTTTTTGTTTGGGTTTTTGTTGTTGTTGTTGTTTGTTTTTGTTATTTTGTTTGGCATTTGGCACTGAGAGGACTTGGTGTTCTCTGAGCTTCCTGGATCTGCAGTGTGGTATCTGCCACTTAATTGGGGGAAATTCTCAATCTTATTGTTTCAAATATCTCTTCTGCTTATTTCACTGTTTCTTCTGGTATTCTCATTACATGTATGTTACACTCTTTGTGGTTGTCCCACAGTCCTTAGATGTTTTGTTCTGCTTTTTACAATCTTTGTCCTCTTTGCTTTACAGTTTTGGAGATTTCTATTGAGATAGCCTGCGGCTCACAGATTCTTTCCTCAATGCGTCCAGTCATGAGCCTATCAAAGGCATTCTTAATGTCTCTTTCAGTAGTTTTTATCTCCAGTATTTCTTTTTGGTTCTTTCTTAGGATTTCCATCTCTCTGCCTACAATGCTTATCTGTTCTTGTATGTGGTCTACTTTACCCATGAGAGCCCTTCGCATATTAAGCATAGTTGTTTTAAATTTCCTATCTGATCCTTCCAATATCCCTGTAACGTCTGATTCTGGTTGTGATTTTTGTCTTTTCATATGCCTTGTAATTTTTTCTTGATAGCTGGACATTCTGGGTCAAAGGAACTGCTGTAAATAGGCCTTTAGGAAGGTGGTGCTGAGGTCCAGCGGGAGGAGAAGCCTTCTCCAGTGCTATGATTAGGTTGCAGACTTTCAGTGAGCCAGTGCCTCTGGACTGTGACCTTCATTAGTTTCTCAGTTTTTTCTTCCCTCCTGAAGTGGGACAGGATGGCTAGAGTGGGCAGGAGTTGGCTATTTTGTTTTTTCCTATGGAGGGCTAAAGCTTACTGGAATTGGGTCTTTCCCTTCTTCCGGTTAGTCCTTGGTAATACCCCAGCAGTTTAGGCTTTGGTTAATAAGTTTCTGCTGAAGGCAGGCCTTGTTAAAAAGAAAAGATTGCTCTGGTGTATTTAAAAATGGTTCCTTCTCCCTCCCCTGCAGAAAGCATGAGGACATTTTTTCCTGGTAATTACTGTAAGGATCTGATAGTGAACCTAGAGGTAAATCTCACACAATTGTGGGGGCCCCTCGTGACTAGGTCCCTGGAGTTTTCATCTCAGAGTTGTCTGCACTGAGCCTCAAAAATGTGTCAACCATAGTTCAGGTTTTCCTGCCCCACTGCTGGTTCCCAGGGAAGTTTCTTTCTCCACATTCCTGCTCTGGGAAGCGGGGACTCTCTGTATTCACCTGCCTGTCTCTTCAGTTTGGAGGGGAGTGGTCTACCCCATGGCATCTTCTCTCTTTCACAAGAACAACTCCAAGAAGCGTTGTTGATGTTTTTGGTCTGTTCAAAATTTTACTTGTTAGGATGAAGGGGTGACTCCCAAACTCCTTACGTGTGGAGTCAGAAATCAGACATCCAACAGTGTCTGTTTTGAACTCTCGTTATTAGAGCTCATGTACTGCTATTTATTAAAATGCTAGTCATGGTTTTAAACTTCAAAATCAGAGGGATAACAAGTCAGATTGAAACAATCTGGTCTCATATTATGAGAGAAAGATCAGGCGGGCCATTCTGGACATGTAAATGTCCTATTACTGCCTTGGACAGTAACCTTTCTGAATGATACATTTTAATAACCAGGCATACTGGAAATTTTTAAGAGTATGTAGGAAGGAGGAGGAGGGGGAAGAAAAATACAAAATGAAGTTAATGGTTGTTATTCTGGGATGGTAGAATAATTATGGGCTTTTCTGTGCATTTTTAATACATTTTCTATAATGAATATATGCTATTTATAATCAGCAAGAGGTATAAATGCTACAAATTGTCATTAAAATTTTTAAAAAGCTCATTTCTTGATGCTTCCCTTACATTTGCTTCCTAGTTTTGCCAATATTATTCTGCATAATTAGAGAACAGATTCAATTTTACAAATGCTTGAAAGTAGGAAAATATTATTAGCACAACTGTAAAGTATTTATGTCTGTGCTGGTTTTCTTTATTAAGATGAATCATGCTGAGGCAGGAAAGACATAAACAGAAGAAAACAAAAATATATGTAGGTCAGAGGCAGTAAGA
The DNA here is from genome assembly GCA_028533885.1 of Nasua narica. Taxonomy (NCBI): domain Eukaryota; kingdom Metazoa; phylum Chordata; class Mammalia; order Carnivora; family Procyonidae; genus Nasua; species Nasua narica. The sequence goes on along the minus strand of CM052798.1, from coordinate 87,685,731 downwards.
GAACATTCATAAATCATTTTGCAGTACATGTCTATCTTTTCAAGGTAGCTATCCAACTTCAGGGGCAAGCATTTGACAGAAATATTTGCAGGTACCTTGGGAACTTTTGAAAGAATCTTCAGACTCCACAACCAAACTCATCACCCTCTTGCTTGGTACAAGTTCTGTGCTGGGTGCCAACAATGCAAAGATCCTACTGATTCCATAGCTTCCTTCTTTAGGTAGAGAGTCAAGGCCAAAGTATGAGGACTGGTATCATCAGTCCTGTATGGATGGGTCACTCCGCAGCTGGCCCAGACGAACTGCGGCAGGGAATCATGGAGACAAAGGCTGAGAGCGCACTGAGAGCACACCGAGGTGAGTGCTATGAGAGGTGGGTGGGAGGGAGTATCTGAAGCCAGGGATACCATCCAGACGGGCACAGAGGCACCCGCAGGGACCATGGTCACAGACCACCTAGAAGATACCTGACTAGTTTAGAGAGATTACATAAGATGCTGAATTCAAGACTAAGATATTTTGATTTTTCCTTGTAGGCAGTGGAGAAGCCTTTGAAGAATTTTGAACAATACACTGATATGTTAGAAATTGTTCTTTAAAGTAACTTACTTTATGGGGTGCCTGAGAAGCTCATTCAGTTAAGCATCTGCCTTCAGCTCAGGTTATGATCCCAAGCCAGGGTCCTGGGATCAAGTCCCACATCACGCTCTCTGCTCAGTTGGAGCCTACTTCTCCTTCTGTCTGCTGCTCTCCCTGCTTGTACTCTCTCTGTCAAAAAAAAAATCTTGAGATTTTTTTTTTTAATTTTATTTATTTATTTGAGAGACAGAGAAAGTGAGAGAGAGCATGAGAGGAGAGAAGGTTAGAGGAAGAAGCAGACTCCCTGTGGAGCTGGGAGCCCGATGTGGGACTCGATCCCGGAACTCAAGGATCATGACCTGAGCCGAAGGCAGTGGCTCAACCAACTGAGCCACCCAGGCGCCCTAAATTTTTTTTTAAAAGATAAAGCAACTTACTTTGTAGCTACTTGTGTATGGAATTAACCATTTCAACTAGCCTCCCAGACTTGCAGGCAGAGAATGTGTCTGGTTCACTGTTGTCATGGGACTCAGAACTGATACTAGACGCTTGAACGCCCAGTGTGTGCATCAGCGGAAGGTGGCCCCTTTCCCAATCCTACAAGGCTAATGTTTGGTGAGCTGACCACACCAGTGTGAGCAAGACCTTCCCGGAAGAAGCAGCCCGCACAAAGTTTCATGGGTTGGTAAGGAGAGCACATTCGGTGTCAGCCCCACTCATCCCTCACTCAGTCCCCTTGTGCAGTGCACCTAACATTAGGCGGAGACCCTGAGAAGCCACACCTAGGGGACGGGTTCGGAGGTGATCCCACTGGCAGTGAACCCGGGTAAGAGCAATAGGGTTAGAAAGAAGAGGAGAGATCTGAGCAACACGTAAAGTCCCTAGCACTTTGACTGGAATTGTTGCTCTAACAGGTCCTGGGTATTGTCTACCCCAATCACAGGCCTTGCTTACAGATTTGCTCTCTTCAGCTCCTCGGTGATGCTTCTAATAGAAAATTCTGTTTTCAAAGCCTTGTCTGAAGGCATCGGTTTCTCCAGAGACCGGCCCCAGTTTCCTCTAACCCCATTTGATGGTGTTCGAGCATGAAAGTTCACTCAAGGAAGCTCTGTTTCTTTGAGTCAATAATACTTATAAAAACCTGTCCTTATGCTATCTTAGAAAGAAGCTGTGGAGGATGTGGAACAATTCGTTGTCAATAATATTCTGGTGGTGAAAGGAAATGGTGGGGGTGGGGAGAGATTATTTCTCTTGTGGGTTTCTGGGTTATCTGTGAAGACCGGTTCCATCAGAATGAGGTCCCTCTGAACCCCACACCACTGCATGTCTACTATTCCAGAAACACTTGTTTGCTTTGTGGCATTTCTGGTTGCTCCATCTTGGTCTCCTTCATTGGTGCTTCCTCTTTCACTGGACGTCTCTTTGCCAGAGTTCCTTCCAGCGTGGCCTTGTGTTTTATTTTTCACTTACTTTTACATACCCATTTCGCAGTCCTACCCACTCCCATGATTTCAAATGTCCCACTGCCATGACTCCCACTGATGACCTCCAGCTCGCAACTCTATTCCAAGCACCAGATCTTATGGTGTCTTGACCATTTGGCCTTTCCTTCTAGATATCTTGGAGATTTCTCAAAATCAACAAATCTATAATCTAACTGATTAGTTTTTATCTTTTATCATGAAAATAATATGTTCTCATGGTAACAAGTGAAACCATTTGAAATATACAAAGAAGGGGGCACCTGGGTGGCTCAGTGGGTTAAAGCCTCTGCCTTCGGCTCAGGTCCTGATCTCAGGGTCCTGGGATCGAGCCCCACATCGGGCTCTCTGCTCAGCAGGGAGGGAGCCTGCTTCCCCCTCTCTCTCTCTGCCTGCCCCTCTGCCTACTTGTGATCTCTCTCTCTGTCAAATAAATAAATAAATAAATAAATAATCTTAAAAAAAAAAGAAATATACAAAGAAAAAGTAAGAAGTCTACATCGCTCTACATTTGTATACACATACCATTTAGGTTCTGCTTTGCTGTTTCTTTTCACAAAAATAGGATAATACTATACACACTTTCTCTGCATCTTGCCCCCTAACAATGCAGTACATAAATCTCCCCCAACCCTTGCCCTACCATGTTTGCTGCTACAGACAGAATTCACTCTTTAAATAGCTCTAAGTATAAGTGGTATGGTATAAGGGTGCCACAATTTACTCCACTTCTGGTGGGCATTCCCTTTGTTTCAAGGTTTCTGCCTGGAAACAATGCTGCAACTCATCTATATCTTTTAGTAGTCTAGAATGGCTCAAGTAATATAAGAAATGTCTTTTCTTCAGAGCTGAGATACAATTCAGCTGCCAGGGGCACCTGGGTGGCTCAGTTGGTTAAGCCACTGCCTTCGGCTCAGGTCATAATCCCGGAGTCCTGGGATCGAGTCCTGCCTCGGGCTCCCAGCTCTGTTGGGAGTCTGCCTCTCCCTCTGACCTTTCCCCCTTTCATGCTCTCTCTCATTCTCTCTCTCTCTCTTCCAAACAAATAAAATCTTTAAAAAACAAAACAAAACAGAAAAATTCAGCTGCCAAAGCATTCTGGCCTGGTCTGGTCCTTTTAAAAGTGAAAAATCTCCATTTTTCAGTATCTCCCAAGGCTGCTGATATATTTAATTTTTCTACCCCTTCTAGGGTCAGTGTTGGCAGTTTACATTTGACTCAAAAATCATCTATTTTCTCTAAATTTTCAAGTTGACTGCCACGGACTTTACATAATAATGTTCCTTTATGATTGTTTTCAGATTTTCCATACTAAATTCTTGATATTTCTCTCAAACGTGTTCTTCATCCAGTTTTATGGAGATCAGAAAAAGGAACCACCATCATCCCCAAGTTGAAGCCATCTTTGATTCTTTCCCATCCTTCACCTTCCACATTCAATCTTCCCTTCAACCCTGTCTGCCTCCAAAATAATTCTTGGGTCTCTTCATCCTTGACCATCAGTCCACTGCTTCTCTACACCATCATCGCATCTTCCCTGGACTATTACAGTATAAATCATCCCTCTGCTTGCTTACTTGTAGTTTGGCACCACTTCCACACTGGGCTGAGCAATCTTTTTTTTTTTTTTTTTTAACAGAAAGGGTAAAACCTGATTTTTATTACATATATATGGATGGAAACCCCAAAGAGATGTGAGACTCCTGGGTGAGCAGTCTTAAAATTCTCATTGGATCACATCACTCTCCTGCTCAAACTCTTAAATGGAATTGCATTTTTTAAATAATTTTTTAAAAGACCGTATTTATTTATTTGAGAGAGAGAAAAAGAGCATGCACGCAAGTGGAGGGAAGAGCAAGAGGGAGAGGAACAAGGAGACTCCTGGTAGAATGCAGAGCCTGATGCAGGGCTTAATCCCATGCTCCTGAGATTGTGACCCAAGCTGAAATCAATAGTTAGATGCTCAACTGCTGGGCACCCCTGGAATTGCATTTTTGCGGTAAGTTCCAAAGTCCTTTTTATGCCTATCATCTTGTGTGACCTGATGCCTGACTACTTCTCAACTCTCATTTCTTACTACTCCTCTCCTCCATTCCCATAAAATTTTAGCCCCAATTATCTTTTGCATTTCTCTAAAAGCACCAAGCTAGAAAGGATGCCTTATTTTTTAAATGCTGATATAAAAACTGGCTCTCTACCTTGAAGAAAATTAAGTTTTCTTCACCCTACTTCACACCACATTTTTAAGGTAAAATAAATTCAAATTTCTTAAATCTTGAAATAAATTTTAAGAGAATATATGTAAAATCTAGGAATGGGGTTTCAATCAAGAAACTCTGAAGGTATATTGAAAATACAGATATAGTTGATGATACAAACATTAAACTGATTATGTGAACAAAGGCACCACAAAAAACTAAAAAGGTAAATAATAGTTCGGGATAAAATATTCCACAAGGTAAATGAAGAAAAAAGGTCACTATATGTGTCAACAAAGAGCTCTTACAAATGATAAGAAAAAGACAAATATTCCAATAGAAAATATAGGCAAAGGAAAATAAAAGGAGTTGCTCACTTTCTCTCTCTCTCTGTCTCACTCACACACACGCGCGCGCACACACACACACACACCCCACCACCACCACCAAATCAAAATGACCAATAAAATAAGAAAGACACTAAGCTCATCTTATAGTGCAGGAAATGTAAAATAAAGTAAGGAATTTAAAAAGTAAAATCACTTTTCACCAATTTGACTGGCAAATGCTAAAAAGAGTAGAAAATTCTGTGGCTGATAAGGATTTGGGGGAATTATCCTTCTGAAACATTGTCAGTATAAGTATGAATCATTGTTACCTTTTTGGAAAGTATTCTGGTAATATCTATCAAATTTTAAAAAATATACCCCAGAGGGGTTCCTGGGTGGCTCAGTGGGTTAAAGCCTCTGCCTTCGGCTCGGGTCCTGATCTCAGGGTCCTGGGATAGACCCCTGCATTGGGCTTTCTGCTCAGCAGGGAGCCTGCTTCCCCCCCTCTCTCTGCCTGCCTCTCTGCCTACTTGTGATCTCTCTTCTCTGTCAAATAAATAAATAAAATCTTAAAATATATATACATATATATCCCAGAAATCTCATCCTTCAGAATTCAACCCCCCCAAATAATCATATATAAATGTATCAGATACAAGTAATAATGATGATATCATCAATAATAATAGTTAACACATCTTAAACACATTTCACGTCAGGTACTGTTTTAAATATTTCACAAATATTAAGCCACTTTATCTACACGACAAGCCAATAGATAAGTGCTATCATTATTTCCATTTTACAAGTGAGCTAGAAAATACAAGTACAAGAATGAATATTATAGCATTATTTATGATGGAGCAAAAGGACGGTGGGATAGTTGAATAAAATGTGACCATTCACATCATACGACAGTGTGCAACTATTTGAAAGCATGATTAGAATTAGTGGTTCTCAACCCTGGCTAAATATAGAATAGAATCATCTGGGGAGCTTTTAAAAAACACATATGCTTGGAACCTACCCTAACCAATTAAATCAGCATCTGAGGGTAGTATACACAGGTAGCATATATATAATAACCTGGAAAAAGTAGGGAAATATACAGATATGGTTATTAGTTAAGAAAGGGGATACAAATGGCTCACGAGTGGGGGACAGAGAGGGAGGAGGCAGAGACAGGATGGAGAGAAACTGAAAAAGAGAAAGAGGCTTTCAGCCGCAGTTTACCATATAAAACAGCATATATTCTCATAGTAGTTATCTCAAGGAATGATGTTTCAGATAATTTTTAATACTTTGCTGTATTAAATATATTTTCTATAACCCTACATCATTTTTATAATTAGAAAAAAATTTTTTAAGGGATGTGTTGCTTTTAGCTCACATAATGTCCTCTGCTGGAATAAGGTCCCTTTGATTATTTGCCTGGCTAACTCTTATCCTTGAGGCCTCAACTTACATGTCAGTTTCTGTCTAGAATTCCCTAGAGTTAGATTTGTTCTCTCTCACACTCAATCCTGTCCCACTATCCTTGGCTTCTAAAGCAATTATCACAGTTTGAAATTACTTGTGTGGCTGCTAGTCTCTCTCTCTCTCTAGAGTAGAAGCCACAAGAGGTCAGGTACCATGTTTGTTTGCTCTCCATTGAATTCCTTGTGTCATGCCCTGTGTTGGGCACATAGGAGTCTCCAAAAACTCTTGGTAACAGTTTGGATCATTTCTCTGTATTTAATAACTTCCCACACGTTCCTACCTTGTGCTTGAATGACATTTTGTAGTTTCTGATGTCTGGGACTGTGTCTTACAACTTTTTATTCTCTTGACTGCTCAATAGATCTATCTGCGGCTGATTGGATATGTTGCTGATCCTTGTTTCCCTCAGGAGCATCACCATTTTCCTTTATAGCATGCCCTCTGCTGTTGCCACCTTCTCCTGCTGCTCTGGGAGAAAGACAAATTTGGATAAGGATCCCAACCATCCCAGAGGTTTCAATTCTTTTGACTACATTTCAGCAACTTTGATTGTAACTAGATGATCATTGGTTGCCATGTAAATTACAGTTTCCTTTCTTTGTGAGCTTCCCCCTCCTCAATTCCACAGTGGTAGAGTTTCCCATCCCATCTTGGTATGAACTGAATTGTGTGCCTCCCAAATTTATTTGCTAAATTCCTAACCCCCAGTGCCTCAGAATGTGACTGTATTTAGAGGCAAGACCTTTCAAGAGGTAATAAAATTAAAATGAGACCTTCTGAGTGGCCTCTAATCCAATCTGACTGGTGTCCTTCGCAGAAAAGGAGACCAGGATGTCTGCATGGAAGAAATGCCACGTGAGAACCCACAAGAAGGCAGTCATCTGGAAGGAGCCTCAAGAGAAACCAACCCTACTGGCACCTTGATCTTGGACTTTTATCCTCCAGAACTGTGAGAAACCTGGGGTGCCTGAGTGGCTCAGTTGGTTAAGCGTCTACCTTTAGCTCAGCTCATCACCCCAGGGTCCTAGGATCAAGCCCCCGGTTGGGGTCCCCGCTCAGGAGCCTGCTTCTCCCTCTCCCTGCTTCTCTCTGCCTGCTTCTCTCCTTCCTTGTGTTCTCCCTCTGTTTCAAATGAATAAATAAAATATTTTTAAAATAATAAAAATTTAAAAATTAACAAAAAAAAAAAACCTTGAGAAAATCAGTTTCATCGTTTAAAACACCCAGTCGGTGGTATTTTGTTACAGCAGCTCTAGCAGATGAGCACACTCCCTTGGGTTTCCCAGAGCTGAAGAGAGACATCTCAGTGACACCACCCTTTGTTGTCCCCTCCCTCCCACCAGTCAACCAGGTGCCCCAGGAAGGTGGAACAACCTTTCAGCTGATGTCTTCCGGCCGGTGAGTTGTTTTTGCTTTTCTGGGACAGGTTTCTGATACTCTTCCCACCTCTCCCAGAAGTTGGGGACAGCATTACCATTCCTCTCTACTCAGGAGTTTCAATCGTAGGACCACAGGAAGCTCACTATTACCGCCATCCTACTTACCCCTTGATTGTTTCTCTTCAGGAGGCCTAGCAGGTACTCTTCAAATGAGTCTCCTGTTGATCTGTCTTGGTAACATAGAGTTCTTGATGTAGGCATCCAAATCAGGACTCTACTAAAGTAAATTCTCTCTTCTGAGTTTTCTCTCGGGACTGTAGGAAACGAAGAAAGCTCACAAAGGCTACATAGGAGATAACACCATATCCTTCCTCTGAGAAAGGAACAACCTCTCAAAGTACATACTGGAGGCATCATCACCGAAAGGAACACTCAGAATCCACTTCTGTTTCATTACTCAGAAACCACAATATTTGTTACTGAAACATCATTAAGGAAACCAAATGTCAAGGAAAACGTGGCTTTTTACCATAGGCCTATGGCAATTTATAATCTACAATCAATGTTGAGAAAATAAAATGTGGCTTTTTGGGCCCCTAAAATACAAATGGTCAAGGTCAAACCGTCCAGAAAAAACAATAACAACAATAAAAATAGAAAAAAATTAATGAAGTTTGATACCTGAACATCAGTGAGACTTTAATTATTAAATGTTTCATTAAAAAAAACTGATGAACAGAGTGCCAAATGACTAGTACCCATTGAAATAACTCTTTTACATTTGGCTATAGTTCCTAAACCTATCATACAAACACTAAAAATTTTTCATTACCAATTTTCTGCCTCATAGCTAAGCTTCCTTGGGGTCATGGAATAATGGAGTGAAGACAGAGACAAGTCTGATTTGCAAAACTCAGTATATTTTTAGTATCTTCATTTTGTACTCTAGCATCAGGAGAGTTGACGTGATATTTCAAGCCCTATGCAGCAGAAGACTATGACAAAGTCCTATTAACAAAGGACATGTACATTAAATCTCCCTCTACACTGCAATGCCTTTCATAGCCACCTCCCAATTCCTTCTTTCTCATTATCGTGACAATGCCCATCAGTCATTAGTGGCCAGAACAACCAAGGAAGTAAAGACTAAGCCTTTATCTCCAGCTCATGTGGCTTTATTTCAAATAATAATTTTGTTTCTCTATAAATTCTTGCCTTATTACAACCTTGAGTAGTCAGTCATTAGCACTGGAGACATCCAAAGATTCTTGGGCTCTTGGCACTAAGAGCTGCATAGATTCTGGTTTCCTCTTCAATATCCAATTAAGAACAAGATTATATAAATCCTCAGCTGTCCAACTCAATCTAATTATACCTCAATCATTAAATGAAACATGATCTAAGATAAATGGCAGTGTTGAATGACACCATGCAACAAATAAATCATACAAAAGCCCCTTCAAAAAGGACATGAAAGAAACAGCATATAGGTCAACCACATCTGCAGTTTTTTGTACTCCAGCTTGAGGCCCTAATCAGTTCACCATAACTTCTTTTGAGTAACAATCTCTAGAAGCTTCCTAAACCAAAATATCTGTTATAAATATTTCAGGTTAATTGAGATGATCCAGTTAAAGACATAATAAACCATGGCTGTAATTGCTGGAGAATTATAATAGTTTTTCTCCACAAGCTGGGGACACAATAATTACTCTTGATATAATTGATAACCCCAAATTGGGTAAAAGCCAACTACTTCTAGAGAGACTGCTCAGTAAAGTAGACAGAAAAATACAACTCTGACAAATCTGTCTGCAATTTGAGTGTCTATCAGTAACTTGGTTTTAATCTCTTGAGAAGTAAATTTTGCATTTCTTAAAGTCTTTTTTTTATTTTTTAAAGATTTTATTGATTTATTTATTTGAGAGACAGAGAAAGTGAGAGAGTATAAGAGGAGAGAAGGTTAGAGGAAGAAGCAGACTCCCCGCGGAGCTGGGAGCCCGATGTGGGACTTGATTCCGGAACTCAAGGATCATGACCTGAGCTGAAGGCAGTTGCTCAACCAACTGAGCCACCCAGGTGCCCCACATTTCTTAAAGTCTTAAGTACTGTGTACATTTAAGTTAAGCTGTAGGACACTGATAACACTTTTCTTTACATGGCACCACACTTAAAAGCTGCAAACTCACCGAAGAGAAATGAAAAGGACCTAGTTTAATGATGAGAGAAATACAGACACTTAATTGTAACACAGCGTGATAATAAGTACAACAGTGATAAATACACACAAGACCACTGATGATGTTAAAGTAAATAAAAGCAGTGTTGCCCAGCAGGTTAGAGGAAAACTTCACTAAAGAAAAAACATTTAGACTGAGCCTTAAAGGTGAAAAGGATTCATGAGGGTGTTTAGGAAGGGAAGGATGCCCATGAAAGGAAAATAACAGCTTTAAAAGCATGGAAGCAAGTGATGCCAGTGAAAATGGCCGAGTAAAGATCTTTGAAAATTCTCCCCTCCATAAAAATAATGAGAAAATTGGCAACATTGGGCAGAATCAACTTTTTCAGGAAGCAGTAAATTAACTAAAGCTTTGCAGCAATCTGGGTAGGATTTATTCAAGAACACCTGCTGAATTTTGGTAAGAAAATAGAATTTTGTGATGTTTTAACTTTTCCTGTATTTCACTTACCAACTCTATAGTAGCCTTGAAATTTAACATCCTCTATTCATGGTGAAAACTAGGAGGTTGGCAGCCACCAGAGGAAACAGAGCAGGGCTGGAGTTTCTCCAAAGCTCATTCCTAGAGAATTATCATTATTTCATCTGGCTAGTATTTCCTGTCCTTGCTGTCTATATCTGACCTCACCTGTTGTCTATATTTGACCTGACTCTGACTCTAGAGTCTTCCAGTACAAACAGACTTTTCCCTAAGCACATTTGTCAAAATAATTATAATCAATTGTTTAACTTCATGGCTGCCTGAAGAGTTGAATAACAGTTGGGGGAAAACGATGGATTAACCGAGAACTTAAAAAGAAAAGCTGGGGAATGAGATGTTCATAGAAGCTTTGAAAAGCTCCTGTATATTTTTGGGAAACTAAAAGGCTATGCCTATACACAGAGTTATGCACATTCCCATGGCTGTAAAATGCTCAGAAAAGACCTGTGAAGGCCCTATGCTCACCTCTGGCTGACTTGAGGCTCTGCATAAGCAGGAAATGAGTTCTAAGTCAAGGTTGTAAACTGCCTGGCTGTTTGTTGAAGGCATATCCCCAACGCACAACAGAGTCCCTTGGCAAAGAATGGGAATTATATTGCTTCCAGGTGATTAAGGAAATCTCTGTCCAATCACTACCTGACCACTGAGCTAAATGAGCAGAGACTACAGCGGCCACATACAACATACAACAGAGACTACATAATTAGTCCAGAAAAATCACTCACAAACAACAATAATCATAACACGCAGAAACAACAGTAAACACTGGAGAAGGGAGGAAGCTGATTTCCATAGTTATCATGTAATATACTTAAGATGTCTAGTTTTCAACAACAAAATTATGAAACATTCAAATAAAAAAGAAATGAGGGCACATACACAAGAAAAAAAGCAATTAATAGAAACTGTCTCTGAGGAAACCCAGACATTAGATTTATTAGACAAAGACTTTAAGTCCATGATCTTAAATATGTTCAGAGAAATGAAGGAACCATGTCTAAAGAACTAAAAGAAACTATGCAAATAATGTCTCATCAAATAGAAAATATCAATAAAGATAATTTATGAAAAGGAACCAAGTGGAAATTCTGGAGTTTAAATGTATAATAACTAAAATGAAAAATCACTAGACAAGATCAATATTAGATCGGAACAGGAAGAAGAAAGAATCAGCAAAATGAAGATAGGTTAGTTGTGATTTTCCAGTTGGATGAATGGAAATAAAAAAAGAACAAAAATCAACAGAGCCTCAGAGACCTCCACAGGTCTCTGGAAATAATTAAATATACCAACAAATGCATTATAGGAATCCCAGAAAAAGAGGATAAAAAAAGAGGGCAGAAAGAATATTTGAAGAATTCCTAAATTTGATGAAGAGCATTATTCTACACATCCAAGGAGCCGAAAAAATTTCAAGTAGGAAAAACTCAGTGATTCACACCTAAATATATCATAAAATATTCAAAGACAAAGAATCTTGAAAACTTCAAGAGAGAATAAATCACATATAAAGGATTCTCAATAAGAATAACTACTGACTTCTCATCAGAAACCATGGAGGCCAGGAAGTAGTGGAATGACATATATGAGATGCTAAAAGGAAAAGAAAAAAAAAACCTGTCAACAAAGAATTCTATATCAAGCAGTATTATCCTTCTAAACTGAAGATATTCACAGATAATCAACAACTGAAAGAAGTTATCATTAGCAGAGTGGCCCTACAGAAATACTAAAAAGAGTCCTCCAAGCTAAAATACAAGGACACTAGACAGTAGCTTGAATCCATATTAAAAATAAGGAGCACTGGTAAATGTACCTACACAGGTAAAGAAAAATAAAATATAAATATGTATTTAGTTTCTATTTTTTCTCCTATCTGATTTAGAAAATAACTTCATAAAGCAATATTTATAAATCTGTATTGATGGGTACATAAACTATAAAGGTGTAATTTATACATCAATAAGAGCACAAGGGGGAGGGTAAGGAATAGAACTATACAGAAGCAAAGTTTTTGTATACTATTCAAATTAATTTGGCATCAATCTGTATTAGATTATTATGAGCTAAAATGTTCATTGTAATCCTCAAGGAAACCACAGAGAAAATAAGTCAAAAGCATATAGTAAATGAGATGACAAAAAAATTAAAATGGTATACTAGAAAATATCTAGCTAACACAAAGAAGGCAGTAGTGAAGGAACAGAGGAACAAAAAGGACAAAATGTACAGCAACAAATAGCAAAATGGCAAATGTAAACCCTAACTTATCAGTAATTACATTAAATGTAAATAGATTAAAGACTAATGAAAAGGCAAAGAATGACAAAATAGATTTTAAAAACTAACTCATAAAAATCAATATGATCCAACTCCATAGTGTTTATAAGAGACTTACCTTTAATTCAAAGACATAAATAGGGGGCACCTGGGTGGCTCAGTGGGTTAAAGCCTCTGCCTTCAGCTCAGGTCATGATCTCAGGGTCCTGGGATTGAGCCCCGCACCGGGCTTTCTGCTTGGAGGGAGCCTCTTCCCACTCTCTCTCTGCCTGCCTCTCTGCCTGCTTGTCATCTCTCTCTCTCTCTCTGTCAAATAAATAAATAAAATCTTAAAAAAAAAAAAGACATAAATAGGCTGAAAGTAAAAAAATGCAAAAACAAAACAAAACAAAAAACAGTAACCAAAATAGAGCTGGAGTGGTTATATCAATCTCAGGCAAAATACACTTCAATATAAAAATTGTTACTAGAGACAGGGATAGTTTTAAGTGATAAAGGGGTCAATTCATTAAGAAGATATAATAATTATAAACATATTCATTAACCTAACAACAAAGACTTAATGTAAATGAAGCAATAACTGACAGAATTAAAGAGAGAAAAAGACAATTAAACAATAATAGTTGAAAACTACAATATCCCACTTTCAATAATGGATAGAAGAACTAGACAGAAGATCAAAAAGCAGACAGAAGACTTTGATAACACTATAAAGCAACTAGATCTGATAGACATCTATAGAACACTCGCCTATCTACAGCAGAATATACCTTCTTCACAAGCGCACATGGAACATTCTCCAGAAGAGACCATATGTATGGGCCATGAAGTAAAACAAACAGCAATATTTTTTGAAGGACAGAAATCACATGAAGTATATTCTTGAAAAAACAATTAAATTAGAAATCTATAACAGTGGGCAACTGGGTGGCTCAGTCAGTTGAGTATCAAACTCTTAATCTCAGCTCAAGTGTTGGTCTTGTTGGTCTCAGGGTTGTGAGTTCAAGCCCCACATTGGGCTCCATGCTGGGTGTGGAGCCTATGAAAGAAAAAAAGAAAGAAAGAAAGGAAAGAAAGGGAAGAAAGAGAGAAAGAAAAAAAGAAAGATCTATAATAGTAAGAAATTTGGGAAATTAAAAAATAGTAAAGGGGCACCTGGGTGGCTCAGTCAGTTAAGTTGTCTGCCTTTGGCTCAAGTGATCATCTCAGACTCCTGGGATCAAGCCCCATGGCAGGCTCCCTAATTGGTAGGGAGTCTGCTTCTCCCTATCCCTTTGCCCCTCCCCCATGACTCATGTTTTCTCTCTCAAATAAATAAATAAATTTTAAAAATTACTAAAAGTAAAAATTAAGACACACACTCCTGAATAACAGGCCAAAAATGAAATCACAGGAAAATTTAAAATACTTTGAAATAAATAGAAATGAAAACACAATATATGAACACTTACAGGATACAGGTAAAAGAGTATTCAGCAGGAAATTTATATCTGTAAATGCCTACATTAAAAACAAAGAAAAGTCTCAAGTCAATAACTTCAACTTATACCTGAAGAAACAAAAAATATAAGAGCAAATGAAACTCAAAGAAAGCTATAAATAGTAAGTAATTAAGGTGAGAATGGAATTAAGTGAAACAGAAAACAGAAAAATAATAGTGAAAAATCAATGAAACCAAAATTTGGTTGTTTGAAAAGATCAATGAAACTGACAAACTGGGGCTCCTGGGTGGCTCAGTGGGTTAAAGCCTCTGCCTTCAGCTTAGGTCATGATCTCAGGGTCCTGTGATTGAGCCCCACATCGGGTTCTTTGCTCAGCGGGGAGCCTGCTTCCCCCTCTCTCTGCCTGTCTCTCTGCCTACTTGTGATCTCTCTCTCTCTCTCTCTCTGTAAAATAAATAAATAAAATCTTAAAAAAAAAAAGAAAAAAGAAAAGAAACGCACAAACCTTTAGTTAGAATAACCAAGAAAAAAAGGGAGAAGTCTCAAAATACCAAAATCAAGAATGAAAGAGGGGACATCACTAGTGATCCTACAGAAGTATAAAGGAAATAGTAAGAGAACACTATGAACATTTGTATGCTAATAATCGGATAACCTAAATGAGCAAATTTCTGTAAAAGACACAAACTGCCAAAACCGATCCCAGAAGGAATAGAACATTTGAATAGACCTAAAACAATTAAAGAGTTTTAATTAGTAATCAAAAACTTCCCAGAAAAAAATCACCTCAGACCAGATGGCTTCACAGGTGAATTCTACCGAACAATTAAAAAAAGAATTTACACCAATTATTTACAAATTCTTCCAAAAAAAATAGAAGAGGAGGAAACACTTTCCAACTTATTTTATGAGGTCATTATTAACCTAATACGAAAACCTGACAAAGACATCATAAGCAAAGAAAACTATAGACCAATATCCCTTATGAGTATAGACTGAAAAATCCTCAAAATACTAGCAAACCAAATTCAGAAACATATATAAGGACCATACACATATGATGACTAAATGGGATTTATTGCAAGAATTCAAGGTGGTTTTAACATATAAAAACCAAATAATATAACACATCATATTAACAGTATGAAGAACAAAGCCCACATGATAAGCTCAGTAGAGGCAGAAAAAGCATTTGACAAAAACCTAATGTGTTTCATGATAAAAAAAAAGAAGATAATCAACAAATTATGAAGTTATGAAGGCCATCTGTATAAATGGTCATCTACTAAAAACCCACAGCCAACATCATACCTGATGGTGAAGACTGAAAGCCTTCTCTCTAGTATTAGGAACAAGACAAGGATGTTCACTCTCACCATTTCTATTCAACATTGTTCTGGTGGTTCTAGCCATGATAATTAGGCAAGAAAAAACATAAAACACATCCAGACTGGAAAGGAATGATCTCTATTTGCAGATGATATGATTTTATATCTAGAAAATCATAAGGAATCCACAAAAACATAATAGTGCTGATAAACAAGTTCAGCAAAGTTGGTATATATAAGATAAATATCAATTCACAAAAACCAATAACGTCATTTTCATGACTATACACTAGCAATGAATAGCCTGAAAATAAAATTAAGAAAACAATTCCATATACAGTAGTATCAAAAATTTTAAAAATATTTAAGACTAAATTTAACATAAGAAGTGTTAGACTTGTACACTGAAAATTATAAAATTTAATGACAGAGATTAAATATGATTTAAGTAAGCAAAAAGATATTTCACTTCCATTGAATGGCAGACTTACTACTATTAAGATGGCAACTCCCCAAATTTATCTACAAATTCAACACAATCTCTATAAAAATTCCAGCTACCTTTTGGGGCAAAACTGACCAGCTGATTGAAAAATGTATATGCAAATGCAAGGGACAAAGAATAGTCAAAGAAATCTTGAGAAAGATAAACAAAATTGAAGAATCATGCTTCCTAATCAAAACTTACAAAAAGCAACTGTAATCCTGACTATGTGGTACTGGCATAGATATGGACATATAGAACAACAGAATAAAATTCAGACCTCAGGGGGGAAAAGTCCCATACATCTATGGCCAATTAATTTTGACCAAGAATGTCAAGACAATTAGATGAAAAATAATAATCCTTTAAAAAATGGTGGTGGGGGGGAATGGATGGCCATACTCAAAAGAAAGCATTTGGATCTCTACCTCATACCATGTACAAATTAACTAAAACTGGAACACTGACCTGAACATATGAGCGAAAACTATAAACCTCTTAGAAGAAAATATAGGCGTAAATCTTCATGACCTAAGAATAGCACTGATTTCCTAGATATGACACTTTAAAGCACAAGCAACTAAAGAAAAATAGATAAATTAGACTTCACAAAAATTAAAAGTGATTGTGATTTAAAGATCACTATGTTAGTGATCTTTAGACAAGACAACTCACAGAATGGGAGAGGATAATTGCAAATTATATTTCTGATAGGGTCTGGAATCCGGAGTATGTAAAGAACTCTTAAAATTCAACAATAAAAAACCAATTAACTCAATTAAGAAATGGGCAAAGGATATGAATATACATTTCAATAAAGAAAACAAAGAAGCAAATAAGCACATGAAAATATGCTCAATATAGGAAATAGGAAAATATAGTCAATAGGAATATAGTCAATAAGAAAATGCAAATCAAGACCACAATGAGATGCCCCTTCACATCCACTAGGATGGCTATAATCAAAAAGACAAACAATAACAAATATTGGGTGGATGTGAAGACAGAAATCTTCTGTCTGGTGGCAATCTTCTGTCTATATTGCCGGTGGGAGTGTGACATGGTGCAGCCATACTGGGAAAGGATTTTGCAGTACCTCAAAAATTTATTTATTAATTTCTAAAGTTTATTTTTTAGTAATGTCTACACTCAACATGGGGCTTGAACTCACAATCCTAGGTCAAGAGTTGCATGCTCTTCTGACTGAGCCACCCAGGCAATACTTCAAAAATTTAGAGTTACCATATGACCCAGCAGCTCTACTCCCAGATATATATACCCAAGATAAGTGAAAACTTACAGTCACACAAAAATCTGTACATAGCAGCATTATTCATAATAGCCAAAAAGTACAAATGACCCGGTTATCTACTGTGTGATGAATGAATAAATAAAATGTTGTATATTATATGTAATGGATATTAATTGACAATGGCAAAGTGGAATATTATTTGACAATAAAAAGGAATGAAATGCTGTTACATATGTGCTCCAATATGAAAGAACCTTGAAAACACACTAAGTGAAAGAAGACAGACACAAAAGGAGCCACAATGGAGTATCTATAATTAACTAAATCCATACAGACAGAAAGTAAATTATTAATTGGCAGTGGCTGGGGCAGGTGGGAATGGGGAGTGATTGCTAATGGGTACAAGGTTTCTTTTTGGGGTCATGAAAATATTCTGGAATTAGACAATGGTGATGTTATACACTTTGTGAATATGCTTTTTATTTTATTTATTTATTTTTTAAAGATTTTATTTATTCATTTAACAGAGAGAGAACACAAGCAGGCAGAGAGGCAGGCAGAAGCAGAGAGAGGAGCAGGCTCCCTGCGGAGCAAGGGGCCCGATGCGGGACTCGATCCCAAGACACTGGGATCATGACCTGAGCCAAAGGCAGTCGCCCAACCAACTGCGCCACCCAGGCGTCCCTGTGAATATGCTTTTTAAAAAGCCACTGACTTGGGACGCCTGGGTGGCTCAGTTGGTTAAGCATCTGCCTTCGGCTCAGGTCATGATCCAGGGGCCTGGGATTGAGCCCTACATTGGGTTCCCTGCTTGGCAAGGAGTCTGCTTCTCCCTCTGCCTGCCACTCCCACTGCTTATGCTCGTAGGTGTCCTTTTCTCTCTCTTTCTCTGACAAATAAATAAATAAAATCTTAAAAAGCAAACAAAAAAACCTCCCACTGAATTGTATATTCTAAAAGAGTGGATTTTATGGTACATGAATTATATCTCAATCAAAAAATAAAACCTGAAGGCATAACAACTTTCCTCCAGGGAATAAAGGACTCATATGTTCCCTACGACATAAATGAAGAGTCAAGATTATTTAGGTATGCCCAAGCAAATCTCTATAATTTAAATGGTAAGCAAAGAATTCTACCAGCATCTAGGATGGAGAAAAACAATTTAAAAAGTGCAAAAAGTGAGATGGCCTCAGACTTCTCTACAGCAATGAGTAATAGACTACAAACAAGTTGACAAAGTTTTGAAAGAAAATATTCTTATTCATCACGAAGACAGCAAAAATATTCTCAGATAACTAAGAATTTAGAAAGCATGCAACTACAGAGCCATCCTGAAAAATTTACTCGAATTCATGAGGACAACTGAATTTCACAGACAGAAGAATATATACCTTATAAATATAGAAAAATTAACTCAACATGGATCAATGACTTAAATGGGTAAACACTGAAACCATAACACTCTTAGCAGAAAACGTAGGGGGGGAAGTTCCATGACATTGGATTTGGTAGTGATTTCTTGGTTAGGACACCAAAAGCATAGGTGACAAAAGTAAAAACAAATTAAGACTATATCAAAACTCAAACCTTGTGCATGAAAGGACATTATCAAAAGACTGAAAGAAAACGTACAGAATGGGAAAAATACTTGCAAATCAATCTGATAGGAGATTGATATACAGAATGTATGAGGAACTCTTACCACTCAGCAAAAAAGCAACTTAGTTTAAAAATGGGCAAAGGACTTGAATAATTATTCAGCCAAAGATCTTCAAGTAGCCAAAAGCACATGAAAAGATGTTCAGCATCACTAATTATTACAAATGCAAATCAAAACCCACAATGAGATACCCAATGGGATACCCCTGCACATCCATTAGAATGACTATAATTTAAGAACCTGGAAAATAACAGTGATGTTGGTGAGGATGTGGAGAAATTAATGCACTGTTTGTGTACTTTGTGCATTGCTGCTAGAAATGTAAAATAATGCAGCCAATGTGAAAAATGGTATAGCAATTCCTCCAAAAATTACACATATAATTACCACAAGACAGCAATTCACTTCTGAATACTCCAAAGAAATCAAAGCAGAAACTCAAACAGATATTGTAAACTTCTATTCATGGAAGCATTATTCACAATTGCCAAAAAGTAGAAGCAATCCAAGTGTTTATAAACATATGAATGGATCAACAAAATGGGGTGTACAATACAACGGAACAGAATGCAATCTTAAAAGGAAGAAAATTCTGACAACGTGCTATGATGGGGATGAATCTGGAGGACATGTTGAGTGAAATAAGCCAATCACAAAAGCGCAAATACTGTACGATTCCACCTGTATCAGGTACCTAAAGTAGGCAAATTCATAGAGTCAAAAAGTAGAACAGTAGCTCCCAGACGCTAGGGAGACAAAGAATGGGGATTTAGTGTTTAATGAATAGAGTTTCAGTTTGGGAAGATAAAACAATCCTGAGACGGATGGGGGGTGATGGTTGTATAATGATGATGATGTACTTAATGTCACACAACCATACACCTAAAAATAGATAAAATGGTGAATCTTATGCTACGTATATTTTAACACATAAAAACATAATCCGTAGAGAAAAATATAGACTATACATAACATAGCAAGGAAATATACAAGCCAGAAAAATAAGATGACAGAAGCTCAAAATATCATTTATGATAATAAATGTTAGCGGGTTAAACTTCCTTAAAGACTCCCACTCGGAATGCAATGATTTCAATATTCTGTTCTTTTTAGTAGACACTATGATGAGATAATAGTCAAACAAGGATCTTATGTACCAGTACTAACAATAAGAGTAATCATATGAAGCATATACTACTAAGAAGTACAAATAAATATTGGCAAAAACAAAATGGTAGTAGAAGTTTTAACATGCTTTTTTCAGCCTTTCACAGATCAACGAGGCAAAAATAAAATCGAAACATGAGCAATCTATCAAGTGCTCATAAAAATTGTGTAAGACACCTGGCTGGCTCAGTTCATAGAACATGCGACTCTTGATGATCTCAGGGTTCTGAGTTCGAGACCCATGTTGGGTGAAGAAATTACTTAAAAATAAAATCTTTAAGAAAAATTGTGTAAAATCATGGCAAAGAGAATCCTCAATATTCTGAAAAGAAATCATCCTGGCTACATCTTTTGACGAGTGAAAAACTATGGAAAAAAAATAATAGTGATTATATACAAAACAATTTCAACCACTTGGAAATTTTTTTTAAATAATTAAAACAACAGAGACACTCACAGGGCACTTGAGCTAATCTCATCAAGTAAAAAGAAAATTACAATATACAAAATAGGTATCAGACATAGGCACAAAATATGGAGAGATAACTCTGCTAAACCATATGCTAAATCAATTTAAAATATGAATAAAGTGGATGTTGTTTTAGAAAAAAAATTAATTAGGAAAATTGACTCAAAAGAAGTAACATTTCAAGGGAAACCAGTATAGAAGAAATGATAATATTGTTAAGAAGGTCCAGGGCTCAATTTACTGGTAATTCTTTTAAACTTCCAGGGAATATATAGTTCCCATACATTTTTAAAAAATATTTTATTTATTTATTTGACACACAGAGAGAGGTCACAAGCAGGCAGAGAGGCAGGCAGAGAGAGAGTGGGAAGCAGGCTCCCCACTGACCAGAGAGCCTGATGTGGGACTTGATCCCAGGACCCTGAGAGCATGACCTGAGCCGAAGGCAGAGGTCTTAACCCACTGAGCCACCCAGGCGGCCCAGTGTAGAAAATTTTAACTGAAGATTCGAAACTTCAAAATTAGAAAACATAATTTCACAGTATAGAATAAGCAGAGAACCTACACAGTCAATCCACAAAAGAAATGATTAACAAACACAAAAACTACTGCATCTCCAGTTACCGAAAACATGCAAATTAAATTCTAACGAGATACACCCTTTATCTACCCACCAGTTTGACAATTTGGCAAAAATCAGAAAAAGATAATAGTGCTTTGGAGGCCGTGGGGAGTCTGCCCTCATATATTAACAACTGGTAAGCTTGATGAGGGAACAGAAAGCAAGCTGAGGACAAAGCAGAAGCTGACACCTCACAACCCTCACTCCCCCCATGGGATATTATGTGACATCCTCAGGCACACCTGGCCACCCTAAAGTTAAGGAAAGGAAAAACAAAGAGTTAAGTTGTAGAGATCACAATCCTGCAAGCCAAGAGTCTCCCTCAGTTTACAAATGTCTTAGCAATTTACAAGAACAAAGCATTTCTATCAAGAACCTAGCTTTCAGAAGGAAATGTAGATACAATTAAGATACAATTATAAGATACCTTATAACTTGCAGCCCATTGACAGATAATTGAAGCGGGGCAGAGTGTACTGTTTCTCCAGGAAGTTCCCAGGAACCTTAACTTGACAATGGCAAGGCCTCAATTATCTCTAGGTCCTCTTTAGCATATGAAAGTTCTTTTGAAACCTCTCTTTTCTCCTTATCTTCCCCCAACCCCAGACTATACGACCAGCCACCTCTCACAACCCTGGGATGGACAGCTCTTTCTGCCCACAGGTCCGGTCCCTGGTCCCTGAGCTTTAATAAAACCACCATTTTGCACCAAAGACATCTCAAGAATTCTTTCTTGGTCATCAGCTCTGGACCTCACCCCACTGAGCCTCACCTATATTCCAAAACCCCATCAAACTGATAAGGCAATTTTCATTAAAATTTAAAAATCATGGTCACTAACCCAATGAATCTACGTCTTAAAATTTATCTGAAGGAAACATGAGAGGTATGTATGTCTCCTTTATAATAGGAAAAATGAACATAAACTACCTATCTAGTAATTGGACTTTGGCTGTTAAGTTATAATACATCGATGGAAGACTACAACCTTTAAAAGTCACATAGTAAAAGGACATTTAGTAACATAAAAATGTTAGTAATGTATTGACAAATGGGAAAGAAGGTCATGAAACTCTACCTATATGTGAAGGTTAAGAATCATTTTCTCTGGGTGATGGGATTATATCTAATTTTTATTTTCATACTAGCTGTTTTTCATTACATGAACTTTAAAAAATGTATTGCTATTTTTATAATCAGAAAAAAAGATATACTATGCAGATAATCAAACTCAATATTCGGAGCAGATGATGTCGAGATAGCTCAGGGGGAGTGTATGAAGTGGAAAAGGTAAAGGCTAGGACCCTGGGGAACAACTGGGGAAGAGCGAGTCTGGTAGCGTTGTTTGGTCCTTACAATGAGACCTGCCCATTAACCTGCCCAATGACATTCAATTCAATGTCATTGAATTTGCTTTCCTGGTCAATTATCTAAGGCTTCTTTAGGTTTGTATGATTTAAATGCGGAACATATCCAGGGCAGAGCAAACTCTTCCTGAGGACACCCAAAGAACAGGATCATCCTCTCTCCCTTGTGGCCCAGACCCTGGTACAACCAGGGTCCCTGGCTTCCTCTCTCCAGTTCCCCTTTGAAGGTCCACATGAAGCAACACAGACACACACACCCTTCCTAATGACCTCTCACATCTATCTCTCCAAGCTGGTTCCAACAGGGGAAGAAAGATCTGTTGAACAGAGCTAGAAGAAGTGATTTTTTATAACCCTTCTGCTCCTCCCACCTCACCCGGAGGCTACCACCTCCTCCCAACCCAGGACTCCTTGGAAAAGTGGGAAGGGTTGGGGGGAAAGGGAGACAGCCTCCAAGCATTGTCGTTGGGAAATGTAGATCTTCAAGTACAATAAAGGAAAGGAGAGTAGTTTTATAAGTCTTATCAGCTACGTGATTAGTTGCCAAATAAAGGGGATCAGATGAAGATAATGTTTTCTTGAAACACTTCTAGATCTTCTAGATCAACTACATTTTTGGAAAAAATATGGCACCATGACAGTTTACTTCTTTTTTTCATCGCTTTTTAAAATGTGTGTAGTAAGTCCTTGTTTTAAACGACTATCTTTGGCAGTCTCTAAATGGTACCATTTACTGAAGCCATTACTGAAGTATATATTGTACATACATATTGTGTGGTAATCAGCACAACAGACTTATAATAAAGATAGTATTATTAACATTTCATATAAAGAACAAAATGAGTGTAAGTAACCCTGATTCTAAAACCATATTCATGTGATATTGTAAAGACTATAAAATGTACTTGAAATACCTCTGAGGAATATTTTGATCTACTCCAAAGCTAAAATTTATTAAACATCAAATAAAGATGTTTAATGACAAATGTGGGGGCCTGGGGGAGTGGTGGCAGTTGGGAAGGCCTGATTGATTTGCTCTGGGCTTTGAATTGTGGCTAATCTGATAAGAGGAGGGTATTTGTAAGAGAAAACGTTTACATTTCCCTTTGCTGTTCACAGCAAGCTTCTTCTCCCCAGATAACAGGTTTCAGTCTGTGAATTAATTTTAACTATTGGCATAATTAAAGGCATACGTTGAGGGACAGCTTAAAAGCTATATGACTTAGACTTCCCTTGAAATCACTAGTAGAAGTCTCAGCCTCAGATCTCTCTTCTCAAGAAATTCTTCCTTGAAAAAGAAGTCCATTTCTGTTACTAGCCAGTTTCCCAAACTTGGATCCCAGAGACTCTAATCCCTCCCCCAGGCCTTTTCACCTTTGCTGTACTTCAATCCCTCCCACATCCCATTGTAGATTAAAGACTCTGGGAAGGCTCACTGGTTTGGCAACCCTCACTGATTTTTTTTTTTAAGATTTTATTTATTTGATAGAGCCTAACCAGGTAGAAGCAGACTCCCCACTGAGCAAGGAGCCCGATGTGGGGCTCGATTCCAGGACCCTGGGATCATGACCTGAGCCAAAGGCAGACGCTTAACCAACTGAGCCACTCAGGTGCCCCATCACTGATTTTTGATAATGCCAAGACTATTATAGGCACAGAGTAGGCCACAGTAAATCTTTCTTGACTGAACTTGGTGGAATGGGGGGTTAATAGTAGCCCTAGAATGAATAATGAAAGTAATCCCAAAGGGCACCCTAGAGACAAGAAGCACTTTTCCATCTCTTCTATGAGATTATAACTGGATTTGGCCCATTAATGAGGAATCTGAATCTTGACAAGCTTCTCAATCCATATTATTGACTGACAAATGTATTCCTCTGTTTATTTAATTCTGGAGAAAAAAAATCTCAATGGTTCAAAAAACAAATACTAATTAGAATCTTTCTTAAAATGGTCTTGCAGAAGGTGCCCAATCAAAATGTCTGAGACTTTGTCTAAAATCTAGAAGACAAGAAACAACAGTTGTTGGAGAGGATGTGAAGAAAAGGAACACTTGTCCACTGTTGGTGGAAATGTATACTGGTGTAGCCACTCTGGAAAATAGTAAAGGTTCTTCAAAGAAACAAACAAACAAAAAAAATAGAAATACTATATGATCCAGTAATTCCACTATTGGGTATTTACCCAGGGGAAACAAAACACTAATTCAAAAAGATATATGCATCTCTATGTTCACTGCATCATTATTTACAATAGCTGAGACAAGGAAGCAACCTAAGTGTCCATCAGCAGACAAATGGATAAAGAAAATGTGTTATATATATGTACAATGGAATATTGGAATATTACGTATGTACGATTGGAATATTACGCAGCCATAAAAAGATTAGGTCATGCCATCTGAGACATGAATGGACCTAGAGGGTATGTTACATGAAATAAATCACACTAGAAAGACAAATACCATATGATTCACTCATAAATGTAATTTAAAAAAATAATGGGGGTGCCTGAGTGGCTTAGTTGGTTAAGTATCCAACTCTTGATTTCAGCTCAGGTCATGATCTTGGGACAGCCCCTTGTCTAGCTCTGCGCTGAGCATGAAGCCTGCTTAGGATTCTCTCTCTTCCTCTCTCTCTGTCCTTCTCCGCTTGTGCTCTCTCTGTCTCTCTCTCAAAAAAATCAATAAAAAATAAATAAAATTAAACAAACAAAAAGCAGAATCAGAACTATAAATACACAGAACAAACTGATGATTGCCAGAGGCCTGTGCCAAATGGGGGAAAGGAAGAGGGAGATATAGGCCTCCAGTTATGGAATGAGTGAGTAAGTCACAGAAATAAAAAGTAGAGTCTAAGGAATACAGCCATGATATTGTAGTCGCAATATAATGGGACGGATGGTAGCTATACTTGTGGCGAACCCAGCATAATGTATAAACTTGTCAAATCACTGTTTTACACCTGAAACAAAAGTCACATTGTATGTCAACTACATTCACACACACATACAAAAGTCTGAGTCTTGGTTTCATAAAGATCCCACCCATGTCTGTTCTTCTCAATTGTTCTTGCCCTGAAGCTTGTCCTGATACAGTCTTTGAAAGAGAAGTGTCCCCTTTCCCTTGAATTAACTCTTTCACAAGAGGCAGGCCCGAAGGGGTAATTAAGTACATGGGCTTTCGCAAGAGACAGAAGGGGATCTAGACCTAGCACAGACACCTACTAGCTGTGACCTTCAGAAAGTTACTGAATGACTCCAAGTCCATTATATTCATCAACAGAGGAGGGATTATAAACCTCCTTAAGAGAGTTGTTCTGAGAAGTATGACATCACCATAGAATATATTTAACACTGTGACATGGCGCACGGAATTTGATGCACAAAAGTTGCCATCCCCGCTGCCAACATTATCAGCCAACAGCCCATGGAAATATAAGGCCTGGCTAAAATCAAGAATATGCACTGTTCAAGAATCAGAGTAGTACAGCAGTCCCTTAAGAAGTGAAGTCAGATGATCCAGGCTTCGCCAATTATTAGTTGCATGACGGGAAAGTTATTTAACTGGAGCCTCCTTTCCCATCCATAAAATGGAACCAACAGCATACAATCCATAGTTTTCTTTTGAGGGTTAGATTTGCCAAAGAATATAAGTTTTTAGAACAATGCTCAATATGTGTTATCTCTTTTAACTTAGAACCTAGAATAGAATGCAGTACCTAGTAGATACTTAAAATATTTGATGAATAAATAAACATGATTTTTTTTCCTCCTGAAATAATCCCTAGAATACTAGAAATTAGTTAAGGAAATCTTTTGATGTTTTGTGCACACCTTCTCAGGATAAACTTGAAGCTATCTGGGGTATTTTGAAATGCTTGAAAGGAAACTGAGACACATAAGCTTGGGTGGCCACCACGTTTCTCACTGGATGCCATTTTATGACCCTTTCTCAACTAAACTTGATTCTATTCTTATACTTAAGTACTTTGTTTCATAAGACCAAACCAACACAAACTTCACTCCTTGAAAAAAATTTCCCCCAAATTCTCAGCTGCCTTCCTAGACCTGTCCCTCTTCTCCTCATCAGCCCACTCCTTATCAGGCCTCATCCCTCTCCAGATGGACTGGATTGGGAAGATTATAAATTCTTTCACTGTGGGAAATTTGTTTCTTCGTGAAGATGTTTGGGAAGCTATTTACAAATTAATGAATAGCTCCTTCTGGGATGTGGCAGACTGGAGAAATAAAGACAACTATTTATTGTCCAATTTCCCCTTAAGGCTTTACTCCCAGTTGTTTCCAGGTATGTCTTCATTCCTTTGACAAAGCATTCCTCTGATAAATCAAAGGTGACCTACAAATTAGTCAACATATAAGAGTCAGCCTCTCAGTTACCTAACAAACAGAAAAATCTAGACATTGATCCAACTCTTAATGATTTTTTTTCCTGAATGTACGGATGACAGGAATCAAACTGAGACCCTTTCTAAACCTTTTATATGTTTCCATTAGATCAACTGTTTTAGGAGACCTGAATGTTACAACATTGATGGTTATACCAAAAATTCCTTAATTTAGGAATTAAGATAATAATTTCCTCTCTATGGGGACAGGGAAATACCTCAGTTAAAAAAAAAAAATCACCAAACTCATTTATTCTGGGGCGTCTGGGTGGCTCAGTCGTTAAGCATCTGCCTTCAGCTCAGGTCATGATCCCAGGGTCCTGGGATCATGTCCCCCATCAGGCTCCCTGCTCGATGGGCAGCCTGCTTCTCCCTCTCCACTGCTTGTATGCTTTCATGTTCTCTCTCTCTCAAATAAATAAATAAAATCTTAAAAAAACACAAAACTCATTTACTCTGTAACATGATGAATAGTATTTTGGTAATAAGTCTATAAATACATGGACAAGATTATTATTATTTTTACACCACCACTGACTTTGTATTCTCTATGCTTTACTTCACATTCCCATGACTTATTCATTCCATAACTAGAAACCTGTATCTCCCACTTTCCTTCCGCCTTTTTACCCATCCCTCTACTCCCTCCCCTCTGTCAACCATCAATTTGTTCTCTATATTACAGGGTCTGTTTTTGCTTTTTGTTCACTTCTTAGATTTCACATATAAGTAAAATCATGTGGTATTTGTTTTTCTCTGACTTATTTCACTTATCAAAATACTCTCTAAGTCCATCCATGTTGTTGTAAACAAGACTTCGTTCTTTTTTTTTATGGCTCAGTAATATCCTATTATATATATGTATATATACCACATCTTCCCATATCTTGGCTATTGTAAATAATGCTCCGAGTGCCTGGGTGGTTCAGTCAGTTAAACAGCTGACTCTTGATTTCCACTCAGGTCATGATTTCAGGGTCCTGGGATCAAGCCCTGTGTCTGGCTCCTCGCTCAGTGGGGGTCTGCTTCAGAATTCTTTCTCTCCCTGTGCCCCTCCCTCTGCTCTCTCAATTAAATAAATATTTAAAAAATAATGTTCCAATAAAAATAGGGGTGCATATATCTTTTTGAGTTAGTGTTTTCATTCTCTTTAGGTAAATTCTCAGTAGGGGAATTGCTGGACCATATAGTATTTCTATTTTTAATATTTTGAGGAATCTTGATACAGTTTTGCAGAGTGGCTGCACCCATTTGCATTCCCAACAGTGCACAAGGGTTCCTTTTTCTCCACGGCCTCTCCAACATTTGTTATTTTGTGGACAAGATTATTTAACAGTCAACCCTTTGCTTACTTCTATTTTCAAAATAGACATCTCTTGTTAAAGGGGACCATTTCT
This sequence comes from Nasua narica, assembly GCA_028533885.1. Taxonomy (NCBI): domain Eukaryota; kingdom Metazoa; phylum Chordata; class Mammalia; order Carnivora; family Procyonidae; genus Nasua; species Nasua narica. Next base: position 87,657,689 of record CM052798.1, on the reverse strand, counting down.
CTCTAGAATGTATTCTATTCCTAATTCTAATTTTACACAAAATGGTGAGATTAGGTAGCAAGAAGGCTAAAGTGGAATGAAGATCTTTCTGGTTATCTAAAAGTAGCTTTCTCAGCTAAGCAATCCATAGACCCCTTCTCAAGTTAATTATGGGGAAGAATATCCATTTGGAGTACCTTACTTGACAGACCAATCAAGCTAATCTTGATTGTTTTGTGCCTGGGCATTCACTTAAAATGTTAAATTCCTACTGTATCACAAATCCAGTGCTAGTTCTTAATTACTAAGATGAGTAAGATACAGTCCTTGTTCACTTTTGAATGCAGTGTAGCAACAGAGTTGATGTGGAGGAGTGGTGAGATATTTATGCTTTCTTTCAAAAATGTTTGAATGCCTTGGACACAAGGGGTCCGGTGCAATGAGCCAGCATTTAGTAAAAACTAAAGAAAGCCATGTACCTGGTTTTCATAGAACTTATGGCCTGTGAGTGACCAAGGGAAGACATCATCATTTATTAAATTACACAGTAAGTACTATAATGGAAAAGTAAAGGATGACTGAGAGCACGTAACAAAGGTAGAGGTAATAATGGAATTGATTTTGATAAGAGACTGCTGGAAGGCACAGCAGCAAATAAAACTCAGAAACAAATTCTAGTACATTTAAACTCTTTTGTTAGCAGTTCATTCTTTCAAAGCGTAATTTAAAGACTCCAGGCTGCCAACAGGGTCAATAAGATCAACAATAAATAGACATTTGAAGCTCCTGTTCATGGTCTGGGTCTGACTTTTTTAACGATGATGAGATTATTCCATAAAACTTAAAATTATACACTAATGAGCCAGCAGGTCCCGTCTATCTACTTGGGATCCCTTGAAATTGCATACTTAAAACACCTGCGACAAGCTACATAATTGCCCCCGGACACCCACATTCTAACCCCCAGAATCTGTGAATTTACCCTTCATGGCCAAAGAGATTCTACACATGTGATTAAGGTGAGGATTTCGACATGGGGAGATGAGCCTGAGTTACCTAGGTGGGTTCCAGGTCCTTATTTAAGACAGAAGCCGAAGTTCAGAAGTAGAAGGCTACGTGGCCACAGAAGCAGACACTGGAGTGCTGAGGCCAGGACCAAGGCATGTGATGGCTTCTGGAAGCTGGAAGAGACAGAGCGTGGAGTTGTCTCTGGGGAACTCAGAAGGAACCGGCCCTGCCGACATCTTCACTTTAGCCCCTGAAGACTCATTTTGGAGTCTGACCTCCAGAACTATAATAGAACAAACTTGTGTTGTCTAAAGCTACTAAGTTTGTGGTAACTCGTTAGAGCAATAGGAAACTGATAGGACACCCTATTACTTAACGTCAACGAAAAAGGACCCTGGGAGTCTTTACGGAAAAGTGGGTGTGACTGGCATTTCCTTACCGCTGGTCTTTTCTATGGTCATTCTTCCCGTAAAAGCAAAATACTCTTCCTCCTCCTCCTCTCCCTTCATTATATTATCCATTCAGAGGAAACTATAATGGAGAGATTAATTACAATAAGTAATACGGGAAGATTACTTGAAAGTGAACTGCTGCTCTCTGCCAATTTCCTTCCCCATAAACTCGAGAATTACGCTTTCCAATCTAGGCTGTGTTAGAGGCTGGTATATTAGAGACGTAATGGTTCATTTCAGATCACTGTTTGTTTGTTATCACTGAGATTAGTGTGTGGTGGGCGGGAAGACATAAGGCTTTAAATTATTTGCTGATGACAATCAATCTTTATGGCCTCAAAAAGGATCAGCAATGCGGCAAGATGCCGACCTGGATGTTACCAGTATTTCTTCAGTGCCCGCCGAAAGAATTAGTGTGGGGAAGGGAGGTAAGAGAGGCAGATCACACTCCAGGTGTAGACCGTAAGACACGTTCCAGTCTCTTCTTTTACATAAACGAATCCATAAACATTTATATCCATAAACATGTAACTCGATTGTGCGGCACAATTAGACGGATGAATACCGCCTACGATAGCAAATAGGAAAGCAAACACCCTGTAATATGAAATGCATCGATAATCATTAAAGGGGCTCCAGGAAGCCAAAGGATCTGCTGTACCATCACCTGCAAGAACAGCTTAGCTTCCATGATTTTAAAACCCTAATGATCTGATGTGATGGGTATTTCACCAACTCTCCAGTGCCTCCCAGGGCTGAGTAACTCCTCTCTGAATCTCTGGATCCGCTACTCACCTGCGCTGAGCCCCACAAGGCTGACCTGAGTCCATGGTTATCAACAGGCTTCCTTGTGTGGACAGCTCCTCTTCGTGGTTTCTGGAAGCTCTGCCCACATCTTGGTAAATCATTTATTTATTAAACTCTCCTCTGAGTTGCATGTGTATTTTTTGCCCATCTTACACAATCATTTCATTCAATTTCTTGAAGTTATATTTGGAAGCAAAGCAATTCCATCAGAATCTATTCTCTTCAAAATCAATTGTTCTTTGGGGTTTAGACTGAAGTTATTTTAATACTAATTTGGCTACATCTGCCTTTGACAGTTTCAATAAATAAGTAATCTCTTCTAAGGTTTATATGACAAAGCTCTAGGGTCTCAGCTGAGAAGTTGTTTAAATGTTTCCACAGATGCAAAGCTCCTTTCAAAAGAAATTTCACCCTATAGAGAGGAGGGATAAATGAGAATAACAATGAGATTTCTCTATTTTTTTGCCACAGAGTATCAATAGTCTTGACTGTAAATATGGCATAAAAAGCATTCGAATCCTTATAATTAGCAAGTCCTCCAGTTGCCCACTGAAGAATTTAACGATGAAATGACTGATCTAGCAAAAACTTGCCAACACTATTTTGTTCGAGAGTGGAGATCTGCCCACCTCAATACATAAAACTCTTGTTTCATTATTTTCTGAGTATAAAATTGTACTATACATTCGCCTACTAAGGTATTTAATTTCATTGTTTTACTACTGCTACAGTGGACATCTGTATATACATCTTCTTGCACACATGCACTAGGCAAGTATTAAGGCCAATATTAAGCTTATCAAGTTTCACTTTTACCAGCTCCACATTTTCACCTGCATATGAACTGTGAAATCACTTTTCTGGGTCTTTACCAGCATTCTTTTCATTTTAAAGTAAAATAAGATAGAAAATACAAAGCATGTATTATGTACAAAGGGTAAGGATTATCTTGCAAAACTTTTTTTTATATATATGGATATGTATGCAGAAGTGGGTACTATGTGTGTCACAGTGTAAAACATTTTTCTTATAATGGGTTAGTCAAAATAACAAATACTGGAATTATTTTGCCAGGTTCTAAGTTAAAATCTTGTTCTATCTAGATTCTATCTTGTTCAATCTATGTTCTACCTAAAATTTTTTTAAGATTTTAATCAATGTTGGGGCACCTGGGTGGCTCAGTGGGTTAAAGCCTCTGCCTTCGGCTCAGGTCATGATCTCAGGGTCCTGGGATCAAGCCCCAAATCGGGCTCTCTGCTTGGCAGGGAACCTGCTTCCTCTTCTCTCTCTGTCTACTTCTGATCTCTCTGTCAAATAAATTAAAAAAAAAAAAAAGATTTTAATCAATGTTGCCCCTGTCAATGTTGCTGCCAAAATGGCCTCAGCAAAACCGAATGCCTCTGTCACCCTGGACCCCAGTCGATAAAACCGACACCTCACAAGCATGGCATCCACGTAACTCCCACCTTCCAAATCCCAGCTGTATCTGACTGATGGACACTAAACCACACCTAGAAGCCTTTGCAAGAGACTTTTATAGATACCTTCCCAATTTTAGAACCAATGATCTAATAAGAATCTGTAATGGAAGAGTAAGTCCTACTGGAAAACTGTATTTTTAATTCTGGTACGCGGGCACCTGGTGGCTCAGTAGGTTAAGCGTCTGCCTTTGGCTCGGGCCATGATCTCAGGGGATCGAACCCTGAGTTGGACTCCATGCTTAGCATGGGAGTCTGCTTCTCCTTCTCCCTCCATCCCTCCTCTTCTCCTGCCCCCTCCCCAGCTCGTGTGTGCTCTCTCTCAAGTAAATGCATAAAATCTTTAAAAAGATAATTCTGATGTAGTGACAATTATTTCACTGTTTTTGTTAAAAATATAAATCTAGATATTAGATACTAAAGATACTAGTGGTATCTTCATCAATTTGACTTCCACAAGAAGACCCGCCCAGATTATATTCTCTTAAACAGTGCCTCAGAAACTCTCATTTGCTTTTTTTTTTTTAAGATTTTATTTATTTATTTGAGAGAGAGAGATCACAAACAGGCAGAGAGGCAGGCAGAGAGAGAGGGGGAAGCAGGCTCCCTGCTGAGCAGAGACCCGGATGCGGGGCCGATCCCAGGACCCTGAGATCATGACCTGAGCTGAAGGCAGAGGCTTTAACCCACTGAGCCACCCAGGCACCCCTTTCATTTGCTTCGTATTTGTTGTATTTTACTTTCTCAGTTTTGAATACTAAAGAATGTCTATATTGCTTGAAAGCAGCCAAATGACAAATATTGCATTTTCAATGGGCACTGGTTTTAACTCCCCAGATCAGGAAACTACAACACTTTCTTTTAACATATCAGTACCAAGATTCTGGACAAGTTATTCTAAGACCTTTGACTCTAGAAACTGGGGGCTTCTTATGTGTCTTACATTTTTCTTGCCGCTTTTGAGGAGAAAAGAAATTTAATTTGGAGTACAGTAAGAAAACAATAAAAAAGATGCTTTTTACAAATCATCTGCACAAATTATGTTCCCTGTAAATTAAAAGCTTTCCAATCATTTAGTCAGGGCAAATAACACGGGTACATATTCTCTACAATCACTGTTTTTCAACAGTTAATATCAAAAGGAAAAAAATTTGTTTTTATAAAAGGTGGTAGAATGAAAAAACAGTAATTATTAAACTTCACCAAAATACCATCTAGAAAGAAACAACGACCTTATTAGTGACACAACCGATTCAGGAGCTGATAGCCTGCTCACCCTTTTTAAGCAACATGTGTATCCCCCCTTCCTTCTCCCACCTTACTGCTGGGAAAGCAGGAGGCCCAGGGATAGTAGTGGAACCCTCATTTATTTAGCCAGAGGCAAAGGGAATCCCAGCGCCAACAGAGAGATGGATTCTCAGCTGATCTTGAGTTAGAAGGGAGCCATCGCACTGGTTGCCTCTGGGTGTTGAGCCCATGGGTGATGGAATTTTTAACTTCCAGTTTCCAAATTTTCTCTAATGGGATATATTATCCTCATAATGCAAAGGACACTCTAATTGACCAAAGAGCACACATATGCTAGTTCATTGTTTTATTTTTAACCCCCAACCACTAAGATGATCTTCTAAGTGTTCCTGTGAGTTCTTCCTCTCTTCCTCTCCTGGTGGTGGGCAGTGTCTCCATCTGCCAGAGACAGACAAGCAGGATTCCACAGTTTGGGGGTAGGGGCCACATTTGCCTTGGATTTATAAAAATGACACTGCAAGTATCATTCACATCCACAGTTTTCTTGATGGGTGGAAAGAGCAGTATTTATTAGGTCCTTACTGTGTCTAGGCCCAGAGTCTACTGGGCACAGCAGAGAAAAACAAACAGTAGGAGAGATGGCCCCTATTTAAGAAGGGCTCAAAATATCATCAAGGGCATAAAGGACATAAAAATACTTTAACAAATACAAAGGTACAGACTGATAGAGTGCACACCAAGAGGTTAACGTGGAAGAGGATGGAGAAGTGTCAGAGCCGACTGGGGGTGATGCCTCCGAGATTTCCAGAAGCAGGCCCCATGACGTCTTCTCTTTACCTCCAATGCAACTTCTCTTTCTCCAAGAGTTAGTAAAATGGGAAATTCCGAAGACACAGTAATGTTCCTAGTTGGGAAAGCGGCCTAAAGCCATATTGCACAAACTTGTTGACTCGAGATTACACACTCCTACTTGAGATAGCATTCAAGTTTCGAGGGAAACAGATATTTTCAGGATACGATTTTAGAAAACTAAGTGTGACAGACTTATTTGAAAGTTGGCAGTACTTCATAAAAAAAACCACAGTTCCTATGAAATTACTTGCTTTACACTCTGACTACAGAGGCAGGGACTGATCTGGGATTACAAGTGTGCAAGTTCTTAAACGGTTGCCCAAGTGCTTCATTGCACAACGCCGAAAAAACAGAACAAAAACCCGTGACCGATCATTTTCTCTTCTTCCTTATAAAAGGTGCCCCTTTTCAAGTGCTCGACATGTCTGTCACTCTGCAACTGCCCTCCACCTTCATGCTTCATGAAGCTCCATCCCTTAGTGAGCACGGTTCTGACGTGACTGCTGGTACTGGAATCTGAGATGGAACAGTTCCTGGAGATGCGCACAAGTCAGAACTGAGGAAGTGACACGGGCTGCACGTCAAAGGGAGGGGACGGGGAGCTGCAGCCACACCTCCAGCTCGGAGAAAATCTCTTCAGTACAGTTGGCTTTTCCTAGAGGCTCGTCTGTGGGGCTCAAGTCACAAGGAGCCCAAGCCGACCCTGAGCCCGGGAAGCAAGAGGCAGACCCACCCTCATCAGTAAGGGTAAAGCTGGAGGCCTTGGGCCACACACAACCTCTCAGCGCTTTTCCTCTGGCATAAAACTGGAATGCGAACACCAGCCGGCTTCAAGAGATTCCTGGTGAGGTACAGATGATAAAGAGTAGATGTCCAATACGGTATTAGGATGAAATTGGAGGAATGGTTTATCTTATCCCACTGACAGGGTGAGAAGGAATTTTACATGTCTGCCTTTAGGTTATGGTTAAGGATAAGCAACACGGTCAGACTTCCAGAAACAAATTAGCTTTCAACTCTGGCATGTGGATTTGAGCTATCTGGCCAGAAGTCATGGTTCAGAAATAAACCTGAACTGTGGACTAATGAACGACTACTCCCTCAGCACGGTGATGTCCTCGCTCATGAAATCTCTTCTCCATCTTCGTTTGTGCCTGAAAAACATGAGCCCATGCTGAGGACCTTCCACGTATGTTCAAACCTGGACTTCCACAACTCTCTTATGTTTCCTGGAAAAGTCTGCCTTCGCCAGAGGCAGGGAGATCCTCTGCTTGTGAGGGGAGATCTGGGGGCTCTTCACTTAATCATCTGGGTTTCTTCAGTTGCATCGAAAAACTCTTCCTCTTCCTCACTCTCACTGACTAAAGTGTTGTCCCTGTCCACCGACTGAAACAGGAAAGGAGAACCAGAGTGGTCACATGGCGCCATGACATTTCTACAATGAAATTTATTAACTAGCACTCAACCGACAAATGCATTTTTATGACATCTTCTCCCCTAAGATTTTGGCCTACAGTGTTCTATGAAAGTGAATGACTCACTGGCCATCTTCATTTCTCTAAAAAACCAGCTGCTATCCCACACCATTGCTTTCCAACAGCTTTGCTCGGTTCTATTAAATCTAACCAGAACATCCCCCCACCCCCCACCCCCCACCCTCGGCCCGACTGTCATCATCCCAGGTGGTACTTGTGAATGATTAAGAAAACCACACTGTACCTGTGGGGGATCCAAGGTCTGTAAAGATAACGCTTCCTCCCCCAGCCTCCGATATGAATACACCTGAAGGTCAGAAAAGGTCTCTAGCAATGGGCTGTTAAGGGTTTCCGGCAATAACAAACTCAGGAGGCCCGAAGTCAGGCCGGTGGCTCCAAAGACAATGAAGGGTAAAGACCACTGCACGTATCTCTGTGGGGGCAGGGAGTAGAACAAAAACACACGAAAGCTCGGTATCCGGTTCCCAGCACGTGACGTCAACAGTCTTATGCCCGGCATGGTCATGTTTACCTTCCAAGTCATGCCTTCCCACTAGAATACACTAGAAGCCACTTCTTCCCCCATGGAGAGTTACCTGGAAAATCACAAAGTGGTTGCTCAGGCTTGGAGAAGTGGGGGTAAGTACACAGAGAGGCCGCAGAGGTGTGTGGATCAGATCGGAAGCAGGGGGGTGGGGGGAGGGTACTGCTTTCACTGCAGGCAACTCCCTTACAACACAGGGATCTCCATATACGCTTCGCTTGGGAGATACCCCAAATACTCACTCACCATAAACTTTAAAGTTCTCCACAGTGAATCAACCAAACCATCCCCCACCCCATGCTCGCTGATTCACTCAGCACTGAGTAAGGGACAGGAGGGGCCAGTAGGGAGAGACAGGGAGGGAGTATGTGATCGGGCTCACAGAAACCCCCAAAATGTGGAGGTGTGAGGAAACCAGAGATAAGGGAACATGCCAAACCACCCTGCCCTAGGTGTCCTAGGTGTCCCAAAGGGAGGGGTCTTTTTTATGACAGTCACCTAACAGAGAATAACCAGACTCTAAAAAAGAGTAAGCCGTTAAAGACGGTATCACTAGTCCTTACACAAAGGTGCTATCAGTAGAGAAATTAAAAAGATTTAAGTTCCCTTGTTAGTGTTCAATAAAAGACCAACCCTAAAAGCCTTCAGGGGCAACCCTGTTGGGGCCCCTCTCCCTTCTGAGAGCTTTTTTTCCTGTATCCTTGCTTAATAAAAACTATCCCTTTCCTCACTCTCCTTTGTCCACGAGATTCATTCTTCAACTCCGTGAGACGAGTACCCCACTCTCTGGCTTCAGCAACATACCCGGAAGGACCGGGGTTAAAGGTACGAATGCCCCGGAAAGAAAAAGAAAAACCTAAAGAAACCTGGCACATCCGTGTGGTTTGGAAACTACCCGAACCGAACCAGAAGATATGGCTTTGCTTCAGAGATCCAGCAGACATTCTCGGGAAAATGTACACAGTTTCTTGAAACACAAACAGGTTTGAAGATAACAACACAGAAAACTACGCGTTGCTCCGGGCCTTTCCGAGCTGATGAACATACCTGAGTTGCCGTATAGGAGTTGCTCAACTTTATGATCTTCTCACCTGGGCTTCCAAATTGTGTGGGTAGGACCACTACTAGTTAGGATATCCTCTGCCTGACTTTTCAGAAGTAAAGAGTTGATGGACAAGGCGGGGCAAGGGACGGAGGGGGGCAGGGAGAACCTCACTGCGGGAGCCCACATGCGAACACGGGTCCAACATGTGGGTTTGCTGCTGAATCAAGGGAGGCATGGCGCTCTCACCCCTTCTTGACTGAGCAGGAATAGAGGCCCAGTGCTGGGTATTCTAATGTTCCAGGAGAGCCATCCAGAGTCGGAGATCTTTAGAGATAAACCCCTAATGTCCGACACACTTTGCAAAATGGAATGAATTTCTATTAAAGGAAAGGTCTTAATGGTGAAAAATTAAGCAGGAGACATGGAAAGAGATACTCATGAAAAGGAAGTGTACTACAAGTCAAAGACAGAAAGACAGACAGAAAAACAAGAAAGACCAGGAAGACCAGAAAGGAAGAAAGAGAAAGAATAGGCCATAAGGACATTTCAGAAATATCCTCCTGTACTAGTGGGATCGGGAAACCAAAGGGACGCTGTGAGAGAAAAAGCTGGTTTTCCCGCTTCTCCTCTTGCTCGGACCTGCACCCCCACCCAACTTTACACATGCCTTATAATGCAAATCGCATAGGTCCTTCTTGTGAGGGCCCAGGACTTAATGATTTCTCTAGAACAGATAACATCTCAGGAAGGACCAGGTGAGAATGACCAGGTGACACTATCGTATGCACATTCCAGACCACTGGAGACATTCCAGACATCTCCATGCCAAGACCCCTTGGCCCCAAGGAATAACACTGGCGCCTTGTCTTTGTTCTAGCCGGTTCCTGGATGCCTGAGAGGACACGTACACCAGCCCATTCCCAGCTCCCTGGACTAAGATGAGACTCCCTCCTTTCCTTTCTGAGCCTCCCAGTCACTCCGTCTGTATTTGCTCTCTCTGGATCTTCAAGAAACTGTTCCACCTCCTGCTGGCTCACATTGGACTTCCATGCTGCTTGAAGCCAAGGACCCCCTTGGCTGGTCCTGCTTAAACCCCTGGGGGTCCTTGGACCTGGCCTGCTGGCATCGCTAGGAGAGGGGAAGAACAGCTGTCTACACAGCACATCCGGTCACCCTTTGTTGAGTCCCGGCTGGGAGGACCACGGGTCAGACCCAGGAGAGACATGCGCAGGGGCTCTGGGTATTAATCCAGCACAGAACCGGAACATTTCAAGACTGGAAGGATTTTAAGGGTGGCCATTAAGTCTATCCCCTTCCTCTTGACTATGAACCTTAGAAAACGCTAAAAACTCTTAATAGACCCACGGCAAGGCATGTTTCTCTGGTCATTTTCTTGTCTAAGTGGTATGACCTTGGGCAAGTTACTTAACCCGTTTCTGCTGAATTTCTCATCTTTAATGGAGGGTAATAACTACGCCCGCCTCACGTGGTTCTTGTGAAGCTGGTGACATACGCTGGAGTGCTCCGCACAGAGCCCAGCACACCGCAGAAGCTGCGCCAATAGTCACTGACTGACTTATGAATGGAGACGGGAAGGGGCATGCTGGCATGCGCTGACTCTCCAATGAATGCAGATAAAGCAAACACTCAGGGCCTCCTGGGCCAGAGCCCACGTGCCCTGAGGGATACGTAATCTAAAAGATACAAGCTTCACACTCAGGGCAGGTTGATCTTCGGTAACAACTGTTCATCACCACGTTCTACTCAAAGGTACAAGTATTTCCAAAGCACAGAATCCAGAAAGACAAAACCAGGAGGTACAAACCAACCAGTGAGGGGATGAAGGGAGCAATAATCCCACCAACTCGGGAGAACATAGAACAAGTTCCAAGCCCAACGTTCCTGAAAGACATAAAAAAGGGGGAAAAAAAATCAGTAAGTTCGGGGGGCGGGGGGAGAGTGTAAAGACCCTGTGAGGCAATGGGCCTACAGTAATAAATCCCAAGGTGGAGGCAGCATGGTTTCCTTTAGAGCAGTGGGACATTCAGGAACATTCTGAGGTGCTGGAAATATTCTATAACTGTACTGTCCAACACGGAAGCTTCTAGACGCCTACAGCTATGGGCACTGGAAATGGGGCTACTGAGAATGAGGAACTGGGTTTTCCATTTACTTCACTTTAATTAGTTTAAATTTAAACAGCCACACGAGGCTAGTGACTACCATACTGGACAGTGCAGTTATCACAGAGAGAGGATGGTGCAGAAATGACCATGCAAATATTCCTTGTCGAATGTTATGTGTTTTTGTGTCCTATGAATTGACAGGCCCATGGAGAGCCAGGGCTTTATGATCTGAGAAGTCTGCCCATTTATTTAAATTCAACTAACATGATTCAAGGGTCGGGCGTGTGGATAGGAATTGAGCACGTATTCTCAGGAAACCAGGAACATGACCTTTGTGAGAGGTACGGGCACGCAAGAGATGGGAAGGAGCAGGAACGGCTGTGGTTGCAGGTGGGGCGGCTGGACATCACCCTTTCGCCGCAGCCTAACTGCTCTCAAAAGTGTCCCGGTTTGGACAAAATGCTCATCCTAGCATCACAGCCAGAAGCCAGAGAAAACAGGTCAGAGGAATAATTAGGAAATGACTAGCCAGTCACAGACAGCCTGGGAAAAACTGGGGGGCGGGGGGAGAGATTGAAAATTAATAGGCAGAAAAAAATCATTAAGTTTGCATGGATGAGGGAAACATTTGGAATGATCTCCGAAAAGCCTGGGGAAGTGCTGAGCTAGGGAACCCCTGCCCGGCCCACAGAGGCAGTTCTAAGAAGACTGAGCCACACATCCCTGCCCTCCACGTTTTGTTTTCAGACTTATTTTATGAGGGGAGATTTCAGACAGAATACGTTCCTTTTGACAGGAGCCATGTCCTACTCATTAGAAACCACATTTAACAACTAATATGGAAACCTCGGCTTCATTTCTAAGTGGAATTACCTTTTTAACAATGTGTATATTTTGTGAGAATGTAGGTTCTGTGACAAGAGGGACCAAGTCCCCTTGCCTGACACGTGCGTGACACAGGATGGGTGACTGAATAAATCCAGTCTGCTGAGATCAAGATGGCATCTGAGCACTCTTTGGGTGATGGGATGTGTTTAGTGTAGAGGACTTCTCTCACGATTTACATGAGGGAATTTAGCTCAAAATACAGCTACGTTTTCCTCAGCCAAGTGGGCCGAGTACCGTCTACACAGGCAGTTTCTGGGCTTCAACCCGCTGGCTGAATCGTTGCTGGCCCAGCCTAACTGTGGTCCCAGTGGAACGGGAACCGAACCTCCGCAAGCATCTACAGCAAAACATGCAGGACGTGTGAGGCGCACCTGATGACCGTGGGGTAGAGCTCAGAGGTGTAGATGTACACCACGTTAAAGGCCGCGCTGATCGTCAGCTTCCCGAGCAGAGACAAGGAATGGCTGTTCACCACCGCAAACACACCTGTGTCTGAGGAGGACAAGGGTAACACTGTGAGGTCCTTCGAGTGACACACTGACTTCCGAAGGAGCCAGAGGCATGAATGTTGATGTCAAACAGTGATGAGGTGGTAAGACGGGACACACATTCGGTGTTTCCAGATACACATTCAAGTTTAGTGAGTACACACAACACATGTAAATGTTCTCCCAGTGTCTTGGCTGGCCCCCTCAAATCTTCCACAGTGGTGGTCACGGAGGGTCATTAAACTTGCTTCCTCCTCAGTGACAGAGCTCTTCGAAAATGGTCCTGTACTAAAGCAAGCTTGACGGGGATGGTAAGTCTCATCCACCATGGAGGCTACCTGACTCCCATTCCCAACCTCGTTCGACAACCAGTGACGTGAAATGGTGGTTAGCATGACAAGGTCTGGCAGTGTGGGGAGTAAGTCTGACGGATGTAAGAGGCAGAGGGGAGGTCCAGGAAAACAACTCTTGGTGTTCCATTGGAAGAGAAGGAATAATCTCGCTAAAAGACTACCAGAGGGTATAAATCATTAATGTTCTTTAAAGAATAAAGCTCTAAATATGGAACTACTTTTAATCTTTTTTCCTGCCCAACTTCCCACTTGAATTACTAATCACTAATGATATTTCAGTTTCTTAATATTACATCTTTGCACAAAATGCAAAAATACAGATTACGACAGTTTGTTTCCCTATCAAAAATACTATCAATTATCTTGCGGTTCTTTCTTTTATTAATATTTTTCTCCCTGGGATGCTGCAATGCAATTATTCCCTTTCAAACATATTTAACCTCTCCCTTCAATAACCCACTAGACCCTGATCTCAAAATAACAATTTCTTCTTCTGAGGAAAAAAATTTCATGGACTCTGTTGTACTTAACCCCTCGACTAGCAGACATCTTCAGTGAGTGACCAATCTTCCATTTCCCCAAATACACCTGCCCTGTAGCTCACTACAACCTGGCTTCCGATAGCATGCTCTCCTCAAAGTCCTGCTCTTGAAGGTCAACAGGAAGGTCCTAATCACCAAAGTAATTGCCTCTCATTCTCCTTGACATTTCTGTCAAATAGAATATGCTTGTTCCCTTTCTTGGGGACGCTTGCATGGCTCATAGAAACCGCTCTTCCTTAAAATAACTCAAAAGCAATATTCTTTCCATCCTTTGACCTCCACCGTCCCTAGTCCACGATCCATTCAACTGGCATGCTTCAGACACACTCCTGGAGCTGCCTCCTGTTCCATCTTGTCTGCCCCAAATACATTTCCAGTTACTTCAGGCTGAGGCTGGTATCCCATTTGTATCTGTGCCCCTCGCACCATCTCGCATAGGACAATACTCTGCAGTGCTTGCTAAATATTTGCTGAACAAACTAGCAGAACTACAATAGGGATTAATTTAGTGCAAAGAATCTGTGTTCATGCTCTCTCAACTTCTAAGGAGGGAGGCATTTAAATACTCCATCCTAAAATATGCTTCGCCTTCCTTGCTTGACTATGAAATAAATCTTCATCTACTTTAAAGATGGTGTCCTGAGCACAGCGGCCCAGGCACTGCCAGACCCGACCATCTGGGGCTTTCTCCTCTTCTGCCAGGCAATTTGGAAGAAGATGCTACCTTTTTACAGTACTGAATATATTATTTTAAGCCACGAGTGCTTCTGGAAAAAGAACTCTGCCTTTGGCGTTTACCGCAAGATATGTGTCAGCACTAGAGAGCTAACAATCTCTTCCATTAAGTCAATAATAAGGGCAATTCTTCAGTTATTTTCCAGAAAACTTAGTGTGTTGGGAAAAGGTATTCGGTAGCCTTGAAGCAAACAGGAATATGCACATTTGTTTTACTGCAAATGATCTCTGGGACCGTTTTCAACCCATACAGGATGGGATGGGATCTTTCAGAACTGTACAGCAATGCTCTGTAACATCTTTAACAGGGTAGGGGATTGCTGTCCTGAAAATTGAATTCAAATGGCATAGCACAGAAGGCTTTTATCCAAACGCCAACAGGATCCAAAGCTAGAGAAAGCCTTTCCCGTGAAGCTCAGGACACTTCCGGCCGGAAGCCGTTCAGGGAGCGAGGCTCCAGCCCTGAACCCCCAGAGCACTCCTATCAGCTTTACACCGCAGCAGATGCTCGCAACTTCTCTCCTGCGTTCCTGACCTCGGAGTCTGTAGTCACCACCTGAACCTCGGGGAATTCACCTTACCGCCAGGTAGCCCATGTCAATTTCAGACAGCCCTTTTTATTAGAAAATTATTTCTTATTCTTTCTGAGGCAGCTGTTGGGCTGTAGGTCATCCTGAGTCAATGTTCAGGTCTGCTTGGCAGCCCTTGGGCTGGTTCCATGGATTCCTGACTTTGGTTCTTTATCTGAATATAAAATCAGATATTACTGGCTACTACCAGCAAGAGTACAAAGTGACTGTTGTTAAAAAAAAGTAATTTAAAAAGGAAAACTATGGGCACCTGGGTGGCTCAGTCAGTTGAGTGTCTGCCTTCAGCTCAGAACAAGATCCCAGGGTTCTGGGATCAAGCCCTGCTTCAGGCTCCCTGCTCCCGCTCCCTCTGTGCACCCTCCCCCCTTCAACTTGTGCTCTCTCTCCCTCTGCCTGCTGCTCTGCCTACTTGTGCTCTCTGTCAAATAAATAAACAAACAAACAAACAAATAAAATCTTTTTAAAGAAGGAAACTAAACTCAATTATCTTTGAGGGGGGAAAGAAAGATAATTCTCAAAATACTTTTATCTTGTATCCGTCGAAGCACTGAATTCAAAAGGTTGTAATAAGTTTATTCCAATGATGAAGCTATACGGACTTCATTTTTTGAACTAGCTATCTAGAAGTTTTCTCAGAGCCCATCTGAGGTTGCCAGAAGAAAAATTCTCAGTATGTTGTAGTCACATTTCACTGATCTCAAATAGTAAAAATTCAACTTAATCATCCACTGGATGATTATGATAAATTTTTTGATTGCTCATGAATATGTTAAAAATCTTTAAGACAGCAGTATGCCCTCTCCTATAATACACAGGTGGGCAAAAAGCTCTATAATTCATTTGCTTCCCCCCTCCTTTTTAAAGAAAAATACCATATATGCACAAAGTTCTGTCACTATCGTTTCACCATTTCTAAAATTTCACATGAATGAGATAATTCTCATTTGTAGACTTCTGTGTCTGGCTTCTTTTAGTTTAGCATGAATGCTTTTGAAATTTATTCATGTTATTGTGTGTATCAGTAGGTCACAGTTCAATCCTTTTGTTGTTGCTGCTGAGCAATATTTCATTGTACAAATATATCACAATTTGTTTATCCATTCCTCAGCTGATGGGTACTTGGGTTCCTTCCAGTTTGGGACTATTATTAACAAAGCTACTACAAACATTTGCATCAAAGTCTTTGTATGCATCTGTGTTCCTGCTTCCCTTCGGTAAAGGTGAGTCATATGGGAAGTGTATGTGTCCCTTTTAAATAAGGTGCTAATGTTTTTCAAAGGGTCTGTACCATTTTACATTTCTATCAGTGGGATATAAGAATTCCAATTCTTCCTTATCATTGCCAATGATGGTATGGTTGGTCTTTTTGATTTTTTTTTAAGACTTTATTTGAGAGAGAGAAAGAGAGCACGAGCAGGGAGAAAGGACGGAGGGAGAAGCAGACTTCCTGCTGAGCAGGGAGCCCGACATGGGACTCGATCCCAGGACACTGGGATCATGACCGGAGCCAAAGGCAGATGCTTAACTGACTAAGCCACACAGGCACCCTAATTTTAGCCATTCTAATAGGTGCATAGTGGTATATCTCCATTGTGGTTTTGATTTCCATTTCCCTGATATTAAAATAATTGAACACCTTTTCCCATGCTTATTGACTATTATCCCTTTGGAGAAGTGTCTATTCAAAGCTTCTGCCCATCTTTTTTGTTTTGTTTTGTTTTTTTCTCATTATAAGCTGCAAGAGTCCATTCTATATTCTGGGTACAAGTTCTTTATTAGGTATATGTTTGGCAATTATTTTTCCCAGTCTGCACCTTGCTTTTCATTTCTTTGGCTAAGTCTTTCGAAAAGCAAAAAAAATTTTCATTTTGAAGTCTAAGTAATGAATTTTTTTCATTTTGTGCTTTTTATGTCCTATATAAGAAATCTTCGCCTAGGCCAAAGTCACTAAGATTTTTCTATGTTCTCTTACGGAACTTCCATAGTTTTAGGCTTTACATCAGAGTCTCCCAACCACTTGGAGTTCATTACTGCATATGATTCAACAGGCAAGTTGAAGTTGCTTGTGCATGGACATCGAATTATCCCAGCACCAACCGTTGAAAAGATTATCTTTTCCTCATTGAGCTGACTTGTCGTCTTTGCTAAAAATCAGTTGACTGTGTACATTCTTCTCTATGTACGTTATGATTGGATAAAACATTTTTAAAAGGTGATCAAAACCTCAGGCCCCCTCAAAAAATAAAATAAAAATCAACTGACCATATGCGTGGGTTTATTTCATACTTCAGCTTATCTGTGCTTTTGAGTACACTTTGGCAGCTTGTATCTTTCAAGGAACTGACCCATTTTGCCTAAGTTAAATTTATCGGCATAAAAGTGTTCACAGTGTTCCCTTACAAACGCCGACGGGTTCTATAGGTTCCCCTCTTTCATCCCTGATATTGGCAATGTGTGTCTTCTTTCTTTTTCTTATATTAGTTTGGCTAGAGGTTTATTGATTTTATTGATCTCAACAACCAGCCTTTGGTTTCATTAGTTTTTTCCCTAGTATTTTCCTGTTTTTATTTCATCAGTTTTTGCTCCCATTATTTGCTTCCTTGTCCTTGCTTTGTGCTTAATGTCATGTTTTTTTAAGTTTGTCTTCTATTCTCTAAGAAGCTTAGATCATTAATTTGAAAATGTTTTTCTGACATATTTTCAATTAAATTTTTCTCTAAACACTGCTTTATTGCATCCCACAAACTCTGATATGTTATACTTTAATTATTGTTTAATTAAGAATATTTTCAGGGCACCTGGGTGGCTCAAGTCAATTAAGCGCCTGCCTTCAGCTCAGGTCATGATCTCAGGGGTCCTGGATCAAGCCCCACATCGGTCTCCCTGCTCAGTGGGGAGCCTGCTTCTCCCTCTCCCTCTACTATTCCGCCTGCTTGTGTTCTCTCTCTGTCAAATAAATAAATAAAATCTTTAAAAATATATATATATTTTCTAACTTCCCTTCTTCTTTGACCTGTGGGTTTTTAAAAGAGCGGTTTTTAAAACCCAAATATCTGAGGCTTTCCCCGATATTTTTCAGTTACTGATTTCTAGCTGAATTCCATTCTCATCAAACAACTATTTTTGGAAGATTTCAGTCCTCTTCCATTTACTGCAACTCGTTTTATGGCCCCAACGTGGCCCTTCTGGGTGAGTGTTTCACGTGTGCTTCAGACGGAATGCACGTCCTGCTGGGTTAGGGAGGGCGGCTGGCAAAGGGCAGTCAGGTTATGCTCCAGTCTCCATATCTGTAGTCATTGGCTGTTTGAGTTTGGCTGTCAATCGTTGAGGGGTGTCGAAATATCCAACTGTAAGTCTGGAGTTGTCTGTTTATTCTTTCAGTCCTATCCAATTTTCATGTATTTTGAATCCTTTACTAGATGCTACACAGTTAGTACTGTTACGTCCTGTTGATGAACAGACTTTCTTGTTATGTGTTTCCAGCTTTCATCAGACGTGGAAAGGAGCTGACCACCTTTTTTGCTAATAATTTTTTCTTTACATCCTTCTTTTCCGAGTCCAATTATAAACACAATTATAAACAATTATAAACACTCCAATTATAAAAACATTTCTGACTCCAAATATAAACACATTATAAACTCCAAACAATGTGTTGTCCCACAACTCACTGATGCTTTGCTAACTATTCATTCAATTATTTTTTCCTGCTTCATTTTGCGTATTTTTTTTCCCTTGAAGGCTTTATTTATTCAAGAGAGAGAGCACAAGCAAGAGAGGCAGAGGCAGAGCGAGAAGCAGGCTGGGAGCCGATGCAGGGCTCGATCCCAGGACTGGGAGATCATGACCTGAGCTGAAGGCAGATGCTTAACCATCTGAGCCACCCCTGTGCCCCTTGCATACTTTCTTTTGTTATATCTTTCACTGATCTTCTGTAGTTAATCTCATTCATTGCGTTGTTTTTCATACAATGTATGCTTCGTCTCTAGATGTCACGCCTATGTCTTCTATAGCCTCCATTACTCTGTTCATGATGATCATGCTTTCCTCTATCTTCTTAAACACGTGGAACATACTGATAATGGCCGTTTTATTAAAGTTCTTGTCTCCTCCTTCTATCATCTGGGTCATTTCTGGTTTTGTTTCTATCGCTCTGTCTCCTAGTTATAAGTGGCATTTTCCTGCCTGGTACTATTGGCTGGATGCCATACACTGTGGATATTACATTGGTAGGTGCTGGATTTTATCATATTCCTTTGAATACTGTTCCTACTTGTCCTGGGATGAAGTTAAGTTCCTTGGGATCACTTTATCCTTCTGAGATTTTTAAAGCACTTTGAGCGCAACCAGATAATAACTTTGGCGTAGGGCTTCTCTGGTCTCTACCCTGAGCAGCACATCTGGCTGAAAAGTACACAAACTAGGCACAGCCTTGGGTTCCAAACCTTGTCCCGAATGCTGCTTCCTGGCGGTCCCCTCTCTGGCCTCAGTAGCCTCAGTAGCTTCCTCAAACACACGCACCGATCAGTAAGCAGCCAAAGGCTCGGAGGCCCCTTCTGCAGATCTCTGGAGTTCTTACTCTGTGTATCTTATTCCTCTCCACTATATCTTCTTGCAAATTCTAGAAATCTTGGCCTCCCCAAGTTTTAATACTACTGTCTTTTGAATTCCGTAGCGCGCCAGGATTTGCTGGGCTCCCTGTCCTTGCACCGTGATTCAGGGATGCTGAGCTAGGTCACAGTGAGGGAGCACTTGTTTCCTTTCACACGGGGATCACTGTCTGTCCTGGGCAGCCCATTGTCCAGCATGTGAAAGTCAGTGCTTCTTCTATTTTACCGAGTTTTACAGTTGTTTCAGGCAGGAGGAGAGCTGGTCTCCATTACGATCATGGTCTGAAGTTGAAGTCCCCGCAGCATTTTGTTGTCAGTTCTCATACGGTACCTCCTGACTTTCATTGTTTTTGCTGTTTTTCTCTTATCACTCGTTTTCTTCACCAGATTGTAAAGCCTTTGAGTCCAGGGACTAGGTCTTGTTTATGAATAGTGCCGTATATATGGGCAACACCAGAGAAGTGTCAAGTGACTAAAGAATAGGCAGACAAAGGTTGATAAAAAGAAATGAGATATAATGGTGCTCAGGGTAGAGTCTGAGGACATTCTTTCGACTGAAACTCGCTGATCTGGTTGTGTGCTGTGACCCCCTCGTGTTTAGTCTCCGGCAGGACCACCGCTGCCAGGAACCTCCTCGCCAACAAGAGCCCAGTGTCACTCTGACAACCCGAGGTCTTGAACCCTGGCCAATTCCCATCGGACCTGTCTGCGGAAGAGTTAAGAAGTGGCTCTAATTAGGCAGCATTAATTCTCTAAGACAACGGCCTCACCCCGTGCACTGAATACTTTGGCTACATAGACAAGTTGTTTGACCTGTCTGAACTTTAGTTTCCTCATCAAATGTGGATATTATGTAGTATCTTCTGTATACAAAGAGAACCCGGTATACAGTCAACCCTTCATAAGTGATAGTATTGTAGGCTTAATCAGGATCCTTTAAGCAAGGATAGAAATCAGGAAAACGAATGATGAGAAATCTGTACAAAAATATTAGTGGCCACCTGGTAATACTACCCCCAGGGAGAACATTTACTTGGAGGCCAACCAATGTGTGAATATGCACCGGGGAGGACACTTTGCCCAATAATTATAAACCACAGGCTGAGCAAGGCCAAACCATCTGTTTTCTAGCTGACTGGCGGTTTCTTCTAGAGGTATACTTGTATGTCTTTCTGTCCATGTGCACCTCAGACACAGAGAACTGCAATCAAACACAGGTACCAAAAAAAAGTTGGCAGGACTGGGACGCCTACATTGGCAGAAAGAAGAGAGTGGTGGTGGGGAAAAGTGAGGGAAGATGGGCACAAAAAGCACTGAGAAGATGAATAGTCTCTGAGCTCACACAAGTTGCTAATAGAATTTTTCAAACTACTAGGTCTTTCTTTTTTTTTTTTAAAGATTTTATTTATTTATTTGACACAGAGAGAGAGAGAGATCACAAGTAGGCAGAGAGGCAGGCAGAGAGAGAGGGGGAAGCAGGCTCCCCGCTGAGCAGAGAGCCCGATGTGGGGCTCGATCCCAGAACCCTGAGATCATGACTTGAGCTGAAGGCAGAGGCTTTAACCCACTGAGCCACCCAGGCGCCCCTAGGTCTCTTTCTTAATACATATTTATTAGATAGAACTTTTGTAGGAAGTAGCTTACAGCTCAGAACTTTGAACAAACTGAGATTTAAAAGACAGCCATTGACATGCTTTAAGGAGTAAATATGAAAGATTCAAAGGAAGTTTAAGGAACAAATTTTTTCGGCTGAAAGAAGAAAAAAATCAGGAATAGTTGACTCTCAGGAAATATAGAAAGGATTGCGCAAAAAAAGGTGGGGGTGAGTCATGGTGGTGGTCATCTGCTATCTCTGGTGATGAAGAAAATGAAAGGAAATGGGCTCAGTTGTGGTGGAAGAGGCCCATTCTCATGGCTATTAAACATGGAAACAATTTTCTAAGGACGTAGTGAGATTTCTTTTCCTGGAAATCTTCAAAAATAGACCAGACGTCCACGTTTCTAACAGAGGCGCCAGGCCGCGGAGGAGTGCTCCCGGAGGACTCCTTACTCCGTGTCTGCCCAGGGGCACCACCGACAAAGGGCTCGCTCGAGCTTCTCTCTTGAAACCAACCACACGTGAGCAGTGAGGCCAGGTCTGGTTGAGACCACACGTCTGCTTCCACTTCGGGTTTTTGCAGAAAGAGCCACGTGCAGAGTGTTGGGCAGTGGGCTGGTTCCCCGGAGTGCACAGCTTTGTGGGAGGGGGAGAGACATGAGCCGGCCTGGCCAGCAGAGGGGTGACAGGCTCCAGGGCTGCTTATGGCAACAAGGAGAAAAGTTTTCTCTACAAAGTGACAACTAGAATACTGGCCTATGACAGACAGAAAACAATGGGATTTCCAAGTTGTCTATGAAAAGCAAAATCTGAAGCTTTAGAGCTATGATGATTTTGGGGGGCCTGGGTTGAGCGTCTGCCTTGGCGCAGGTCATGATCCCAGAGTTCTGGGATGGAGCCCTGTGTTGGGCTCCCTGCTCAGCAGGGAGTCTGCTTCTCCCTCTCCTTCTGCCCCCCACCTGCGCTTTTTCTCTCTCTCTCACACACACACTGTCCCTGTACCAAATAAATAAATAAACTAATTAATTAATTAATAAAAAAAAGTTGTGATGATTTGAAGCCCGCTGTGGTCTGTCCCACACAAAGAGAACCAGGCCCTTGGTTCTACAAGGCCACACCAAGGCAAGGGCAGAGGACTCTCCCTTTTCGGCACTAGCAGATGTAACAATTTCTTTAGAGAGTCAGAAATGGGCCAACTTATCGTATCCTCTAGTTTTGGTGATTCCATGAGCATCACCACAAGGCTGTGCTTATATACGGGTCACACCCACGGTAGTGAACAAACCACCCTCTGGGTTCGAGGCACAGAACTTCAGGTGGCGACCGGCAGCACAGCAGGTGTACCAGGGGTTATGGAACCAGAACGCGTGGCCTTGGGGGTCTTTGGTGAGAAGCGACAACCAAAGGAGCGTTTCCTATGGGATACATTGGGTCAGGAAGTAAATTCTTCAGCTATGTTCCGAGCAGCTATCAAACCTTAGGTGAAACCACCTCACAGTGATTCCCACCTGATGTAAAAGCTCCAGGATGGGGACCTCTTAAGGTCCCTAACCCTAACCCCGCCCCGGGGCCCCAGCAGCACAGTGCTCGTTATGACCCACTCTGCACTGCTGGAAGTCACTGCCCAAATCAGGTTTTGACAAGACAGCAAGCATGCGTCAGGTGTGCTTGAGCAAAAGTGAGAAAAAAAAAAAAAGGCTGAGAGCCATCAATCTCTAACATAATTTCTACAGAGGAACAGAAGTCAAGTTAGATAAGGATGTACAGCAAAGCTACAAATATATTAAAAAAAAGTCCCAGTTTCCTAAAGGTGTTTCGTTCACACTGTATAGAAGACTGGGAACACGTCTGTCGTCACTAACAGAGAACAGCACTCTTGCCGTGGCTGCCGTTATGATTGGGGGGAGGGGGGGCGGGCTGGGAGTGCAGCTGGATATGCCGAGGGCACCAGGGCTGCCTTTGACAACCCGGGACTCTGACCTCTGATCTGTGATTGGCCGGAATGGGGAGCGCAAATCCCAGCCCTGGACGGAGTTTCTCCCTCTGCACAGCTAAATGGTCCTCCCCATCATCAAATAAACAACTCTAGCATCACCAGTGTTGCAGCCCAGACGCCCCAGATGGTAGCTTAATCGCCTGAAAGAATTAATAGTGCACCTCTAAGCACATTATTCACCCAGAGAATAGTTCAGGCAATGGGAAGAATCTGGCCCATTATACCCCACACAATTGCTAAATAACATGCAATCACAGAAATGAAGCTTGGCATATGGTAATCTCTCTACTATATTGAGATTCATTGTAATAAAAGCGCTGTTCAAAACCCTTATGTAGAAATCTGAAAGGCATACCTTTCTTTTCTGGAAGAAACATTATAAGAAGACAAGCCAGTCCCCCGAGGCACAGAAACGCCGCTAGTGTCCGCCTCCGACCAAACCTAAACAACAGAGAGACGTGACGCATTTCTCTTGAGGATCTTACAGATAGATTCATCTGCTTCGTCTCCCAAACCTTCTTCCTGAAATGCCCCTGCTTTTGTTATATATGCTCATCGTTGCTTAAGGAATGGGTAGCAGACGTGACTGACCAGGACATAAAACACACAGCCGTCACAAAACCAGGGAAAACTGGCCAGGCGGCAGGACTGAATGACAAGTGCGGGGAAAAGAATAGAGAACCATGCTATTGACTTCCGTGAGGGTTCGCGGTGTGCCAGGCGGTGCTGAATGCCTTCCGTCTTACTGAGTCCCCACGATAAACCTGTAAGGCACGCGCTGCTCTCCATCTTCCAGAGAACGAAAACGAACCACGGAGAATGGAGTCTTCAGCTCACTTCTTCTCGTCACTTGACTCTTTAGCAGTTCATTTTTTAAATTTTATTTCAAATCGGTTAATTAACATTTAGTGTATTAACAGTTTCAGAGGCAGAGGTCAGTGATTCATCGGTTGCGTACAACACCCAGTGCTCATTCTATCAAGTGCCCTCCTTAATGTCCATCCGCCGATTATCCCATCCCAGCCCTCCCCACACCCTCCCCTCCAGCAACCCTCAGTTGGTTTCCTATGATTAAGAGTCTTTTATGATTTGTGTCCCTCTCTGATTTCCTCTTGTTTCACTTTTCCTTCCCTTCCCCTATTGTCATTTGTTTTGTTTCTTAAATTCCCCATGTGAGTGAAATCATATAACTTTCTCTCATATAACTGACTTACTTCCCTTAGCATAGTACCCTCTAGTTCTATCCACAAACACTTGTAAAACAAGGCTCTCCCTCTTAAAAATACAAACTGAAAAAAAAAATTTCTTGTGAATATGTCGGAATTAAGTGACATGTATTGCACACTTTATTAAGGGAATTGATTTTCAAAGAATTGCTGGAGGCTTGGATGACGGGCACTGGCATTAACGAGCCTCCCTTCGCTAGGGGACTATGACTCACTAGGTCCCCTGTACGAACTGCCATAGTACCTGTAACCTTTGTAACAATTCTGACAGGGAATTTCACAAGCCCAAGTTTAAGGATAAGTACACGGAAGCTTGCCTGCTGAAGCCATCACCTGTCAAAGCCATCAAAGTAACACGTGGCTGAGACTAGATCTGAACTCAGTGGTAGTAGCTGGGAGACAGGACGACACGTGGGTCTCCCGGTCACTGTGCCTCATCTAACATCAGCACTGAGCACCTTCCAGTGGACGGGTGTCACGCCAGGTGGGCAAGGGGGACGCAAAGCCAGAGAGGCTACTCCCCAGGACGGCACCCTTCTAAAACCTTAGTAAGTGGTCCTCAGCGGTGAGCACGGAAGCTATGGCAGCACAGAGGGGGGGCATCTGGCTCACTAGAGGTGACGGGGACAGACTTCTGAAATACGCAGCCTGACTCGGCTCTTGGACCACAGTGACAGCAAGCTCAGTCCCTAACAGAGGGGGCAGCAGAGACAAGTGGGACTGCCCCCAGAGAAAAGCCTTCAACCGAACGGAATCCACACCTGCCCTTCAAAATGCCCTGAGCCCACCATCCATGACGACAGCACCAAGGGTAGGGCAAAGGGAATGGTGTTTGGGTAAAAATGAGGATTTCTGGATAGTGGCAAGCGGCACAATCTGGCTGGTTCACACTGAATGGGATTTTCAGTTGGCCTGGTCAGGGCTCAGTAACAGAAGTGACCTAATAGGGAAACTGAGGAAACGGAGCTCTCTATAAAGGAGAGCAATACTTTTTTTTTTTTTTTAAAGATTTTATTTATTTAACAGAGAGAGAACACAAGTAGGCAGAGAGGCAGGCAGAGGCGGAGAGAGGAGCAGGCTCCCTGCTGAGCAAGGAGCCCGATGCGGGACTCGATCCCATGACTCTGGGATCATGACCTGAGCCGAAGGCAGCCGCCCAATCAACTGAGCCACCCAGGCGTCCCGGAGAGCAATACTTTTAAAAAGTATTGCAAAACTCCCCCCTAACAAGTAGCGAAAGCACGGTGAATTCCTCCCCTCAACAAAATTGAGTGGGTCATAAGCGGTAAGAAAAGTCTTTTCTGGCCCTCCGATTCTACGGCTTGTGTAAGAACCTCTAGATGATAGGGGCTGGGTCGATGGAGCTCTATCTATACAGAGCCAATAATCCTATCTCTTGGGGCTAACGGATTACACACACATCTAAAACCCTTCCGGGGGTAGTGCCTTTTAATACTGGATTGAAAACCTACAGAAAAACTCATAAACATGAAACCCAAGCAATACCACACTAAAAAGTGAATTCCAACTGCACTTGGTCTGAAAAGAATTCTAATCACCCTGGAGTGCCGAGCGGATACTGCCTATGGACAGAGACAACGATACTCAGGTATTTATGGGCATGAGAGCGTGATCCTATGTGGGGCGCTTCATATTCAAGTGTACTCACCACTTTTGGTTAATCAAGTAGATGCAGACAGGGTAAGATGGAATCTCTATGAGGCCGGACAGGGCCAGGTTGGCATAAATATTTCCGCCGAGATCTCCTGCGCTCAGAGTGAGGCCATAGTACACCAAGCTGCATACGAACCTGAGGTTGGGGAGAAAGACAAGAAGGCCAACAGAGAAAGCCCATGAGAATATGCCAGAGAAGATCCAGTCACTGGTTCAGTATAATGTCATCTGTCTTAGGCAATCAGCTTGACGTTCCCACTGACCTTCCCATCCCAATCTAAATGTATTCCAGGGAAAAATACAAATGAAAGGGGCCTTGGAAGTGACTGAGCGACTCCTAGATGTTCTCTAAAGCACACGAGTGGCCAGCTCCTGGAAGAGCGCATAGTCTGTCCCTCCATCAAGCACACTTGCATTTAATAGAAGATAATGACTACTCTCACTTTATTTAATCCAGCAGTTTATGAATGCTTGCCGCAGGCGACTGCTGTGATATTGTCCAAATGACTCTAGGAAAGCGCTCCCGAGGGGAAAGCCAACAGGGGATGGCGTTGAGAACATGCATGAGAAGTGACCAGGTGGCCGGTGGGTCACCTGCTGGCCAGAGATGACTGGCCCTCCAACCCCCTGACCAGGTTCTCGACCCACCCAGACAGAAAAGAGAAGATCAGGAGCCCAGCGGAGGCAGGATCCTCCAGGAGGGCCAGCTGAGGAAGGACCCTCGGAGAAGCCACCGGTTTATTTCTGTGTGCTGCTTCTGCAACACTTGGGGACAGGCTCCTAGGCGGCAGGTACTGGGCCGGGAACGGAAGAGCCCGGTGGGGCGTAAGCCGACCAAAGTGCCACCCTGAAGCTCCAGGCTGGGGCTTTCTTAAGCAGAGGGAAGAGAAGAAAACGAACTCTTGTGCCTAGGAAACTGAATTATTAAAAACAAAACAAAACAGAACAGAACGAACAAGAACAAAATCCTAAAACTAGGCTTTGCTCGTCTATGGATGTATTTTGGAAATCATACATTTCTACACAATGTACTACAGGCTTTGGAAGTCCATCAGTTTTTACGTTTTTGCAATTCACTCTGATGGGTGTTTATTACAGGGAAGTTTCCGTTGGCTTCCCTTTTGTTTTCCTTAGAAAGTGTCCGATGAGCTGTGGCTACGATGAGATCAAACAGGAGAGGGGAAAGCTTTCTCTCCATCTCGCCAAAACAGCCAAGTGGGCCAGGTGCCCTGGGCGATTAAGAAGGGGCTGCAGCGAACAGGAGAGGGGTGGGAGGAGGGGAGAGGGACCTCTGGGGCTGGACTGCTCAGCGGGGCATCCCTCCCTGTCAAACGAGCCGGTGGCAGCAGCTCCGTCCCGTGTCCCATTCCAGCTCGCTGGGGGGAGGTGTCACTCGTGCTAGGATGGTGAGCGGGCTGGGGCCAGGACGTCATGTGTAAGGATAGAAGTTGACACTGAGCTGTTTCGCCTGTCCCCGAGCGCCTACCTCGCCTGCAAGCAGTAAGCTAAACAAATGTAAAAACCCATGTGGCTTTCTAAAGTACTTTAAAAATCCTTTCTACCTGCAGTAGACACCCTCCTCTGTTATGCGTTGCAGGCAACAGTGTGTGTCTACTCTGCACGTAAAATACAAATCCCGGAGTACCGGGTGGGGGGCGCTGGCTCAGTCAGTTAAGTGTCCAACTCTTGGTTTCAGCTCAGGTCATGATCTCAGGGTCGTGAGATCGAGCCCCGCATCTTGGGATTCTCTCTCTCCCCCCCCGCCCCCCCCCCGTCTCTGCCCTTCTATCCATTCGCTCCAAGCTCCCTCTCCTACACACTCAATCAATCAATCAAGAAAACAGAAATCCCAGTGAAGTTAGTTCCAGCCGTGGAAACACACATATTTAAACCCAGCTGGGATGGTAGCAACTCAGGCACAAATAAACAAAGCCAGTTTAGGACATGACAGGCAAGCAGAAGCCGCTAGTGGTGGGTGAGCATGGGGGGGGGGGATGGGCAAGGAGGGCCTACGGTCCCAAGGCAGGGACTCTGCTTGTAAGGTTCCTTAATGGCAAGCTGGTCATTGGGATGCATAATTACAGCTATTAAAATCATTTCGATCCTTTTTATGGGCCCCAAGCAAAATATAGAATGCTTGTATAATATTTAACAGTATATTTAGGGCATCAAAGAACTATTTAAAAAGGAACTAGTGTGGGAAATAACCAACGGAACAGATGTGAACCACGAAGGTATCATTTTACTCCCCGGTAAGGGCTGTCTTCAATGACAGACCCACAGAAAAGACTTCAGAATTTTACAGCACCTTCAAAAACAACAGCCGTTATGTGGAATGACACTGTCTCTATTATTGCGTATTTTAGCATTCGGAGCCCAAGGGGAAGAATTTGAGAAGAACTCCTTTGGCTGTGTAAGACAGAAAATAAACAGGGACATTCTCCCCCACTCCCAATCTACTTTGTTTGTTGGGTCGTCTGTTTTTTTTGTTTTTTTGTTTTTTTGTTTTTATCCCCTGGAGGCCAGAATCCAAAAGTTAATCTGCGTCAAAACCCAAAGAACAAAAAACCGAAAACCTAAACACAAGAAGTAAATTATCCTCGAGAAGTAGGCAGAGGGTGTGACTATATGACATGCGAATGCAGGGTTTTACGGAGCCCGAAGCGCCCGAACAGATTTTGTAAATGTCTGGAATAGATGAGCTCCTACACCGGTTTTCAGGTCTGGCTTTTCAAAGTTCCCTAAATCTCCGTGTCTCCAAGTGTGCGTCCTCTGCTCCACGTTTCCTCTGCATCTGGAGTATTCCAGCACAGTGCCGGGTCTCTGGGGAAGGGGGCGGAGGGGATGCTCTGGCCCCTAACCGTACAGGTAGCAGCCAGGGCCCGGCTGGGCGGAAAAAGAGAATCATGATATAGAAAAATAGATTCACAGCTTCTTCCTCTCCATCTGCTGTTTTTGACAGCTTTACACTGAAGATCCCTTTCACATAAGGTCATCCTCCTTAATCCCCACGTGAGAACGGAGGTTTCCACGCAGCCTTCACGGCAAATGCACTGCAATCACAGCGCGGCAGCCTTCGAGCCGGTAAACAAGCCGTTCACAGCCGATCCTGGGCCCAACCCCGGCAGCCAAGCACAACGGACAGGCATATCTAGGAGATGCTGCAGGTTCCAGACCCCCGCAACAAAGTGAGTATCGCAGGAGAGCAAGTCAGATGGAAGTTTCTGGTTTCCCAGTGCATAGGGAAGGTCTGTATACACTATATTGTAGTCTGTTAAGTGTGCAAAAGCATTGTGTCTAAAAAAACAATGTAGATGCCTTAATTTCAAATATTGCTAAAAAAAATGCTAACCATCACGGGGGCTTCCGGTGAGGTACCATCTTTTTTGCTGGGGGAGGGTCCCGCCTTGCTATGGACGGCGGCTGACTGAGCAGGGCGGTGGCTGCTGAAGGCGGGGGTGGTTGAGGCAATTTCTTAAAATGGGACAAGACTGAAGTTCGCCACATCGATCGACTCTTCCTTTCGTGAGCGATTTCTCTGGAGCCGTGTGATGCTGTTTGATAGCATTCTGTCCACCGTAGGACTTCCTGCGGAATTGGCGCCAGTCCTCTCGAACCCTGCTGTTGCTGGATCAACAAAGATTACGTACTATTCTAAATCCGATGTACCCGTTTCAACAGTCTTTGCAGCATCTTCACCAGGAGTAAATGCCGTCTCAAGAAACCACTCTGCTCATCCGTAAGAAAGTGACTCCTCATCCGTTCAAGTTCGATCATGAGATTGCCGCAGTTCGGTCCCATCTTCGGGCTCCACTTGTCATTCTCGCTCTCCTGCTGTTTCCACCACACCTGCAGTTACTTCCTCCGCTGAAGTCTCGAACCCCTCAAAGTCATCCAGGAGAGCTGGAATCAACTTCCAAACTCCTGTTAATGTTGGTATTTCGACCTCTTCCTATGAACCACGAATGTTCTTCATGTCATCTAGAATGATAAATCTTTTCCAGGTTTCCAATGAACTGTGCCCAGCTCCATCAAAGGAAGCACCATCTATGGCACCAATATCCTTACAAAATGTATGTCTTAAATAATAAGATTGGAAAGTTGAAATGACTCCTTGATCCATGGGCTGCAGAAAGATGTGTTAGCAGGCGTGAAAACATTATTAATCTCACTGGCCTTCTCCATCAGAGCTCTTGGGCACCCACGTGTATTGTCAGCAAGCAATAATATTTTGAAAGGGATCTTTTTTTTCTTCTTCTTCTGAGCAGCAGGTCTCAATAGCGGGTTTAAAATATTTGTAAACAGATGTGCTGTCATCCAGGCTTTGTTGTTCCCTTCAGAGAGCACGCACAGAGTAGAGTCAGCGTAGTTCTTAAGCATAATCCCAACCCTAGGATTCTCAGAATGGTCAGGGAGCACTGGCTTCCACTTTAAGTCACCAGCTGCATTAGCCCCTATCAAGAGTGTCAGACTGTCCACGTACTGACTTTTCTTCTCTGGCTATAAAAGTCCTACTTGGCATCTTCTTCCAAGTTTAAAATATTAACCTTGGCTGTTTAATAACCTACATGGAAATCTGTTGTTTAGCATAGCCACCTTCATGAGTTTTCTTAGCTGGATCTTCTGGAGAACTTGCTGCAGCTTCTACATAGCACTTGCTGCTTCACCTTACGCTTTCCTATTACAGATATGACTTATTTACTTTTTAAAAAAATATTTATTTATTTATTTATTTGACAGAGAGAGAAACAGCAAGAGAGGGAACACAAGCAGGGGGAGTGGGAGAAGGAGAAGCAGGCTTCCTGCTAAGCAGGGAGCCCAATGCAGAGCTCGATCCCAGGACCCTGCGATCATGACCTGAGCCGAAGGCAGATGATTAACCACTGAGCCACCCACGTGCCCCGATATGGCTTATTT
The DNA here is from genome assembly GCA_028533885.1 of Nasua narica. Taxonomy (NCBI): domain Eukaryota; kingdom Metazoa; phylum Chordata; class Mammalia; order Carnivora; family Procyonidae; genus Nasua; species Nasua narica. The sequence goes on along the minus strand of CM052798.1, from coordinate 87,627,059 downwards.
CCTTAAACCTCACGGACCAGCCTCTGTGAACTTCAGACTCTCCTTCTGCAGCTTCCTCACCTCCCTCAGCCTTCAGAGGACTGAAGAGAGTTAGGGCCTTGCTGTGGATCAGACTCTGGCTTAGGAGAATGTTGTGGCTGGGCTGATCTTTTAACCAGACCACGAGAACTTTCTCCATATCAGCAATAAGGCTGTTTTGCTTTTAGTCATCCATGTGTTCACTAGAGTAGCGCTTTCAATTTCCTTTAAGAACTTTTCTTTTATTCACAACTTGGCCAACTGTTTGGTGCAAGAAGCTTAGCTTTTGGCCTGTCTTTGGCTTTTAACATGCGCCTTCCTTGATAAGCTGAGCCGTTTCTAGTTTTTGATTTGACGTGACAGACATGTGACTCTTCTTTTCACTTGAACACATACAGACCATGGTAGGCCTAATTAACTGGCCTAATTCTAATATCGTTGTGTCTCTGGGAATAGAGAGGCCCCAAAGAGGGAGAGAGATAGGGGAATGGCCAGTCAGTGGAACAGTCAGAACCCACACACGTTTATTAAGTTCACTGTCACATACAGGTGTGCTTTGTGGTGTCCCTGAACAATTATAATAGTAACCCCAAGGATTACCGATCACAGATCACCACGACAAACAGAATACTAATGAAAAAGTTTGAGATACTGTGAGAATTAACAAAATGTGACACAGAGTCACGAAGGGAGCAAACAAATACTGTTGGAAAACGGTGCCGGCAGACTCGCTCGATGCAGGGTTGCCACCAACCCCCGACCATGAAACACAGAGTATCTGAGAAACACAGTAAAACGCGGAGCGCCTACACTGCACTACCACACACGTCCGGTTCATGCCCTGTACGCATCGCCCATCCACGGCTCCCCTTTCCGCCCCATTCTTCAAGTGGAGCCATCTTGAACCATTCGTGCGATTCACGTGAATGCTGAGAGCGTGTTGAGAGGTGGGTAGGAATAAACTAGGCGAGGAAATCAGATTCAGAGGCTATCTGTTCATGCCCTGATTTGCACAGGTGGCTTTGAGTCCATCATTAAACACTCCCAGAACTCGGTTTGTGCAAGGGAAACCACCCCCCTCCCCGGGGAAGCGAGCGAGTGAGAGAGAGAAGGCCACACAGAGCTCAGGACGGGGCACTAAACTAGAGCGTGCCATCCGACCAACTTGATGCTAAAACCAAAGGTAGGTATTTTAAACTCCTATTTAGGAATTCTAACATGATTGCTTGCTTGCTTGCTTGCTTTTTTTTGGGGGCGGGGGGAGGCTGGTACTTAAATATTTGCAGGAAAGAGCTCAGGCGCAAAGATGTGCTTCTGCTGTCTATTTACTCAAGGTCAGTAAACCCGCCATCCGCAAACCGTGGGTTCCTCCTTGGCCGGGACGGTACCGTGAAAGCGGAGCTGAGCGCAACACGGGCATTAAGAGGCAGGGGACCTGTTCTTGCGAAAACCACTTCAAGCTGACAAATCTGGTAAAATTTTCCGTGACCCTGGAGAAGGAACATGTCATCAACAGCCCTTGGGAATAATTACCAGATGAACATCAGGGTCAGCGTGTGCCCCAAGAGGATGCGGTAACGGAACAGGTCCAGGAGACTCCCGGTCTCCCTGCGGCTCCTGCTGGCCGGGTAGGTGAGGCAGAACGTGCACTTGAGCTTGCGGTTCCTCCTGGCAATGAGGTACAGAGCCGCTTCGGCCTCACTCAGTCGACCCTGGGAGTATAACCAACGAGGTGATTCAGGAATGAATCTGAAAGAGACGTCATTAAAGGCTGTATATTCATATAGGAAGGAGACAATTCGCCTAGGAGTACGTGGATTCCCGCACTACAACCGGATTCCGCATGAGGGTTAAAATTACCTCTCCCGATGACGGGTGAAAAAGACCGGGGCCACTTTCAACAAGGTGCTGGGGTTAAAAGGTGGCGGCTTCATGAATGGAAACCAAGAACATACTTCCAAAACAGCAGTTAAAAAAAAAATAAAAAAGGTAAGCAGTATAAATTTCCTTTTAAACAAATTTCAATAGATGAATGGCAAGTTAAGCCTAGAATACTGAGTGATACAAATTTTTCATAAAGCACAGGTCAGAGAGAGGGTTCTAAACCCTCGCCAAGTGTGAGAATAATACCACAGAGATGGCTGGTGCTTAAGTTCTGACAAAGCCTCACAAAGAAGATAATTTCTATCATCTCATCAGAAAAAATAAATTTTTAAAACAGGTTTTTAATGTAGCAATATGTTATTAAGAAGGCAGAGATTATTTTAAGACTCTACATAAAATCAAATAGGGTTCATCACATCTCAATTACTTTCGAGCATTTCCTGCTTCCAAATACTTGAATTGGGTGATGCGCTCGCTTTACTATGTCCTCAGGGCATTTCCTGCTCCCCCAAGACCTTAAAGAATAAAAGTCATCTCCTGGTTAACTTCTAGGTACCAAATAATTATTTGCTGTCATAACTACAAAGTATTGGATGGTTATATTGCCACTGATATTTTCCAATATCAATAGTTTTAAGACTTGGCTCTCTGATGTGTCCTTTTCCTCATCACACTTCTTCGAGTATGGCTAGAGGACTTGTCAAAGACAAACTGGGACAGGAACAGGGACACCTTGCTTACTACATATAGCATCCAGTACCTTTTGATCTAATGTGCCATTATTTGCTTAACAGGAAACTTCTATCTATGAGTACGACTGGCTGTCGAAGATGCCTTTTAGAATTCTCCGTGCCTTCCCACAAGGATAGTGAAGTGGCAACAAATACCGTGGAATCTGGAACTTCACGGACAGCCAGTCCACCAATAATCACTTGTTGAGCACTTTCATTTTCATTTTGCATGGAGCGATGTAGCAGGTGCTCAGAGAAAACAAGAAGGCCAGAATCCCCTCAAAGCTTTGCTACTGGGGAGAGAATATCTGTGCACATTTGATCGTCAACGAAAGCAGGACCACAGGCCTTCTACAACAGCCTAAAAAAAAATCCCTTGATCTACAGCTTCATTACTACTTGATTATTATTACTGATACACAAGCAGATAATCAAGCAAAATATTGTTCTCCTGGAAGTTAGGTCTGCCGATGATCAAGCGGACCCACTGCCCTATTTACCAGGCGGCTTATGAGCTACCATGTAAACCACATGCCTGACTCTTCAGTGCAAATCCAAAGAACAGAGACGGAGACTACTGTGACGAGCACAGAGAGTACCCCTGGGAGGGAAAAGGAAGTTCGACACCAGAAGTCTGTCGTAATAAAAATTAAAACCGAGGGGGACGGGGAGGTGAGAGAAAGGAGACAAGGGAACAGCCAAAACACCAAGTCACTATCTTTGGGTCATCTAGCTCATTGTCTCCTTTCCCTCCGACTTCCCTGTTCTCAGAATCGCTGATAAGCATTAATCACTGTTAAAATGTTCGTGAATTGCTGTTACGTTAACGTTTATGTTACTGTTAAATGTTTATAAATCACTTTTATACTTGAGAAATAGTCAAACTTTGGAAATTTGGGTTACTAAACTACTTCTACATGGGAAAGGGTCCGTCTTACACACAAACCGAGGACCTGACGGGTCCCCGCATTTGGAGAAGCCAGTAAGCTTACTTACACAAAGGCTCGCCTAACTGCCAACCGGTGGACTTGGGAATATAAATTCCAAGGCGTGCAGATTCTGCATATCAAAAGCAAGACGTGTTTTTAAAAGAAAGAGCAGTCTTTGAACATGCTGCCCACTGCTGGGGCCACCTTCGGAAGCTACAGAGCTAATTTAACAATGTTGTCTCTGCTCAAAACATGTCCTGAGAATTTCTCAGAAGGTGGACAATCTTTGTAAATTACGGGGGCACTGGTTTTTAGAGTAAAACTGTTTAAATCTACGTATTGTGAAAATGAGGATTTTTTTCAACAACGCACTAATGTTTCTTGTAAAACAAAAACAAAAACACCAAGGTATGACTCTAAAATAATGTGAGTTTTTCTTACGTCGCCGACAGCTAATTCTGAAGGCTAATTCCAGATGTTTCTGTGCCCACACCTGTCCAGCGGCCCCCAAGGATCATCCGTGCGGAAGGCTCTGGGCTTTGGTGCTCGGGGACAAGCTGACAGAGCCGAGTGCCTGCAGCTGCCAGGGAGGGAGCTCCTGGTGCAGAAAGTGACGGGCTCCAGTGTGAGGTGGAGATAGAGCCCTCGAGGGGCGTGGGGTAAGTGCTGGCGAATTCAGAAGCCAAAGCAAATGACGGGTAGCTGGAGGTGCGACGGGAAGAAGTCTCGAGGGGGTGGCATTTGAGCAAACCCGGAAGGCCAGGAGTTAACTAGAAGACTAGAGGGCAGGGTGCAGGAAGGGCAGGGGCAGCAGCGAGCTGGGGGCACGGCATGGAAGGACAGGACAAGCTGACGCCAGAAACTGCGGGCAGCTCACTGTGCCTGGACACAGGATATGGAAATGGGCGGAGAGACGATCAGAAGAGATCAACTGCAGGCTGGCCGTGGGAAGGCCTAACGGAATAAGTGTATATTTCAGGTTCACATGCTCTTTTCTGTTTCCTATTTTTTCCTGCCCTGAATTAATTTCCCAGGGTGTGGATGCCCCCACTGAGCACTAGGGCCGTAACAAACTCAGACCACATTCAGGAGAGAAGGCAGAACGGCTCAGCTCATGCCATCCGTCTGAGTTGCTTTAAAGGAGACTTACTAGCTATTTAAAAAGAAAATTCATGGGGCGCCTGGGTGGCTCAGTGGATTAAAGCCCCTGCCTTCAGCTCAAGTCATGATCTCAGGGTCCTGGGATCGAGTCCCACATTGGGCTCTCTGCTCATTGGGGAGTCTGCCTCCCCATCTCTCTCTGCCTGCCTTTCTGCCTGCTTGTGATCTGTCAAATAAATAAAAAATCTCTAAAAAAAAAAAAGAAAATTCATTTATCTACCCACATTTTCATGACTGCTTATTAATTCAAGGATGATACTAGGCGCCCATTTATTCCAAAAATTTATAATACACAAAGTAATAAAATGTTAGTTTCCCTTTCTGGTAGAATTATCTCATTCTAATTCATATAACATTTAATACATTTTGCTTTTTTCAGTATAGGTAAGCTGTTTCTATTATAGTCATTCTTTAAAGTTTATTTATTTATTCTCAAGTAATCTCTACGTCCAGTGTGGGGCTCAAACTCCTGACCCCGAGATCAAGAGTCACATGTTCCTCCAACTGAGCTGGCCAGGTGCCCCGCTATTATATTCATTTTTAGAGAATACAAAAACAGATTTTAGTTCAATCCTCAATCTACCAAATCTCAATTAGTAGAACTTGAATAAAGAACGACTACATTCAAGATGCATCTGAAGGAAAATTCTACCACATATATCCTTCACTTTATGGCACAGAAGCTGGTACCACCGGCTGAAAATTTTATTTACTCCCAAAATTTTAATGATTAAAATTAGACATCTGATACCTCAGGAGAAAGCCTTTCATAAGCACATTAAAACTTCTGGTGAAATAAAGCTAAAAATTCAAACTTCTTTTTAAAAAATAAGTATTTACTAGAGAGAGAGAGAGAGAAAGAGATTGAGAGCACCAGCAGGGGAAGGGGCAGAGGGAGAAGCAGGCTCCCCGCTGAGCAGGGAGCTTGATGTGGGGCTCGATCCCAGGACCCCGGGACCATGACCTGAGCTGAAGGTAGACATTAACTGACTGAGCCATCCAGGCGCCCCTAAAATGTCAAACTTCTTAAGCACATCGTTAAAACGATGAAATAAGAAATGGAATAGTATTACTTCTTTGTGACTAAAGACCAGAACGTAGTACAGTATTTATGAGTGAAACTGGGTTTCTGAGCCCCAACAAGATGGTTAGTATTTAATGTTAATTTTATGAAGAACTCTGTGAATGTCTCTTAAATATTTGTTTTATTGTTCCTGGAGCCTGAGGCGATTTAGGGAAGAATATTAATAAATAATATTATTCTATTATATATCATATAATATATATCATATAACAAACACCATTAATAACCTTATTAATCAAGTATTTGCTAGGGGAAGAAAGAACTGGTAAAAAGGGGCTCTAAGTTGGTGGCTCGATTTACAGCGTTTAGAGCACTACGGTGTGCTCTAAGCAAGTTGTTTGCAGCATTCCACCCTGACCAGGGAATCCCCCCCTTCACTGATTTGAGCCCGTCCACCCTAAGGAGTTCTCCCCTATCTGAGAGTCTTCCTGTGTCCACATTTCGAGGCCCAGAAGTCAGAGTCACCTGTGGGATGGACAGCTGCCGCTCACGCGGGCTATGAATGGCCTGTGCTATCTGCAGCATCACACCTGAGTGGGACACCTAGTCCTCGACCCAATCCAGCCTCAAGATCTTTAGGCTTCGGGCAGTAGGTTACGGAAGAAACTAGTACCCTGGGTCAGTAACTTGAAGGTTAAAATGCAGTCTACGGAGAGGTTACTAGAAACAAGGGATACCTGCATTCTGAATTAATTAAGCATCTCTCTTCCCAGCAGCTGCCAGGTATTGGAGCGCTTGCGGGACTTAGCTCTTCACCCAAGTCAGTTCAGGCAAACTCCTGAAAGGGAATAACGCTGCTCATTGACCCGCATCCTCTTAAAGACATTCCTTCTGCGTATTAAGTTAAACCTCTAAGAGGAAAAACTACTCACAAAGACAGAAGGAAGACCACCGTTCCCTGCAGGTTAACCAGAATGGCGAGGGTCCTCCAGGAGCGGACGAAGTATCCCAACAGGGCATACTGGGCAATGCCAACCGCGAAGAAGAGGCCACCGATTGATCCTAATTCAGGGAAAAGACGCCTGTTACCTGAGAAAGCACCATCCACGCCCCTCTTTCCAACCCGAGTCACAGAGCCAACTCTTTCCTCGGGAGGCATCGGCAGGAAAGAAAGCCTCCACAAATAGCAATCATCCGATGAGAAAAGTGGCCGAGAGACCAGTAAGTGAGTGGAAAAGGAGGAAGGACAAGTGAAAAATAGAAACCACATGTGGTCAAGATGAATTTTAAGGGTTTGCCCAAGTGCTTTCCGCACGGGAGGCAGTGCTGACGTCCGCCTGCACACGCGCTGAAGCTTGGAGAGATGCTTTGCTGGCTGGCGCTATGGTTTTTAGGTCGCGAGATTATTGCAGTGCCGGGACTTCCTCTTATCCAATCTTCATCTTAAATCACAGGCTACTCCTCAGCTCTCCCTCTTGCCCTGCCCCATTTGGTGTATCAGCACCAGATACATGACATTTTATAGCTCTCTGGTTCTTGTCTGTCTCCACGAAGCCTGGATTTTGCCAGTACACTTAGAGAGAAAAAAAAAAAATCACCCACAGGATTGTGAAAAATCCTAAGTTTTTTTTAATAAATGGTGAGATGGGTATTAAGTCCCCTGGCTCGCCAGATACACGTGTGAATTTATGCCTCTGGAACACTTTCTGTAACTGCTACTATCATGATGAGTAGTGGTACCCGCTACCATTTATTGCACATTCAGCCTTTGACATCTGTCGTCCTATGAAGCAGGTGCCGGCAGAGCCATACACAAAGAGGAAACAGCACAGAGAGGTCAGGGGCGACGAGGTCTAGGACACAGAGCTGTGCGAAAGGGTGGGGTGGAGCCTGCGTGCTGTCTCCGTCCTCCCTCTCCACCCTCCCAGGGAAAGGCAGGCTTCTGTGGGCAAGGCACAGCAACAGGACCTCATTGATCTTGCTACAAGAACTTTCTACAAGAATTCTATAAAAGAAACAGGTTCTTGTTTTCTTGCCCAGGGATGATCAGTTCTCTAGCCATAACGACGTGTCCACTCTGAGCCCTAGTGAGGGAAAGGAGGGGAGCAGAAGGGAGAGCTGAAGTGGCCGCATGTTCAGAACACCAAATCTGAACATGTGGTCCGATAACTAAGGGAGTGGGGACGCTATGATTTCCCTGGAAATTTAAGATAATCAATGGCTATTACAGTTTCATTACAGTGCATCAGACAGCACCTGGCTTCCAAGAATAACACTGTCTGTCATTGCTCAGAACAGCTCCGAGCACTTGGTATCCACCGACAACAATGTAGGTAAAAGGAAGACAGCCCACAGAATGGGACTGTTTCTGAGGGACTGAGTTCAGACCCTAGTTCTGCCACCTGCTGCTGTGTGACCGCAGGCAAATTACTAAATGTCTCTGAGCCTCAGTTTTCTCAAGGGTAGTTTTTAGTTTAGGATGAAATAATGCCTGCTATACAAATACATAAATACTAGCTATACTGCCCTGCTTTGATATGGGTATTGCCCCTTACATCTATTAACCTCCCCCAAAAAAGCCATTGGGAAGCCTTCCATGATGAGTATCTCCTATAAAACACTGTCTACTTAGCTCTCCTATCTAATTCCAAGAATACCCCTTCCCTCTTCTAGAGAGCGGACCTCCCCTTCCTTTATCCTTGTGGTTCAAGAGGGGGCAGCATGCCCATCATAGTTCCCCTCACTGTAGGGCCCCGGCTGGGCCAGTCTGAGCTCTGAGCCTGGATTTTAAATACTACCCTTGGCGGTGAGAGCTGAGGGCTACAGGGGCCCATCCCTGACAGCACAGAGAAGGCTTCTCAGGGAGGATTTGGGGGCAGAGACAAAAAGCATCAGATTTCCTGGTTCTGGGCATCACAGCGGTCTGGCCCTCCACAGGTTTGGTTATATTAACCACATAATTTCCCTTTATATACAGATGCTGATCAGAGTTGAGGCTCTGTCCCTTATAATCAGTTAAGAGTTGGTAGCAATTGGGTATGACGGACAAGAGGACAGGATTTAAAGGCATCTAGTTTAATGACCGTAAATGCTGTGATGACATTACCATAGATAGAGGTCCTGGAAGATGAAGGTTTTAGGTGAAAGAAAGCAATAATTTTTATTTGAGGGTCCAATTGACATTTAGCTCTCATGTCCAGCAGAAGCTGCACATGTTTGCCTAGAAAGGACAACAGAGGTGGTGTGGAAATGCATATGGGAAGGCTCTCGGTTATTTGGTCAAAAAATTAATTTAAAAACGAACATTTCAAATCACCACGTTTGCATGTTATCAACCTGGAGTGTCACTGGTGGTTTTCTGTTTACGGGCTATTAGATATTCATCCAATTTTTCAGATTTCCTATCCGCTTCTTTTAAATCATTTTCGAGCCTGCTATGTTTGCTCAGTTCGCACTAGTAAAAACTAAACTTCGGCAGGTTAGACTTCATTTTCGTAAATGGTACCAGCAACCCACCCAGTTTGCAAGCAAAACCATGAGGTCCTGCGGATTCCTCTTTCTCTCCTCACTCTGACCCGTGAGCAAGTCACTGTCCCACCAAAATCCAGCTCACATGGCGCTCTTCCCTGTTCCTCTCCCCCCACTATCTAAGCAAGCCCCCATCATGTTTCACAGGCCAACCACAACCACCTCCCGAGTGACCCCTCAATTTCTCCTCCTCCAATTCCTCCCCGCGCCCATGGTCCATTCTCCAAATCTCTGCCACAATCATCTTTCCGTATCTTATTCGATCTTATTGCTTCACTATTTAATTCGTCCACTGGCTTCTTATTGCACTTTGAATAAAAACAAATTTCTCATTTGGCCTAGCACAGACCCTACATCAACTGGTCCTCCCAACTTGTCCCTCCCCTGCCCGGGAGATAAATATTTAATAAAATACAATAAGGCGGTACTGGGGAAGGAGTGTCCAGGCTTTCTTACATCTGCACTATTTTTCAGTTTAAGGTGTAAACAGTTAATGTCCTTCTGAGGAAACTGACCCTCCTGGAACAATCTGGAGGCAAGTTCACCATCTATGAAGTGGGCCCCAGGGGAGACTGTCTACAGAGGAACATGAATAAAATGACGTGTTCAAGGTCATACTGAACAAACTCCAGAAAGCACATCTAACGGTGAGACGGAGTGCCTCAAGTCCAAGTGCATTTGTAGCCTCTAGGGTTCAAAGGGCTCCCTGCTAGGTTTTCTGAGACAGCTCACCATCTCCGTCTGGTTCACGGAGTGAAGCAGTACCTGCGAGTGCCCAGTAGGCGGTGCCCACACATTCGTTCAGCAGGACGAAGGCCACCAGCGACATTCCTCCGTTCATCACACCCACCAGGAAGCGAGTTATCGCAAAGAACGCATAGGAGGGGGAAAACCCATTTGCAATAGCAAATAAGATGTCAAGAGCAAAACCTAGAATTAGAGGAACAGCAGTCAATAATCCGGACATAAGACAGCATTTGATCCGAGTAATAGATTATAATTACCTCTGTAAAGATAAATCTTTGTAAACTTAAATTTTTCTAAGAAATTTTTTTTCTCTTAAAAACTATAAAGAAAAACTAAGGTTTCTCTTTCTTTGTTACAAGTTGATAATCTGTCAATCATGCACAGTTTTCAATTATTCACAACAGTGTGGGAAATGGAAAAATCCCAGCTCATGCTCAGCTTGTCAAAAGAACTATGCTGGTTCTTATAGAGCATATTTGCAATGAACCAACAGACAAGATACAAGGAAATGGATCTCGTACACTGGCTCAGTCTCTCTTCTCTTTAGAAACGTGGCTTAAGTTAGAATTCGGGAGTTGCCAAAAGGACCATCATCTCTGTAAAGCTTAGAACCAAATACGTGGCCTTCCACAGGTATGCCACTGGTCCCTTGAAAACGCTCAGCCAGAATCGATGCTGGCTGCAGTGTGGCCTCTTGCCAGTGTAATAGAAATCAGTTCTGTATCCACTTGGCAATTTCCTGAGCACCATAGGGAAGTAAGTCCTCCTATTCAGTGCATGAACACTCAACAGATTACCTGTGAGATAGACTTTTTTCCTTCCGAAGCGATCTGAGAGCTGACCAAAGGAGATGACTCCCACAAACACACCGCTGAAGAAGAAAGAGCTCGCTGCACTGACTTTGTAAGATCTGTTGGCAATTAAAAACCACTAGAGGAAGAGAAAACAGAAGAGACATTTAGATCACGGAAAACGTGGAGGGACTGTTAGCTATTAAAAAAAAAAAAGCAAATGTGGGGCACCTGGGTGGCTCAGTGGGTTAAAGTCTCTGCCTTCGGCTCAGGTCATGATCCTAGGGTCCTGGGATCGAGTCCTGCATCGGGCTCCCTGCTCAGCAGGAAATCTGCTTCTCCCTCTGCCCCTTCCCATGCTCGTGCTCATACTCTCTCTCTCCGTCAGATAAATAAAATCTTTAAAAACAAAACAAAACAAAACAAAAAAAACAAATGCACGACCAAAACTTGTGTGCTGGAAATTTACCGCATCACCCACTACTAACCAAAATGTGGTAGAACATCTATCCTGGCCAACATCCAAGGACGTTTTGTCTTCAGAAACACTAGAAATCATTATTATTATGATATGCTTCCATAATACTCTATACGCATCTTATCACGGCATATAATAGCTACTTTTATTTATGCATGTCCCTCCTCCTAAGCCCTCATAGCTCTTGAGAGGAGCTGTGACCCACCATTCCCATCTCTCTGCTGCCTAATATACCACAGGATATATATGAGGCAATCAACGAATAGTCCTTTTCTCCAATAAGTTAATGGATTTTAAGCCCCTCTAGCATTTTTCTTTAAAAAATTGATCATAGGGGCGCCTGGGTGGCTCAGTGGTTAAGCCTCTGCCTTCGGCTCAGGTCATGATCTCAGGGTCCTGGGATCGAGCCCCACATCCGGCTGTCTGCTCAGCAGGGAGCCTGCTTCCCCCTCTCTCTCTGCCTGCTTCTCTGCCTACTTGTGATCTCACTCTGTCAAATAAATAAATAAAATCTTTAAAAAAAATTGATCATAGAACTACCATATGACCCAGTAACTCCACTTCTGGGTATATGCACAAAAGAAGTGAAAGCAGAGATTCAAAGAGGTATTTGCACCCTAGAGTTCACAGCAGCAACTACTCACAGTTGTCAAATGACGGTTAACCAAAATATGGTAGATACACACACTAGAATATTATGCAACCTTGAAAAGGAACGAGATTTTTGGCAAGCAAGGTCATAGATGAACCTTAACGTTATGCTAAGAGAAATAAGCAGACAAAAAAAGACAAATATGGTATAGTTCTGTTAATGAGTGGGATATCGTGATTTATAGCGAGAAATCTATATTTGGTGTTCCCGAAATCCCTGTAATTTCCTACAGAAGAGCCAAAGGGACATCTCTGGTTATGATATTCAGTTTTGATCCCAGTTCCTGAAATAATTTCAGAGTATTAAAGGAGAAATGGGTGTGCTCTGTTATTTATAACAAGCCTCTTTCAGCCACACTTGAGTTTATTTAATGAGGTGACTTTTGGAAAGCCCCTTAGAGGGGGGCTGGTTGCCAGGGGAACCAACTCCATGATTAGACTGGGGTTGGAACATTCAGACCCATGCTCCCCCCTGTCCTGCCCTTGGGGGAGGGGAAGAGGGACCGGAAGTTGAACTAACTGTCAATGGCCATTTAATCAATGATGCCTATGTGATGAATCCTCCCTAGAAACACAAAGGGATAGGGGTTCGAGAAGCTTCCCAGTTGGTGAACATAGTGGAGGTGCTGGGAAAGTGGGGCCCAGGGAGGGACTGGAAGCCTGCTCCCCTTCCCACATGCCTTGTCTTGTGTGTCTCTTCCATCTGGCCGTTCTTCAGTTATCCTTCATGATAAACCAGTGATGTAGTTAGAGGTTTTCCTGAGTACTGTGAGCCGCTCTGGCAAATTAATCTCTCCGGAGGAGGAGATGGTAGGAACCTCTGTTCTCTGGTCGCTCAGAAGCACAGGAAACCATGTGGACTTGCAGCTATCATCTGAAGGCGGGGGCGGGGTCAGCCTCATGGGACTGAGCCCTGAAACCGGCGGGATCTAACGCTATGTCCAGGTAGAAGGTGTCAGAACGGAGTCGAACTGTAGGATACCCCGCTGGCGTGGCGCAGCTGTGTGACGTAGGAATGTGCCTCACCTGTCCCCAAAAACCCTATCTCACACGTGTGGTGGCCGGAAGGGTCAGCAGTGTCAGTAGAAAGCTGACAGTGAAGGAGGCACGGGAGGAAGGCAGTTCCTTCAACTGCAGTTGTCAAATCCAGAGACTGAAAGTCGAATAAAGGCTCCCAGGGGTTAGGGGAATGGGGAGTTAATTGTTTCATGGGTACAGATTTTCAGTTTGGGATGATAAGAAAGTTCTAGAGATGGACAGCAGTGATGGTCCCATGACATGAATATACTGAATGCCCCTGTACCCTAAAATGGCTAAAATGTTACATTGTATGTTATGTATATAACATAATATAACATAAATAAAACCAATCCCCTCTCGCAGCCCCCTCTCCTGGAGTTGGTGAAGACAGGCTCAGGAAAAGCCCCAATACACAAGAAGGTGCCCCCTTTTGGCTGTCCCTGCACCTCTTGGACCTCCCTTCCCAGGCTCTAACAAGCGGTCATCAAGACTCAGAACACATCTTACTTCTCTTCTCGTATTTCCTGTAAGATAGTGAAGCTGAAGGTCCTGACCACACAAGCTTCTGGACCTCTCTGTGCAGCAGTACCAATAACAAAATTCATGAACTAGGACAATAATATTCACTGGAAAATAAACAAGGATAATGCCCCCTCACTAATGCTGGACTTGACTTCTAAATTCTCCCATTCTTCATGCACAGCTGGGTTTTTTTCTTTTTAATATTTATTTATTTATTTGTTTGTTTGTTTATTTATTAGAGAGAGAGAATGAGAGGGAGAAGGTCAGAGCGAGAAGCAGGAGCCCGACGCGGGACTCGATCCCAGAACTCCGGGATCATGACCTGAGCCGAAAGCAGTCGCCCAACCAACTGAGCCACCCAGGTGCCCTTCACACGCAGTTCTTAACAAGGTTAGTTAACTGCTTTTCCCAGCCCCTCGCGGTTGAGAAATCGTAAACTGGGGTGTCACCACTTTTAGAAATAGTAATCGGGATGTTATAGCTCCCGGTGGCAGTCATGGCACAAATAAGAGGGAGGGAAGTGCTGTGACAAAAATCTAAGATATGTTCCAGACAGTTTTTCATTCCGGTATTCAATAAATTGATTCGTTTCTACTGAAGGTTAATGACTGTACTAAACACTGGAAATACAGATGTGAATAAGCTGGACATGGTGGTCCCTTCCCTCTGGGAGGGTAAGTGGCAGGAGGACAAACACAGAGGGAGAGACTGGGAGGGAACCTCTTCAAATAAGGTATTCAGGGAGGGCTTCTCTGGGGAGGTGACCTTTGCACCTGCATAAGAAGTGACTCCCCTAGAAAGCTGGCCAGAGAACGTGAGAATAAGTGCCCTCCCCTAAGGTGAAGTGACCCCAGTGTGCCCCCAGACAGGTGCACAGGGTCAGATCACACAGGGCCCCGGGCCACGGTGAGGAGCTATAATTCCAGTGCAAAGGGAAGGTCCTAGATTACTGGACGTGAGATTCTACGGATCACTCTGGCCACTGTTAGGGAATGCATTACAAGAGAGAACAGTGGGGGCAGGGAGGCTAGCGCACTAGCTCAGGAGACCATGGTGGCTTGGATGAGGGTGGGAGCAAAGGGGATGGAGAATTATAAGGATTTAGGATGGAGTTTGAAGGCAGAACTGGCAGGACTTGCTGATGAATGACATTTGGTGGGAGGCGGAGAATCAAGGGTTTCACCGAAGTTGTTACCTTTGGCCACTTGGTGGATGACCTTTACTGAGATGAAGAAGGTGGCAAGCAGGGCTCATGTACGAGGTGAGAAAGAAAGAGCTTCGTGTGGACTTGCAGAGGTTAGGATGTCTATGAAACACCCAAGTGACGATGCCAAGCAGGTATGTGGACATGAGTCTTGAGCTCCAGGGAGAGGTCAGGAGGGTTTATGAACCTATAGAGAGGGAAGAGGTTCAAGACTGGGGCCCCGGGCACTTCCATGTTCAGAGGCTGAGTAGAAAAAAGCCATGAGAGCAAACTCATAAGTAGGACTCGGAGAGATAGCAAGAAAATGGGGAGGAGTGTGGTGTCACAAATGCTGCAAGAAGAAATTTGATTCAGGGAGACAGGGGTGACCAAGCATGTGGAATGCTGCTTTAGAGGTCAGGTAAGCTAAGGACAGAGATGAGCGGTTATATTTAGAAACAAATGGACACTTAAAAATAGCAATTTCAGTGAAGTGTGAAGGGAAGCCAGATTGGAGACAGGTGAGGAATTGGAGGAATTGGGGAAATGCCGGCAGCAGTCACGTACAAAATGGTTTCCGTAAGTTTTGCTGTGAAGACGAGCCAAGAAACGGGACAGTGTGAGGACAGGTATGTGGGGCAAAGACAATTGGCTTGTTTTTTTTTTTTTTTTTAAACGTGTGCATGTTGATGAGAGCAAGCCGGTAGAGAAGATATTCTTGCAGAAGAAAAATATCTGGAAAAGCAAGAAGGGATAGGCTTAAGGGTACAGCGTAGAGAGCTTAGCCTTTCACAGAGCCTGGGAGAGGTCACTGCCAAGTAAAGTGAGCAAGAGAGGAACGCAGAACGTGGGCTCAGAACTGAGGAGCGAAGAAACTCCCCCCCACCCCACTGGCTGAAAGAGAGCAGAAGTGGAGGGGGGATTTCAGGTTTCAGGAGAAATCCGACAGACTCCTCTCAGGAGTGGGACATGACCCATTCAAGGGAAATGTTGTGGGATTGCCAAGCCATGGTGAATAGGCATATAAGCTTTGTGGTTACTAATTTTGTGAGGAGGCTGTTGGGAGTTAAGCTTACATGGAGCAGGGGACTTCCAAGAAGTACTACAAAGAAAGAGACGCACCAGGGCATCGTGGGGACTCACAAAGGAGTGATTATTATGATGGAATATTGCTATTTAAGGAGAAAAGACAGACGTAGGGGGATGGTGGATAGAGAAATAATGTCATTATCAGAAAAATCCCCTACACCATTAACTTTCCTGGACTTCCCATTCTTGCCTAACTGAAACTTGGGTGATACCCTGCAGAAATCAATCAGTGAACTGGATCCCTCTCAACTGGAGGCTGCTTTTTTCCTTTTACACCCATGGTTCTGAGAGCCTGGGATAGGAGAAGATAACCAAATTTCAAAATCATCAAATCGCCTGAAGATCATATTACCAGACGGTGTAATCCACTACTCTTCTAGAACTGACAGAGATGCCACCTTGTTTTAAATTAACCACTCTTCCTCTCTTCCATAGTAATAGTATGTTTGCTGGGCATATGGCTACCCAGACTGAAGACTAATGTCCCAATCTCTCTCACAATTAGGTACGACACATTATCAAGTTCTGCACGATGAATGCAAACAGAAGCACTGTGTGGCAGATGCTTTGTCTTACGAAAAAAAAAAAAAACTTTGTCTTAAGAGATAGCTGATTTACCCTTTGCCCATCTTCTTTTCTATCCTACTGCTTAGAATGTCTATATAAAAGCTGGGGCTTTTTATCTGGGGCCATGATGAAGAGGCCACATATTAGGGATGGTAAAGTTAAAAGCTGAAGGAGCCTGCGTCCCTGAGAACAATGGGGTAGGACCAGGGCATTGGCATCTTTTTTAAGTTCTCCAAATGATTTTCATAGGTAATCAGGTTAAGAACCCCTGTCCTAGAACTGGTCATCCTCAACAGCAGTTATTGTCTCTAAAATCTCGATTTTGAACATCCTACTAGCTGTCCTCCCACCCTCTACTCTTTCAACTCACCTCCCCCAATACCCTACTCCAAACATCCTTGAACCTCTTCAAGACCCCTGGTCACCACACTCTACAATAAGTATGGCCTGAGTCAGCAAAAAAGATTAAATCGTGGTAAGAAGATTTAAGGACCTATAAAGAAAAGGGTAAAATATATTGTCAAATTTCACATAAAAGAGATTAGAAGAGTTCTGAAATTTGAAAGAGAAATCCTCTTTTGTGAAAAATTATTTTGGATCATGGACAGTTCTGTGGTAGAATTTTCAACTCATGAGAAATGACTATGGTGACATTTTTCAGGTTGAAAAATAATCAAATCTCAGATATCTGGTTGGCCTAGAAAACAGAGGACTGTGCTTGTCACAGGGATATTCCTTCTCCTACAATGGTCAATAAACAAGGCCTCATTGTACTCATTTTTAATACCTTGAAATGCAAACAACTTCTTTTTATGTTTTTCATGGTGTTATTGTTTGCTTTGGTGTTTTCATGCCTTTAAAATGTAGCCAGCACCTCTAGCTTTGATTATCCTGCGCCTCAATTTTTGCTAATCTATTCATATGGCCAAGAAGTTTAAGCTCATACTGATCTGTTTTCTGCTTAATTAATAAAAAGTGGCTAATGTGTCTTGTTAATAATCAACTGTTCTGTTGACCACATTTGCAGCACTTCTCAAATCCACCAAAAAGGCCATAATAATCATCCTTCCAACAACGGGAAAGCTGTCAACTTGGATAGCAGTTTTAGGAAGAAGTAGCCCATGGGATGTTTGACTGGCAAATTCCAAATTCTGATTCTTGGGCTGCCAGTTTCATGTGTCAAAGTAATTTCTAGTAATTCTTCTTCATGCCAATGCTGATTGGGGTAATGCACTTCCTTACTTCTCCTGGAATAATACATTAAGGAATGGGTAGAAAAAGCTAAAGGCACTGTTAAATTTTAAAATGCAAATTAAAGCATCCAAGGCTGAAATGCAGAACTCCCTGACAAATCTAGGTAAACTGGGCATGGTGGATTCAGAAATGTCAAGTCAGGGACTTAAGACAATATGTTTACAACCAGCCTTCCACGTGCACCAACCCCCAACATGTGAGTTTTTAGTTTAAATGTTTTGTTTCCACTTTTAAAACTTTTCAAATATACTTTATATATTTATCACATACCTATTATGTGATCTAAAGAGTTTTATTTTGTCAAGGCTCAGACAAGATACACGAAGACAGTGGTCCCCGTAGTATTTGAGAAGATGTACTGGTGTAACTTATTTTTAAAGTTTTGGAAGGAGGTCACCCACCAGACTAGACTCAATTGCTAGCACATGTTCCTGTCCCTTTGGTCAATACTTAGTACCAAGGTAAAATCCAAATCAGGATATCACCAAACCAGGACATTGAAAACTAAACTGTAATAAAACTAAACGTGATGACTGTTACAGCCTCGAAAAAAGTGCTTTTTATGAGGCTTTAAATTATAAAATTCATAAATTTATAAGTCATTCAAACCCTTAATTGGCTAGAGATTATTAAAGGGATGACTCTCCTATTATTTTGTTTAAACGACAAGCCAAATTGTAAAGCTAGAATGTTCTTTTTATAGTTAATTCATCTTAAACTGAAAAATCACTTGCAAATTGAGAAAGCTGGAAATATTCTTTTCCCATATATTAACAGAAGAGGAAGAATAGAAAGACAAAATATTTTCAGTCTTTCAGGATGACCTAGCTAAATCTATTTTCGTTTTGTAACCAGCATCTGTATTTTTCATCATATGATTATCAGAATCATCGAGTTCATAAGCCGGCCATGTATTATACTGTATTTTCAAAAAGGATCTGAGGGGGCTAGTACTAAAGGCACTGGCACAATCATTCACTCATCAAAAGAAAGTAGGCCTGAGGGAAAATCAGGCACCAGCAGCAGGTGCCTCAAAAATAAAAGATGAAAAGAACATAAATATGGCGAATGCTGGTGCTGAGTACAGAGACAGGTGCCGTGCAGAACCATCCAGCTCTTAGGGAGAAAAAAAAGGCACACAAGCAGAAGTGAAGAGTGTTGACTATTGGCTGGGTAGAAGTGAAGCATCCAGGAGGTTTTCTCATATTTAGGTTCTTACTGCTCAGACGCTAAGAATAAGACAGCACCTCCCATAAAGGGGTATCGTGGATGTCAAGAAAAGGTGCTCTAGCTGCAACACAGAGAGTGGAATAGACCCGTCAAAGGTCATTATGGAATTCCAAACCAGCCTGGATGGGGTGGCGGCTTCAGGGAAGAAAGTGGATTCAAGCTGGAAATCGAGACTTGGGTTGAGCAGTTCATGAATAGCTCTTATTTGACGCCAAATAGATCAGTCACGGATTAAGTGAAGCTTGGAGGTAAGTTTTAAAGGAAGTAAGAAAATATCTTTTTAGCATCTCCCTTGAAATCATCAAACCTTCAGCTCTATGGAAATGTCAGACGTCAAAGCAGTCACTTTTCTGACGTGGCAGAAATCGGGTGATCTAAAAAAAAATTATTGCTTAAAAGTGGACTGCGTGCTTATACAATCCTAAAAACAAAATTAAGGTCCAAGTGATGAAAACTATGTATCAAAGATATATCAAATGGGAAGCGTCAGCACCTTACAACCAGATAATTAAAAGCCAACCAACTTTCACACAATATTCTCCCCTAATCCCAACAACCACCGTTTATAACAGGTATTATTATTATTATTCCCATTTTACAGATGATGCCGCTATAGGTCAGACACAGTCACTCTAGAGTAAACCAGGGAGCCTGCGCCCGATGCTGACACTGATCTCAAAACCCCCTTCTCTGAGTACTGTCTGCTTGAATGAGTTAAATCAGGTGGGCCTTGAGCTTGGGAACATTAGAAGGCTGCGAGTGCGGGAGAACAGAAGAATGTACTTAAAAATCAACTTCCGAAGTGTTTTATTTGGGAGGAGGAGCAGGGATTTATCACATTCCACAGCACAGGTTTTAAATACAAATACCTACCATTTCTATATATTTTTTTTAAGATTTGTTTATTTGAGAGAGAGAGAGAGAGAGGTCACATGAGCACATGTAAGAGTTGAGGGGCAGGACAGAGGGAGAGAATCTCAAGCAGACTCCCCACTGAGCACAGAGCCAGACGCCAGGCTCCATCCCACGACCTGTAAGATCACGACCTGAACCACCTGAAGCAAAACCAAGAGTCAGACGCTAGGCGCCCCTAAAACTTCTGTATTTTTAATTGAACTTCTATGTTACTATTTGACATCCTCGTACACCCACGTGACACAAAAACGCACCCCCAGCTTGTTTGCTTTTTTACCCCTCTGCTGAACAGCACGATGCTAACCCTTCCCTACGGCGCTGGAACAGATTATAAGATGCTTCTTAAATGGGTTGTGAATAAGACGAAAAAGCAAGAGGAACTCCCCCCCCCCAAAAAAAACGAACTCTTGAGAATTCAGGCACATATCTGGCCTCTGCCCTGATCAACTTCTCATCAGCTCTGTCAACGTCACAGATCTGTCTCTGCTTCAGCTTCTTCCTGTGACCTGAACTGTCTGGTCTTCCCCCACCCCATCCCGCCAGTGTATGGTGGCCTTTCATGGAGTAAGAGCCGAGAAACACGCTGTGGCCACAGACCACTCTGACGGGAGAGAGAGTGCACGGTAAATAAAAACCGTGCACCCCAAGCAACCCAAGCAGTGGGTCCTCTCCCTTCCCTGAGGAGGCTGTGCGAGCCTGTCCTCGTCTGGGCCCACAGCGGCGGAATGCGAATGACGCCTCACTCACAAGTCAGTAATGGAGGACCACTGCGACACAGAGCCCCGGGGAGGGCACGACTCCCCACGGGAAGGCAAACATCCATCACCCCACTTCCGTGTGACACCTCCAGGAACTGACTGCCCTTGGTTCAGCCTGTGCCCCATCATCCCACGTTCCCCCCAGCCCCACCTCATCCCCTGTGAGCTCCTATTCACCCTCCACGGCCCTGCCTGACCCACCGGAGCTGACCACATTCTCCATCCTGCCAGCTCCCTCCCTATTTTTACTTCAAATACGATGTTCGGTGAGCTACACGTTGACTTGTCTCTCACGTACAATGCTGTGAGCTTCCTACGGACATACTGGTGTCTAAGTGCTTGCGTGACGGGGCCGGCACTAATGAAACATTTGCCAAACTCTTTATGTGACGAGAGTGAGTGCTCTGGTTTATAGGCATCTTCACATCCCGTATCTCCATGCCATGACATCGAGGATCAGCTGTGAGCCTGTGGACAGGCAGGACAGGAACTGCCTCCCGCGTCCCCCGGGTGTTCTCGTGACGGGAAGAATGAGGGAGATCTGGAATCAGAGGGGTTTCCTCCCTCTGTCTGACATCTAGAATCCTCTGGCTTTATCCTTCACCTCTACCTTAATGAGAAAGAAAGCTATGGGGAAAAAGAGCGCCCATAAGACTATGGCAGTCTTCTGGTTAGAAAGGCAGCATCTGTGCCACTGAAACATACTTCCCAAAGCCTGCGGGACAGAAGCAGTGTGGCCCCTGAAAGCACTTTCACGGGCGCACAGATAGTCCCGCTGAGAGAGGCAGGGAGCAGGAAGAACAGTGCCGAGAACAGCCCACTGAGCTTCCGGTAGCCCCCGAGCCAGGCGGGCGCCACGGCAGGTCTCTGGGGGACACCCAAGGCCCCGGCACGGCTGCTGGGTGTCTTCTAAAGGAGAACTTGTTCAGGAGCCTGCGGCACACCACTAGTCGCAACTCAGACTTCCCTGCGGTGGGGGGACAGACCCTGTGGTGCAGCCCACTTGACCATAAAGAAAAAGGAAGACGAAGGAAGCTTCCCCCAGCAGTCCAGACAGGCTAGCCAAAACGGGCAGACAGCCCTGGGCACGTGCGTACTGACGGAGCTCTGTGCCACCCCCAGTCCTGCTTATAACCAAGTCAGAGGACAAGGGCCGGAGCCCGACCCAGCCCCTCAGTATGTCCGTGTCTCCAGGCTGCGGGGCTGGAACTAGCAAGTGATGGCGTCCCCCAGGCGCCTGCAGGCTGCTCCTCAGGGAATCCGCGCCATGCAAGCAGCGGGCCGCTCACAGCTCTCTGGAAGATTCTCGAGGCTCCCTCAGCAAGCCCAACCAAGGTGCTGGCCTCCCCCGAACTGTCGCCCCCCCCAGACATATTCACTGCTTCGTACGGGCAGATCTCACTTCAGGAGAAAATCAGGTAATCAGAGGCCTCCAGTGACTTGGGAGGGCTTGGACGGGGTATTTCAGGGATGGTTTCACGGTGATTAACTAACTTGCTTCATTTCAATGTAGTTGTCACTCTGAATTACCACTTAATGGGTGAAGTGTGCAGGCTATAACAATCAGTGGTACCGGCATAAGGAAGCAAGACATTAAAAAAAAAAATTAGCCCCTAAAGCCATTATTGCAGTGAATTTTTCAAATAGTTTTAATACTCGGTCTTTTGACCCCAGGGTATGGCTTGGGGAAAATATATTAATCTCAAGATAATAATCAGTCAATTTCAGTTCTTCAATATCGACGATGATATTAAAGATTTCAACCTTACTCTTTTTGGTTGCAAACATTAATTAAGCATGATAATTGTGTGCCTCCGTGATATTTGGTACTTTCTGAATGAGTCAGAGCTCAGGGAATAATTTGAATACAGCAGACAGCAATTTGCTACATAAATTCACCCCAATCGCTATTAGCTCATTTTAAAATAGTCAAGACTTTTAGATCAGAGGGGTTCTTTTTTGCATTAATACCAAGTTAATCACATCTACATAACCTTTTATTCACCCTTCCCGAAACCCTCCATGAATAACTTCTGCAAAGCCCTGACCTGAATGTAATAAGGGGCGGGAGGGGGGGTGGTGGAGAGGGGGAGCTTATCGAGAGGTAGTTTTAATATACGCATTTTTAACACAACCTCCTTCAACTATAGGGTTCTGTAGGCTCTATCTTGATACTTATTTTCGGAGTTCTTATGTAAGAGGTCAATGGGCTTTATACTTGCTTTTTTTTTTTAACTCTCATTTTATACCAAATAATTTCAACAAAAACCATACAGTGTCTATAGACCACACATCTGTATAGTAAGGATATTTACCAACTAATGGATAAGTTACCCAACAAGTTCCGGGGCCAGTTTCAATGCCACCACTTTGGAGATTTGGAGGAGCAACCGAGAAACTACAGAAGTCATTAAAATTGAATTAATGTTAGAATTAATGTTAGAAGGCTTTGGCTGGGGACCACATCCACCAAAACAAAGATGAGCTCAACTGGGGGTGCAGAGACGAGCAGCCCTTAAAAAGGCGCTGGCTAAGGAGTGGCTGCGGTTCCCAGCCCGCCTGGCACAGCTGGCCCCGGCAGCTCCTTGAGCCTCCTTCTCTTTTTTCTTTCCCCCACCGCTGCTTCTGCTGTCATTTTGGTAGTGACGGCAGGAAACTTGGAAGCCACTCATACCACCTGCTTCAAACCACTCCAGGACTTGGAACACCACCCACACGAGGCTCCAATGTCCGAGGCGGAAAGAGAGTGTGGGAATTCGCATGGGGCTCGCACATCCTGGGTGCTGGAGATGGGGATACATGAGCCAGACACTTTATTTGTACCTTGAAATAAAATGAAATGATTTTGGGAAAAAATGAGCTCTGCACCAAAAAAAGTAAAGGAGACAGGCATCCTCTTGGATCTGCCTGAATCTATTTGGAGGAAAGACGTGGGTGGCACTGGCCCCCCCCAGGGCAGCCAGCTGCCGAGCCCGCCGCTGGCGAACCTCCGTGGAGCTTGGGGGCTGTTGCTGGTCGGAGTTCATTCTCCCTGGCTATTTTTGGTTCTATTAGTAAATCGCCAAGTTTCTTTGAGCTTAACAATTACTAAAGCTTAACAGGATCTTTACTACTTTGGTAGTACTTGTGTGTCTTTTGTTTTTGTTTTTGGAGGGTTGAGGAACCACTAGCCAGGATCCTCGCAGGATGGATGCAAACATCCTGAGAGCTTCATGATCACCTAGGGGAAGGCAAGCTAGCTGCGGAGTGGCAGATTCATAGGCTGATTCCCTCTTTCCTTCTGCTTTGGTCACGTGCCACAGGAATCTGTGGCCAGGCTCTTCCATTTACTGTGTGACATTGAGGAAGTCGCCAGCTACTCTGAGCCCGCACATTCTGGTACGTTTTCACTCGCAACAAACACTATGACTATTCACCCTTCCTCCTTAGAATTCACTGTGTCAGAGGCAAATCCAAGCAGGTAATGGGCAGCCTGGGGTAGGTATTTATTTTACTCATGTGCCATTGTCCCGTGGTCACTTGGCCAACCTTCGTTTCTACCAATCCACTGAGCCATAGATGCATCTACTCTTCCCAGGAGGAACCAAGTCCCTCCCCCTGTATTGCAGGGAGGTGCTTCTGGGCTGCCCAGGGTGGCTGGAAGCCGCTGGCGGGGGACGACTGGGAGCTCCGGACCCCACTCTTCTTCACTGACAACAGCAAAGCACCTAGCTCTTACTTATTTGTTTATTTAAAGATTTTGTTTATTTGACAGAGAGAGAGACAGTGAGAGAGGGAACACAAGCAGGGGAAGTGGCAGAGGGAGAAGCAGGCTTCCTGCTGAGCAAGGAGCCCGATGTGGGGCTCGATCCCAGGATCCTGGGATCATGACCTGAGTGGAAGGCAGATGCTTAACGACTGAGCCACCCAGGAGCCCCCGCCTAGCTCTTTTAAATCCTGAAATGCCAGCTGAGATACCATTAAACCTAAAGCTTCTGTTTGTTACGAAAAGGAAAAAAGTTTGAAAATCACTGCAGTAGTAGAAAGAATATGAGCTCACAGAACCCAGATCGGTAACTTATTAAATATGTGATTTAGGGCAAATTCTTTAAATTCTCTACATGCCCGTTGTCTCATCTACAGCTCAGGGCTGTTGGCAGCACGAGCTAAGCAGCGCGTGGGGAAGGTCTCTGGGAGAAGCCTCTCACACGAGAGCAAATGAAAGGTAGTCACAGTTATTTGCCTCTTCCCTGTCCTCTCCCTACCAAGCCTTATGAAGCTCATCTGCAGCTCCAAGCTCTTCATATGGAATGATCTCCCTGCCGCTGAGGATCCCACAGCGGCCATTGGCTTCTGTCGGTACCCCTCCAACCACAGAGTGGGCAGGCCACAGCTACCCTCGCAAAGCTTCATGAACCCACTCAGGCCGGAAGCAGCTGGTTTAGCATCTGGGATGCTCCAAAGATAACTCACCCCAAATCATGATGCCAGCGTCCCCGTGCAGCAGCCCCTGGAGATCCCACAGAGCAGTGGCACACTGAAATCCCCAGCTGTGCAGCTGGACGACCCCCCCCCCCCCGCTGCCGTTCTGGACATGTCTTGGGGCACCTGCTAGAGACTGAGGATCCTTGCCTGCATAGAGAATATCTGTGCCTTGAGATCCACCCCTGAGGTAGATAACTGCCTGACCTGATGGGAAGGGAACCTGATGTGTGCCTCTCTACCCTGGGAGGAACGTAGGAGGCATCGATAAATCTAAAATGATAGACATATGATCCAGATGGATAGCAGCATATACATTCACGTATTCGTGCATCTCAGGAATGAGAAAGGGCAGATGAGTAACACAAGGGGGGCTGGGGAAGAAAGAGTGAGAGACAAAGAGAAAACCAGGCAGACACACACACAGAGGATGAGGCAAAAAGTGGGAGAAAGAGACAGAAAGGCAAGACAGAGACCACGAGGGAGACAGAAACACAGAGAATGGCAGAGAGAAAGAAATGAGAGGCAGCAGAGAAAGGCAGAGAGATTCAGACTGAGAGAGGTGTGGGGAGAGAGACACAGGTGTCAAAAGACAAAATGACAGGGACTGGGAGAAAAAAGGAGAGAAAAGAGAGAGAAGGGAGAGGAGAGGAGGGAGGGAGGCAGACACACAGTCCTGGTGTGACAACGAAGCCAGATGGCAAGAGGGACAGTGACTCACACATGCGCCCCAGCTGTGGTCAGGGAGACATGACAGGAGGGTAAGGTGAGGCCATCTTAGCCCAACGTCTTTTTTTTTCTCAGAGCTGCTGGAAACATCTTCAGCCCTTGCTGGGAAAGCTATTCCATCCCATTTCTCCTGCATCTGCCACCCCTTTATCTGGGGAGCAGTAGCTCTCCAGGCTCCCCTGTCTCCACATTCAGCCTCCAGCCGAGCACCGTGACGGGTGAGTCCCCGGGTGCCGGCACAGGAGGGGGGCTGGGGACCAGGGTGCGCCTTCCCGCTGCCCTGGAGCGTCGGCTCTGATGGCGCTCTCCCTCCTTGGCTGGCACGAAGGTTTTCTCTAGCACCAGGTGAGCAGCAGTTCCTCAAGGAGTATTTGCTAATAAATGGTGTCCCTCTGGTGATAGGTAAAAGGGCTCCCGATTACAGATTTCATTAGTATTAATTTAATTCAATTCCATTGAAATGCATTGAAGTCTGCCGTGCTGAAGCACAGTGTTGCTATGGGATCCGATTTGCCTTCCGGTACAAAGCACATACTGTGGGATATTCTGCATAAACACTACTTCGCTCCCACGCTAGTGTACGGGCCTTCTAGCTGAGGCCGCAGCGCTGGTCAGTTTGTCTCTTCAGAAAGCCC
Organism: Nasua narica; assembly: GCA_028533885.1. Taxonomy (NCBI): domain Eukaryota; kingdom Metazoa; phylum Chordata; class Mammalia; order Carnivora; family Procyonidae; genus Nasua; species Nasua narica. Next base: position 87,600,754 of record CM052798.1, on the reverse strand, counting down.
GTTCTCCACAGGGAGCTCCTACAAGGACTTCCATCAGCACGGTCTCTATCAGCCATTGCTTTGCTTCTATCTGATTAAAATGGTGGCCTGCTGACTAGCAGTGATGACTATAAAAAAAATGGGCTATCTCTGTTCAAATTAAAGACACATGAATTAGCTCAATGTGTTTTAGAGACATGCACTGCCCTTCTGTGCATTTGTGAGATAATTCAGGGCGCTCTGTATTCTTTATACAGGGGTGATGCCATAGGCTAAAATCCCTCCTTGGTCCTGAGACAGTACAGATTCTGGAAGAATCTGCCTGCTTGAGACTGGTGGGGAGGGGAAGCGTCAGTACCCTCATGGAAAATTGGGAGTTTTTCTGTAGTGACCTGCTGTGTAACCAGCATTCAGAACACCAGTAAAACCACAGAGCGAGGACTTCTCAAGCCTGCAAGGTATTTTATTCTGTGCTTCTCTGATAATAAGAATTGAGTTAATAAATGTTTCAACATGTGGCAGAATCTGGTCTGAGATCCACTTTCACCGGAACATGGTAATGGATTTGTTGGAGTGCAGACTTGTGGCTCTCACCCATTGCAAAATCCTATGAGGGCAATAAACAGAACAAGGGCCTTTTGGAGAATCAGCTAATTCCACAGTTGGGATAGGGGGAGGTGAAAGGTGAATCTGGAATATCTTGTTACACCAAAACTTTTTTAAGTGCTCAAAAAATCCCCAAAGTGATTAACACATCAAAAGGACACAGGAGGACTTTCAGTTCCAGGAAAACGGAATAAATGTACTTTTCCCTGTTTCTCCCCACTACATACTACTAAAAACCCTGGGCATGACATATGAAACAAACATAAGACAACTCTAAAAAATGGAGAGAAGATCAGCTAGGACCCCGGGACCCAAGGAATGACCAGGTGGTGAGTCCCTGGGCTTCTCTCTGCCTCACATACCCGAGACTTGGTACTGGAGAAGGCAGCAACTCAAAAATGCCAAGAGGAGTGACAAAAGAAGCCCCTACCAAGCCTGCTCTCTATGGCCAAAGGCCCAGGAAAGGGGTAGCCCAACAAGACAGAATATTTTTTAGACAAGAACTGCTTTATGCCAGCCATTCACCACCACAAAACAAAACAAAAACAAAAAAAGAGCTATGGCTCCAACCCTATTCACAGGAACAAAGGCTAAGTGGGGAACCTAAATCTCCCCCTCCCTGGCTGGGCAGTAACAAGTCACCCCACTTCACTCCATTTGAAAATGCCAGAAAAGACAAGCAGGGAGCCAGCACTTGCATTCCTGCTGCCTGCAGTGAGGAGCCCTCCATACCATCGCGGCCACCGCGCTGGTCAGTGCAGGCACCTGGAAGACTGGATTTCCATCACCACAAGGTAGTAACGCGGCACCTCTCCCCCTTCCTGTGCCGGAGCTGTGTCCAAGAAAGTCAGCTAAAACAGAAGATTTAACGAAGACCCAAGAACCTCTTAACATAATCCCTGTAATTCTGGGTTTCGAACAAAAATAATTCACGATGCCAACGAGTGGGGAAATCTCAAAGTAGAATGAAAAAAGACTGCTGAGATGCTAGAGATGTAGGTTCAACAGCAGAATGAAAGGGACAGATGAAAGAGTCGATAAACTTGGAAATAAAACAACAGAAAATATCTAATATGAATACAAAGATAAACCAGACAAAAGAAAATGAACAAAGCTTCAGAGACCTATGGGACTATAACAAAAGAACTAATATTTCTCTCATTGCTGGAAGGAAAGGAGAAAGGGGGATGGGCTCAAAAAAAGAGTACCTGAATAAATAATAGCTGAAAATTTCTCGATTTGTCAAGAGCCATAAACCTATAGCTCCAAGCAGCTCAGTGAATTCCAAAGAGAATAAACTTGAAGAAATCCACACCAAGAAACATTATAATCTAACTTCTAAACACTAGCAACTAAAACACTAAAAAATCTCGAAAGTAGCAAGAGGGAAATGACACTTTCCCTATCGGAAAAAGACAATTCAAATAACAGCATATTTCTCCTCAGAAACCATAGAGGCCAGAAGAAAAGTGGCACAGGAGTTTTTAAATGCTGAATGAAATGAACTGTCAACCAAGAATTTTATTACCAGTGAATACAAGAGATGAAGGAGAAATCAAGATATTCTCAGATGAAGGAAAACTAAGAGAATGTGTCACCATCACAACTACCCTAAAACAGTGGCTAAGAGAGGTTCTCTAAAAAAGAGAGAGAACATAAAAACGGTATCTTGGAACATCAGGAAGGAAAAGTTGAGGTAAATACAATAGACTTTGCTTTTCTTGAATTTTCTAAATGATGTTTGAAGACTGAAGCAAACACTGTAACACTGTGTAATGGGATTCTAAGAGTATGTGGAAAAATATTTAGGACAATTATAAACAGAAGAGGGCAAAGGAATGTAAAGTGAGGTAGAATTTCTGTATGTCACTCAAACTGGAGATTTGACAACATCAGTAGACTGTGGTTAGTTATGTATATATAATGCAATGCCAAGAGCAATCACTAAGAAAGTTATACAAAGAGATACACTCAAGAATACTATAAATAAGTCAAAATAAGATACTAAAAAATGTTCAAGTAACTTATAGAAAAATAGGAAAAATTAAGGAAAAAAATTTTAATTTAAAAAATTAAAGAAAAAACAGAACAGAAAACAATAAAAAATAATAAACTGGAAGAGGAAGTTCTAACATATAATTATATTCAATGTAAATTATCTAAAAACACAAATAAAGACCGTTGACGGTATGGATTTAAAAATTTGGGGCGCCTGGGTGGCTCAGTGGGTTGAAGCCTCAGGTCATGATCTCAGGGTCCTGGGATCGAGCCCCACGTCGGGCTCTCTGCTCGGCGGGGAGCCTGCTTCCCCCTCTCTCTCTGCCTGCCTCTCTGCCTACTTGTGATCTCTCTCTCTGTCAAATAAATAAATGAGTAAAATCTTTTAAAAAAAAAAATTTGACCCAATTCAGGCACTTGGGTGGCTCACTGGGTTGAATGTTTGCCTTCGGCTCAGGTGATGATCTCAGGGTCCTGAGATCGAGTCCTACGTTGCACTCTCTGCTCAGCAGGGAGTCTGCTTCTCCCTCTCACTCTCCCTTTGTGCACGCTCTCTCTCTCTCTCTCTCAAATAAATAAATAAAATCTTAAAAAAATATATGACCCAATTCTATGCTGTCTACAGGAAACTAACTTCACACAAAATGATATAGGCAAGTTGAAAGTAAAAAGGGCAAAACTACATTATCATGCTAAAAACATTAACTGAAGAAAGTGGAGTGTCTAGATTAGTATCAAACCACATTTCAGAACATAGAAAATTACCAGGGATATAGATGTATATTATAAAATGATTTTTAAAAAGTCCACCAAGAAGACACAGCAATCACCAATTTACAGACTAAACAAGAGCTATAAAATATATAAAGGAAAAACTGGGAGCAGTATAAGGAGAATTCAGCAAATCTACAGTAATAATTGAAGACATGAATACTCCTGGCTCAACAATCTCTAGAATAACTAGGCAGAAAATCAGCAAGGATACAGAAGAAATCAACAATACTATCAACCAATAGGATTTAAAGAATATTTATAAAACACTCCAACCAATAGCAGCAGCTGGTTCAAGTGTCAATGGAATATATACCAAGAGAGACCACATCCTGAGTCATAAAAGAAACCTCAACAAATTTAAAAGAATTGAAATCATACAGAGTGCCCTCTGACCATAATGAAATCAAACTAGAAAGCAAAAACAGAAAGTTAACAGGAAAATCTCTAAATACTAGATAATTAAACAAGGCTTCTAAATAATCATTGGGTCAAAAAGGAAGTCATAAGGGGAAAAAATATGTTGAGCTAAATGAAAATAAAAATACAAGATATCAAAATTTGTGGGACACAGCTAAAGTAGTCCAGAGAGGAAAATTTATAGCACTAAATATTTAAAGAAGACTCATTAAAAATCCAGGCCACCAAGATTATAACCTAAAAAAGAAAAAGAAACCCAAAGCAAGCAGAAGAAAGGAAATAATAAAGGTAAGGGCAGAAATCAACACAATTAAAAACAGAAAAGTAATAGGGAAAAAAAGCAATGAACAAAATCCTGGTTCTTTAAAAAGAGCAGTAAAATGGACAAACCTGTATGACAGACATGTAATTAAATCAGAGAGAAGACACAAATTACCAGTATCAGGGCATAAGAGAGGGATTTGATTTCAGACTCTGCAGACATCGAAAGGATAATAAAGTAATACAGTGAACGACTCTACACAAATCAATCTGACAACTTAGATGAAATGGACTAATTTCTTGAAAAGCACAAACTGTCACAACTCACAATTCGAGACAAACCATTTAAATATCCCTATCACCTGTAAGAAAACTGAATTCATAATTTTAAAACTCCCAACAAAGAAATCTAAAAAAAGAAAACCCCAGATGATTTTACTATAGAGTTCTACCAAATATTTAACCAACTAACAAACACCAATTCTACACAATCACTTCCAGAAAACAGAAAAGGATGGAATACTTCCCAATTCGTTGTAGGAAGCTATTATCACCCTGACACCAAAACCAAACAAAGGGACAAAAAAAGAGAAAACAACGGATCAATATCCCTCATGCATACGTAAGCAAAACTCCTCAACAAAATATTGGCAAGTAGAATTCAGCAATATATAAAGAGGATATACCATCCAGAGATGCAAAGCTGGTTCAATATTTGAAAGTTAATTCAGACAATCCACCCTAGTAGAAGGTGGAAAGAAAACCACAAGATCATTGCAACTGATGTAGAAAGTTGCAAGTTGACTTATTTGACAAAATTCAATACATGTTCAAAATTAAAAAAAAAATAGAATGGGGGCCTTCCTGAACTTAATAAAGAACTTCTACAAAACCTACAGGAAACATCGTACAGTAAAAGACCGAAGCTTCCCCTCTATGGCTGGAAACACACATGGATGTCCATTCTCCCCCTCCATTCAACATAGTGCTGGAGGTTCTAGCTGGAGCAATATGGCAACAGAATGAAATAAAAGGCATACAGACAGGAAAGGGAGATTTTTGACATGGTTATCTAGAAAATCCCAAAGGACCCCCAGAATTAATACCTGAGTTCAGCAAGGTCACAAGCTACAAGAACATGTAAAAATCAACTATATTTCTATTTACTAGGAACATGTGCACACCAAAACTTAAAATACAACACCAATTACAAACACTCCAAAAAAGAAAATATTTAGGTGTAAATCTAACAAAACACATACAGGACTTACATGCTAAAGTCTACAAAACACTGAAATCAAAGAATCTCTAATGAACACATACAGTGTTCATATATTGGAAGACAAAGCATAGTAAAGATGTCAATTCTCCTCAAATTGATGTATATAGGTTTAATGCAATTCCTATCAAAATCCCAAAAGATTTTTTGTAGATATAGAAAAAATTATTCTAAAGTTTATATGCCCAAAGAACTAAAATAGCTAAAACAATTCTGAAAGAATAAAAAGAAATCAATCTACCTGATTCCAGAACTTATTATATAACTAAAGTAATACAACTAAACCAAGATGAATCTGCAGAGAATCATGCTGAATGAGAAAAGCCAATCCCAAAAAGCTACATACAACACAATTCCATTTTTATAACATTCTTGAAATGACAGAAATATAGGAGAACAGATTAGTGGTTACCAGGGATTTGGGACAGGTTGGGAAGGGAAGTGGTTGTGGCTAGACACAGACACACACAAACACACACGCACACACACACACACCCCATGAAGGACTCTTCTGGTGATGGAAATGTTCTGTGTCTTAGCCATATCAATGTCATTATTCTGGCTGTGATATTATACTACGGTTTTGCAAGACGCCATTGGGAGAAACTGAGTAAAGGTTCACAAAATTTCTCTGTATTATTTCCTGCAACTGCATGTAAATCTACAATTATCTCAAAATAAAAACTCTTTTTTTAAAAGATTTTATTTATTTACTTGGCAGAGAGAGAGAGATCACAAGTAGGCAGAGAGGCAGGCAGAGAGGTGGAAGCAGGCTCCCTGCTGAGCAGAGAGCCCGATGCGGGGCTCGATCCCAGGACCCTGAGATCATGACCTGAGCCGAAGGCAGAGGCTCTAACCCACTGAGCCACGCAGGCACCCCTCAAAATAAAAACTCTTATTTAAAAAAAAAGGACACAAAAGCCAGCTTGAAGAAGTTCCCACTAGTAACCTGGGGAAAATTTGAGCACCAAAATAATTAAAAACTGTAAACAATTACAAATAATTGAAAAGAACTGGAATCCATGAGTACATATTAATGATAGATATATAGATAGGTAAGTAGGTAGACAGATATAGACAGGCAGGCATACAGACAGACAAGGGCTTTTGCTTACAGCTGAAAGCAAAATGCCATGGAAATCTTAAAAACAACAACAACAACAACAAAAGCTTATAGATACAAGAAACAGATTGGTGGTTGCCAGAGGTGGGGACTGGGGGTGGCTAAAATAGATGAAGGGAGTTCAAAAGGTACAAACTTCCGGTTATAAAATAATTAAGTCCTGGGGATGCCTGATGACTACAGTTAATAATATTGTGATTGCAGATCTGAAAGATGCTAAGAGGCTAAGAGACTATATCCCCAAAGTTCTCGTCACAAGAAAAAATTTTGTAACTATGGGTGGTGATGGATGTTAACTAGATTTTGTGACTATGTACGGTGACGGATGTTAACCACTGATTATCTCACAATGCATATGAATATGGATCATGTTGTACACCCAAAAGTGATACAATGTTATCATATTGTCAATTACACCTCAAAAAAAAAAAAAAGGCAGAATGCCAACTGGTAAATATGGAGGAAGTGCTACAGAAAAGAAACCACCATAGTCTAGCTTGGCTTACAAAGGAATCACCCAAAGATGCTAAATTTGGGGGGTTCTGATAAGGAATAGTAAATTTGCATAATCTTCAATTATCCATAAATTGTTCCTTGAAATGAAATGAATATTAACTGTCCAGGGGAGAAATCAGCAATCCCTGGAGTGAATGATCAAAATTGTCACCAAAAAGGAGCAGATGGATAGTATACGCCCAGATGTGATCCAGAAGGACACAACATTACTTACTATTATTCTGACTTGGGATACACAACCTTAACAAGAAATCATCACACCCAAAATGAAGAACATTCTCATTTTTTAAAAGAGAGGGGGTATGTCTTCTTCAAAGGCATCAATTTGATTAAAGGGAAAGGCTGAAGGTGACAAGATCTTAAGAGTCATGAAACTAAGTGTAACCTGTGACCCTAAAATAGAATTGGGTATAAGATGGGGGAAACCACTGCTATCAAGGTCTGTATAGGGTCAAGTGACAAAACTGGGTATGGGTGGTCTATTTAACTACAGATTCAATGTTAGGTGTCTCAAAGTTGATAACTCTACTATGGTTACATAAGAAAATGCCCTTATTTTTAGGAAATACACACTAAAGCATCTGCACGTAAAAGGACAACAGTATTGTATATGGAACTTTCAAAAGACTTAGGAAAAATTGAGATGGTGATGATAGATGAAATTATAAGATATAAGGGTATTCTCTGTATGAGTGTTGAAAATTCTGTCAGTTGGAAATTATTTCCAAATTAAAAAAAAAAAAATTAAGTTCTTTGGCTACTGTTACCTATGGAAAGGGACCAAGAGATGTGCATACCCATTTGGATTGGACAGGTTCTGGAAAAGTACCATAATGAAGAGCACAGGCCTCTGAGTTCAGACAAATCTGGGTTCAAATCTGGCTTTGCCCCTATTAGCTGACCTGACCTCAAAAAGTCTCAATTTCTTCATCTGTAAAATGGGGAAAATAATGTTATCTCATAAAATAATCTTGAACGTGAAATGACCTCTGGGTTATAAAATATTCTGACGCCCAACATGTGGTCACCATTCCACACGGCTAAGCTACTTGCTGTCTCAATAGGTTAGCGGTGGTGATACCTGGTTAGCACCTGCGGTGATGATGGTCGTTGCTCTGGGCCACCAGATACAAAGGTGACCAAACCGTGGTTTCTGATCTCCAGGAACTTTCGAAATAGAGTTGAAACACAAACTACGGTGTGTAACGTAAGTGTGAACAAAATGGTACCGGAGCGGAAACAAGCATATTTTACTTCTTCCAGGGAGTGGGCTGGGAAGGACTGCACAGGGGAGGTGACAGTGAAGGTGAGCGGTTAGAGGGTAGGTAAGGATTTCACCCGGTGGACGCAAGGGTGAGTGAGGACATTCTAAGGTTGGTTACCCACCAGGGACACAGGTGGGCTGAGCACTCAGGGCCTTCGTGGGAAACTGGAGGCAGAGGGAAGTGCAGATGGGGCCGGGCCAACCTGTGGAGGGGGAAGGGCCCTGAACGTCCCACCTGCAATGGAATGGGACGTTCCAATGGAATGCACTTCCTGCATGCAGTGGGAGAATCACTGGAGGTCCTGAGTCAGGGGTGACAGGACTGGACTGTTGCCATAGAAATATACCACCAAGGCAGTAGTTCGAAAAATTAATCCAGTAATTATTCCTTCAAATGGAAACACTGAAGGAAAGGCCAGGCAAATACTGCCTTCATGGCTCTTCTGTTTTTAGCATGTCCCATCCAAATGGTGGTAATCCAAACAGTCAAGAGTGGGTAAGACTAGCTGATGCATGCTGCAGACACACACACACACACGACATAGACAAATGTACAGACACACACACACATGTGCACACATGGGAGACATATGTGCAGACACGCAGAGAGGAGGGTGGATGTGGGATGCAGGCAGGGCTTCTGGCAGGCACCCTGGGAACCGTGCAGGGGAGCAGCCAAAGGGACACGGGGGAGCTACCAAGCACAGAACCAGCACCGAGAGCTAGAAAAGGTTCTGGAGGCCCTCTGCACACCAGGTTTGACTCCTATCGCTACTGGATCACTGGGTCCAAGGGCTGGGCCAGGGTGGCAGTGGGCAAATGGATAGCTTGTGGGGAGCACGCAAAGGACCGAGAATTCCAACTTTTTTAACAGCCAATACACATGCGGGCCGGCTGAGCATGAGCCCTGACCCTCTGACCCCAGGGTTTCTCTTCACCCGACCATCCAGCCTCAGCTTATTTCCCTCAGGATGGCTCACAAGGCACTGTCCTTATCAGAACCGTCTTGACCACAAACCCCTTTCCAAGTAAGGCTTCCTGCCCCCACGCGGTGGTAGCATCTGGCTTCTGTGTTGTATGGTCAAGGGGCCCCACAGGGTCTACACCACACCACACGAACTGTGGGTGCTGTGGATGGTCATCACATTTCTCCTTTGTTAACTTGGGGGTAGGTAAGGAAAAAAAGCTGAAAGGTTTAATTCACTTTCTCAAAGGACACTCTTAACTGAAATGTGGCTCTTCTGGAGTTCATACCTTACTTCACCTAACCGGTCCGGGAAGGCTCATGCAAGAAGGAAAAAGAATGTGTTCTCCTAGGATATTCTCCTTTAACTCTCAAATTTACTAGGCAGCTATTTGAAGATGGGGTTGACACTGAAATCAACCAGACAGACAAGTGGTTCCACGTGGCCCAGGAGAAACATGCATCTAGCCAGAACCGGCCTGCCTCTGTTTCCCCGGGGCCCCTCCTCCCTTACCTCAGAGGCGATGGAAGTGAAGCTGCCGCTAAAGTGCACGTGCTTCCGGACCTCGCTGCCGTTGGCCGTCTGCAGCCAGTCCCCGAGCGCACGGTCGTCCCCTGCTGACCGGTTGCCGTGGCTCTGATTGGGCAGGAGCTCCGCCAGGTCCCAGTGGTACGAGGGCGTGGCCCCCACCAGTGCGATGAGGATGGCCTCCGTGGCCACGTAGAGCTGAAGGAGCAAACACACAAACCCAGCTGTGTTGGAATCGCAGTCGGTAGGCTTACAAGCCTCACGAGATCTGTGTCCGGCTTTCTGTGTTTCTCTGAGCTACAGAAAACGAGGCACATCAAAGCAGAGAAATGTGAAAAGGAAGCTTCCTCCCGATCTACCACTGAGAGTCATCAGCGATCCCCCTCATAAAGCACCCTAGGTCTTTTTCCTGGGGGATCTCTTTCTGCATTTGAGATGCTTCCCATGCTCAGGAAACTACACACCGATGGTTCAACGCCATTGGCTAATGTGCGGGAGAGGGAATATTACTGGCTGTGATTTGGAAGACCGACATTCCCAGCTACTTCCCCTTCTGTTCAGATAAGCAAGTACCAAGGCCCCCAGTTATCTTGGCCTTGGATTCACAATTTAAACTATGTCTGTTGTAGCATAATCAAATGTCTCGGAGAAAAGCATGTATACATTGAGAGACTATACATAGTAAAAGAATATACACAGTATATACAAAGAGTACATACATAACCATACAGAGTATGTATGCTGTGTATATACGGAGAGAACATACAGTGTAGAGAGTATATACACAGAGAAAAATATATAGACAGAGTATATATATATTGATAATATAGAGTGAGCACCAACGAAAATATTTTATTAAAGCAGGTAATCATAATATGTACTTAAGTAGGTACTATTTTAAAACATAGTACACAACTTGTAAGATGTAAAGAAATCCAAATCCCAGTAAGGGGCACTTTATAATCCTTAGCCCTACTTAATCACTGTTCAATCTAAACATAGTTGTTGTCCCAAGGGAAAAAAAAAAAAATTCATTCAAGAAATACTTATTGAGCACAGATGCCATTTGTCTCTAATTGTTCCGGGCCTTATAGCTCTTCACAGTCGGGCTTACAAGCTGTCGAGCCCTATGCAGGCTTTTTATGCTATGAATTTCCATTTATATCAGTTCTCATTGTTGGATGATTATTTCAAGTTTCAATGAATTAGGAAAACACAGAATTCGTCTGTTGCAGTGAGAACTATCTCCCTAAGCGAGACACTCTTATTTTAAGAAATTACCCCTATTAACATAGAACCTGGCATCTTAAAATACCTTTAAGCAGAATAAGTGTTTACAAAATACGAGGCTGTGATTTCTCCACAGCATAGAGTAACAGCCCCACTGGGTGGATGCATTGACTGAGGCACAAAGAGGTGGAGCCTTGCCAACAGCTTCAGGTCCATCCACCAGGGAACCCTTTCTTCCTCATCGCTCCGGAGGGGCGTATTCAGCTCTTAAGTGGATAAGCTAAACTGCCAAAGGCGGAGTGATTTATCACAAGTAGATGATGGAATTATTGTCAAGGAAAGAGAAAAGAAGTCATGACATTGTGTGTGTCATAGAAGAGAGCTATGTACAACCCGAGGTGTGATTTCTGCACTCTGGAAAAGGCCGCGAGGATGGCAGGCGGCCCCAATCTGTTTTGAGGTGAGTGACAGGGGCCTCCAGAGATGTACCAAGCCACCCCGGGTCAGTCTGCATGGGTGATTTATTGTGGAATGCAAAGGAAATCATGTTTCCGGATTTCTATTGCTTCCTGGCCCCTATTTGCATACTATTAAGGAAGTTTTGGAACAAGAAGCCATCAGTTTGTAAAAATAAAAACCTTAATAATTACAAGAACAGATAGATTACACATTTAGCAGCCGCGCTAATTATAAAGTTGCTTGCATCGTTTTAGTAACTGTCCCTCCTTATTACAATCTGCTGGACTTAATTGGTGGGTAAAGAAATGAAAAAATATGGGGCAAGGGAACTCTGGAGATGAGGCAAAACACATGTTCAAAACACAGCCTTCAATCGGGCAAAGTAAACTAGTTATATTTTCTCTCTAAATATGCTGTTTTCTGCTTTTGGTCCTATCGTTTGCTTCACCTGGGAAGCACGTCACGAGGTTCAGCAGAGTCTTTGAACCTTTCCTGTCCTCCCAGAGGCAACTCAGTACCACCTCCTCCCATCTCGCCTTCCTCCCCCACCCTCCAGAAGCCCTCTCCAGCTTCTGCCTACCCCCAAAAACTCCAACCTAGACCTTTGTGAGAGACATATCCCTTTCTTCACTCCACAATATTTATGTGTTTGCTCATCTTATTTATCCTACCAGAACATTCTGTCCCCAAGGACAGGATCTTTGTGTGATCCAGCCCTGAGCTTCCAAAGCAAACACCTCAAGGCCTTGATACGGAGAGCACACACTCAAGTGAATGAATGAATGACTAAACGACCAGGACGGAATGCTAGTAACAACAGCTAACACTTCTCTAATGCTAATTACGTGCCAGGAGCATGTTCACACATCCTATTTTTATCTAGATTGTTCTAAGATGAGCCACATTCTAGGTAAGAGAGGAAATGCTCAAAGGGTTCCTATAATCTGAGGTGTGTTTTCTCATGGAAACCACCATTCTCAGCAATAGCTACAATGTGTAGAAAGTAGTTCAGAAACTACACGCACCCAGATGTTTTTTATAGCAGCATTATCTGCATCGGCCAAATGATGGAAGCAGCCCAAGTGTCCACTGGCAGATGAATGGATGAAGATGTGGTATGTACATACACACACACACACACACACACACACACACACACACACACTGGAATATTCCTCAGCCATAAAAAAGAATGAAATCTCAGGGTGCCCGGGTGGCTCAGTGGGTTAAAGTCTCTGCCTTCAGCTCAGGTCATGATCTCAGGATCCTGGGACCGAGCCCCGCATCGGGCTCTCTGCTCAGCGGGGAGACTGCTTCCCCCTCTCTCTCTCTGCCTGCCTCTCTGCCTGCTTGTGATCTCTCTGTCAAATAAATAAAATCTTTAAAAAAAAAAAAAAGAATGAAATCTGGACATTTGCAACAACATGGATGGAACTAGAGAGTATAATGTTAAGCAAAATAAGTCAGAAAAAGACAAATAACATACACTGCTCATATGTGGAATTTAAGAAAGAAAAGAAACAAGAGAAAAAAAAGAGAGACAAACCAAGAAACAGACTCTTAACTCCAGAGAACACACTGATGGTCACCAGAGGGCAGGTGGGTGGGGGGATGGGTGAAACAGGTGATGGGGATTAAGGCGGGCCCTGGCGATGAGCACCGCGAGATGTACAGAAGTGCTGAATCACTCTATTGTACTCCTGAAACTAACATTACACCGTACGTGAACTACAGTGGAATTAAAATTTTTAATTTAAAAATTAAGAGAGCAATTCAGATACGAAGAGGTGGTACTGATACGCAGGCTAAAGAAGGGACCAGTGATACTTAGTTCATCAGTATCCTCCCTAGCAACCTGTTGCCTCAATAAGCACTTTCACCGTCTCATCTTCTCTGCCCTCCTCCCACCTGTCACGATGTTGCCAGTGCCCGCCCCGCCCCTGCACCCATGCGTGTACACCCAGGGAGCTGCACCGCACACCCAGGGCCAGGGCTTTCTGGCACCAGAAGAGTCAGGCACGTGCAGCTCGGAACACCATGACAGTGCCCCCTGCTGCCCTCCCGCCGAGTCCAGATATTCTCTCGATCGTGTCTCTGATAATTACTCTACGACAACTGCGCACACGTTCGCCCACATATTCTTGTCAAACAGTGGCACTCATCAGCAGATGGGCCTGAAAGCCACAATCAGAAACCACCACCCACTTGCCTTTGGACGTGGGGCCCACCACATCACAAACAGACCATTATCTTCCCCAACGCTACCTCCAGGGGAGAACGAGTGCCCCAGATGGCTGCACTTTTCCCCCCCCTTTCAATGTCATTATACTTAGAAAAGTGACTAATATGCACCTGGGGACTGAAATTTTTGAAGTAGCAAAAAAAGTGAAGGTTTTGAAAATGATTTTATATCAACAGCATTATAAGCTTTTATAATACTCCGGAAACCAAAAACATCCCCCATCGATGATCTCATCACAACATCTTGTGCTGTGAAGTCATGGTAAATATGACATTGATGTTTTAAGTAGGAAAAATGGACAACAGCGCAATTAAGTGAATCATTCCAGGTCACGTATGACACTAATAGCAAAACCAGGGTGAGACTGGGAGTCACCTAACTTTGAGGCCAGAGCTTCTCAGAGGAAAAAACAAACAAGCCAGGAAAAATCAAAGATAACTTTATTGTTGGCATTACTGTTAGCCTTTTCTGCACTTAGGAGGACTCAGTTCTGTAACTGACTCACCTGGTAGCATGACATGAGCAAGCATATCATGGACGACTGGACTAAACGCCCAGCGCCTAGCACCAATTGGGTATCCAATAAATATTTGTTGGGTGACTACTGATACCACTTTTTTTTTAATTTATTTAAAATATTTATGGGGCGCCTGGGTGGCTCAGTGGGTTGAAGCTTCTGCCTTTGGCTCAGGTCATGATCTCAGGGTCCTGGGATGGAGCCCCGCATCTGGCTCTCTGCTCAGCAGGGAGCCTGCTTCCCCCCCTCTCTCTGCTTGTCTCTCTGCCCACTTGTGATCAAACAAATAAATAAAATCTTTTAAAAAACCATTTAGTTACTATTCCCTGAATAACTGGTGTCTCAAGTCCTTCCCAACTCTAACTCATCCACATAGTGCCACCAGATAGGTCTCCCTGAGACGTTCCTCATGAAGCTCTTCTGCCCAAAATATATTGATGGGTATATCCAAGCATAAATATCCTAGCGGATAAATGTCCTAGCATTCCAGATCTCCACTGTATGGCCCAACTGCTACCTAATCCACCTTCAAGCTTTCTGTACCAGGGGATTTCTGTAAATCCCCAAACGTGCCCTTTTTTAAGATTCTTAAAATTTATTTGTCAGAGAGAGAGAGGGAATGAGCAGGGGGAACAACAGGAAGAGGGAGAAGCAGACTCCCCGCTGAGCAGGGAGCCGGACATGGGACTCGATCCCAGGAGAATGAGACACGCAGGCGTCCCCGAAAACGTGACTTCTCATCACGTGGTGTGAAAAGCGTATGAACTCTGTAGTAAAACTTTCAGCCAATCAAAACCTCTCCCAACGTCACCTTTTCTTTCAGTGAGATTGAACACTAGCAGTCAAGCTCTTTACCTAATTCATTCGTATCTAATCAACCCATTCTGAGGTTCAAATGGGATGCTGCTTTAGCCAACCATTAACTGTACAGCCCCATGCAAATGGTATCTATCAGTGCTTCCCAAACTGAGCGGGGTCTGATCCTATAGCCCGAGGGAGACCTGGTTCCACATCTCCCGCAAGCTCTCGTGAGCTCAAGGTTACAGGTCTGGGTCACACTTTGTGTAGCAAGGGAACAGGCTGTTCTCTCTTATACGCTTTCCCCCCCAATTTTATGGTTTTATGGTTTTTCTATCTGAAATTTTCTATCTTCCCACTTCTCTTTAAACCCAAGCTCCCAAGTTCAGCCCAAGCTCGGCCTTTCTGAAGTCTTCAACGAACCACTCCAGACTACACTGAGGGCTCCCTTCTTAATTTCCAAAGCATCCATTCAGTGGCCACACTGTTTGTTACTGGGGAAATGTTATTTTGTATAATTACTTAACAGGGTAGATACAGTGAAATTCTAATTTGTTAATGATTCTCTCCAGAAGGAAAGAAACCCTAATTTACATTTCTATATCCTTCCACATAAACCCAACATACCACTGTATATATGTAACAGGCTATGATACATTTTGTTAACTAATTCCTTGCAGAATGGTGTAGGAGGAAAAAAAAAAGATGATGATGGATGACAACCCAGTGATTCCAGGACCTAATCCTGGTTCCAACCATTAATTATGACTTTGGACAAATTAAGCATTTGGGTAAACAGTGATTTAACTTGCATCTGTTTCCCACTCTCTCTCAATCTTTCTCCCAAACAAAATGGGAATACCACCACCTGACCACTTCCTTCTGTTACTTCAGCTTCATTCTTAAAAAATTTGAGCGAGTACCAACACACTGCAACACTCTGTATTATGAGCCTCAGGCGATAACAAGGTTGGATAAGAAATAATTACTCCCTTCTAGGAAATACATTCAAGTGAGGACAACAGATATACACAAAGCTACAAACACAAGGCTGATTTTTGACAAGTGCAGTATTAGCCATGGTAGAAGTGAGGTTAACGCAAACACAAAGTGGATGGGAATTCCAACTGGGAGAATAAGGAAAATGTGACATCCGAGTGAGGTAGTGAAAGGCTGGCTAGTAGTGGGTTAATCAAAACCAAACTCAGGGGAAGGAATTTTTAGGCTAAATAAATAAATAAATAAAAAGGCCAATCAGTCAAGAAGTCAAAGAACTTATCTTTAGTGTTCTCTGAAGAAGTATCACAGGGTTAGCTCAGCTTTTCCCAAATCTGGTCATCTGGATACCCCTGCAAGAGTTTTATGTGCTCATTTACTGTTTTCTATTATTTACGTGACAGGCTTTTAAATCGATTCAAATTTTTTCTTCAAGTTTTTATTCAAATTCCAGTTAACATACAGTGTAATATTAGTTTCAGGACTACAAGAGAGGGATTCAACACTTCCATACATCACCCAGTGCTCATTATAACAAGTGCCCTTCTTAATCCCCATCCCCTATTTCACCCATTCCCCCACCTACCTCTGGTAACCATCAGTGTGTTCCCTAGAGTTAAGAGTCTGTTTCTTGGTTTGCCTCATTTTTTCCCTTTGCTCATTGGTTTTGTTTCTTAAATTTCACATATCAGTGAAATTATATGGTACTTGTCTTTCTCTGACCGATTTATTTTGCTTAACTTAATACTCTCTAGCTCCATCCATGTCATTGCAAATGGCAAGATTTCATCCTTTTTATGGCTGAGTAATATTCCATGGTATATATATATATCACATCTTCTTTATCCATTCATCAACCAATGGACACTTGGGCCATTTCCACATTTTGGCTAATGTAGATAATGCTGCTATAAACATTGAGGTACATGTTATCTCTTTGAATCAGCATTTTTGTATTCTTTAGGTAAATACCTACTAGTGTGATTGCTGCGTCGTAGGGTAGCTCTATTTTTAACTTTTTCAGGAACCTCCATATAGTTTTCCAGAGGGTCTGCACCAGTTTGCATTCCCACCAATAATGCAAGAGAGTTCCCCTTTCTTCATACCCTGGTCAACACCTGTTATTTCTTGTGTTGTTGATTTTAGCCACTCTGACAGGTGTGAGGTGGTATATCATTGTGGTTTTGATTTGCATTTCCCTGATGATGAGTGATCCTGAGCATCTTTTCGTGTGTCTGTTGGCCATTTGTATGTCTTCCTTGGAAAAATGTTCATGTCTTCTGCCCATTTTTTAATTGGATTATTCATTTTTGAGGTGTTGAGTTTTTTAAGTTCTTTATCTATTTTGGCTACTAGCCCTTTATCAGATATGTCATTTGCAAATTCGATTCAAAATTAAGTAAATTTGCAGAGAAATACGATTTTATATCAACAGAGATATGACCGGCCAGATAGAACTATCAAAATAAACACCATGTCATAATGCCAAGTGTTGGCTAGTATGTTTTTGTTTAAGGTGGGCCACAGGAGAGATTTTCAAGCAAGATTTGCGGGCGGGGGAGGGACGAAGGCCAAGGAGCAGCCATCTTGGTTTTTGGTTCAGAAGCCTGGGGCAGGTGCTTTTGTGCCTCACATACATTGCCACTTCTTTGTTGGCTCACTTTGTTGGTGCAGGAGGGCAGCTGGGCCTGCGACTGAGCCACGTTCCACTGGACTCCCCTCTCAGTATCTCTGACTCCTGGGCCAGGTGTGCATTTAGTTCCAGGATGGAAGGCAGTAGCTTCATCAAGGCTGGAGGTAGTGACAATGACACAGATTCTGGTCATGATGGTTTCCAGTGACTTCCAGATCATAATTTCCCTTCCTGACTGCCTTCCCTGCAGACTTCAAGCTCCCACAGCAGACATAAAGACTGTTTGGCCAGCTCCCACAATTGCTTATGGGCAAATCTCTGTAATAAGTTATTCACTGACTACATGTATAATCCTATACATATAAATATATATGCTACACACACACATATATGTGGGTCCCCATCTCACGTTCTGCTTCCTGCCTCTCTGGCTGAACTGTGACTGACACCACCTTGAACAAATATGGCACAATATTAGCACTTACCAAATCTGGAAGTAGGTACATGTGTGTTTGTGAAATTATTTCCTGTATTTCATTGGAAATGTTTCATAAATTAAAAAGAAGTTTCAAAAGAAAATGAATACAATTAAAAACAGCAAAATGTCATTGCATTCCAACTAGGCAATGTTTTCTGCCTAAGTCTGACCCCTTTTATAGTTCTTACTTCTGGTTCATTCCCTTTTTAAAACAGAAATATTTGCAAATGTTTTGGGAAGTGCTAGCACCAGACGAGACTTTCTTCTTAGATAAAAGACAGATTAAGGAAGAACGGAAAAGGGAATAACCCTCTCACTTTATAAGCTAATGCTATTTAATACTATTTCCATATACCACCTAAATCCACCATCCAAGCCCTTCTTTGAGATATCAAAGAATGCAGAAAGATAGAAAGTTAGAAATGAAGAGAGGACACTTGTGATATCGTATTTAAGTGATGAATCACTTAATTCAACTCCAGAAGCCAATACCGCACTTTATGTTCACTAACAAAATTTAAATTAAAAAGAAAAGATTAGAAATGACTGATGGAGTAATACAGACTCAAAAACAAAGGTGAGAGGACCTCTCTGGAAGGAGGGAAGAGATGTCTTCTTCCTCTTTGACACTGTGGAGAAATATAATGATAGGTGAGAATCAAAATTAATTTTGAAGTAAAAGGAAGGGAAATTTAGGCAGTTTACATTTCTATCCCACCCATAAAGTTGGAACAAAGAACATCTGGGGAGAAAGCGAGCAATGCAGTCAGGAGAAATTTGAGCTTGGGAAACGTGGTCAACAGCCAAGTAGGAGAAGTGCATACCAGAGCCGGACAGTGGCCCAAGAGCATGGGTTTCAGGACTGTGGAAAAGAGGAACCAACCAGCCTACCTCTGCAACAAGAGAGAACGGAATAAGCAAATTCCGGCACAGTCCTATGTTGGAACACTACGCTCTAGCCATTAGAAATATGTGATTGCTCATATATGAGCACAGCAAGGCATTCACAACACTGCTGAGAGACAAAAATCAGGTTAAGATCCAAATTTATGCAAAAAAAGGCACATGTACGCATTTGTGTAATAAAAACTCTGGAAGACAATTCACCAAAATGTGAGCACCCATGTCTGGATGGACAAAGGTCTGGTGTTTTGTTTTCTTTTCTAAAAAAATTTTTTTTGTAATATCACCATATACTACTTGATGAGCATCATAAGATTCCTATAAGTGCAGATGTCTTTTTCCGCCTGAGCATTTGGTTGAGGAAACCAGAGCCGAGATTCCTGAGCCGCATGTGTCTTGGGGTTTGCTGGCCCTCCCTCCTAAGGCAGCCTCGGACCACGGTGATGAACCAGGCTCCTATTCTGCAGACCTCAGGGTGGATGGACACAATGCTAACCAACGGCTGGGCATTGGGCAACTTTAAGAATTCTGAACTTGGGGCACCTGGGTGGCTCAGTCGGTTAAGCATCTACCTTCAGCTCAGGTCATGATCGCGGGGTCGCAGGATCGAGCTCCACGTCGGGCGCCCTGCGCCCTGCTCCCTGCTCAGTGGGGAGTCTGCTTCTCTCTCTCCTTCTGCAACTGCCCCTGCTCGTTCTCTCTCTCCCTCCCTCCCTCTCTCAAATAAATACAATCTTAAAAAAAAAAAGAAGAAATTCTGAACTTGCAGAACAAATGAATTAAACTTCCACCATCCAGCCATTTCCCAAGTGAGGGCTCGCCTACATAAACTCCCTCGGCCATCTCACGGCAGAGGGTCACACCATTCCAGCCTAGCGTTCTTCTGTCACACACTGTCTTCACACTTCCAATGACTTGTCTGTGTGCATGTACTACCTTATTAAGGGAATACGTTCTCCGTGAGGGCCCAGGCTAAGCGGCTGTGCTGTGGGTAGCCCTGGCAGGCATGCTGCTGGGGATCTGGGTGCTGGAGAGGTGTCGAGCTGGTTGCTTTCCAAGACACATCCCCATTCTTGAGATGCCCGAGGCTCAGAGGAGCTCCCTAAACCTCCCTGGGGCTCCCCTTAAGTCTATAACCTCCCTGGATGGAAATCTGGTCTCATCAATTTGCAACTTCATCTGCTTTTCGCCAGGGGGCAGTGTCTGTCTATAGACAACAGCTTTCCTGAGGCCAGACTTGGGGGGCAAGCGTAGCTCTGGTCTCTCTGAACTACAGTGCCCCACTCATCTAAAGGGATGGAAGAACACCAGGAAGGTTCCCCGGATTAGCACCCAAACTCATGGCCACTGTCTGGGGGTACAGAACTAAATCGGGGCGTGGGGGCAGACTTACACTTGCTCAGACTCGCAGAGAACCCTGGCAGACGCTGCCCTTGTTCTGGAGTCACGACAGAGCCTAATGCCCAACGTTCTCATCATGGCTGAACCCCTGGTGCTGGTGAGAAGTCCCTGAGGCACAAGGGCTGTCGCTAATGACGAACCCAGTGAGGGCTTCACTAGTATGGACGGTAGGAACTTCATTACTTGCTTGGGTTGAGAGGTTGGAACCACCTCAGAGACAGCTTACCAAGAGAAGCCTTCCATGAATCTCCCGAGGAGATTCAGACACGGAGGCAAAGGCAAGCAGGTGGGAGACATTCTTTGTGACAGTGTTCTATACAGACTCCGGTAAAGCATCCTGAACTAAACTCCCTCCACTTCCTGCTCCTAAATGTTACATTCACAGACCACAATTCCCAGGGCTAGTTGGTTAAAGGAATAGCAATAGGAGAGTTAATCTCATATAGTGAACTGTAGCATTTCCTTCTATATATGCACATCTGCTTTTCTACACCACATTTGTATGTTTTCAAAATTTAACACAGAGAAGCAAAACAAAATAAAATCCATGAAACTAAGCCATCACAACTAAGTAGTTTCATTTTATCATATATGCTTCAGATTTTTAAAATGCAGTGTAATGAATACAGAGCAAATCTCCTTTGTAGCCCTCCCATTCCCACCCATCCCTTCATCCCCTGGAGGTAACCAATCTCATGAATTGGGTGTGGAGCCTTCTGCTCTACATGTTTATACTTCTACACTGTCCATATACATTCATAAACCAAATATTGTATTGTCTCCTATGTTTTTACAAAGTTCTATGAAGTTACGTGTCACAATGTATACATCATGCTATTTTTTTCCTTTAACATTGTGTTTTAGAAATTCACCCCAGTAGCTGTTTATTGATTTGGTTCATTCACTTCGACTGTTATATTCTATCAAATTTATATCACATTTTAATTACCTGGTCCCTTTTTGAGAGTCACTTAGGTGGCTACTCGTTCTTGTTATTACGAACAGTGCTGCAATAAACATCCTAGACATATCTCCTTATGCCACGTTCAAGAGATATTGGGAGGACTCACACCTAGGAGTCCAATGCTGAGTTTTAATTGTACTAGACAGTGCCAAATAGTTCTCTAAACCGGGAGTTCCCACATCTCATTTTCATCACACCTGGACTGTTAGACTATTTAATGTTTGCTAATCTAATAAATGTGAAATGATATCTCATAGTCATTTGAATATATATGCCTGTTCCAAATGACCACTGAAGGCAAACATCTTTTCACGTGTTGACTGATGCACTTTCCTCTTCGGCAATACTACCTGGTCAATCATTCCACTTTCTAAGACACCACAGAAAGACATTTGTTGCATGAATGATTTGAATGCACTAGGATCTGATAAATAAGGTTGGGGTTATTAAGAGTTTACATTAAAATAATGTGTTCCAGAACACCAGAGGACTGTACTTCAAGCTTGGGTCCACAAGGTCATCACAATTTTGCTGGTGAAACTAATGCTTGTTACGGGGTACATGTTGGCTAATGGATGTTTTAAATTCTGTGCAAATCAGACTACAATCTGTGATTCATGATCCCTAGGAAGATGAAGGAGCTGGAGTCTATGGCTTAGAACAAAGGAGAAGGATCCCTTTGCACTTTGCGTCTAAAGGGATCCAAAAACAGAGAACTGTATTCCAACACTCCTCATCCAGACAGCCTGGCAAAGGAACATACACAGATGCAAACACCAAATAATGATGATGGCGTCAAGTCTGAATCACTGTCAGGAAATAGAAACAGAACTAAAGTACGTGGAATTATTCATATTTAGCTCTTACCCGAGGAAGGGCATACATATCTGGAGAGTAAGAATTTCTCTAACTGCGAAACAAAGTATTACTGCTTGTTCATAAGACGACTATTTTTACATAAGGCAATTATTTTCTCCTTTAAGCTTCTGGCTTATGTACTTTCAAACTACACAGCACTATTATGAGGGGTATTTGCATCTTATCATAAGAAGAGAAATCTACAAAATCTGCCTCTGCTTTTCTCGTATCTGAAAGCTGACCACTATGGAGACTCCAAAGATTGTGTTTGCAAAGAGTGTGAAGATAAAGCTCCTAGCTAAAGGAAACTGGATATTGAGGTAACTTTGGATGTGTTACGTGATGGTACCAATAATCCAAGAAAACAGTTAACTCGAAGACTTTTAGAGTCCGCTTTGTAATGTGGTTGTGTCCTTTTAGTTTGCACTTGGATGTGCTCGAAGGAAAGGGAGTTAAACCATTAAAAATAATACTAATGGCCCCAGAAGGAAGAAAATGCAAAAGGATATAAACTTGCCATCTCTGTCCCTCTAGGTCTGTGTTTCTCGGCTGGGGATGGTCATTACCAAACCGTGCAGGAGGCCGCAGGAAAGGCTCCTGCCGCAGCGGAGACTCCCTTTCTGGCTGTCCCTCTCCCTGGCAGTCCATCCACAATGAGCAGCGCTCTCGGGCACGGCTCCCTTTCCCTGACAGGGCTGCTGCGCAGGTGGTCCCTACATTCCTTGGGCAACAGGAGACCAGGCCTTTGGGTTTCATTTTTTTTTTTTAAGACTTTATTTTTTTGTCATCCTGACACCCAACATGGGGCTCCAATGCACAACGACAAGATCAACATTCCACCAACTGAGCCAACCAGGCGCCCCAGGGCTTTGGGTTTTAAATCAAACATCAACCTCTCATCTAAGCCTACTCTGAAAAGGGTTTCTTAACTTTTTCCTCTGTTGGAAGAAGCAAACCCCACAAGAGATGAAAGCACGGTGTCACAACTGTGTAATGGGGCTCCCAGACTCCCACTCCACGGGCCAGCCCTAGCCAAAACAATCTCCAACAACAGACTCCGTAGAGAGATCTTTGGTGACCGTCCACTCTCATATCCAGGATAGCTCTGGGTGACCCCAGGACCACGTGGATCACGTATCTCACTGGAAACCAGTACCGCTGGGAAGGATTCACTTCTGCCTGGAGTGACGCATCTACTCTGCTGGGACTGACACAGCGACGGGGCACCTCTCAGCCCACACCTATAGATAAAGCCACTCATTCCCAGCGCTCTTGAGACCTGGTTCTTTGACGGCAAATGCTGACCACATGTCAGGCAGGCATCAGTGAACAGTCATGGTCTTAAGTCAAAGGCTTAAGAGCTCTTTGGTACTAAACTCCAAACAACTGGGTCAGCCATAAAGAAAAATGAGGGAAACAACAGGTCCTGAGCCCAGATCAGTGGCCTTTTTAGTGCTGCACGCCCTCAAGATAAACTTATTCTCCGTGGGTGGATACCTGGCTAGGCCTGTAAGAAGACAATGACAGCAGGTGGAGGACAGGGATGGGGGGTGGGGGGGATTGTTCAGAAAAGGAGTCCTGTGCCTGGAATTCTGGGTTAGAAGAGGAAAGAAAAAGAACTTTCTCCAAGAAAAAGTATTATAAATGAACATCAGGCATCGTGGATACAATTCTATTTTCTCTGTATTAAATATTCTTCTGTGATTTAGGAAATACCCCCCACAGGAAAATTACTTTTAAAGCTGAAAGAAGGAACTGAAAGGAACTTCAGAATAGTGCATATTTGTGAACTGAGAACTTGCTTTGCTAGAAAAAGGACTGACATCATCTATCTGTCAGTCGTTTGAACAGCTCTTCTGGCTGGTGATAAAAGCAACTAAACTTGCAAACAATTTAATGGGAAACAGAATCAGTAAGAGGATCCATCCCTTCCCCCACACCTCCATCTGCCTGTTGAGCATTGCCTTATGCCAGGTTTAAGCAACTGGCCGAGTGGTGGTTAGACTCGGGACTTCCCTGAACTTTCCTTAGGGTAATTATCATCACAGGGTCATCGCACTTATTCACCTGTCTGCCTGCCTCAGCCTACCCCCACTAGAAGGCAAGCTTCACCTGGAAAGGGGCTTCCACTCCGCCACCATTGTAGTCCCTGCTAAGCACACAGTAGGCACTCGCTAGGTATATGCTGACTAAAGGAGTAGAGTACAATGACTCACAGTAGATACTAATAAAAAATTTGTGAATGAACTGCCTTTAGAATATTGGGAGCAGTAATTTATGTTAAATGGGCCATTCAGGCGGGCAAAGGAGGAGTAACTCTTGCCTGGCAAAGTGTATAGTGACCTTGAGCATACTAAACCCGCATTTTTAGGCTGGGTGGGCAAGCAGTCTGAGAATTCTGTACAATGAAGAATGCTGTAAAATGGCATTATTCGACTTAGAAAAGTCTCCACCCGAGTCTGGCCTCTGGGCAGAATGACCCAGCAGAACTTAAACCGGAGAAAGAAAGCCTCCATGGAAAGCATCTGGCCAGGAAGCCCCCTCGAATCCAGGAAAAGACGGTAAGCAGATACCCAGAAGTGCAGGAAGCCGCTGGAGATCGCACCCTCGAGAGCCTGCGATTAGGGCCCTCGGGGCTCCATTCCAAGGTGACATAGCCACAGGTGAGAAACAATTCCCTCGCGCATTCACGGTGTATTCCAGGTAACTACGGAACTCGGCATCATCTAGTCCCCAGCTCAAAGGGCTGAAGTAACACCCCCCCATCTCCCACTCCCTCCCCCACTCGATGTGGCGGGGTGGGTGGGCCTGGAGGAACCGCCCAAGGGGGCAGGCTCTGAAGCTCGGGCGGGCACCCCAGGCCAGGCCCGCCGGCGACCTTGGCGGGCTGCGGCCCTGGCCGGCCCTCGCTCGGGGCGGGGGTGGGCTCGCAGCCCCTGGGGGTTTGCGGAGACACGGCGTGGTGGGGGGGCGGTGGTCCGCGGGAGGCTGGGAAACGCGGCGTTGGAGGTGGGAGGCGGCGGGGGACTCACCTGCAGTAGCACGGCCAGCAGGAAGCACAAGTACATCTGGTAGATGCCCATCTCCCCCACCGCCTGGAACGCCTCTTCCACCTCCATGGCGGGCCTGGCCCGGCGGCCCTGGCTCGGCCGAGCGGCGCGGAGCGGGAGCGGTAGCAGGAGCGGGGGCCCGGGGCGGGGGAGGGGCGGGGGCGGGAGCGTGCGGGCGGGGCGGCGCGTCTGCGCGGGCGGGGCGCGGCCCCACCTGCTCGGGGCCGCGGGGCTTCCTGCTGGGGATCTGGGTCCGAGAGGGCTGGCTGTGCGCGCCGCTCACGGGGCCATGGAAGAGGAAGTGGGCTCCGGCTGAGGCATCCTCGCGGATGGAGAAACACGGAAACAGCAGCCAGTCCGCACCCGGGCCCTGCTTGGGGCGGGGGAGCGATAACTGGGCGACCTGGGGGCGGCTTGGCATTATTTGTCCTTTTGTACAAATGGGGGTGGGGGTGGGGGCGTTCTGGAGTCTT
Organism: Nasua narica; assembly: GCA_028533885.1. Lineage (NCBI taxonomy): Eukaryota > Metazoa > Chordata > Mammalia > Carnivora > Procyonidae > Nasua > Nasua narica. The sequence goes on along the minus strand of CM052798.1, from coordinate 87,575,042 downwards.
CGAGGGAGAGTGCTGGTCAGGCTTTCTTTACAGTCCTACTCTGCTAGCTTTGTAGGGATCACCGGTAAACAAATTCTTGCAAAGCCGCGAGATTCATTTGCAAACAGAAATAGGCAGGAGGGAAAAAGGAAATAACAAAAGAGCGAAGGTGAAGGTGTGGGACAGGAGGTGATGGATACCAAGGTGTTTTGAAGGATCAGCAACCAGCATTGGCCAGGCGGGAGAGGTGCGGAGGAAGGTGAGGCAGGGCCAAGTGAGAAGTCGCCTGCCTTAAGTCCCCTCATTCCCGCATCTCCTGAGCTTGGTTTTAACAGGTGCCTACTATTCCCTCGTAAGGGCCATGACCCCCAATACAATGTGGACGGAAGAGGAGACCAACTAATGTTTTATTTAGGCTTTCACATCTAAGAGAGTGCGATAGGCCTATGGTTTTCTTTTCTTCCTACTGTCTGCATTTGGCAGTAAGCTCACAGCCACTTCCTAAAAGGAGTTGGAAGTGTTTGGTAAAACTCTCCTTTAAACCATCTGGATTGGCTTGTTTTGCAGGGCATCCCTTTTATTACAGAGGTAGATAGAAAGATAGAGATGTTACATATATTTTTATGGCCTTCTGTCTTTAAATTTTTTTCTAAAAATGTTTCTACTTTATCGACTTTTTTCTGTTTTGTAATAAACTTGTTCCTCTTGTTCTCTTAGGGTTTTATAAAATCATGCTCTGGCTCTATTTATGCCCTATTTATTTTTCATTGTTAATATCGTTTGTTTATTTTTCACTCTTATCAGTCATGCTACAAGTTTCTTTTTTTAAAGTCCCAATTTTTATTTTGTGGTTTTTCTTCCTGTATTTGTTTTCTATTTTGTGGATTATGTGAATTCTTTTCCTCCTTACCTTCGTTACTATGTAATTCCTTTACAAGCTACATGACTTGAAAGTTTAGCTTATTTGCTTTCAACTTTATTTTTTTAAGAATAATTGTAATTCAGACTACTATGCATTTCTCTTTGCTCTGATCTACAAGTATTGTCATGTGGTTTCGTTGCCTTTAGTTTGGAATATTCCATTCCATTCCATGTAATGTCCTCTTTAAACCAATGAACTATTTGTTAAGGCTCTCTTTTCTTTTCTTCTTTTCCTTCCTTCCTTCCTTCCTCTCCTCTCTTTTCTTCTTTCTTTCTCTTTTTTAGTTTCCAAGTAAATGTTATTGCTATTTTTTAACCATCCTTTTATTGTTGATTACTAAATTTAAGTATTTAAATGCTTTTTGAACAGAGATGATATTAAATCTTGGAAATTGAGGTTTCTTGTGACCAAGTATGCGGTCATTTTAGAAAAATGATACATATAAAAAAATATTCTCCATTTGTTTGGGTGTAAGGTTCTCTATATATTAGATCAAGCTCGTTAATTGTGTTCAAGTAATGTGTATTACCACTGGATATATCAATTTTTAATAAATGTGTCAAAATCTTCCAAAGTGTTTATCATTTTTGAGTTTTTATCAAGTCTTTTTCTTTCTGTTTGTTCATAAAAGTACCAATTGAATCGTTCCTTTTATCATGATAAAATAGCTTTTTTTAATGCTTTTTATCTTGATTTTTGTTTTGTCTAATGTTAATATTGCTGCATCAGGAGTTTTTTGGTATTATTCTCCTTGCAATCTTTATTTTTCATCCTTTTGTGTTCATTATGCTCTAGGCATGTTTATGGAAGGAGGGTCTTTTTGTCCATCCAATTTGATAGTCTTTGTCTTTAACATGTAAATTACATCCATTTATACTTATTATGAGTGATACATGTGGAATTATTTCTCCCATTTCATCTTCTTTTTTTGCTATCATCTTTTCCCCCTGCTTCTTGGCCATCTGTTGGAGTCCGAAAGCCATTTTCATCCTACCCCTCTCTCTTTTTGCTATTTTGGGGACCTACAGAATATATTATTATTATTATTATTATTATTATTATTATTATAATATTTTGGTATTTACACCTTTATTGTTAACATCTACATAACCATACACTCTACTACAATGTTCAGAGTTATTTAATATATCTATTCTCTTTTCAAACCCATAGGAAACTACAAAGGATTCTGAAGGGATGCAGAACAAATCTCCCCAAAATGTGTCACTTTCACATGTTGACTATTTTTAGCAGAAGGCAATAGAGGCACAGCCGACTCAAGAAAAAAATTTCCTCTCCTTTAAACTACCTGAAAGAATCTAGATAGGAGGCCTATACCAGAAGAGAACAATTCCTAAGGGATAACTTTTTTATCTGAAAGACTTATCTGTATGGCAGGATAAACATCTAATTACCAAACATCAGCTCTTCTTACTGTCCAATGAATTATCCTTCACCCGTTTGAAGCCTGAGGCCCCTATCCCATTCCTTAGTTCAGGACAGCATATAAGCTTCAAGTGCCCAGCTTGTCCTTGGATATCATATTCATATTCCCTCTATGAATGAAATTAAATGTTTTTCTCCTGTTAATCTATCTTATTAGACCAGCCAAAGAACTTAGAATGGCTAAAGGAAAATGTTTTCTCCCCAACAATTTCAGGAATGCTTTATCTAAAAAAACATAGGAGAACATAAAGATGCTATATTCTGGAAAACTTTGTTAGGTGACTCAAGAAGTTACTATTGTGGTGCTAAAACACAGATGGAGAAAATTCGTGTGAAGTGTTCTATTAAAAAACTTCAATGTAGTGGGGCGCCTGGGTGGCTTAGTCAGTTAAGCGACTGCCTTCGACTCCGGTCGTGATCCTGGGGTCCTGGGATCGACCCCCACATCGGGATCCCTGTTCAGCGGGAAGCCTGCTTCTCCCACTCCCACTTCCCCTGCTCATGTTCCCTCTCTCGCTGTCTCTCTCTCTCTCTCTGTAAAATAAATAATAAATAAAATCTTTAAAAAAAAACAACTTCAATGTAGTAATGAAGAGTCGTTTAACAGGCCCACCCTAGGATTATTAAATTCTTTAAGAGAATTTAATTATTAAATTCTCTTAGAGAATTTACCTGTGTTTAACTTTGTATTTACTACAAATTAGAGTCCAGATATTGTGCAGTTCCATGTAAATTTGTAGATTTTTGTTTGGTAGAGATGTAAATGATTATGTTCAATAGAAAAGACAACCTATTATTTCCCTATAAAACATTCACTTGTTTTGTACAAATCAAGAAATCCTATTTTAACATGTTTGTTTGTTTTTTTCTAGAAATTATCTGTACCTCAAATGTTCTTAGCACCACCTTTTCCGGAGTACTGGTTCTTTCATCAGTTAAAATAAAATCTTTGATATGCGTTCATTCCCTATTGGTATGAGAGTCACAGTTTTAACTTTTGAAAAATTTTTTTTGACATTGTGACATATGGGGAGTGAAAAATTTATAAATTAATATTTATATAATATATAGCTAACTTAACTGTTAAGTAGAAATTGGTTTAGTTTATCTTCTTAAAAGTTTACATATTAATTCATCTTTAGATGTATATGGACATATATGCTAAAAGCAGTTGGCAAGTGTGAGAACAGAAAGTATGTCCTGTTGATTATCAGAAATGAGATCTGATGGGTTGATAGAGGCCAGGTATACAGCGCTAAGGAGCTTGAACTTTCTCCTACAGGTGACAGGGAACCACAGAAGTGTTTTAAGCTAGAGTGGTATGATTTTTTTTTTTAGACTGGTATGATTTTTAAAAGATGACTTGACAGCAGTGTTAAAAGCATGTAACACCAGTTGAAACACTGCTGTTATGGCCCAGGCAAGAACCAATGAGGACCTAAGGGCTTAAACCAGAACACTAATAATAAAGATGGAGAAGGGAAATGAAATTTAAAGTAAAATTTCAAAAATTGATAGTGACTGCATTTTGCACAGGCAAAAGACAGAGAAATCAGGAATGATTCCTAGGTTTCTGACCTTGATGACTGGGAAAATGGAGGTACTATTAACTGAGGTAGGGAACATAGAGGGTGGAGTAGATTGGTAGTGGTGGGTTGCCGGGCCTAGGACAGGAATGGTGGCTCAGACCAACATTGCTCTTTTAAATGGTTGTTGCCCCTTTAAGATCCTGCCCTTCCCCCTTAACCCACCCAGGCCCCTGCTGGATTTCCTTGCCCTAATTTACAGTCAGCACCAGAGCTTCTGAGCATGCGCTGAAGAAAGAGCTGGACTAATTAAAGCTCTCCTGAGGCTCAAGGTATTGCATCTGTGGCTCTTAGTAAAGAGTTCCATTTTGAGAGCGTATTTTTCCCCATCTGACTATTCTTTTCTCATTTTTCTTTTTCTTAAGCCCTTTCCTACCATAATCTGATAGTACCTGAATTTTTCCTTTATCACTCAGGAGTAATAAGCATTGTGGGTTTTTTTTTAATAATAAAAAATTAAAATAATGTTTAGAATGGGGTGCCTGTCAAATACATACTTTTGGGTATCCGAAAAGAAAAGCAGTGAACCTTATCTGGTAAATTATATAAAGCTTTGAGGCAAATAGAATCAATCTTTATAATCTTTCTAAATTATTCTAAAAGCTGCACACCTAACCACTGTATCATGTCTCCTGCTCTATTGGTAATTTGGTGTCCCAGAAGGCTACTGAAATTTGGTGTGCAAGATAACAAGACTTCACACATGTCAAGTGTTGTTTCAAGTCCTGGGAAATCAAGTCCTGTTGTAGAGCCACCTAAATGTACCGAGAATTACTATCTTCTTTAAAAATCTAAAGAATATTTTTCCTTCGGGGCACCCGGGTGGCTCAGTGGGTTGGGCCTCTGCCTTCGGCTCAGGTCATGGTCTCAGGGTCCTGGGATCGAGCCCCGCGTCAGGCTCTCTGCTCAGTAGGGAGTCTGCTTCCTCTCTCTCTCTGCCTGCCTCTCTGTCTACTTGTGATCTCTCTCTCTGTCAGGTGAATAAAATCTTTATTAAAAAAAAAAGAATATTTTTCCTTCTGCATAAACCTTCATGCTGGGATAACCCTTCATTGTTCGTACTTCACAGCAACACACCGTAATAAAGATAACCGAGGTACAAATAATTCTGTCAACATTAAGTTGGTATAAACACCACAAATATGATGGGAATAACCAGATCACAAGGAAGCCTCTCTCCTGGGAGGAAGGAGCAAGAAGACTGAAGGCGGAGAAGCAAAAACCAGATGGAATTGGCAAGGAGATAAACATGTCTCCATCAACCAGCCCCCCCAAACCAACTGTCATTCAGAACCATCCTTGAGTGGGTGACAAGTATATACTAAAATAAATCTAAATTAATGGAGATAAACTGGCCATTCCCATATCTTAAACCTTAGCAATAAAGGAAAAGAGGATGGGCATTAAAGAGGGCATGTGATGTGATGAGCACTGGGGGTTCTATGTACCTGATAAATTATTGAACTCCACATCTGAAATTAATGATGTACTATATGTTGGCTAATTTAACTTAACTTAAAAACAAAACAAAAACAAAAGAGGATGAGTAGAGTTAGGTCTAAAATTCAGGAGGTTATGGTAGAGGAGTATGAAATATGAGGGAAATCAGCCATTAATTGTGTTCGAAGTTAGATAGTAGAGTGTTTTGCTTGCTGAGTCCCCAATTTTACCTGCTGTCCCAAGAGGCACTGAGCTTAGATAATAGGACATTCATTTAATTCAACAAATTCATTCCTGAGTGCTCAACTTTAATGAAAATGTCCATGTTTTTGTTCTTGGGTCTGCATTCAAGGGAATACAGCCCGAAATGATGAATTTCCTTTATTCATGGGGTCGAGAAACTGGGACTACAATGCAGTAGGATGGGTGAACATTTACCCTGTACAAGGACAAGTTGCTTCCACATTGCCCCAGATTAAAATCTGGATGCTCTTGGAACTGTCTACACCACCTTAGCTGTTGAGTGTTGCTCAAAGCTGATGATAAAGAGCATATCAAGAGTTTTAACCACAACTGGTTCTTCCAGTTAAAACCAAACCAACAATTGACGTTGGTTTCAGAAAATAGGCAAAGTAGATTTCAGTAGAATCAAGTGTGATCTATTCAATCTCAGAAAGGAGAGGTCACCAATCCTAAACCATTCCGAAAATGTAAGTATTAGATTCATTTGACAAACACTTGCTGAGCAACTCCTCTGTCCTGGGGGACATTCTGGGTGTGAGGAATATGGCATTAAGCCAGCAGAGCCTCTCCCTCTGCCTGGGCACTTGCATTCCAGGGAACACTTCCTTCTTGGCTGCAGTTCTGGATGGCCTGGGTGGAGGAGGAGGAGGTGGCGACTAAATAAATTGCACACTTGCTCTATTATCTGATCATGAAATCAACCCCAAATCCAAACCTAACAACGTGGAGGAAGTAAATCGTAAAAAGGGCTTTGCAGTCCAGTCAATCTTCTGGCTAAAAGCTCTTGTCCCAGTGTTTACCTGTCCTAAAAAGAATGTAGCCAAATGTCGTTATCTCCCAGTAATGAAAGTCACTCAGTAGAAAGTTACAATAATGCACAAATTCACAAAAGAATCTGCATGATCTTCAGAACCAAAGGAATCCCTCATTTACTGGCATACAGCTATTTGAGCCAGAAGATCATGATGCATTTTAAATGATATAAACTCCCCTTGATAGGTCTTCATTTTCTTGAGAAGAGTGTATCATTGACATTCGAACAGAACCAATCAGATCCTCCTGTCGTATGTCTATTCCAGCACAAGATCTTGAATATTCTTGGCTTCATTTTCCACTCTTACCAGAGCTGCGATGCTTCCGTCACCTTTTTTTTTTTTTTTTTTTTTTAGTCACACGGCCTTCTGCAAATCTAATGCAAGTGAATGGTTTTTCTCAGGAAAAGGAGGATGCAGGAGAGGCCGCACTCGCATACATATTTTGAATACTATTTTTTAAAAAATCACCAAGTTCAACACCAACATGATAGAAATCATGACTTTAAGACTACCGGACGTTAGATAATATGTTCAGAAGGATTAAGGAACGTCGAGAAAGTCACACGCTTGGTAGAGAAGTACATGAAAACCCAAGTTCTCAAAAGTTTGTGCCTTTTTGTTTTTTAAAACTACCGGAGGCCGCTCTCAGGTTACGGGCCCCATCTTGGAGCAGTTTTTTCTCACGTGGAAATACGTAGATAGCACAGTATTATCTTTGTAACACATCTGCGCTCTGATTCCTTTGTAAACGAAGTAAATTTGCCCCCAGATCCACAGCGATGTTGGGGCTGGGGGCTGAATAGGGCCTTCCCTGCCTGTCTCCCAAGCCAGAGACTCGAGCTGGGCATGTGTAATAACTCAGCAACGTGACCGCAATCACAAACACACGCAGAACGAGTTCTCGTCTGTTGTGTTTGAAGCCGAAGAATGGAATCACGTTACAGCTTTCCTCTGTGTATTCGTCCTCAACAGCCATTCTGCTTTAGACTGGGAAAACTGGGCCACAGAGATCCTACACCATCAGGCATATTTCCCGTTGGGCTGTGAATGTCTAGCATATGGCTAGTTCCAATTCACCCCTCCTTAAGTCCTCTACCAATCCACTAAAGGCTGTTTTGTCTCTTGGGTGCACTGTTCAGAGCACCTTTTGTGGACAAAGCTGCAACCAGTTCTTTCGTATGATGCCGGGAGATGACAATCTTCTGTCCGGGTGGTCAGTGATGCCTTCTCAGTCTGTCTATTAAATGGCTGTGTTCCTAATGACTGTGTCCTTGTCATGACAGTGTCCTGGTGACCAGCTTTCCTTTCCTCTCCATCTTCCTCCCACGCCCTTCCGTGGAGGGTCAAAGGAAGAACTTCGATAGGTGAAAGAAGGGAGGATTTTAGGAGCGCAATGGCTATGGCATAAAATAAACCAAACGAATGATAAGAGAGATACTTGAATAAAGATCCCTGAGTCCTTTGGAGTCTATGTCTTTATTTTCATCCCTGCTTTTTCCCGGTTGTCTATCTGTGAGATTAAAACGTGCTCGGTTACGAGGAGATGGGTGTCTCTTTGAACAACGTACAATGGGAAGATATTTCCTCAGAGTTCATTTAGCTTTTAATTTGTGGGATTTTAAAACACAAGCTGATAACCAGACATCACTTAGGTAGAGAGATTTCCTCTTCCGTGGCGTGGCTTGTGCAGAGAGCAGGCATTCTGATGGAGATGTCCTATTGGAAGCCGGATGCAGAAGGCAAGGACGGATGTCATCCTGGGGCTCTCTTCTGGCCCTGCCAACAGGTGACCAGCTGGCACCAGAGACAAACATGACAGCTTGGTGCACTCAAGTGAGACCCACGTTTCTATTTTCCTTCATCCAGGGAATAGCTAAAAACACGATCTCTAATTCCTTTACTGGCATGGGGCAGTGCAGAAATAAATGAGCTTTCAGTTAAACATTCTAAATAAAAATATGTCCAAACAGTTAGAATTTTCAAGCTAACACTTGGTGGTCGTGTTTTAAGAACTGAGTGATCATGTGGGCCCCATGCATTCTTACCCTGGGAACACACCTGAAAAGGCTGATGATACGAGAGATCTCATATTTGAAAATTTGGCCTTGAGCGCAGTGTTAATGGGATGAATATCTTTCTGGGAGACCTATAGCACCTTGATGGGGATGCAGAGCTAAGCGAGAAGATTCAGCGCTTCTTCTTTTACCCTAAATTGCCTGATTTGACCTAGAATCAACATAGCCATGCTGAAGACTCACAAATATTTCAAATGAGCTCTTGAATGTAAATGCTTTCCCTTTCATCAATAGTTCTTTTTTAATTTTAAGAGTACACTAAAAAAATGCCTTTAAAGCTCCCAAAGGATAGTTAAAAGGAGGGAAAACAAATAAGGAAAAGAAGATAACATAGTTGGCAATTAAAGAGAGCTCTGGAGGCACCTCAGTCGGTTAAGAGACAGACTCCTGATTTCGACTCAGGTCATGATCTCAGGGCCCTGAGATCGAGCCTCGTGTTGGGCTCCATGTTTAGCAGTCTGTTTCTCTTCCTCTCTCTTTTCCTCAGCACCTCCTCTCTCTCTCTCAAATAAATAAATAAATCTTTAAAGAGAGAGAGCGAGCGAGCTCTGCTTTAATAGGCTCAGGACCGTTAGACCTCAGATTCAGATGGACCAGAGGCAGGTGCATCTGAGACTCGAGCAACCTGGTGGTCCCTTCCGCCCTAGCCAGCTGCTCTGTGCTCGGAGACCTGGAAGTCCTGTATTTGCTGTAGACAATGTCAGTTCTGGGCCAGAGTGCACTGGAACTCTGTGGCAGTCCTACCCACCTTCTAGCTTCCCCAGCACCTGCAAGGTCACTTTATTCCTTCAGGATTATATAGGATATGTTCCTTAAGATCATTTAAAAAATCTTCCATACAGGGAAACTAAAGCAGAAACTTACATGAAACAGTATCTTTCCTAGAAAGAAGCTGCCCGGCTAGTTATAGCTGTTGGAGGGGGAGGGGTGGTGATGGTGCGAGAGACAGAGGTTTACTGAAGAATCTCGATGTGATTGCTTCTATTTTCATTTTTTATAGCTTCCACTTCTCATTATATGTATGTTTTCCTTTAAATACAAGGGCATATTTGTAATAACTCTTGAAGTCCTTGTCTGCTTATGTACCAATTCGGTCATCTCTTCCTCTGTAGTTTGTATTGACTGATTTTTCTCTGGATTGTAGGTCCTAATTTCCTGCTTCTCGTATATACAGTTTATTTTTTTCTATTGAGTGCTGGAAATTGTGAATTTTGGTCATTGAGCCCTGGAGTTTGTCTTAGTTAAAGCGTATTAGGTTTTATTCTAGCAGGCAGTTAATCTATTTGTGCATCAGCTTGACCTTTTGAAGCTTTTTCTTAAGCTTTGTTGGAGCCGGTTTGGAGTAGTCTTTACCGCAGGGCTAATTTAGTCCTCCAACAAAAGCATGACTCCTCTGAAGTGTCTGGTCCTACCCCAGGTGTTCATTGTAGTCACTTCACACCAATTTGGCTTTTGCCTTTTCTATATCCTGGAATTGCTCTTTTACGAGAACACCAACAACTCTGAGATCCAATGGAGACTTGGCAGTTTTCATCTTACTTGAACTCTTGGTAGTGGCACTGAAAGCTCTTAGCCACTCCTTCCTTCCGGAAACACTCTTTTCTTCCGGAAACACTCTTTTCTTGAGACTTTGGTTCCATACTTTTCTCGTTCTGCTCTTATTTCTGTGGCAGTTTTGCGGGTGCTCTTTCTACCTAATCTTTCAATATTCCTCAGTGTTTCCCTGAAGCCCTCTTCCCATTTCACTCTATACTCTCTCTTTCTCTGGAGGATCTCTTGCTGCCCCATGGCCTCCACTCCCATCTAGCTTACACGGGCAAAAACTGTGTGTGTGTAGGTGTGTGTTCTCAATCCTGGACTTTTTCCACCCGTGGGACTCCCCATTACCAACCCCATCTTCAATATCTCTTTAACATTTCAAACACATCCCGTACTAAAGTGACGTCGTGATTGCAGCCCACTGTCCCACACCTGCTTCTCTTCCAATATTCTTGCTCATGAAAAGGCACTACCCAGTTTCTCATACCAAAAATAAAATAAAATAAAATAAATCTGAATCATTCCTGTAGCCTTGCCCTTGATGTACATGAATATCAAATACAGGAATTTTTTTCCTTCTCAATATCTGTTGAATCTGTCTCCAAGCTCCCACAAGAATCTATTGGCCTGCACACCAAGTGTGGTTCTAGAGCAGAAGGGAGACACATGGCGTGTTAATATGGCAGGGTTGAAATAACCTCAGAGTGTTGTCCACGGCCAGATTGTTTGGGAAGAAGCAGAACATTATCTCTCTCCATGGAGAATAGATTAGACATGGTATAGGGAAGAGGGGGCCCAAGGAGGTTTCAAGATGGGACAAAGAGGGCGCAGCAGAAGGCCAGGTGAACCTCTGGCCATAGGTTGAATGGCACCAAGGGGACCATGTCTTTCCCAGTAAGACATGATCAAGGAGACCAGATTGTTCATCCTACACCCTACACCCGCCTTGTACAAGATCTCAGCATACCTCCTCCCCAAATTCAGATCAACACCAAGGAGGTGAAAGACCCTCAAATTGACTGAAATCAGATTTCCAACTTCTAGAAGAATGAGAGTTTGACATCGAAATGAACTCCATATATATGCCAAACAAAATTCTCCTTCTTTGCAAAAGAATAAAAATCATACCCAGTATATGAACAACGTCACTGGTAAAGACTTGCTTTTCGCCCCACATTGTGAATAAGTAGAAATGAAGTAGGCTCTGCAATCAGGCAATCTTCATTGCTACTGTCTTCATCCAAGCCACTGTCATCCCTTGTCTCAACACCAATAATCACCTCCTTAGTATTCTCTCACCTAAATTCTTGTTTTTCTCCAATCTCCTTTTCCACACCAAAATAGGAGTGATCTTTTTGGTATGCAAGCCTGACCCTATCACTCCTCTGCATAGAACCCCAACAGCTTCTCTTTGTTCTTAGAGCGGAGTCCTTATCCATTTACTGGGGTCTTTGAGGCCTTGCACTGTCTTGCCAGTTACCCCTAGGGCCCTACTCCTTCATTCTCCTGCACTAGACCTCTCCCAGCTCCTCCAGGGTGCTAATTTACAGGCCTCCTTCTGTCTGGAATGTGCCTCCTGGGTCCCCTGCAAGCATACCCCATCATTCAGTTCCTGGCTCCAAGGCCACTCCCCCGTTCTTCCATCACCCCGATCAGTCTGGGGGCTCCTGGAGCCTCTCACATTTGCTCCCTGCCACTTTACCTCATCGTGCTTGACCCTCACTGTGCTCCACGAGGGCAGGGCTGGGATCTCCTACCCTCCATACCCAGGGCACTTGCTACGCCCTAAACGGGGCAGTCTGGCACAAGAAGGATTGCAAGAAATGCTAGGTGAAGGAAAGGAGTCCAGAAAGCTAATTCGCACCAAAGCATTAACAGACAAAGTGTTCAAGTGCTGGCCTAGAGGATATTCTGATAAATGTACAGGAAAAAGCTTCGACTCTTGGCATATTGCTTAGGGAGGCATTTCTCAGCCCCTGACACTTCCAGGCTGCTGTTCACTAGGAGAAAAGGCAGCTGACCCTCTGCCATTCCCTCTGAATCCCTAGGTCCTCATCCACCTGATTCTCTAACCGGCCTCCCCTTCCACCATGCTCAGCCCACAGGGGTTTTGTTTCTGTTCCCGAAACCCACTAAGCTCTCCCCACCACCGGGGTCCTCAAGTGCTCTCTGCAGGATGCTCCTTCTCCCCCACCTCTCTCTTTAGGAAGTGAGCTCCTTGATAGAACCAGTGTAGTTTCCTAAGAGAGGCGGGCTCTGCTGGCCCCCATCGCTGTGCTCTCCCTCTCCTTCTCGGCCAACGCGTTTGACTCCAGGTGGTGATTGTACACATTTGTATATTTACTTCCTTCAACCGTGTTCTTTACTAAGCTGTGAGTGAAGGCAGGGAGCACGTGGACCTTGCTCCCTATGTTTTGCCAGGATCTAGCTCAGCGCCTCGGGCATAGTGGGCACTCTCTAAGTATTTGTTGAATAAAAGAACTGATATGTATAATAAACCATGAGCTGACAGTTAGATAGTTATTAACTATCAAACTTAATACATAGCTTCACAAGGAAAATCGGGATGTTTTTGATAAACTGCGGAGGTCTGGCAAGTCAGACATAAAAGTAACCCAGAGGTTGCACCTGGATGGTTCGCTGAACTAGGGGTGGAGGGTATTGGGAGGGGGAGGGCAGGAGCTCGAGAACCCAGGGCTGGAGAATGGGGGTGATAGGAAAGCTGAGGGAGCAAATGCTGTTTGGAGCATTCAGCCTTAGGTTTGTGTTCTCCCAAGACCTTTCCCTTCGAGATATCTATTTTCCGCGCTTTAAGCCTGCAAAAACTCATGTGATCAAAGGGAAAAAATATTCAGCCCCTTGGTTAATTTTGTGAAGTCACTGGAGTCCTATTTTAGTTTCCAATTGCTGCTATAACAAACTGCCACCCAGGTAGTGGCTGAAAACACCCCCGATTTACTCTCTTACAGTCCTAGAGGCCAGAAGTCTGGAAGAGTCTAACGGCGCTAAGCTCCAGATGTCAGCAGCCTCCTTCTTGGAGGCTCCAGCGGAGAATCTGTTCCCAGCTCCTTCCGGCTCCCAGGGGCTGCCACAAGACTTGGCTTGTGACACATCACTCCAATCTCTGCTTCCTGTTCACACTGCCTTCCCTTCTGCGGTCAAGTCTCCCTCGACGTCCCTCTTGCGAGGACACGTGTGGTTACATTTGGGGTCTACCTGGATAATCTGCGATCCTCTTCCTACACCACAGATAATCTTTCTCTCTCAAGATTTAGCCTACCCCGAGGGTCCATCTCAAATTCGAATTTCTAACCTACGGCCTCTATTAAAAAGCAGGTGCTCTATTTGCTTGACGTGGGGTTTATTTTTAGAACTCGACAGGTTCTTTATACTTGTTTTATTCTTCAGAGCTCCAGCAATTTTCAACGCTGATCAAACTTTGGTTCTACATGGTAGTGCCTCTCATTTCTCATTGACCAAAACTTTATAAGGAAGAGCAAATGTTTCTTAAGCCAACAACGCAACAGTCCTGTTTTGCATCAGGCATCTCTTTGGAAAGGTACAGCGAGTGAAACTAAACTTAATATTTGATTAAAGAGCTGTTTTAGAGATGTCAGAAAATAAAACACCCAGAGATTTCTGGTTGGCAAAGTGCTGAGTGACAAGTTTTCGTGTTTCTGATCTTAGCCCACCCAGTCCCCTCCCTTCCTCCTAGGTGAGGGAGAAATTCACTGGGGGGGCGGGGGGGGGGAGAGGGAGGGGGGTGTCTTGTGCTTTTCTACCTTGGTTTGATGGAACTGGTGCTTGAAAATCAACTGAAATGAGTTGGCCCTTGAGGCCATTGTCTCCAACTCCTGAAAACCTGCTAAACTACATATCCCCAGGTAAAAGGCAAATTATTCTTAACTTAAATGATCACTCCCTGAGGGCACATAATTCCAGAGAGCGCCTGAGTCAGGAAGCCTGGAGCTGTTCTTTGAAGGAGATCCTAGTCTCGGGCCAGCAGATAGGAAGCTGCTTCTAGAAAGAACCCCAGGCTTCTGGGCTCAGTTGGAAAGGACAGGTGTTCGAGACATTCAGTGCAGTGCCGTGTGATAGGGATATGACCTAAGCGATGTACTTAAATATGGAATTTAAATTTTTCCTATAACCACACTAAAAAAGCAAAAAGAGGGACGCTTGGGTGGCTCAGTCAATTAAGAGTCTGCCTTCGGCTCAGATCATGATCCCAGGGTCCGGAGATCGAGTCCCGCATTGGGCTCTTGCTTGGCAGGGAAACTGCTTTTCCCCCTTGCTTGTGCTTATACTAACAAATAAGGAAAAATCTTTTTTTTTTTTAAAGGGGTAAAAAGAACAAATGAAATTAAATATAATAGTTTAATCAAATATATCCAAAACATTATTTCAACATGAATCAATAAAATAATTATTGAGGGATTTGTACATTCTTTAAAAATGTCTTCATAGTAAATCATAATGCTGGTGTGTTATTTTATACTCTCAGTGCATGGCAGTTTGATCCAGCCACATTTTGAGGGTTTGGTAAGCCACGTGAGGCTAGCAGCTATGGTGTTGGCCTTTTGAGATAACTAATAAAACTTTACTGGGTCAATAGTGACACTTCACCATTATAGATGCACTTCTTTACTCTTTTTTATGCTTTCTGGGTTTTTTGTATTTTTGCTTATTAGACTTCTTGTTAGCTCTAAGTCTTGGTTTTTATTTTCTGCAATGGGGAAATGAGAATTTTCCCCTAAGGGGTAGAAGCTGGAGAATGGCCCGTGTATTAAAAAGGAGATTAAATGTCCAGAATGTGATCTAGGCCTGAAAGACAGCACGTCCTTTCACAAGGACTCTAGCAAAACCAACATGCCACACAAGTCAGCAGTCACACCTTAAGACAGGTCAGATTCTGGAACAAACTTCCTCTGCCTAAAGAAATAGTCTTGAACTGGGATTCAGGAAACCTGGCTTTAATAGCTGGTTGGGAGACCTTGGGTAACTTATTTAAATTCTCTGAGTCTCAGAGCACTCATCAGTAAAATGATGAAGTCAGACAGTTCAGTGGTATTTTCATACTAAGCAGTGAACTCTGTTTCCAGAAGTCTTTTTTTTTTTTAGTGGGTTCCATACCCTGGGTAGGGCCCAACGTGGGGCTTGAACTCACAACGCTGAGGTCAAGACCTGAGCTGAAATCAACGGTTGGACGCTTCACCAGAGTTTAATCCGAGATTAACCAGAGCTTAATCAGAGTTCACCCCTGAACTCTGTTTCCAAACAAAACTCTATGGAATCTCAATACATTAAATATATCCGAGGGAAACTACTCTGATGGCAGGAAGAACAGGGAGTGGAAGGAGATGGGGGTACGAAAGGAGTAGGATGGACCAGAGGCCCCTGCCTCAACCATCCCTTTGCATCTGAAGCACAGTTTGAAACTCAGGCTAGATGGTCTCCACTATAGCTTTCAGCATTAACATTCGAATTCTCTATTATTCATTAGACTCTCTCAGCCAATGCCCTCAACTAACAAGAAAAGGAACAAAGCAGGCAAACAACAAGGTAGGTGGAAGATCATTCCTATGAAGGTTCCAGGCTGCCTTAGGACTTGTAAAGGGTCTAAGCACTTTTCCTTTGGAGCCCCATTACCCCATCCTATAGTGTATCACACATACAAATTTCTCTTGGTATTGGACATACATTTTTTTTTTTTTCAGATCTCAAACATTTCTGAAAGTCCTTAAAAACTCAGAGGCTGATGGCACCATGCCTTCAGAACCTGATGGATAAATTGACTAGGGGAAGGTGTCTCAGTGTCCTGTCTCTAAGGATTCAATTTTCTTGATTTCTGGTGATAAAACAAGATGGAGCAGAACTGGACAATGTGCCCAACCCTCCATTTCCTCTGGCAACCTTTCTTTAGCCTCAAAGAATTCCTACCTCACAGTTAGTATATTAAAAAAGTTAATCTAGGATATAAACCATCAGTGAATCAATGAATGGAAATATGAGCTATCTAAAAATTGCAATAGAACCAAAGCTCAGTAAACATTAAAATATCTGATTCAAATCTGAATATTTCAGGGTACGTGGCTGTGGACATAATAGTATCTGGCTTTGATATTACTGAGAGAAAAAAAAAATGGACCTAATTACAGGACAAATAATCATTGGCTGATGAGCTGCTTTTATGTTGTTTTGTTTTCCTAATCTGTCTGTTAGTAATATTATTTTAAATGTAGGCAATGTTCCTTTTTGTGGCCCTATGAGAGAATAAGATATTCTACTGGAACAACAACAAAAAAATTAACCCTTTTCATCAAATCATATATGCCCTCCATTTAGGCTCTGCGTCAATTTCTTGATATTTTCACTGAAACCACTTTTCTCAGAGCTTGAAGATCACAGCTGAGGCATAGAAGAAGGATTCTGATTCCTGACAAAAGGGTAAACTTTGTTTCATCTCTCAGTCTCACCCCTAGGGAAGCCGAAGAAGTGAGAGTGACAAACTGGCTGCACTGTCAAAACAAATTAAGAGAGAAACAAAACAAAAATATTGAGAGAGGAGGGGAAAAAAATAAACCTAAGAATAAAGATAGAATGTGTGTGACTTTTGACTATTATAGTTTCTATCTCTGCTGAAATTCCCTCCTGCTTCTTGTCCTCCTTTCCCACTAGACCCTTAAGTGTAATAATGGTAGTTCTTCAGGATCCCTGCCTGGTAGTTGGACCATCCGGGTCATCTCTGAGGCAGGATCTTTGATTGCTTTGTCTTGATAATGTTACTACTCTTCGATATTTATATGTCTTATCATTTTTGGTTGAATGCTGGTCATTGTATGTAAAAACACAGCCAAGACTGAGATATCCAGCATTTGTGTCCAGAAACAGGTATGCTGCTTTTTTCTGACTGTCCCTAGAGATGAAGGGTTAAGTCAGTATAGCCAGGAGTTGAGCCAAGTTTGTTACCTTTAGTACACCACAGGATTTTTGTTCCGTAAAGAAAATCTAAGCAAAGGTAATTAAAAGGTGTTAAATTGGGAGAAGATATTTCGAATGTCTACCATATCTAAAATAGACCAGAAACAACTTCAAATCAACAACAGCAAAAACAGGAAACCCAACAGAAAAATGGGCAAAATGTACATCTAGACAATTCTCAGAAGAGGACATTGGAATAGCTAACAAATATATGAAGACATACTCAATCTCACTTTACGCAAAGCTGAAAATTAAGATGTGACTTTTCACCTATTGGACTGGCAAAAATTCAAGGTCTGCTGACACAATCGTGAGGAAACAAAAGCCCTCACGTGTGCCGGGGGTCAACATTCAGGTAAGCAACCAATCCCTGGATATACGGCTCTGGGAATCTCTTGCCCATGACCAAGATGAAATATTGCTCAGCAATAAACGCATATTGAGTGAAAGTCTGAAGGTGTTCATCACAACATGGTTTTTGGTTAAGTGGAGTCAAGGCAACCCAATCAACTCTTTCTAGAAGCACAGGAAAGTATATGGTATGGGAGGGATGTATTTCACAACAGCTAACACTGGCCAAATGGTGGCAATATCCCAGGCAGTCTTTTAAGCCTTCATGTGCCTTAACACAATTATCTTCGCAACAATGTTATAAAGTGTTTATTGTACACAGAAAAGGTTGAGTCGGATCAAGCCAGAGGTCAGGCCAACAATAAGAGTCAGGGCTGGGTTTCAACTTAGGCATCTGGCTCCAGCAGCTGATGACAAGGGGCTGCCTGCTTTCTGGACTGTGTGTCTCTTGCGGAGCCCTTCCCAGCTCGTCCTTTCTGTTACAGGACTTCATTTCCTCTTCAAGGGGAAACAGTTTCCTGTCTAGCAGATAGGAGCACACCTTAACGAGGCTCCGAGTGATTCTTCTCCTACCTAATTAGGGAAAGCATATCTTCCTAGGCTTTTCAAATTTTTATGGTCCTGTGGTGAGGTGCTGGGACTTTAAGCAGCCTCTTTCCTAGTCTTCTCGTGGTTCATTTTCAAATAACCCGAGACAATATGGCGATTGCCTCCTCCAGGTCCCTCTGCCCTGGGGTGCAGTCACATTCAGCCCTTGCAGGATCTTCCAGAAATACCCTTTATGTATCTTTGTGTACACCAGCAGGCTTGAGACAATGTGACTGTCAATCATCCCAGCAGGCTGTGTGGCAGTGAGTCCCTCACAGGTGACTTCAGTTTGGAAAGCTATTTTTGCCTGCATTAAAAACCGGACTGACTACTCCCCTTTGGAATTATTTTGTCTTATTTTTATAAAATGTTCCGTCTTTTCCTTCTTTGTGTATTGGCTGTATCTTTTAGCTTTGTCTCCTTTATCACTTGTCTGCGTGTTTCCTCCCCAGAAGTCTTCTTGAGCTGCCCACCTCATGAGTCGATTGTGGCTGGGGAATGAGATGGCCCAGCTTGGTAGGAGAGTGCCTGAAGAAGTCACAGGTCCTGAGCCAAACCCTAAAGGGCTGTGTGTCCAAGCTCTGCAGAAAGCATTTGCAGATTTAGCCCCCAACACGGTTGATTCAGTAAGCGCCATACACTGTGGCCTGTACTATGCTATGTTTCTTACTTCATCCTCAGGACCACCCTGGGAGTTGGGTCAAAGTGTCCCCATTTTGCAGACGCTGAAGCTTGGGGAGGGAAAGGGCTTGCCAAAGGTCCCCTGGAAGGTTGCTGAGCTGGGATTCAGCCCAGTCTTCTGGCACAACTCCCTCAAGTCCTCCATTCTTTGGCGTCGTCGCTGATTTCCATGCTCTAACTTCCCAGTTAATTAACCTCAACCTAAATGGTGCATTTCTGTATTTAATTTCCTTTTTTCTAAAAACAAGTTACCTATAATTTGAAACACTCTCTTACTTTAGAATATTCACTGGCCTAGTGAAGAATAATTAGCAAATGGAAATTTCCTGCAAGGAAAAAAAAAATCACTTGATAATAAGAAACACAATTCAGTTCTTTTCACTTGATCTTAGCCAAAAGGCCAAGAAGCAATAACAGTTCAGTTCTTTTGAAGCCAAGCTCTGTTTGTACTAGCCTGGCCATTCTCTTGGGGGAGGAGTCTCATTTCCTTGGAGCAGGTTTGTTGATCGACTTAGCAAGAGCTTCCATGGTGTACTATGTGCTAGGCATTCAGACCCTTTACAGATATGAACTCTTATAGCAGAAACCAATAATATCGTCCGCATCTTCCAGATGAAGAGACTGAGGTTCAGAGAGATCTATTTCTAAGTGGCACAGGCGAGACTTTAACGTGAGAAGTTCGTGTCCAGAGTCCGGGGATTTAAGCGCTGCACCAATTTCCTTCTTTCCTAACTCATATTCTGTGCTCTGGCAGGAAAAGGTAAGACAACAGTGTACAAGAGGGGACAGAAACAGGTGGGGGGGCCCAGGAGACCCGGCTGAAGCATTGGAAACCACATAGCCTGAGATGGAACCACCCTGTGTCTCCATCAACTCCTGAGCTGTTCCAGGAAGGGGATCAGTATCGTGGGCTCAGAAAGCAAGAGAAGGCCCCAGTCTTTGTTAGCTGACACCTCCAATCTGAAGCAAATTCATGTGAAGGAGGAACATGTTAGTTTTTCAGGTAACAAATATAACAAATGGCCTGCGCCTTTTATCCCCCACCACGTGCCTGGCTCTGCAGAGATATGATCTGGGTGTTCGAGTCTGAGTACAGCAGGTGATATTGAATCACTTTTTATAAGGAAATGGACCTATGTGTTGAGTTCACAGTCATGAAATGGAAAGAGAAAGAAAGAATTCCATTTTGCTTCTGCTTTTAGAATATATAGAATGAAAAGTGCTCTCAGTTCTGCCTTTATTCCCAGAGGGGAGCAGAGGGGTTATCAAAGCCTCGGTTTAAGCCCACATAATCAGGCTCTTCCCCACAGCGTCTGCTTCTGAGGTCTGTCGAGGATCCCCACGGCTTGCTTCCATTTCGCTTCTCTCCGGGTTCCGGCCTTTGAAACCATAAGGCAGGTCCCAGGAGGAAGAACGGGGTAAAACCAAAACGAGGAGACAAATTAGTTTGCAAGCTTCCTTTTAAAAAGTAGATAGAATGAGAGTTTTGAACAGGATCCTGTGATTGTGAGCAACAGATCTCCACCAAAGTTTCCTGGAAAATGCAGAAGATTCCAGAAGCCCGGGGCCACGTCTCTCTTTTGTTATCTCTGCTTTCCTCCTTCTCTCCCCTTCCTTGTCCTCTCTAGGCACTTCTGTGTGTCCCTCTGCCTATCTGCTCAGTATCTTCCCTCTGCCAACCAAATTCCCTGCTCTCTAGTTCCCAGGGAATAGACTCCACCTCCTCATAACATCAGCTTTTGTGTGAGTTTTTCTGATTTGTTTGGCATCCAGCACCCTTCACTTCAGCGTCACTGCTAACTCACTCACTCTTCCCATTACCCAGTTCCTAATTCCTAGGAGAGCTCTCTGAGAGGCCCATCTTTTCAGGACAGGCTGCATAAGCCACAGGCTAGTCTGTCTAGAAATTGGTGGCCTTTGGGCCAGTTGTCCATCACCCATCAGTGGTGGTCATTGGTATTAAATGGGTCTGCCTGGGCTGCAGAGACAGGTGCGGGTGGGCAGTTTCTCTTACAGGGCGTGTGGGTGGACAGGCCCCATGAATCAGTGAAGGACAAGGCAGGGGAAGAGAGTTAAAATGAGCACACTGCCCGCAGCCACACTTCCACGGTAACCTCAGTGTCCATGTCGCTGACCTCCCTATGCATTAAACGGCGATCAGTGTCTTTATGGCCCTTCCAGAACAAAATCCTTTGGATGGACTCCAAGATAGATGCTTTTGGTATTACGGTTGAGCAGTCTTACGAAGATGGGTAGGGGAAAATCTGTTGTTTTACCCCCTGAGAGCGTAAAGAGATGAAAATAATGGTCTGGTACACAGGAGAGAGCCCGGGGCCTTTTCGGTCAGGCAGATCCGGGTCATTTGCCATGTGCACCGAGTGTAACCGGTCTCCAACCAGCTGTCTTATCTGCAAACATAGGTAGCACAGTACTATCTACTTCATGGGGCTGTTAGGAGAACTTTTCTTAAGTACTTTTTTATAAGTACTTTAAAAAATGATTTTATGTATTTATTTGAGAAAGAGTGAGCTAGAGAGAGAGAATGCACATGAACTGGGAAGGGGCAGAGAAGTACGCTCCCTATTCCCGAGCAGGGAGCCCAACGTGGGGCTCAATCCCAGGACCCTGGGATCTTGACCTGAGCTGAAGGCAAATGCTTAATGACTGAGCCACCCCGGCGCCCACCAAGTAAAACACTTTTATGTACTAAAGTACTTTTCGTAGTACCTGGCACTTACTCAGTACTCAGTAAATGGTGTTAGTCAGCAGCCATACCCCTTTCCCAAGGACATCTTTCTGGCCTGAACTTGACTGCCGAGGGGCCATGACCATAGAGACTTGGTAAAGTCTATATGGCCTACACTTCAGTAAAGTATATTTATTCTCTAGCCATCTTTTAAAACCCTTGAGAACACCAAAAAGAATGACAACCAAAAGAGAAAACCCCTCTTCATTTTCAATCAACTGATTAAATAGCCACATTATCAGTCAGATGTTTTAGCTCTAAACAACAGAAATCGGTTCTTGCAGGTAGATGCAGAAAGAAGGCACACGGCAGAGGTACTGGTGGTTCACTGACTCGCTGGGAAAGCTAGAGAATCAGGGCCATGACAGGGAATGAATGGAGGTGGGAAGGGAGAGCCACAGCCTATGGGACCGGCCTACACAGCTGAATGGGATGTCTGGGCCAACACCCCACCAGCACTGGACCCTGATGCAGCCACAAAGTCCTGCTGGCATGGAAACTGCAAGGGCCAGCTGCAAAATACGTTCTTTGCTCTTCCGTGCTTTGGGGTTTTTGTTGTTATTTTTCAAGACTATCTTTTTTAGAGCAATTATAGGTTTACAGAAAAATTGAGAGGAAGGTACAAAGATTTCCCATCAACCCCGTGCCTGCACACCTGCACAGCCTCCCCGTTAACAACACCCCCCACCAGAATGGGGCATTTGTTACACTGGGTGACCTACAGTGATACACCATAATCACCACCCAGAGTCCCTAGTTTACCTTCAGGCTCACTCTTGGGGTTGCACATTCCACGGGTTTGGACAAACGTAGAATGTCATGTATCCACCATTACAGAATCGTACAGAGTATTTTCACTACCCTAAAAATCCTCTGTATTCTGCCTCCTGGTGTCTGGTGCTTTGCTTCCCTAACTTCCTCCCTCTAGGCTGAGTGGCAGCCATCTTGGCGCCATGCGGGGAGATGCTGCCAAGCACCTGAGGTTGGAGGCGCGGAAGGCTGGAGAGAGCCTGATTCTCGGATGACATTGCTGAGCAGCTGAATCCAGCCCTGGATGCCTCCCACCAGCCTTCCCATGATTTAGGTTGTTGTGATTTAAATTACGGTTAAGTATACTGCCGTTGTTGCTATTTAGAACCAAATGAACCCTGATATATTCCCCTTAAATAGCTGGCTCAAGCACCCTGACCTACAGCAGAGCTCCCCTTTTTGCCTGCTCACTGTTGGCATGGGAGCTTAAAATGGCCAGGTGACAGTCTCAGCTTCTAATTCAGTGTGACTATTGCTTTCTCCCCCAGGACTGTTCCTTCTTTGGATTTACAATTCTCTACATCAGTGGGGCCCTAAGTTAGGCGGAGCATAAGTAGAATTTTACAAGTGGTGGTGAGGCGTAATTCCTGTTTCTACTTTCCTGATTCCCAGATAGGTTTATACTCGCCATGGCTGAAATGGCACCATATATTGGTCACCAGTTTAGAGAATAAACTTTGTCTCGCAAGGGGACACTCTAACCTCACCTGCTTTAGTTTCCACTGAGGCTCCATAACTGAGCCTTTGACGTACTATCGCACTCCTCTGTTGTAGGCTGTATATGACAGTGGTTATGGGCACAGGCTCTGCAGCTACACTGTCTGGAGTCAAATCTCAGTCCCCCCCTTACGAACCAGGTGACCAGAAGCAATCTAGTAACCATCTTTAGAAACTGGTGTAATGAGGTAATTACTTGGCAGGGCTGTGATAAGGGTTACATGAACTGGCACATGTGAGGCTCTAAGAACAGTGCCCGGAAAATACTGATGGTCCCTGGTTTATGATGGATCAACAATTTTTCGGCTTTATAATGGTACAAAAGCGATACACATTCAGTAGAAACCATACTTTGAAATTTGAATTTTGACCTTTTTCTGGGCTAAGGACATGCGCTACGATCCTCTCGTCACGCTGGGCAACAGCTGCTCGCAGTCCTCCACATGATCATGAGGATGAACAACCGATACGCTGACCACCATTCTGTCCCACACGGCACTTCTATTTCTTATTTTCAGTAGTTAATCAGTTACATGAGATGTGCGAGAGTTTATTATAAAATAGGCTGTGTCTTAGTCAATTCCGCCCAAGCGTAGGCTAATATAAGTGTTCTGAGCATGCTTGAGGTAAACTAGGCTAAGCTGTGATGTTTTGAAGGTTAGTTGTACTAAATGCACTTCTGACTTATGATATTTTTGACTTACGATGGGTTTATTGGTACATAACCCCATCGTAAGTCAAGGAAGATCTGTAAATGTTAGTTGTCGTGACTATTCTATAAGGCCAGCTGCTTCTGGGTAATGGGAAATAAATCCTGCAAGTCTCATTGCTGTACTTCTTTCAGAGAACAGCAAATCCATTGGTCAGAACCAATGCTCTGTGGGATGCCGTGGATGTCAGGCATCTTTGTATCTAACAAGGGGGGGAGAATCATGGTGGACAGGGAAAATAATTCTGAACTCAAGAGCATAGATCTACTCCAGAGAGGACAGATTTCTGACTCCCCACTTGAAGGCTGGAGTCCAATGTTACCAAGGGGAAGAGGGATATGTCAGTTGGGCTCCTGAGGATATGGTACCATATTAGGACTCCATGTTGGTGAACACCGTGAGCAAGCTGGGCACTCAGAAATGGCTAAAGTCAATAGCAGGAGAGAACGGCAGCTCATGATGTAGGAATATTTCTCATTCTACCATCACAGCCAGTGATGGTTGTTCAGGAGCCTATTGAATAAGCCCTAGGGTACGGGAGGAGGGTGACTAAGTCTCAGAGCAAGTAATTTCAGCTATCTATTAAAATTTTCCTCTTTGGAAGGGACTTTTGGGTAAACATTTACATGGGACACTGATAGCCTCACATTTCTGAACCATTCTCAGGGATCTACCATCCGTTCCTCCAAACCTTCTTACAATCAGTCCTCCAATCTTATGCTTTCTTAGTCCCTGACCATTCAACCACATCACTGGCCACTGTTAATGAAACAGAATAGATCTGAAATCAGGCCACGTCTCCTTCTAAGAAAAGTGCACTAGTGACCCTCTTGAAATTCTGCCTTCTGGAGTGATTTTCTTTCCCGATTGTCCTTCAGGACAACCCCGAGTACGAGTACGGCTGCCGTGCTGCACCATCCACTTCCACTGATGTCATTGTAACACACAGAGCCATCTCTCAAAAAGACTTTCCCTCCCTCCTCATCTAAGACCATAGGAGTGAATTGAAAAAGACCTGTCATGGAGAAGGTTCTGCTCCTGTGACTCTGGTATCTTTAGGGTCTTTCAGCCTGCACTCTACATGACATTCCTTCTCCTGATGACTTGCTAATGGGCATGCTCAATTTATGGCCAGGAGAGGGTCAGCTCTCACCTTTCAATGACGGGCAGGCCAGGTTGCTTGGGAAAACCATGTAAATAAAGGTGCATACATTTCAGAAAAAGATAATAATCCCTTGAATCGTATACAGCAGGGATTGGCAAACTTGTTGTGTAAACGGCCAGAGAGTAACGATTCTGGGCTGGGTGGGCCATACTCCTCTTTGACATGATAGTGTTAAAGTTGCCATAGATAATATGCATTTATGCTCATTTGTATGGACGCTGAAATTTGAATCATATATAATCTTCACATCATAAAATGTTATTCTCTTTCTCAGCCACTTAAAAATGTAAAAAAAAAAAAACACTCTTGTTTGCGGGTTCTACAAAAACATACAGTGGGAAGGATTTGACCTGTGGGCCAAAGGTTGCCACCCACTGGTGTAGGATATTAGATTTCACAAAAGGATTTCATATACCCAAACGTACCTCATTTGTTTCTGAGACCAACGCACTGAAGTAGATAGAGAAGAAATTATTTACCCCATTTTACAGAGAAGGAGAAAGTCTCGGAAGGCCAAGCAATGTATTATGGATTACAGTTAATAAGAATTACAGACTAGATCTGACCCTAGTCTCCAGAATCCACTACTCTTTTATTTTCCATACTCCCTGGTAGATACCCACTTTTATAACAAGTTTTGGAAAAAGCTATCAGCTCTTGGCGACATATACCCAAGGAAGGGGCTGCTCCTGGGGGTATAAGGAGAGCTCTCCTAGCTGGGGGTTTGTTAGTACTCAGTCTATGTGACGTTCAGAAGTGGTTTATATTCACTGTGAGGAGGTCTGTGAGAGAGAGAGAGAGAGAGAGAGAGAGAGAGAGAGAGACAGAGAAATATATCTCCTGCTGCTCTCTAGTGCCAGAAACTTGACCTCAGGAAGCAGGCCCCAAGGGCTTCGAACCTCCTCTGAACGCTCTTGTTATAGTAGCCCCATAGCGCACCCAGCATGGGCCATCTTGGGACGACCTGGTCTGTGGTTTTTGTTTTTTTCTATCTATTATGTATCCCAAAGGCCCAATACAAAGAGAAAAGAAAAAGAGAGAAAACAAGAGAAAGTGAGCTGCAACGTGTGGATTTGTGCCTCACCCATACTATAGAAATATGAGTTTTTTACTTGATACACTGCCTACATGTTGGGGCCCATGGTTTAAATACCAACTTCTCCTCAGACGTGGACCTCCAAGTCGGAGAATAGTGAGATTTTCATTCAATTAGGAAGTTATTTTACATTTGAAGTTAACGATTTATTAAAAAATAAAAAATTAATACAACAAAAAAATAAAAGTCTACAATATATAGTGTATATATATTATATGTCTGTCTATCTATCTATCTATCTAGTCTATGTACGGTATAATTATATGTGTTCCCAAGTAGAGCAAGATTTAAATGCATAGGGACTTGGGTGTTAAGGTTTCCATAACAAAATACCACTGACTGAATGTTTAAACAATATTTTCTAACCCGTTCTGGAGGCTGAGAAGTCCAAAATCAAGGTGGTAGCCTTTCTGGCTCCTGGTGAGAGCTCTTGTCCTGGCTTGCAGATGACCCACTCCTGGCTGTGTCCTCATGAGGAGAGAGCCCAAGCGCTCTGGGGTCTCTTCTTCCAAGGGCACTAGTCCCATCAGACCAGGGCCCCGTGCTCATGACCTCTAACCTTGACAACCTCCCAAAGGCTACATATTCAAACACCATCACAATAGGGCTTAGGGCCTCAACATACGAATCTGGGGGAGGACATAAACATAACATAGGCACCACTTTCAATAAAGCCTAAGAATATGAACATTGTTCCTTTTCTCTCAAACTTAGGGGGAAAAAAATCATCCAACCATTCACTGATTAGCTGGTTATTTTAATTTTATTTTTGAGCACCTACTAAGTGCCAGATCTTCAATCTTTCAGGGATTAAAAAGCCTCAGGACTCACAGAGCTCCCTGCAACCCAGAGTAGACATCCTTTCACTGTCTTTCTCATTGGTTCTCATTATCACCTATTCTTTTTCATGTGTAGTTATTGAATAAATTGCCCAAGAGGTTTTAAATATTTTTTCTTAGATCTCCACCTTTCTTCTAATGTGGCTCAAGATACAGAAAGCAACAACTGCTATGGGCACCCCATGCTTCCCAGTGTGACTTCTCAGCAACTCTGTTTTTGCAATTAGTTTTTACCTCCTCAAAGGAGAGGGCCTCTCTGCCCACAGGTACCATATTTGGCTGTTAGGTGTTTAATAATTAATTACTTGGAGTTAAAATTTTTCTCCTTATTAAATCTAATAGGCATTTATAAGGATTGATTCAGATTTTAAAATGACCATACTCTTTTCCCAAATAACATAAATTTTAAGCACACAACCTATATTACATTAGAAGTTATGTTTAGGGGCACCTGGGTGGCTCAGTGGGTTAAAGCCTCTGCCTTCGGCTCAGGTCATGATCTCAGGGTCCTGGGATTGAGCCCTGCATTGGGCTCTCTGCTCCGTAGGGAGCCTGCTTCCCTCTCTCTCTGCCTGCCTCTCTACCTGCTTGTGATCTCTCTCTGTCAAATAAATAAATAAAATCTTAAAAAAAAAAAGAAGTTATGTTTAAAACAGAAATATAAAGTGGTGTCCCATAGTCGCCACCACCCTGACAGAAACAGGGTTAGAAACTCCAGCTCTGGGAGGATAATGAAGAGGGTTGTTACGGTTCTTCCATAGTAATGTGAGAAAAGGGAGAATGTACCCAGACCACAGTCCTTCTCACGTACACAGGTCACTGATTCATTCCCTCCATCTGTGCTCACAAGTCTCCCTGTTGGGCCTTCCCAGCCATGGTGTCATGGTGTCAGTCATGGCACACTTTCAGGCACAGTCGGCAGTGGGGAGCATCACATGTACTTGTTATTTATATGGCTTTTAAGTACGTAGATAATTTTCTTTTTCCATAAATTAAGGTAGATTGAGATATTTTTCTCAATACCATCCCTGGAGGAAACAGGAGCAGTAAGGCATGATATGTAAGAACACTCTGGTTCTATACTCCCTAAGCTCTCAGCCAAGCTACACCAAAAACAAGTTGAACAACTTCAGTCAAGACAACTGAAATTAATAAGCCTCCATTCTTCATCTATAAAATGGGGGTTATAATAGGATTGTAAATTATTTAGGTCATAAAAAAATTTCAGCTATAAATTATGAGAATTAATTCAGAACATGAATAAAAGAGTAGAGTGTGTGGCATATAGTAAATATCCTATAAAGTGGAGCTAAAATAACACTATTCAAAACTACTACTACTGTTAATTATTATTATTATTACTACTACTACTACTGAGAGACCATCTAATGCAGTGGTTAAGAAAGAACGTTTAAGTTCAAATAAACCTGGTCAAATCTAGCTCTGCCACTTACGAGTTCTGCAATTCCAGGTAACTTAACTGCTGTTAGCCTCGGTTTCATGATATCAAAAAAGTACATAGAGCATTATGGATGTTACATGGGCAATAAATCACATATACAAGAAATATAAAGTGATGAATAGTGATTGTTTAATAAATGTTATCAGTGATGATAATGATGGTAGTGCTTTCTTAAAAGTGGAAGGGAGGGAGGAATTGTGTTTAGGAAGGTCAGATCCATAATCCGTTTGGTTAAGAAAATGTATTATTATTATTGATAAGGGAGTGGCTATCATAACCGGTTTGAGACATAATGAGTATATAAAGACGTTATCAACTCTTCACACAATTCCAAATCTCCAGAGAAACCTGGTGTCCTGAGACAAACTGGGGCTCCCTGTGTATAGCTCAGAACTGGGAGTTGATTACTTAATGATATAAAGAACACACAATATTGAAGAAAGGAAGGAAGAAACATTAGAAATTATGTAGTCCAAATCTTTCATTTTTTAAGTGAGGAAACAGCCCCAGGGAGATAAAATGATTTGCCCAAGGTTAAGATCAGGTACTTAATTTTTAATGCGTAGTCAGTCAGGCTTGGTTAGAAGAATGCATAAAATAGGGGCCTAGTTTGCATCTCTATTTCTGTGTTTGTGTATAGGCATGACCCTAGGTGGGTTTTTTTTTAATATTTATTTGAGGGGGGCACAAGTTGGTGGGAGGGAGAGGGGAAGAGGGAGAATCTCAGAAGACTCTGTGCTGAGGACAAAGCCCAATGCGTGGGGCTCCATCTCACGACCCTGACCCCGAGATCTCATGAGCAGAAATCAAGAGTCACACGCCCACCCAACTGATTCACACAGGTGCCCTGACTTTAGGCTTTTGATTAAAGATTGCACTGACCCATCAACTGAAAACTAAGAGAAAGAAAGAATTATCAGAATCTTTGAAGCATCTGGGTGTTTCATCCGTGGTTTTTAGTACACAGGTTACAAGAGATGGAATATTAGTATTTACTAAGTACCCACTAAGTGCCAATCACTTTTATATAAAAACATCTCACATGAACTCCATAATAATCCTGGAAGGAGCTATACCCACTAGAGTTTGGTGCAGAAAACAGAAACTACTCTGGCTATTTTAAATAGAAAGGGAATCTGGCACCTACAAAAGTACTGGAAGGTCTCAGTGAGCAAGCTTCAGACAAGACCTCCAAGAATAATGGCTCCCCAAATACCACCATCGATCTAACCTGCCATGAGAACTGTTCTCTCAACTACAATAGTAGTCTGGAAGCTGCCCCCCTACTGTAGACTCTAAGAGCCTTCCATCAAAGCCGGGCATCTGGGACATGACTCCAGCAAGGCCAGGTGGCCCCAGGGCTGTGCTGCAGCTGGTAGATCACAGCAGTGAGAGTTGAAGCCCTCCTGCCTGTTTGTCCACGATTCTGAAAGTTGGCTTGAAGGTTGTACATCTGATTGGTTGCAGCCAAGTCGCATCAAGATCTTGAGCTGCAAGGAGTCTAACGAATATAGTTTTTAGCTTTTTAAGGTTTTGCGAATCAGGAAGCCATATTGGAAGGAAGTTGCAACAAATGTCAGACAGGTCAATATCCACTTTTGTAAAGCCAATATTTTGAGAGGTTAAAGAGCTAACCCAAGGAAGGTTGCGTACCAGTTCGTAAAAGAAAGAAAAGAGATTCAAATTAACATCTTCTGCCTCTAATGCTGTCTGTGCTTATGTCCTTAGCAGTAGGTTGGTATCTCTGGTATATCATTTACCACATTGGGTAAGTTATATACTCACTCATTTCCCTTGATTAGGAGATCCCTTAAGGTAGAGACATGTTGTGATTGATTATTACATTCAGGGCCTCCCAAATGTTCATGCCCTTGTGCAATCCCCTCCCCCACTGACTCTGGGCTTCGGAAGGTTCTGACCTCTCAAGGAGTCCTAAGTGTCACAGAGGGGGAAATGAGTACACTAGAAAAGGACAGACATAATTAGTACCCTTATTCTTGTTAAGAGACATGCTTGTACATGGAAACAAACCACCAGTCTAGAGAAAAGTCCTCCAACAGGCAGTGCAATTTTAATTAGTTGAGTATGGAGACTAATTAATATGCAAATGAAGAGCTTACCAATATTAATCATCTGTTTTACTAGGCAGCTTTTACTAAAGAGTTTCTAACGAGTTTGCAAATTAAGTTTCTTTGACGTTAAAAATCAGCTAAACGCCTGTCTGAGAATAATCTCTTCTAATTCAAAGGCAGGAAGGGGGGATTTTTTTTTTGGATGAAAAACAGCAATGTTTAAAACCAATTCCCATGTTGGCAAGCACTGTGCAAGAGTTCGGTATCGAGCCTTTCCAGGCTCTAATTGAAACCATTTCGGCAAAAGAGACACCAGAAAACAGTTGGAACAAGAGACGAATAGGAGTCGTGGCGATTTAAAGATGCATGGCCTAAAAAGCTACATCGCAAAATTTGTTAGTGACCGGCACTGTTAAAACCCAAAAGAGGTTTGAACCCACATTTTTTTAAAACTCCTCTTTATGGCCCTACGCATACTACTCTGGTTCTCTTTTCTTGGAAATGTTGAAGATTGGGTTGGACCTTGATCTTCAGGGATGATTTGAAATATGAGGTAGATTACAAGAAGTTCCTGTGGTCACTTCTGTTTTAGGATTCATTTTCCTCTGGTTTGTCTGGAAGTGCAGGGATTTGGGCTCAACTGCGTTTTCAATGTTTTCAGGGTCCACTAGCTCCATTATCGTGCTATTCAGCCATTAATACAAAACAATCCAATCCAAGTTAGTACGATACTGTTAATTTCCCTTCTTCCAGGCAGAATGTCAGAAAAGAAATTCTGTAAAGGAGACAATAGACCAAATGCACAACTGAAACACACAGTTGCCCTTAAAATGATGTTTTCTGTCCCACTGTATCTCTATGGAGAGTCAAAGGAAGTTCTGAAGTGATACACTTTCAATCAGCTCAGTGTGCTTCTTCTCAAATCTTGCATCTCTGCTTCCTGCCCCGCCCTCCTTTGTAAGTAGGCTCCATACCCATGGTGGAGCCCAACGTGGGCCTTGAACTCAGGACTCTGAGCTGATATCAAGAGTCAGATGCTTAACTGACTAAGCCACCCAGGCGGCCCTGCTCCCTTTTCTATAGCTGTCAGCTGAAGGTTACCCTAAGGCAGGCTGGACACAATTGTTATCGGTAATCTCTCATTCATTAATTTGTTCAACACTTACTTATTGGTGGGGTTGAACCTAGGTGCTGAGCACCTCCCACCATATCAGGTGCTTGTGGGATGCAAATATGTAGGATCAGCAGCCTCAAGGGGCTTACAGTCTACTAAGAAAACAAAACGTGTTCCTAGTAACCCCAAATCAGATGAATCACGTGATAAAATAACACTGTATTTTTCATGTGCTTGCCGCAAATGACTGAACAATCTTATAGAAACACCATGACTCGATCTCTGAATATATACAGCAGAGATAGTGAGACACATCGGAGACAAGGATACGACTGGTGACTTAGTACTTTTAAGTTTAAAGTGGCTAATGCAGTGAATACTAGAGACTGTTCTCACTTTCTCCATCTTAGGAAGAAACCTTTCTTCAGTCCATGGATATGTTTACCCGTTGACTGGCAATGATGATGAGCCAGTGAATGTCAGTCACCTCAAGACGGTCAGTCCAGGAGCTCTGAATTGTTTAGTTCAGTCTCTGTTAAATAGAAGCCTTATTTCTTTTGGTCAGTGCCTATGCTAAATGTCATGGCTGGTGGAAAACACTGTGAGGTTGAGATTCATTGAAATTCATGGCAAAAAGAAAGAAAGTCCTTAATCAAAGGCACAAGATAGATTTTGCAAGGAAATATCCGCCAGAAAATTAATCCAAAACGCGCTTTGGTTTGGGCTTCCGTGCAAGTGTGACTTGGCGGCAGGTCTGGACTCGAGGTTCTGGGAGTGCAGGAGTGGAAAATGGAAATGGCTCATCCGCACCTGCCCTTCCTCCAGAGATTTGGCTCATCCTCTCCCGTGACCCAGAAGGCCAGTTTACACTGGGAAAGAAGGCTGCAGGCCACCCTGTCCCCGATGCCCAGGCTCCAGCAGCCTGGTGCCGCAAGTCACTGTCACTGAAACTTTACTGTTTTACAGATAACTATATGGGGTGTATGGGGTGTATCTCTGTGGTCGGTGTGAATTCCGATCTTTCACTCTAGAACAGCTCTGCTCAACAGAACTTTCTGCAGTGACAAAAATGGTCTATAAATCTCAGTCTCTGATACGGTAGCTGCTAAGCACTTGTGGCTATGGAGCGCTTGGAATGAGGAACTGAATTCTTCATTTTATTTATTTTTAATTAATTTTAATTGAAATAGCCTCCTACGGCTGGTAGCGACCATAATGGCCAGTATGGCCCTTATGAAATAACTTCATCCACTTGGATTTCCATGAATAGAAGCAAATAAATGATCACCCTATGACAATGGCACAGTTTTGACTTAGGAACATGAACTAATTTTATTTGTGACATAAACAGAATGAATAAGTATCTGAAAGATTTTTTATTCCCAGTATTCATCTCAATACCCAAATATCAAGATAAAAAGAAAATAATTTAGAAGAGTAGCTTTCTTACCCCATGACTACCTACGTGTTTGGAATATCAGTAGATAACCATACCGTCAGACGTCTTCATGTCCTTGGTCAGCATTTATGGGCAACTGAAAGTTACACATTCTGATCAAGGGAATTCAGAGGAAAATATTCAGCCTTTCTGCTATTGATAAAGAAAAGTAAAGCTTTAACCTCCGCTGTCTAGATTCAATATGTAACTGACCAACTACTTTTTTGTTCTCCATCATGCATCTTTGCCTCCCATGCTTAGCCATAGACAAATAAGATTGTAATTTATTAATCTCCCATCTTAGAAGCAACCTTAATGTCTTAAGGTCCTCTAACCAGGACAAAAAATTATGAAAATAGAAATATAGTAGATATTGGGTGCTGGGTGGCTCAGTTGTTAAGCATCTGCCTTTGGTTTGGGTCATAATCCCGGGGTTCTGGGATTGAGCCCCACGTCGCGCTCCCTGCTCTGTGAGCCTGCTTCTCCTTTCTCCCTCTGCCTGCTGCTCCCCCTGCTGTGCTCTCTCCCTCTCTTCAGTCAAATAAATAAAATCTTAAAAAAAAAAAGAAATATAGTAGATATAAGTAATATTAATAACTTCTAGATAATTAACGTTAAGTGCTGTCTGGATTGGACTCAAACAACGTGGTGACATGTCTACACTGGAGCTAAATGTGTCATTACTTGAAAATTATGGAGTCAAGTACTGTTGATGATGTGTTCTAATTAGAAGAAATAAAGACAACCAGCTCCTGAGTGTACGGTGATAGATAGGACACTAAGCACAACTAGTACAAAGCAGCTCTGAATCCAAACAATTTTATTTTAGGTTTTATGATATCCCGAAATTTAACGCACAGTTCAGGTCTGGGAGAATGTGCCCCCAATATCTGCAACAGAAGTGGAAGCCACGGGTGAGTCAGTGGGTCTGATTCGGAAGACGGGAAGTAAGCACTTCTGAGCCTCTTTCCTCCAACCCATGTTGGGCAGCCCTCCACACACAACTCGCTAATATTTTGTCACTTTTAAATCTGCCGCTATCCATGAATATGGTTTAGACTAGACTGAAAAACGTAGTTTTTTTAGGTCACCAGAGGCTTCCGCCAAACTCCAGGCATGAGCTTGAGAGCAGCTGCTCCCCCGGTTGCATGAATATGGCTCCTGGCACATCAACCCCCTTGTTTATACAGCCTGCCTTACTTCACAGGATTCTTGTGAGAATCAAATGACATCCCTGGAGAGTTAGACTCCTGCTGTCGGATAGAAAGAGCTGTCAGATGATCAAAAATACCCGAATTCTAATCCTGGGATTTGACTGAATTGGAGTTTCCGTTTTCTTATCTGCGGATTGAGGGTAGGAGTGCCTGCTCCGTGTATCTCATGGAGTTGCTGTGTGAACTACATGAGGCACTTTGTAGTTCCCATTCTGTAGGGACAGAGATTTCCGGTCACTGTTTTCCAGATGAGATTCATTGACTTTTCTCTTGTCCCTCTGTCACTGGTTGCACATTGATGCAAAATGATTGGCTGGGATTAGTGGTGCGGTCTGTGAAGGTGAAATTGAGTGAAATGGGAAGAAGCCTCAACGCCCCAAATCCATGGCCTTGACTTCATTAGGCAGGCGTGATATTCATCACTGTGACCTATCTTTAGTCAAATGCAGCCTTCTGACCTTTTGCCAGCTTAGCCCTGCTGTCGGCCGCTGAGGGAGGCCCAGGTTGCCCACATTGCAGATTATCTCGGGGATATTTTTGAAGGACTATAAAACAAACCCCTAGTCCTGTAATTTTACTTCCAAAAGCAAAAAAAAGCTTCCAGATAATGAGCATTTTGCTCTAATAAGAAATGTGGGATTGATTAGGTTCAAACTGTTAACAGACATCCTTATGGTTAATGAAGCAGCATTGAAAATACCTCTTGATTCTCTGGAAACTTAAATCATACAAAGGCAGCAAAGAGCAAGAAAAGAACTGGAGGTGGGATAGAATAAACTGTCTGCTAGTTAATATCCTCAAGATAATGAACAAAAAATGTTTGTCCTTTGAAAAGTTAACATTTATTGAGAGTTAGCTCTGCAGTGGGCAAGCAATAAACTTGGATGATTATTGTTAAAACATTCTTTGGATAACATGTTTTTCTGTGAATCTTGAGTGGGGGACGGAAGCTTCTGCCATTTTAATTCCTTTGTTAATGTCTTTATGAATGCAATTAACACTTCATTCACGCTTCTTTGTTTCTGGATCCCATTAGGATGTGGTTTATGCCAGTTTCTCTCTCCCAGGAGACAGCCCGCATCACACAACACTTCACTCAGCTGTGTGGCTGAGCACTGACAAACTCAATTTACCAAAGGCAAGACTGAGTTGACACCATGCTGCGGCAGTTGTCCTGATGGGAACAAATGACTCATTTCATTCCAAGGTGGAACCCACCTTCTCTGAAAAGTGCGCTTGCACACAAGAGTAGGGGAGACGAGACAAGTTGGTAGAGAAAGCCTCCTGGCTTGACACAAAGTAACATCCCGGCAGGTCGAGAAGAGCTAAGCACCAACTCCTTAAAAAGGAAAGCTCCCTATTGTAAACGCCACCCACCGGCTGTCTTGAGGTCACACCACCTCCCTCGAACATTTGGTGAGGGCTGATTAGGTAGAAAGTCAGGGAAGAGCCCAGGAGTAGGGGACACAGTCTCTCCCCGTCTGAAACTTACAATGAAATGAGAGGCAGGAGATACAAATGACAAATGTATCAGCAAGGGTGCAGGCAGCAGAGCTGAGCTCTGAATGGGTGAAGACCATAAGAACATTAGGAATTCAGGCCTTTGTGCCGTGGGGAGGGGGGTGTGGGAGGGAGATTTTCTGAGGAGCTGGGACTTGCCATCAAGCAATTCCCCCATGGCCCTGCTACAGAGCCTGAGCCCACCCCAGAAAGAGGAGAGGGTGGGAAGAGTCGCAGGGAGGGAGGGGAGAAACAGGCATTAGCAAAGATGCAGAGGTGTAAAGTGAGTAAGAGGGTTCGTGTTCATGAGAAATTATTTTCCCTTTATATTAAAGTCTCTCCTCCAATTGATGGCATCATTTCTATTTCAAATATCAGTGTGATATTTGCTTAACAGCCAAAGGCACTGCGGATGAATATATCTGAATCTTACTAAGATACTGTACAGAAGGAGGTGGAGGAGGTCTGAGGGGACGTCAGAGACAAAGAAAGCAGAAAGGAGGCCCTGCCCATCTTTGGGGTGACACGTTTCCTTAAATGAAAAAGAATTAGAGGCCCTCTCTCTGTGCCATAATTTTAAGTTTGGTTGTTTTGTTTTGTTTGTTTCTGACAAAGACAAAAAAGAACAGAATTTCTAAGAATCAGTATGAAGCATAAAATATTACCAGGAGAGAAAGTAAAACAGCCTATAGCCCCCAGTCATCCCTGCCTGACATTCAAGGTGTGTGAATAAATCAAAGGATTCTATTTGTGGTTTTGCCATGACTCAATGATATGCAGATTGCTTGTTTTCTTTTTTCGGAGTTTCTTCAAAAATCTAGCACATGTTCCATTAGTTATATACATCCTGATGACCAAGACATATCTCCTGTCTTTTCGGCCAGACCTGGGCTATCCACACCTACGACACCTACACCTACGTCACCGTCACCGTCACCGTCACTGCATTCTATTCTAATAGGGTCCGTTTGCATCTCTGCCTATGGGTCGCCCTAGAACATAAAGTGTAAAGCATTACCCACCCCAGTCATGCCCTGGCACCATTTTGCATTAGGAAGGGTTATTTTTGTTTACATTTCATCATATGTGACTGCTCTTCGTCGGAAAAATGGCTTCCTGTACTACCAATGGTTCTTGGCCAAAGAACAATTCACAAGAAACGTTACCACTGATTCTAATCAAAGGTTCAAGTACATTGGGGTCGTCCTAGGAGGAGCTGCTGTTCCTTTTCTCTAAAGCAAATAGGTGTCAATGGTTAGTTGCAGAACTACTCTGTGATTTATTGTATAATAATGCGTTAGAAAAAAAAAACAATGCATTAGAATTACTAATTTAATGTCCAAACATTAAAAGGCGAAAGAAAAAAAGGAGATGCTCTGTGTATATAGAGGTGTATAAGGGGGTACTCTGGGGTTCAAAAAAAAAGATCTTTATCTGAAGTGAAGTCCTGTGCTTGTGTGTATTGTTTTTTGGGTTTTTTGATAGAAAAAAGTCACTCTTCCTTCCCTGGCCTCAAGCCACTAGGTAGCTATGTAAAACATACCCGAGGTCTGTGTTTTGGGGCCTTTGAGAAAGATGTAAATGTGTGAATATGATGGAAGAGGTTTTCTTTTCTCTTCCCCTCACAGGAATGGTCTGACAGCCCCAGGCTGGAGAATGTGTCTCTCCCAAGTGCTCTGTCACCCTGGTAACCATGGAGACCATGACGATCGATTAGATGCCATCTGATCTCAACCTCATAAAAAAAAAAAGGCAGCAGATGGCAACCAGGCCACTAGACCTGTCTCAAGAGAGACGCAAGGGAAGAGAGAGAAAGGGAAGGAAGGAGGGGAGAAAGGAGACAGTGCGGGGGTGGACTGGTATGGGGAGAAGAAAGCACAGGGGCAGCTCAGGGAAATGAACGTTTTAGGAAAAAAAAAGCAGAAACAGAAAGCAAGGAAAGCAGGAGTAAGGGAAAGAGGACAAACGTTGAAAAAAAGGAAATTAAACCTGACCACGCAATCCAAATCCCTAGTGATGGCGGGTGGGGTGGGGGGCGGGCCGGAGAGCCAGAAGACAGGCAGAGAAAACCCAACAGAAAGCAATGAGCGCTCTCCCAACTTTCTGCTTGTGTTAGTAGGGCTCAGAAGGCTGTGGCATCTAGACCCCACGCCTCTCTGAGGGTCACGCACAAGCTCGGGCTCCCAGCTCTAGGCTCTGCTCAGTTGGGATTTGATACATCTCCCCAAGAATGCCGAGGCCGGGCTGTCAGAATGCACGCCCCAGAGCAGACGGGGTCTCCCAGGGGCCTGTCAGATGGTGCGATGCGACGGGACCTGTCACCCCTTCGCCAGCAGTGTTCTGCTTACCCTTTAAAGGAGCAAGTGATGACCAGGTCAGCAGATACCCAGGGAAACAGAACAGTTAAGTCAGTGCTGGTAACTCGGGCGTCTGGGCCAACGGCCCAGAGTAACACAAGGGCTAGTATTGAGAACGTGTCGGTGACGGCGTGGCCATCACACACCGTGCTAAGCATCGTAGATTATTTTATATAGGTTATTTAATGCAAGCAGATAACAATGCTATGAGACAGGTGCTGTTATTATCCACATTTTATAGACAGGAACTGGGTTTGGAGAGGTTAACTCACCTTCATTAAGGGCACACCTAGAATACAGAAGGTAAGCAACAGTTGACCTGTATAGGGAGAGGTTAAGAGTTTCCGTTGCTCTTGCTTTTTTCTTTCCCTTTCTAAATTTTAAACTTTTTGCAGATTACAAAACATAAGACATGGTCGATGTAGAAAATAGTTTAAAGCAAAAGAAAGCAAAAAATCCCATTCAAGATAAGAGTGTGGTTTGTATACTACAGAGCATTTTCTATAGGTATATACATTTTCATAGGGATATCTTTATATGCACACATATATAGAGATACAGAGATCTCTCAATATAGATGTAGATATATATCTATCTCACATATTTTAACCAAAGATAGTATTAAACCTTAAATATTTGGTTTTAAATATTAATTATTATTAATATTTAATATTATTTGGGTGGGGAAACCCACCCTTTCCCAACGATATATCACAAACATCTTTCCATACTTTTAACTATTCTATTTCATCTTATTTAATGACTACATAGCATTCTACTGTTTAAAGGTACCATAATTTATTTAACTACTTCCTAATTAACTGATTTTTAGGCTTTTGTCACTATAAAAAATGCTGTGGTGATCATTCTTCCATGTACACCTTTTTCTATATTCCTCTGATTTTTCCTTTAGGATGAAAACATAATTGCTAAATCAAAGGGTATCTTTTCATAAAACTTTTCAGTAGAAATGTAACATATATACGCCAAATGAATAAATCTTAGGTATATAGTTAGTTAAATTTTACATATCTGTGTACAACTGTAACGTCTACCTAGGATCAATGTATTAAGCGTTTGCAGATCCCCGGACTGCTCCTTTGTGCCCCTTCCTAATCGGTACCTACTCTATGTCCTTGAACTTCTTATAAATGGAATGACAGGGGGCATACTTCTGTTGTTGCTGGCTTCTTTCACTCAATGTGATGTCTGTGATAGTCATCCAGGCTGTACGGATAGCAGTAATTCACCCTTTATGTTGTTGTGCAGTATTTTATTTTTTTGAATATACTACAATTTGATTCATTTTGCTGTTGCTGGACAGTTTGACCATCAAGAATAAAGTTGCCACAAACACTTCTGTACTTGCCTTTTGGAGGACATACGTACACATTATTTTGAAGCAAACTAGAGGTGGAATGAGTAGGTCACGGGGTAGGCATGCTTTCAGTAGCTTTCAATGCCGGCTAAACATTTCTTATAGTGTTTTGTTTGTTTTGTTCTACAGTTGACGCTTGAACAACACAGGTTTGAACTGCACGGACCCACATATGCACAGGTTTTTTGCAGTAGAATACGCAGTAAATGTATTTTCTCTTCCTTACAATTTTCTTAATAAAATCTCCTTTCTCTAGCTTACTCTATTGTAAGAATACAGTAGATGATGCATAATAACATACAAAAGATGTGTTAATTGACTCCTTGGATGACGGGTAAGACTTCTGGTCAATAGTGGGCTACCAGTAGTTAGGTTTTAGGGGGAGTCCACAGTTATACACAATTTTCAACTGTGCGGGAAGTAGGGGCTTAGAACCCCTAACCCCCAACAATGTGGGGGTTCAACATTGTTCGAGGGTCAACTGTACTTTTAAATTGGCCTCCAAACAGTTGTACCAATTTGAACTCCAGCCATCTGGTGTTATGAGAGCGTCCCTCCCTCACACCCTTACCAACCGCGAGCAGGCTTTTCCATTCTTACTCTTTGCCAATCTGAGTGATTAAATGCTATTTGATTGTTTACGTCATATTTGATGACCGGGTATACTAAATAATTCTTGCTAGATTACCAGACATTCTTATTTCTTCTTTCATAAATTGCCCATACTTGTCATTGCCCCATTTGGTATTAGCTTCAGGATAAGGCAAAAAGGTGAAACATAATCCATATGGCCTGTACAAATTCACCGGCTTTGTCAGAAACTACGTTGACATTTACGACCAGAACAAATTTACATTCTTCGCATAAGTTGACATCCTCCTCTATATATTTCAGAAGGAAGCTAACATTTACAGAACACCTCTTACTGAGCACGTTGACTTTAGGACAGCCCTATTCATTTAATTTTTTATAACTTCATTTAATTTTAGTAGTAGCATTTAATTTTCACAAAAGCACTAAGAGGCACTTAATATCCTGCTTATTTTTATGAATGTAGAAATCGAGGCTCACAGTCACACAATTATTTAAGTGGAAGAACGGAGATTTAAACCCAAGACACTTGAAGTCCAAAGTCTGTTTTCTTTCCACAAGATACCATTGCTCAGGGAAGTGACACTCATTTTTATTTTTCCACTTTGGAAACTCTAAGAGGGTTCCTGAATTCCATCCTCAACACACATATACTATTCTACCATGATATATTTGTTGCTTGAGTATCTACGACCCCTGTATAATTTTTCATTTTTTTTTAACTCTGTACACTGGATTACCACTTCATATGGCAAAGACGTTTGTAATATTTGTTATCTAGAATGTGCAAATCAAGTGCATGTATTGTGGATTAGACAGTCTTTTAGTTATAAGGGACAAAGTAATGAACAAGACAAAAATCTCTCTGGGCTCACAAAGCTTCCTTTCTAGAGCTAGTGAGACAGTCTTTTGAGTGGCCAAGTTTTTAGC
Source organism: Nasua narica (assembly GCA_028533885.1). Lineage (NCBI taxonomy): Eukaryota > Metazoa > Chordata > Mammalia > Carnivora > Procyonidae > Nasua > Nasua narica. The sequence goes on along the minus strand of CM052798.1, from coordinate 87,534,257 downwards.
ACTATATTCCTATATTCATGCTCTTGGGGAAATTTGCATTTGAGGTCCTTCATCTCTGTCTTTACTCCTGAGGTAACAATAGCAAACAGCAGAGATTTGGGGGATGTATTTCAGATGGGGAGGGAACACTTTTTTCCAATTCCATGAAGGCTTCCATTTTTATTTAGACAAAAAACGGACTTTGGCTTCCCCAAATTTAAATGACTTTCCTCCAGCCCACGCTGTTCCACTGGGAACTGTATGATTATTGTCAGAGCCTCCAGAACAGTCTTCTGTCTCTTGACCAGGGCGTTTCGAGGGCCATTTTAAATTGTACGATGGGTTGTATCTACTTCATGCTCTACGACAGGTCTTAATGCTGAGGTTGAGTACAGCCCTAGGAGGTAGCTAAGATTTGTCACTTTACCTGATCATAGTCAAACCATCCTGATGACAGTGCTTTAGGTTCAGCGTTAAACTATTTGGTAGTTTAAACCCTTTGCACAGAGGAGGTAGCCATCTTATCTTAGTTCTATCACACTGAGTTTTTCTTCTTTTTATCCATTAGTCAATGTTACGTTCTTTCTTTACACAGGCAACACGTTTTGTCTTTCTCATTAGTACTACTTAGAAGTTTTTAGTTTTTGACAACTCGTATTACTTAGGATCCCTTTACTGCGGGCAGTGGGTTGAGATTGCCTTTGACCAGGTCAGACCCTACCCTGGAACGAGTGGAGGTGGGGAACTGGGTTTGGATCCGCTTCCCTGGAGGCCCGCGGGCTCCCTGGCACACAGGGGGATGCCAGACAGCACCTGAGCTCCGAGCGGCAAGGAAGAACAGGAACAGATGTGGGCAAAGGGTGGCAATACCAGCCTGCCACTTCAGATGTCATTCTAGTGGCCGCGGTGAGATTTTGTTCATTTCTGAACTTATTCCTCCAGTTTCCGGTTAGTAAGATCAGGCTCAGACATGCCAGGTGATGACTATAAAAAATGTTCATTATGTTCAGTATCTTTTGTTGAAGAGAATGAGGTTGGGTGTAGTACATACATGACTAAAAGAAATACTTCCTTCTTTAGCCAAAGGAGTTGAATTTTAGTGTTCTGAAAATAGTCCATAGGTTTTAACTGCCAAAGTTTCCGTGGAGAGGCTGGAGAGATTTCATGGAGTAGACTGACCACACAGAACCAAGCTTCCTTAATGCCCCCCAGAAGTGTAGCTAATGAAGTGCTCTGGTTTCACCTGCACTTCGGCGTATCTTGAGCCACTGAGGGGCTTGGTCGGATTCTCTGGTTCTCTACCTTCTGCCTTCAGAGGCATTTTCTTTCTTGAGTCAAACCTCACTTGGCTACTGATGTTTCAAGGACACTGGCTGTTCTCTCTCTCTCTTCTTTGGGGGTGGGACAGAAATGGGCTGTACAGGAATCTTTAATTTTATGTAAATGACCCACCTTTCCTTCTTCCCCTGGGGTGTGATAAAATTAGTGTTCTAAAAACATTTTTGCAAAGTGCTCCCTTGAGATGCAAAGAAAAGTGCTATCGCGCAGCAGGTTCTCCATGAAAGCACTGAAGTGGCAGGAGGTGGGGGGAGGCTGGGAGGAGAGTCATACACATGCCTCTAGCATTTTTCAGGTATTTGGGAATTAAAAAAATATATATCCTTATAAAAATCATTTTGGCTTTCACCATCAACCAGTTCACAGACTGGGCCGCTGTTCCCTTTCCCACTTGGCTGTTGACTTCAAGAGGGTGCCTCAACCGGCAAGGTTAGCAGAACAGAGTGGTGTTTGTGGAAACTGACAAAGTGATAAGCTAAGTTTGCATTTATTATTACCAAGGATACTTTTAATGTCCTTTTGATGTGTTAATAGCCCTTCCTAAGGAAAATTATGCAAACAAACTATTAATTAAATCAAGAGCAGCAGTCCCTACTGAACTACAATACGCAGATTTGCTGATCTGGATGGACTTGAGCCAGGCAGTGGCCTTTGGCTGCACAGGTGCTCTCAGGGGCCAGCTCTCTCGCCCCTGCACCCCTTCCAGAAAGGGCTTCGGGAACCCTGCATCCACTGGCCTCACCGGGATCGCAGAGCTCCCTCCCTTGAGGGCTCCAGACACATTGCTCCAACTCACCGGGGAAGATCAACTAGAGACCCAATGACTGAACTTGGGGACTCAGGAAGGCAATACAGGATCTTCCAGGTACCCTCTGAATTCCTCAATTATCACTGGACCTCCTGTATGGCTTACAACTCTTAATGGACGTGGAAGAATGATCACATTAAAACCAAAAGCCAAAAAGACAATGTGAGGTGTTATAACCCGAATCTTGGTTGGCTGAGCATGTTTAACCTGCTGGCTACTCGCGGTCCTAGAAGCTACCATCTATAAATACAGTGTGGGGGGCGCCTGGGTGGCTCTGTGGGTTAAAGCCTCTGTCTTCGACTCAGGTCATGATCTCAGGGTCCTGGGATTGAGCATCTGACTCTCTGCTCAGTGGGGAGCCTGCTTCCTCCTCTCTGCCTGCCTCTCTGCCTACTTATGATCTCTGTCAAATAAATAAAATCTTTAAAAAAATAAAAATAAATATGGTGTGACCATTGCTATTACTATCACTGGGCAACTGACACTCATTCTGGCCCAGGCTGGGCCTGATGACCCCTTGCCGACGCTGGACACACACAGAGGGCAGCCACGTTATTTCCTGGTTCCAGATGTGCTCCAGTTGCATCCCTGGCCCCAACCAGCCCTTGCCCTCCTGGATGCTTGGTTGCACAGGCAGTGTCCATCCAGCTGGCTGGGCACTCTGCCGGGTAGGAGACTTTCAGCAGCATAGCTGCAGACAGACATCATTGATACCTGTGGGTTTTTTTCTCCTACTCAAGGTTTATTCCCTCCCTCGCCAGAAGAATTCCCGTTTGCCTTTTTTTCTGCCCAAGCTTTTAATTTTTAGGTTACTCTTTTTCTCTTTATTCCCTAAAATGTCACTGAGTGTTGCATTTCATATTTTACAATGTTCACTTTGGGAAATGCTTTCCCATGAAGACCCTCATGACTCCCAAGTCTTGAGCAAGGCACCTGTGTGAAGTTCTACACCCGTCTCAGCTCTGTCCTCATCCAGCCACAGAAGTAGACAGATAAAGGCTCTTCCCTCTTCCAAGAGTGATTATAAAATGGCCATGGAGGCTGGCCCCCCACCCCCCAAGCCACCGGCTCCCTTGTTAGGGGAATGGGAAGATTCTGAGGCCGCTAGTAGAGATGTAATCCTTTGGCCTAATTAAGGCATTTCCTCTAGTTAAAATGAATCTTTCTAAGAGGGGTCACTTCAGCATAAATGAGTCACCTGGGCCTTCTAAGGAGGCTTCTGAAGAAGCAAAGGATGTCAGGAGATTAGGGTGTAAGTTCCAGAGTGGGAATGGTGGGGCCATATAGCGAGGCCATGTGGGGAAAAGGCCGAGGGAAGCGGATGACACAGACAGGAAGAATATGTTCCTGACTGGCAAGCCTCCTTTGCCGCCTGCTGTTGCTGAGGGCTGGTTCTCCCTAGGTGCACTGGCTGCTGCATGAAACAGGGCCCTGAGACTAGGTGCAGGGCCCTAATCTCAGGCCCTGGGCCCTAATCAACTTCAAGACAACTGGCCTCTAGTAGGATTCCTGGATTCTGCAAAATAATCAGCTAACCAAACAGAAAAACAAAAAACCCAAAAAAAACCCTGGGCTTTCTGGTTTGGGGAGCTTATTTTATTTAAATTCTTTGTTAAACTGGCTGGTTATTCAAGGAACTGACAAGCGTATCACTGAGCAGCCTGACTGCTTTGTGAAAGAATCACAAACGAATGAAACAGCCAGTTCTTTTGTTCTTGTATAACAACAGCCGCAAAAAAACCCAGTCTCTTTTAGTGCACAAGCAAGGTCTCTGGGAATATGGCCTTGTACCTAAGAATGCAGATGCTGGGGTCATCGAGGCCTGTGGTCAATTTTTGGAGCCTCTCACTGTCAGCTGTGGAACCACTCCACACTCTAATCTTTTCATCTGCAAGTGCGGACAATACTAACACCAATCTTGTAGGGCTCTTTTTTTTTTTTTTTTTAAGATTTTATTTATTTGAGAGAGAGACAGCATAAGCCGGGGGAGGAGCAGAGGGAGAGGGACAAACAGACTCCATGCCAAGAGCATAGAATCCAACGTGGGGCTCTACCTAGGGCTCAATCCTGCGACCCTGAGATCATGACCTGAGCCAAAATCAAGAGTTGGACACTTAACTGACTGAGCCACCCAGGTGCCCCAGTCTTGTAGTGTTCTTTAGGAAAGAATGATCCTGCACACGAAGGGCTTCCCCAGTGCCTGGCAAATACTAAGCATTCAATAGATGCCAGTTGCTCTTTTAAACATTAAGGTAAGGCCAGCAGGCCTGCTGTTTAATAACTAGTGTCTTGACAATCAGGAAGACTTATAGCATCTTCCCAACAAGCCTAATTCATCCCCAGAGTAGCGTCCAGGGAGGAAGACACAGCTGTGTGTAAAGGTGGGGGCAGAAGGAAAAAGGCCCCTTTCTCCAATGTCCTATAAACCACCACTGCCGTGTAGGTAACAGCACCCACACTGCACGTAGCCCTCTGGGCGAATGAGCAAAGATTGGGCAATTGGCGAACTCTGAGCTGGATTGATTCCCAGTTCACTGCTCTCAGGAAAAGGATTTGTGTCCACAGTGCACGTATAGTTATATGGCCTCAGTGCGTGTGCACTCACACACACACACGTACACACACACTCACTGCAGGTTGGAACACCACTGCATCGAATGTATTTTTTTCTTGTCTCCCTTATTTCTTACATCCCTTGCAGTCCATTCGGGTATAATTATTATTGCTTTACTGGCTCGGTTCTGCAGCTCTCTGGAGTGAAGCAGATGTCGACAGCTCTGAAAGATCCCATGCTATTACACTGCAGAACAAATGAGGATGTCAGAAAAGGCTCTTCAGTCTAACAAGAAAACAGAGGAAAGAGGCAAAAAGAATAAAGCCTTTGGAGACCAGTAGACTCGCTCTGATTAGATCTTATGCTAACATGATGCCCACTCTGCGTTCTAACAGTGATTTAATATGTTTAAACGATACCGGGGAAATACGTCTTGGGGAAAAAAAAAGAAAGGAGAATTTCTTCCCTGGCAGGCATGATTAAGATGGTGTGGGCTCCCTAAGAACACACAACTGCAACGTGAGAGTGTGGAGTGCAGGCCCAAGCATATCTGTCTACCGTGCCGGACGGGGTCTCCTTGCACTGGGCCAGGGCTCTCCCCAGCACGCGGGAGCCGGACGGGCTGCGTGGATGGATAGCCAGCTGGTACAGGACGGGGTGGCGGCCTCACTGCTGGGCCATTGTGTCTTCTCTTGATGTGGGAGGCCATACTTTAAAAATGTTTTATCTATGGGGCCATGAGTCCACACATCCTAATTTTCCCAGAGCAAAGATAGCAAATACTCTAGATTTTTGGAAGCACGAGAGAGGGAAGGCTCTAATCAAATCAATGCACCACAGTCCATGTATTATAGAGAGAGCATATTGGGCAGTTTACTCATTGAATGTGTCCTTTAGCTCCTTGCTCTGAACCTATTTACTCATTTTCTATCTGTAATTCTAACTATTAATGTGATTGTTCTTTCATTAGAATAGAGTTCTTTCTGCAGAATAGAGAGAATTTAGGAGGGCCAACTTTGGGACGGCAGACATGGAGGGAAAGGCTGTTAGGTATATATAAGATCCTGACGGCATCAAAAAGTGCTCTCTGTTAATTTGGCAGTAAATGAGAAGGCACAAAGAGCACGATGAAGTAGAGAATACTTTCTATGTTTGTTTCCTTACTTGTTCTTAAATGCTTCCACAGTGGCTCTAAGTCAGTGGCCTGGCAGCTTTTGTTATGTGAATAAAGAGTAGCACATACTTCAAAAATCCCCAGAGAATTAACGTTTTAAAAAAATAAAGCAACTCCCTGGAGGGAAACAAGGTGTCAGTGTTCATTGTTGAAATGCAATAAATTGAAAACCCCAGGACATTTCTCTGGGCCTGAAGATGGCTGGACTCTCTCGTCTAGATGTTAGGCCCTATCTAGAAGCACAGAAGCTCTCAACAGGAGAACCCAAAGGTCACCTGGTCCAGTGGCCGTGCCTGACAAATGATTACTGGGCTTGGGCTGGATGCCCCCGAATGACATTCCCCCATTAGTCCATTGGGAGAGTGCTCAAATTCTTAGAAAGTTCATGCTTGCCTGGATCCAAATAGGCCTGTCTATGTTCCCCCGCTTGGCCATGGCGACGCCCTCCGAGACTCCAGGAGGGAACAATCTAAGCCTGTTATACATATGAGGACAGGGATTCTAACACCTGCCACCTTCTCCCTGCATCCCTCCCACCATGACCCAGCCCTAGTCCTTTCTCATTCTATGAGGCTACGATTTCAAGTCTGCTTAGAGATGTCACTTTTAGAAGGTGAGCTGATCTACGAAACCTAGCACACTTCTCTAGGGACATACTAAAGGGCCCAAAGACAGTTTGGAGGACGTGGTTTAGCCCAAGTGGAGTCAAAACACTGTGTTCACAGCCTGGCTCTTGTATGTGATTTTGGACGAGTTACTTAACCTCCCTGAGCTTCGGTTTCCCTCTCTGTAAAATGGGATAATTGTAGCCCCTGAAAGGCGAGTGAGACTAGATGAGGGAATCCATAGGAAGATGTTTACCAGATAGCAAGCACTTTGCAAACGTGAGCCATCCTTCTGGAGGAAGAAAGGTTACTGCCTCCATTATATTTGACCCGCCCTCCTGTTATAATCTAAGTTTACGGTGCACTAGTCATTCATTTTGAGCCGATATCCAACTGAAACATCTCTATCACGTTCCCATAGGCTACCATCAAAGCACATCTGTGGCTTACTCCATCTTATTTGCTTGTTTATTTTAACCGAGTGCAGGACTTTACATTTATCCCCATTAAACATAATCTTATTAGATCTGGTCCATTGTTTCAGTCTGTCAAATCCTTTTTGCATCCCAATTCTGCCGTCCAAAATATTAGCTAGCTCTTCCAGCTTTGTGTCACCCACAAATTTTTATCACCAGGCCATCAATGTCTTCATCCAAGTCATTAATAAAAATACTTAACAAGGCAAGATGGAGGCCAGAAACCTGTGGTGGGAAAGATCCTTTCTCCAGGTCGTCATCAATCTATTAATTAGTACTCTCTATTCAATCAGGTACTCATCTACCTGAGCTGACTACCTTCAGCTCCTGCCCAGAGGTACATCTTGTCTTCAAGGACAGGGACTTTATCTGATGGCAGCCCCAATGCAGCCCCAATGCATTCTGTTTGCACAAAAAACAAAACCCAAAAACCAGTCTAGCAACTCTCAGAAACATGCTAAGTCTGGGAAAATGCACTGATTCCTTGCTTCTCACCTGGGGACCATGTCCAGCTCACCTGACCAAAGATCACCTAAACTGCCTGCCCCCTCCCCATTTTTTTTTTTTTAAGGATCACAGAGGCACCTGGATGGCTCAGTTGGTTAAGCGTCTTGACTCTTGATTTTGGCTCAGGTCATGATCTCAGGGTCACGAGATTGAGCCCCACGCTGGGGTTCTGTGCTGGGTGTGGAGCCTGCTTAAGATTCTCTCTCTCGGGACACCTGGGTGGCTCAGTGGTTAAGTGCCTGCCTTCGACTCAGGGCATGATCCCAGAGTCCTGGGCTAGAGCCCCACATCGGGCTCCCTGCTCAGTGGGAAGCCTGTTTCTCCCTCTCCCACTCCCCCTGCTTGTGTTCCCTCTCCCACTGTGTCTTTCTCTGTCAAATAAATAAATAAAATCTTAAAAAAAAAAAAAAAAAAGATTCTTTCTCCCCCTGCCCCTCTACCCACTCATGCTTGCATGCTCTCCCTCAATCTCTCTCCCTAAAAATAAAAAATAAAAAATAAAATAAATCACAATTTTCCTTTGGCTGGGCTTCTAGCACCTTTCCTCAAAGCCTTAGCCCCTCAAGGCAGACCGTGAGCCTCCTAGAGTTTAACTTATCTGGCCAGCCCCGGGGACCTCAAGGGGGCCTTTAGAACCTTCTTTCTTGCCTGGGCTTCCATTTTTTGTCACCAACATCTGTGGGAACCCTACCTCTTCCAACTTGAAGTTACTTGCCTGGATAGGGAACATGGGAAGAACAGAAGTGCCGAACGGGTCTGTTTCGTCATTTGTTCCCATACTGTGCCAATAATAATACTGATCAGGCAGTGGACTTGCTTTTGTCCTTTGCCGAACATTAACTAAAAACTTTTCTTTGTTTGAAGAGTTTGGGTGTCTCTTAGCAGCCCTGGGAGTGGTATCAACAAAAAGCTAGATGGCTCACTGCAAGCCAGCTTGCAATGGCAGTAGAACACTGAGGGGGGGGCGGTGTCTGTCCCAGTGCCTGGGTTCCTGACTGTCCCCTGCCTCCATCTCCCACCCTTGGATTCTGGTCCAAAACCTCCACTACCACTGCAGAGAAAGTGTTTAAGATCTTGGAATTCTAAGTCCATCAAATGTCAACGCACACCATTTATGTGGCCTGGGCAGGTCTGTAAGGGAGGAACACTAGTAATTACCTCACAGGGTGGCTGGGAAGACCACCTGATATAATGGCTTTAAAAGTGCCATGTACAGTGCCTGGCCCATGTGGGGTTGAACAGTGTAGTCCACTCTTACCTGCTGGTCTCTGCCTTGTTCTTGTCCTTATTTGGTTCGACTCTTGTCACCAGTCCCTTGTCTATCCCCCATCAGCCTGTGCTAGGTCTGTCTCAAAACTGCATTTTCTACTTGTCCTTCATAGACTGGCTTCACCCCCCACCCCGCCGCCCACACACTGGCTTCTGACAATACCCCATTTACGCTGAAAATTTCTTGCTGACTCTACTTCTGGAAATACAGACCATGTCTGTATGCAAAATCCTATCCCCTACCTGGACAACCAAGGTCCCCACTTATGATAAGTCCCAGGGAGTAAGGAATAACAGCTCTCAGAACTTTTTCACAAATCTCATTAAGGTCACAGTGTTTGGGATCAAATCTTGGCTTCTTTATTTTTTAACCGTATGACCTTGGACAAGTCCATTTCCTGTCTCGGTCTCCTCATCTGTAAGGTGGGTATCATAAGATAGGGTTGTTGGGAGCATCTGCCATTCAGCATCATGCCTATTACAAAGTAAATGCTCAGTAAATGTTGGCTGTCATTATCAGTCTCATTAGCACCAAATTTTCATACTTTACGTTTCTTGCTAGTATCCATTTTCTTAAAAGAGTCTATTTTTTAAAGATTAATTTGTTTTAATGAGAGAGAGTGTGTGTATGTGGGGTGGGGAGGGGCATTAAGAGATTCTTGTAATTCTACTTGCTCTTGGTTATGTACCACTCTCTTCTTTTACGTGTACTAAATTTCTGCGCTCAATAGTGAGTTCTCTAGAAACCACATGCATCATTCTAGATTATGCCTTCCCTTCTATGGGAAAAAGTATATAAACTATCAACTGTAAAGTACAATGAAAATGATAATTACTGTATTACTACATTTTGAGATCAATTTCAACCATATTCAGATTTCTAGAATTCAAACCCATCCTCTGTCTTCCTACAGTTCTTTTAAAAACTGTATGGAGCCATGTGTTTACATATTATACCGTGAGTTACATGACAGTAAGTCCATGTTTTAGTCATAACTCCACCCTCCCATCTTCAATGTTAATAAGTTAATTCTTATATTTACTGAATTTCTGTTAGGTGGCAAGCACTGCCATGTAAAAACACTAAAATGGAATCCCTGCCTTCGAGAAACTAAGTTAAGCAGGGAGAGAATTCTGTTTCAGGTTAGCGCATAAAGGATTGAAACACATCTTCATTCCTGTAGTAACACCAAGAAAAATTTGGGTAACATAAAAATCATAGAGTATATTTTCTGGCTTCGCGGGAATTTACTTATAAACTAGTAACCAAAAGAGATCTCAAAAATGTTAGAATATTTAGATATTAAACAATACTCTTCTAAAGAAAACAATCTCAAGGACAATTAGACAATTTTTTTTAACTAAAAGATAATAAAAGCACATAATATCTAAACCCCTGGGATGCAACTAAGGTGATGCCAAGAGTACAATTCAGAGTTTTAAGTGCTTCTATTAGAAAATAGGAAAGGTTTAGCAGACAGCCTCTCCTCTGCTGTCCTGCCCGCCACCCTCTTGCCATATATTTAATAAACTTCTAAGTTCCTTTAAAAAAGAAAATAAAAAAGGTCTAAGATCAGTGATCTAAGCTTCTACCTTAAGAAGCTTATAAAGTAAACAAAGTAAATAGAAGAAAGGAAATAATAAAGAGTAAAAATCCATGAAATAGAAAACAAACGATGGAGAAAATAAACTGCCCCCCCAAAAATTTTTTTTTGAAAAGATCAATAATATTGATAAATCCCTAGTTAAACTGAACAAGGAAAAAAATAAAAAGAACATGCAAATGACAAATAAGAATGAAAGGAAAGATATTCTCTCAAATCCTTAAGATCTTAAAAGAATAATAATAAGGGGATATTGTGGACAACTTTAGGTCAACAAGTTTGACAATGTGAATGAAATGAATAATCCCTTGAAAAATACAATTTTTCAAAGCAGACACAAGAAGAAATAAATGTCCTAAAATCTGTTAAACTGAATTCACGGTTAAGTTTTTTCCCCCCACAAAGAATGCTCCTGGCCTAGATAGTGCTAATGGTGAATTCTATCAAACACATAAGAAAGAAATAATACCAGTCTTAATCTCTTACAGAAACAAAGGAGGTGGGGCTACCTCTTGACCCTTTCTATTCCAATACAAAATCTGACAAATGCACTACAAGAAAATTATAACCAATATTCCTCATGAACAGAGATGCAAAATTCCTCAGCAAAACATTAGCAAATCAAACCCATCAATATAGAAAAGGGAAAACATATGGCCAAGTGAGGTTTATCACAAATAAATGGAAAGTCAGTTAAAGTGAGAAAACAATGTAACCTATCCCATTAAAAAAATAAAGGAGAGAAATCCTATGAACATTTCAGCAGATCCAGGAAAATAATCTGACAAACTTCAGCGACATTTCATGATAAAACCTCTAGGCAAATTAGGAATAGAAAAGAACTTCCTCAATGTGATAAAAGACATTTGTAAAAACTTATACCTAACACTCCCGTGGATGATAAAATATGGAGCCCTTTCCCTCTAAGGTCAGAAACAAGGTAGGGATATCTAGTCTCACTGTTATTAGTCAACACTGGGTATAACTTCTTTCCATTAGGCAGAAAAAGAAATAAAAGTCATGAAGACTGGGAAAGACAAAGTTTAAATAAGATAAAATTATCTTATTTACAAAGCCATGATTTTGCATATAGAAAATTCAAAGGAATCTATCCCCAAAACCTACTGAATCTAATGATTCAGCAAGGTTAAAAAAAAAATTCAGCAAAGTTTAAGGATACAAAGTCAATATAGAAAATGTAATTATGTTTCTATGTATTATCAATAAACCATTAGAAAAGGAAATTAAAAGTCAATGGCATTTATAATAGAATCAGTATCATGAAAACCTTAAACAAATCACTTTTTAAAAAGATGTGTAAGACTTCTACACTTAAAACTACAAAATACTAATTGAGAGAAATTAAGACAATAAAAAAAGGAGAGAAACTATACTCACAGGGCAGTATAACCAATATTGTAAAGACGGTGATTCTCACAAAACCAATCTAGAGATTAAAAGCAATTCTTGGGGCGCCTGGGTGGCTCAGTGGGTTAAAGCCTCTGCCTTCAGCTCAGGTCATGATCTCAGGGTCCTGGGAGAGAGCCCCGTATCCCATCAGGCTCTCTGCTTAGCAGGGAGCCTGCTTCCTCCTCTCTTTCTGCCTGCCTCTCTGCAGACTTGTGATCTCTCTGTCAAATAAATAAAATCTTTAAAAAAAAAAAAATGCAATTCTTGCCAAATTCCCAGGAAGGTTTTTGTAGAAATTGATGAGTTGATGAAAATAAAATAGTTGGAGAATTTACAGAACCTGATTTTAAGTGTCACTGTAAAGCTTTATGGTATTTTTAAAAGACTATTTTGTTTTTTTATGTTTCCATGTAAATGTTACTATTAACTTGTCAATTTCTGAGACAGTAAGTTATTGGTGTAAAGACAGACAAATAGATCAATAGGGCAGAAAAAACCCCACAATTACTATCTAATGATCTTTGCCAGAGGTGTCGAGGCAAATCAATGGGGGCAGGGACAGGCTCTTCAACAAATGGTGCTGAATCTACTCAGCAGCGAAAGAAACATATTCTGGATACTTGAAACAACATAAATGAACCTCAGAAATATTGTGTAGTATGCTGAAAGAAGCCAAATGCAGAGGAATACTACTTAAAAGTTAATATGAAGTCCCCAACCATGTAAAACTAGTCTTTGGGGATAGAAATCAGAATAGTGGTCGCCTCTAGATGAAGGGGGTGAGGACTAGAAAGGGGCACAAAGGAATTTTCTAGAGTAAAGGCAATGTTTTAGTCTTATTTGGGGGTGTTAGTTAATGGGTTTTTACATTTATCAAAATTCAGTGAATTGGAACATTTAAAATCTATGCACTTTTCTGTTATTATACCTCCATAAGCAAATATTAAAAAAAAAAAAAAAAACTTGAAGCAGGAAAAGGAGGAAGAAAACACATAAAGAAAAATTATAATACCATGTTGTAAGTGTAATGCTAGAGACAAGCACAGAGTTTAGAGGAGAACACAGGAGGACAAATGCTTGATTGTAGACAAGTCTTCCAGCTGAGATCTATCTACATGAGAATTACACTTCTCTATCCCTCCTGGCATCCTTGTCGACATGCTCTGAGAAAATCTCATTTTCCAGTAGTTGACTGAGGTCTTAACACCAGGAAACAATTTGGGGTCTGCCCTGACTTTTGACTACTTGAATACAGGACAGTTCATTGTGGTACAGGGAAAGCCCATACTTGTGGAGAAGGGGAAAAGGAGGTACAATCTAGAATCCACTCAGTAACTAAAAAATACTTGTTTTTCCTCTTTTCCTTTCCTGGTGCTTACCCAGAAATTCATCAGCGTTCTCAACACCCCAGGTATGAATCCCTCCAGCACCAAATCTCCCTATTGCCCCCTGCCTTGTTTGGTCCAATTTAATGTCAAGATTCAATCTATGCAAATCTGTTGAAAAATCTGGCTATTTGCAAACAAAGAGAAAATTTATTGCCTCACACAGCGTATATCAAAATAAACCCAGATGGATACAAGAGAATTTTAAATGGAACCAAAGAATGAAAATATTGAGATGAATATTTGTCACAGTTCTGGATGGGAAAGGATTTCCTGTACAGATAACTACGAGGGGGAGTTAAAACAGTAGGTTCCTTAATGAAAACACAAAACTTAAGTGCATCAAAAAGTCATTACAATTTTTAAAAGCCTTACAGCAGTCTGGCAGAAAGCATTTGCTGCAAATATCTCAGGAAAAGGATTTATATCCTTAATAACTAAAGAAGGAAAGAGAAGTGCTGTCGTTACAGTAAAAAATAAAAATTAAAAAAAGGAGGCAAAGGACAATATAAATGATTGACTTAGAAAAACAAAAGTTCACCTCAGGAGTACACAAACAAATAAAATAACCCTGAGATACCATTTTTAAATTGACTGAAATAACAAAGTGTTTGAAAAATGACAACACTCAAAATCTGGTAAGATCAGCACTTTTTCCCCCACTGTGGAGGGAGTATAAATTAGTGTAGTCTTTCTGGAAAGCAGTTAGGCAGTCTTGTATCAAAAATCTTAAAGATGGTCTTATTCCTTAAGAATTCCACATGTATGAATCTAAAACAATCAGAAGGGTAAATACATTTTATAAACGAAGATTTTAACAAAAAAAGAAAACTACCTAAATGAGTAAGGATGTGTAATTGCTGAATAAATTGTTGTATATCGAAATAATGAAATATTTTGCAGGCTTTTAAAAGTCAGTTTTTAAAATATTTTTAAAATACTATTGGGATTACACCAAAAAAAAAAAAAAAAGGCAAGATTTTACACAGCAAAGGAAACCACCAACGAAATGAAAAGGCAACCTACTGAATGGAAGGAGACATTCTCAAATGACATATCCAATAAGGGGTTAATATCCAAAATATATAAGGAACCTATACAACTCAACACCCAAGAAACAAATCCAATTAAAAATGAGCAAAAAAAAAAAAAAAAATGAGCAGAGGATTTAAATAGTCATTTTCCCAAAGAAATACAGATGGCGAAGAGACACATAAAAAGACGTTCAACATCACTGATCATCCGGGAAATGCAAATCAAAGCCACAATGAGATATCACCTTATACCTAGCAGAATGGCTAGAATCAAAAAGGCAAGAAATAACAAGTGTTGGCTAGGATGTGGAGAAAAAGGAAGCCTTGTGTACTGAAAGTAGGAATATAAATTGGTGCAGCTACTGTGGAAAACAGTATGGAGTCTCCTCAAAAAATTAAGAATAGAAATACCTATGACACAGTGATTTCACTATTGGGTATTTACACAAAGAAAACTAAAACACTAAGTAGAAAAGATATGTGTACTCCAATGCTTGCTGCAGCATTATTTACAATAGCCAAGATATGGAAGCAACCCAAATATCAACCAACAGATGAATGAATAAAGAAATGTGGTGTATACACACAGTGGAGTAGTATTCAGTAGTATTCATAAAAAGAAAGAGATCTTTCCATTTGGACAACATGGATGGACCTAGAGAGAATTATGCTAAATGAAAGAAGTCAGAGAAAGGCAAATGTTATATGCTTTTACTTGTATGTGGGAATCTAAGAAACAAAACAAGTAAACAAAAAGCAAAAACAGACTCATAAATATGGAGAATAAATTGATAGTTGCCAGAGAGAAAGGGGTGGGGAGCATGGGCAAAATGGGTGAAGGGAAGTGGGAGGTACAGACTTCCAGCCACGGAAAGAATAAAATCACCAGGATCAAAGGTACAGGTTGGAGAATACAGACAATGGTATTGTAATAGTGTTGTATGGTGACACATGGTAGCTAATTTGTAGCAAGCATAGCATAATGTATAAAATTGTCAAATCACTATGCTGTATACCTGAAAGTGATATAACATTGTGTCCATTATACTTCAATAAAAGAAAATAATCTTGTAACACTGAAAAATTAAAATAAACAC
The DNA here is from genome assembly GCA_028533885.1 of Nasua narica. Taxonomy (NCBI): domain Eukaryota; kingdom Metazoa; phylum Chordata; class Mammalia; order Carnivora; family Procyonidae; genus Nasua; species Nasua narica. The sequence continues at coordinate 87,519,017 of CM052798.1, read as the reverse complement.
ATTTGGGGAGAAAAAAAAAAGAGTACACTTATCTGGATGAGCCTGAAAAATGTATAGAACTGCTCAATCATTATATTGTATCCCTGAAACTAACACTGTGTGTTAATTATACTTCAATAAAATAAATAACCCCCCCAAAAATTATAGAAATTAAAATAAAAACTGGAAACCCCAAAGATGTCCCAAATATTAATTAGAAAGTATATAAAACTTTATACATCATGATTTCATTATGTAATAGAACAAAATACAGGCAGTGAAAAATACTGGAAGAAAATACACGTATTTATCGAATCCTGCCTCAAGAGCATGCTAGAGTTTCAGGTTTAGGACTCTGGCCCACCTGGGAAACTGATTCTGCAGTGGTACAGTTATGCAGAAGGAAGTCTGGTTCTCACTATGGGGGTGTGGGAGGTCCAAAGATGGAGGTCCTTCACTCACATATGCAAAGCACTTAGGATCAGTCCAGGACAAGAAGTGAGCTTCCAGATTTCCCCCCAGGAGCCCAGGGTCCTAAGAGCATTCCTACAGGATTCTCCTCTTTCAGTATACAGTGAAAAGAGCTCTGGCTTGGAGAAGAGCCAGACTGAATTCTGCATCTTTAGCAGGAATGTGAATTTAAACTGAGGAAGAGAAGGTGAAATCCAGTGATTATCTGGACCGTGATGGTCAGGGCTATTTGCCCTGCTCAGTGCTTCTCTGCCTTCTTAGGAAATTAACCTCCTTCTAGAGATCATCTGAAAAGGGACTGAGGAGGTTGTGTCTTTCCCTGGCAGCTTTGGGAAGTAGAACCTAAAGGGGAGTGTCTGTAGAGAAGTCGAGAGAACTCCAGTTTCCATGGAGCAAGTTGGACCTCCTATTTCTCAACTGCACGGTGACCCTGGACCAGTGGCTTTCTCTGGGTCTCATGTTCATTATAAAGTGGGCATGGCGGCAACTCCCCACCTTACTTCCCAAGGCCCTGTGAAATTGATTTGTTATGTACATCTGAGGATTGATTATATATCTACAATACGTTGGCTTATGATGATGTGAGGATTTAAGTCTTGTATGATCGTGTATATCCCCTGCTGTGTGGTTTTGGGGTGTAGGCCAGGAAAGCCACATAAAAATAAACAAAGCAGAACAAGTCCATCTCTCTCTCTGAAAAGGAACCCAGATTCTAGGAGTCACAGCCCTCTCCTTAGCCCTTCTTAGATCACGGAATTTTGATTATAACAGGGACAGATACAGTATGTGGATGTGGTTGCCAGTGGAGAATTAAGTGGCTCATCTATTAAAGACACTGGCGACCATACTCTTTAAATTAAGAGAACCACTTTTCCGCACCTTCTGTGGATGGGCAATCTGAACAACATGGAGATAACACCTGGATCTGGAAATCCTAACTGCGAAAGTGGGAAATGCACAAAAATTATAGAGTGGTTGATGTTAGCTTTGTTATTGTTGTTTCCCCTTAAGGCTAAGGACTGCTGTAAATTGGTGATAGGAGTGTATGCTTCAGAGTCAGAACTATTTAGGATTGAACCCTAGTGGCTCACTTGTCTAGATGTGTGACTTTAAGTAAGTGCTCCAGTCTCTCTACGCCTTGGTTTTCTAATCCGTTAATGAGAGGTATTTTCAAACTCAGAGGGCTGTGTCGAGAATAAAGGAGAAAATGTATGTTTGCACTAGCATCACGGCCAGCATGGAATATGTGCTCAGAAAGTGAGTGCTAAAAATACTGAATAATAGTTGCCACCATGATCATTTTCACCAGGATACTGTTTCTAATACAGAAGTCAATTGCATTCACAGACAATAACAATCACGAGCTAGAAAATGCAATGGAAAAGAAGATACCATTTATAGCAAGCATCACCACCAAACACAAAACCAGGTACCTAGCAGTAAACTGAGCAAAATATCTGCAACATCTCTGTGACAAATAAGATAGACCTCAATAAACGGAGAGACAGACAGAACATGCTTCTAGGTTGGAAGTCTCAACAATGGAGATTTTTTTTTTTTTTTAAACAAAATGAGCCAAGAGATTCAAGGAAACTCTAATTAAAACTTCAACATTATTTCGTACAGATTGAAAAACTGATTTAAAAAATTATAACTTTTAAAGAATACAGGATTTAGTTTTGGAAGAATAAAGGAATCGTGATTAGCCATGATGTTTCAAAGAATAAGGAAGAGAGACTTAGAGTACCAGAGATTGGGTTTTTAAGAAGCTGTATTGAGATTCTGTGTTTCTAGTGGAGACAAACTGTCTAACACAATAGAGACCTCATAAACAGACCCTTGAGAGGGACAAATAAAACAAGACGAAATCAGAGAGGGAGACAAACTATAAAAGACTTGTAATCATAGGAAACAAACTGCAGTTGCTGGAGGGGAGGTGATGGGGGATGGGGTAACTTTAATGGACATTAAGGAGGGCACATGATGTAATGAGCATTGGGTATTATAGGAGACTGATGAAGCACTGAAATCTACCTCTGAAACTAATAATACATTATATATTAAATTAAAAAAAAAAAACCTCAGACCCTTGAATAAGCAGCACTTCGATATTTGAAAGACCTGGCATGGAAGGTGAGCAGGGGAAAAAAGACCATGCAATAAATTAACCTGAGGGAGAAAAAAGGATCTCCATATGGAAAAAAGTGAAATCAGTTCTAAGTTTGTACCATACACAAAAATAACTTTTATAATTCAAGGACTTAAATGGTAAAAGCAATACCTTTCTTTTCTTTATAGGAGAAAATATAGGGAATATATTTCTAATCTTAGGATAGGGAGAAAGTTTTAAATAGAAATGTTAACTATGCAATTAAAAACTGGTTTTATTAAAATTAAGAATTTCTGCTCATCAACAGATACCTTGAAGGATGTGAAAGACAACTTATAAATTCAATTGGGAAGACATATTTTCAACACATGTAATCAGCAATGGATTATTAGGGTAATTATCAGGGGCGCATAAAGAGCTCCTTTAGTTGAGTCGGAAAACACCCCACTCCCAGCTTCCCCAAATGGCAAAGACATAATCAGGCAGTTTACAGAAAAGGAAATAACATCGAAAGTTGTTCAGCTTGAGGGAAATGCCAATCACACCCACAAGGATATTTTATATCCACTTAAGTAGCAAAAATTAAGAATTCCAACATACTAAGTATGGGAGAGGCTATGAATCCACAGGATCTTCTTTACTTTACTGGTAGGAGTGTAAATGTGTACAAACTCTTTAGAGAGCAGTTTGGCATTATCTTAAATGTGAGCCAGGCTCCTACCCCATGACCCAGGAATTTCTAGACATATATGCAAATCACTGAACATACAAGGGATGTTTATAGCAGAGTCTTCAAAATGGAATCTGGAAGTCTGGAAACAACCAAAATATGCAATTATGTGAATATACTACAACGTATTCACCCATTCTCTTGGTATATTCATATAATCGAATGCTATATAACAGTGGAAGCAATAAATTTCAGTTACCTGCACCAGTGTTTGGCTGGGTCCCCTGAGGAAAGATGCCAAGGCAGGATTAACTGTGGAAAGATTTTCTCAGGAGAAATGCTTGTGGGAGAAAAAGATGGAAGGCTGGGAGAGCCACAGCCTGAGATGCAAGTCTGACCCCAAGGAAGGAGGAGGAAAGGAGGGCGGGATGGAAGGGATGGAGACTGTGCTAGGTCTACAGATGATTTGGCAAGGTCACCTATGTGTCTTTGAGCAAGCGTCAGCTGTCGGAGGAGCCCTGTGTCTCCCAGGACTGGGGCTGCCTTCGTGTCTCAACCACACTCAGTTATCAGCTGGGAGCAATGTCCCAGGAAGCAGTGGGAGGCGTGGTCTTGGTGCAGCTTGCCAGTGTTTACAATAGGGAGTGCAGAAGAGGGCCCTTGGTCAAGAACACTTGCATTCTCATGGTCACCACAGATGCCTTAGCAATATGAGATTGAGTGGAGAAATAAAACCAAGAAGATTATTGCATGCAGGAGAATATCCTTTAATATGAAGAATAGTTAAACACAAAAATAAAAATGCCAAAACAAAACTACATGTTAAAAACAGCAGGGAAATGATATACACAGGGATCAGGATAGTGGGAGGAGCTGCAGAAGGATGGGGAGCAAAGGGAGTATAGAAGCTATTGCAACGTAAGCTATCACGAGTAGTTTTGTTCCCACATTAGTAAAGGGCTACATGCATTTTACTCCTTTTTAAGAAAAATGAGTCAGTTTCATATATTTGAAAACAAAAACAAAGAGGGCCATGTATGGATCAAAAATGAGTGTGTTTCTTGAGAAAGAAGTTATCATTGATCTAGTTCTGTGACTCTGAGCCCCAAAATATTGCCTCTTTTCTCTCCTATGCTCTGATGTGTTTTTTTCTAATTGTTAGTGACTGAGCTATTGGTGAATGAGACATTTCCTATATATCACAGATTAAATTATAGGTTTGTTAGGGTCTCCCCAATATGGTAATCTAAAATTCAGATGTTCCAATTTAGGATATCTTAGGTGGTATGTTCAAAGTCCAGGTGCTCAAATAGGAGCAGAGAAAATAGTTAAAAGGTAATAGTGCTGCTCTACAGGGGCTTTCTCCAGGGACTGGTCAGTGATCTCCTTCCCAAATTAGGGCCTGAAGTTCAGAATTTTAGGAGTACAGGCCTAGCCTCTGGGTCAGGCCCAAGGGAGCAGGGAGACAGCAAAATAGGCCACAGGGTTATCAAGAGGCATTATGGTATAGTGGTTAAGATCATGAACTCTGAAGTCAGACTCCCTAGGTTTGAATCCCAGCTGTATCACATTCTCCATTTGTCACCTAATCTTTTTGGGCCTTGATTTCCACATTTCTAGAAGAGGAATAAAAGTAACTTCTCTGTAGCATGCTTATAGAAATTAAATGACTCATTATACCTAAGTTGCTTAAAACAGAGCCTGGGAAATAATACAGGTCAGAATGGGCTAGGTTATGGTGTAGTAACTAGAAACTCCCAAATACTAGTGTCTTAACAAAAAAGTTGTATTCTCCATGCATAGAAGGCCAAGTAGCACAAGGCAAGCAATTCCATGCATAAGCTTTGGAATGAAGTGTCTCCGAGCCCTTGCACAGAGATCCATAAACGCCGGGGGGAGACCACAGGATATTCTACAACACCTTTCTTTAGCCAACACCAAGAAATGCCCATTGAGCCCCATGTGATTTCTGCTACTCAGGTTCTGTCTTGTATCTATCTCCTCATTGCAAGATCTAGGTAGAGAGAGCTTCCACTATTAGAACTGTCAATTGCTTTGGCAAGGGAAAGAGATATGATAGGATGTGCACTGGTCTTAAGTTTCTTCTCGGATATGGCACACATTTCACTGGCCAAAGCAGGTGGGCAAGGAATTGTGAGCCTACCACTCTCGTGCAGGAGGGAAAAGCAGAATATTTGTGAACAATCCAATTTACTGTGACCTATCTGGTGTTATTTAAGGGTTAGTTAGAATTCTAGAAGATTTGCAGAGCAGCCAAAATACATTAACAGGATGCCCAGGAAGAGCCAGAAAGGCAGTCCAGTCTACGTGCATGTCTTTCTTCTGTGTCTCTGAGGGACTGTGTCTTTTTAATGTTCATATCACTAACACCTCGAAGCACCTGGTCAGTCTTTGATAAATAACTGAGACATTCTCTAGGGACCAAGTGACCAAAGAATGAAGAGTGACTTCTAGGGAATGGTCCTAAAGTGACTTTTCCAGATTACTAGCTGAGGCCCCCACGTGGGTTTTCTGGGCCCCCTCAACTGTGTGCTTTCTGATATCAGAGTCCTGGAAGGAAGGGTCCCCTGGGTAACCATTTCTGCTATGTGGATCAATTGCTCCATGCTCTTTGCTGCCACTAAATATTAACAAAGCCAGGTAGAGAAATCTCCTGTGGCATAACAAAAGTGTGTTTGAAGGAGACAGAAGAATAAATTTCTTTGGATCAACAAGAAAATCCACAAGATCATCAATGGCATGTACATGACACTGGGCTCCAGTCCACTTCATTGTGAGATCTGTGGCCATTCTGAGTGGAGTTACTGGACTGCTTTAAAGCCTACAAGGTTCTTCTATGGACTTTGAATTAATCACTCAGGAACCAACAGATACCATTAGTTCACATTTAGCAAACACTGTATAAATGATGATGACTATTAACATGGTCCCTGTTTTCATGGAACTTTCAGACCAGCGCAGGGGTAGAGGACAGGACTGCCATTAAACAAACACATAAATAAGTCCATAATTAAAACATGATATATGTACTTTGAAGAAAGAGGTCTTTCTATGAAAACATTCTATGAAAACATGTAACAATAGGACCAGATCTAAGGAGGGAAAATGAAAGGGGGGAGGGGCATGCAGGGCATTCAGAGCTGCTTTTCTAGAAATAGTGTTGGAGCTGATATCTGAAGAATGACAAGGGATTGAACTCATCAAGTTTGTGGGTAAAAAGTGGTTTTAGGCAAAGAGAAATGTAGGGGCAAGGGTCTGGAGTAGAATGGTTTAAGTTTTTAAAACTGAAAGAAACAAACAAAAAACCAAAAAAAGTTTGGCCAGAGTGTGGAGGTAGAGGGGGAGAGGGGTAGAAGACAAGGCTGCCATGCTGAAGGTTATATTTAGAACTTGGTCTTTATCTCAACTGTAACAAAAAGCCTTGGACAAAAGGTCCTTTGTGTGACTCTCTGGATGGGGAAACCAGAGCTTACATGAAAAGGCAGCAATGACCGTCAGGGACTTAACTCTGGAGTTAGGGTTCTCTGCCGCATCCTGCAGTGTGAAGGAGCGATAGTGAAGACCACAATTTGCTAGAGTGAGTCCCCCTGAACACAAATCCTTCAAGGTGTCGCTTTCAAAAAGTACTGCGTTCAGATAAGTTTTCAGAGCAGTTGTATACTACCTAGCACCTCCGGAGAGTCATAAAACAAAGTAACTATACACAAGGTCAGTCCTACCAGAAAGATCAACATTGCTTAGCCCAATATTTCTAAAACTTACATGATCGGGGAGGCATTGTATTTTCAAATAAATCACACTTCCAACCTGTGGGGCTAACACTCAGTGAAATACTCTGGTGTGGGTGATCTGGGTTCATACTTGGATCATAAATACCAGTTTAAAAAATATAGTAGCCCCCCCGTATCTGTGAGGCATATGTTAAAGACCCTTAGTGGGTGCTTGAAACAGTGCAGATACCAAACTATGTATTCTCCCTTTCCTATACATACATATCTATGATAAAAGTTATAATTTAGGTACATTAAGAGATTAATAACTATTAAAATAGAATAGTCACATTCAAGATATATGAATGTGGTTTTTCTCAATCTCTTTCAAAATATCTTTGTGCTGTACTCATCCTTCTTCCTGTGATGATGTGAGATGAAGCGAGGTGAAGGATGTAGGCATTGTGACATGACATTAGGCTACTACTGGCCTTCTGACAACGTATCAGAACGAGGATCATCTGGTTCTACACCACAGTTGACCATGGGTAACAAACTGTGGAAGGCAAAACCACAAATAAGGGACAGCTACTGTAAAAAGGAAACCTTTTCTTAAACCTGAGTTTTTAAAATAAGGATAGTAACAAGTAACCAGCCAGAAAAACCATAACTCTCTCCAGAACATCAGTGTGCTGAAACCCCACAGCTGAGAACCACTGGGCGAGATGCCAAGAAGAAGAATGCTGTCCGGCTAAGGAATGGCCAATGTCTGGCCCCAGGAACCTACTGATGCCTCTATTGATTAGACTGTTCTCTGATAAGCGTGTCAGGAGAATCTACCAAAGTGTCCTGCAAAGTTCTGCAACGTGTAAAGCTTCAAGAGCATGGTCTTCGACAGTCAACCTCATGGTAGTCTTGATCCATGGGTTGTGGGTGTGATTGCACACGATTGCTTAGACTAAACCCCCTTTTGTCGCTACTAAGTCTGAGGAAAACGAAGTCAAGATTACTTACAGAGTAAGAGCCAGAGCTTGTAGTTCAAAGAAGAGAGAATCAAGGGTCACACAGTGGCCACAGGATGGTGGATGAGGATAGCTGGAGTGGAGGGCAAACCTTGCAGCTCTTGGGGTGGATGTCTACAGGAAGAAAGGAGCAGAGTGTGTCCTGGGCTGGAGGGAGGAGGAGGTGGTAACACTAGGCTTACCAAGGGCTGGGGCGTTGGAAAGGGAAGGCTTGAGATGAACTTAGAGACCCTCTAGTCCTAGTTGCTTATTTTATGGATGGAGCCCTGAGTTACTACAGAACTTTTCTGGAGGTACACCACGAGAGAGCATTTGGGCCCAAGCTAGAATGTCACGTGTGTCCCTGTCATTCCAGTCCACACCAGCCATGTGGGAAGAGTGGTGGCAATGCTGGCAGTGTAATATTAGTCATTTAAATAAAAGCCAGTGTTCATCTCTCTGGAGCCTAAATTGATTATAAAGACATTTTTTTACTTCTTAAGAGGCAAGAAGGCTAACATTTTTAGGTACATATGAATCTGGACATAGAAAATAGGCAGATCCTACAACGAGAAAGGATTTTTTTCCTTTTTCCCATTCATTCAGAAAAATTTATATTCACTTTTTTGGCTCCAAGCAAGATGGAATAAGTACACTCAACCTCACCTGTCCCATTAACTACAGCTAAGAACCCTAGTCAAAAATCACACATAATTTAACTATCAGAAGGCTCCAACAGGTGGATGAGAACAGGCACAGTGGGTAAGGATCACGGGACTCAAGAAGTGTCAAGAAGTGGGAGTGATTTCTGATGTTTTTGTTTTGGGTTTTTTTTTGGGGGGGGTCCTCTTTTTGCCTCTTATATATCCTGACCCAGATATTAAAACAGCCTGAAACCTAGAACTGCCAATGACTGAAAGGGGGAAAAAAAAGCCCCAGGGAAAGGCAGAGCATCTGGAAAGAGAGGACCCAGTGGGACCAAACCCTTTTGACTTTACCAGCCCTTCTCCAGGCAGATAGCAGCAAAAACTGGTTACCCTTTCACGCACACACTTCCCCCTGGTAGCTGGAATGGTCACTAAGGGACAGAACCCTATTGGCCCTACCCGCCCTATACCACCTAGTCCTAGCAAAGAGGCAGAGCGCCTTCTCACCACCACAGCTGACCCCAGGGACAAGCTAAAGCCCCAGATTTCCAACCAGAACACTAGGAAGGGGACACTCTGGGAACCAAAGGCTACAGGGTAGCATGAGAAGTCATGAGGAAGCAGCTGGAGAAATCACTCCTTTACCACTGCCTGTGAAGTTGCTGGCTCACACGTGAGCTGAGCATGTGTAAAACGGCCTCGAATCAGCACTGTGAAGACGCTGAACTCGGAGCTATAGAGTAGAGCACGGCCCAGGTTTCAGACTGGCAGCTGAGCGGTATACAGCCAGCGTGGGTCAGAAGAGCACTGCGAATGCTTTCAAATCTAAATGGACGTTGAGATCACAGACCGTAGGGCGCAGACCAGGTTGTGCAGTCTGAACCTAACCAGGTTGCCTGCCTGGTTAAAAAAAAAAAAAAGTCCAGTGCTCGCTTCGGCAGCACATATACTAAAAAAAAAAAAAGTCCCAACTTTTTAGATTTAAAAAGGACTTGGAGTTTCATGACATAATATTCCAACTATCCAAGCTGTAACCCCAAATCACTCCACGTACAGAAGACCAGGGAGACCTAAATCACTCTCAAGGGAAAGGCAGTCAACACAAGCCAACCCTGAGAAGACTTAAATGTTAGAATTGCTAGACAAAGACCTTAGTTATTATAAGTATGCTTCAAGAAAGTATATATTTTACATGTGATAAAAATAAAACGATAAAAACAAAAGTTATCAAAAGGAACAAAATGGAAGTTTTAGAATCGAAAAATTCACTGGAAAGACTCAATGGCAGACTGGAAAAGAACTCTACCTTATGACACAGACAAAGCTTAACTTAAATGGATCACAGAACCAAATATAAAATTAGTTTTAATTTTAAACAAATTAGCTAAATTAGGACTAAATATAAAATTAACTTGAACTCATTGAAGAAAAACTGGAAGAAGCTTTGACTTTGGGTTAGACAGAGTTCTTAGAAACAAGAAATAAGGATCATCCATATAGAAACATGTCGAAGTTGACTTCATCAGAATAAAGATACCTTTACTCTGCAAAGGACATTTTTAACATCCTACAAAAAGATAGCTCATAATATTTTCTTAGCTGGAAGAAAATATTTGTGATCACCTGTAAGACCAAAGGATTCATATCCAGAATACATAAAGAACTCAAGATTCAATGGCCAGAAACAAAGACCATATTTAAAAATGGGCAAAACATTGACATACAGTTCACCAAAGAAGATATATGCTGTTTAAGACTAATAAGATTAATAACATGGATGAAAAGATGCTTCAATATAATTTATTAGTGATGTGCTGATTAAATGACAATTCTAAGTGCCAGTGAGCACGCAAATCAGCGAGAACTCTCATACATTGCTGGTGTAATATAAGATGGTACAGCCACTCCGGAAGATTGTTTGGGAGGTTCTTATCAGGTTAAATATGTATTCACCATATGACCAAGCAATCCTATTTTCAGGCACTTATCTTAGAGCAATGAAAACTTAGGTTCATACAAAAACCTGAGCACAAACGTTTATAGCAGCATTATTCATAATCACCCCAAAACTAGAAACAACCCAATAGTTTCAGTGGGTGATGGGATGAACAAACTATAATACATACACATAATGGAGTACTACCCAGCAATAAAAATGAGTGCACTATGAACTCAAATGCATTCAGTTAAGCTCAGTATCAAAAGGTAACACACTCTAGGACTCCATTTATAAGACATTCTGGAAAAGACAGTGTTGGAACAGAGAACGGATGAGTGGTTTTCAGGGATTATGAGTGGGAAGGTCTAACTAAAAAGAGGCAGGAGGAGGGAATTCTTTGGGATATTCCACTCGTTCTATAACATGGCTGTAAATCTGGTTATAAGAATCTACGTCTGTGTAAAAATTTACATGCCGCGCACCAAAATGTGAACTCTGTGATTTTTAAAACTAAAGAAAACTTTATGGAGTTCCTACTGTACACCATAATCTCTAACAATAAAAAGATGATTTGATCTTTTGAAAGGGAATTAAGCTGTGTAATGTGAAAATGTAACTTTTGAGATTTCCAGGCATCTGATTTTCATCCCCAAATTGCCTTGAATGCTCATCAATTTAATCTATTCTAGGACTTTTCTGTGTCTGCAGACCTACTGTGGACTTGGGCAAAGAAGGGTGTAACTTGGGATATTAAGAAGAATCAGAAGTAGGTCTTAGGACTTAGAGAAGTGGTGTTTGATTGGAAAATTTAAGAATTCTCTTCACTCATGGTTGGTGCTGACAAGTAACTCGAAACCATGGAGCAGATGCTGTACTAGGAACAGCTGGGGTCCAAGCACCATCTTGCCCAGAGCAATAGAGGCAGAGTTTCAGCTAATCCTGTGGTTGCTTAACCCTCCCTGCATGCAGTTCCAGCTGGCCTTTTATTTGGGGTGGGAATGGTGAGAATGGGAATTTACATTCAAATGTGTTCTGTAAATATGAAAAAGATTCTGCATGTCTGAGATGACCCAAAGGGGAAAAATGGGTGGCACTGACCAGCTCTAAGGGAATACGACAATGGATGTAAAAACCTGAGTAGTAACTTCCTATTATTGAATGTCACGCCCTGATACACATTTCTGTCTCTCTTTTTTTTTTTTCAAAGATTTTATTTATTTATTAGAGAGAGAGACTGAGGATGAGAGGGGAGAAGGTCAGAGAGAGAAGCAGACTTCCCGCAGAGCCTGGAGTCCGATATGGGACTCGATCCCGTGACTCCGGGATCATGACCTGAGCCGAAGGCAGTCGCTCAACCAACTGAGCCACCCAGGCACCCCCACATTTCTGTCTCTTAAAGGTGCCCAGACTCCAGGGCCCAAACTCCAGGGCCAGAACCCTTTGAAGCAATGGAGTTTACTACATGGAGTTGACTACGTTATAAACAGAGCAAGTCTGGCTTTCACTTAAAGTGAGACCAACTAATTCACCGAGGAAAATTAGCTTGGAAGGTACAGGTGTGCTCCCCAAACAACATGCAAACAGCCCCTCCCTCCCACAATTAGAGGAAGCAAAATCCCAGCTGACCAAGGAGATGAACGCTGCTGTGATTATTTTCATTTCAAAAAGGATCCACTTAAAATATTTACTCTGGTAGTAAATATTCAAGTGTGGACCACCTCTGGGGCATTTGGGTTTTTCATCAATCATTAAGCACCAGGCTGAGAGCGTGCAGTGGTGGGGAGTTCAGAGTCCTTGCCAACTGAAGATCAATAGAAGTGAAGGTGCTTCGTCCCTGGAATGATGCTGTGAGTCAAGGGGAGGGGCAGGGTCACGATTTATACCCAGTGCTTTAGGAAGTGTGTCCGCGGAATGAAGGGAATCGTCTCCGTGATGTGGAGGCACGAAACCATTCCTCCCAAGAGTGGGTGGCAGGGTGCCACAAGAAAACCCGGAATGTCCTGTCACCTCTGCCCATCTGTCCTCTCGCCACTCAAAGGGCCCATGACTGGAGGTGACAGGTCTTGGTGAAGCTCAATGCATTCTGCCTCTGGGCCTCACTTGCTCATTATAGAAGGCTGCAATTTCATTTCAGATCAGCAGTGTAAAACCTGTTGTCATATTTTATGTGATGATGTTAACTCTGCTATGAAATTATACCCTGAGAATACCCCAGAGCCGGCTCAGTACATATAAATAGCCATTTATCAGATGCAACCCATAATCTTCCCGCTGCTGTGACCCATTCTGTAATTTTCCCTCAGCTGACAAGCTACAAATGAAGAGTGTACTTAGATTTCAGTTATGAGGTTTAAAATATGGATGTAGATATAAAAAGCTAAGCCCTTCAAGAAGAAACCAGGGAATTTTTCCATTAAATTCTGAGAGCCTTCATCCATCTGCTTTATAATCATCCAAGAATCCTGTGATCCCTTCGCTGACCTCCGACACAATCTCTCTCCCACTGATTCTGTCACCTCCCCCCCAATCTAACTGGCTCACCACCCCCGTCTGCGCCCGTTCCGTTCCCTCACACCCACCAGCATGCGCGCTTTCTTCCTACGTGCTCACAGAGCGTCGCTGAAAGCCGAGAACCGGAGTCTTTGTGGACATATAGGTGGAAGTTTTCACCACAGAGTGGGTTTTTCCCACAAAATCAGCATTCATGTAGTATCAGTGGGTACCAACCACGACGTATTAGATACCTTGCGCATTTGCTCTCATTTGATATATGAAGAAACAGAGGTTCAGAACAAACTATGCCCCAGGTTAACACCGGACCCGGAATCTGAACCCGAGCAGCAGACCCTATAGTAATAGAAATGTGTTCTCTTACAGTCCTGAAGGCCAGAAGTCTGAAGTCAAGATGTCAGCAGGCCACACTCCTTCCCGGGTCTCTAGGGGAGAGCCCAGTCCTTGTCTTTTCAGTTTCTGGTGGCTGTCCGTGTTCCTTGACTTCCGACTCCTTGTGTCTGCTCCGTCTTCACACCACCTTCCCTCTGTGTGTCTCTCCAAACTGCCTCTGCCTCACTCTTACAAGGTTGCTCGTGATTGCACTTCAGGCCCACGTGGCCAGACCAGGATAAGCTCCTTAACTTAATCAAGAGCCATAACTTAAGCGCACCTTTTGCCATTTAGAATGATGTTCACAGGTTCCAGGAATTTTATGTGGGTATGTTGGGGTGGGGGTGGGGGCCAATTTTTTGCTGACCACAGACTCCAAAGCTGTCAAAGTTTCCATTCTGTGGTCCCTATCCCCAATGCATGAGAAATCTTTGAGTTGGAGGTAAGGGTGGGTCACCTACGAGTCCAAGTATCCCCGCAGCCAGATCCAGTTACCTGAAATTTCCCGGGGCCTGAAATTCGCAAACTCCTTTGGATGCAGACATTAAGACATCACGAACAGGACAAGGTATCTGGGAAGCCTAAGTGAGGAAGCACTGCTAGTCACAATCACAATCTCTTTGCAGAAATGAGACACCCGTCAGGTCAAACCTCAGGCCGGGTCTGATGGATATTAACACTTTCTTCAGGTACATTATGTTGACGGGAACAATGGCTTTGAAATGCCCCTTGAGCCTTTTTTTTTTTTTCGAGGCCTTCTCTGCTGGACACCAGAATATCTAGATAAAAAAGCTGCAGGATTTAATGAATTGTGTGTAAGTTTTATCTACAGAACAACTTTTATATGCTTGGTTGTTCACAGAAGTTAGCTATCTGGCTGCCTCCGTTTAGGTTTAAATTGTCAAATTGGCATTTCTTGATCCATTTGTTTGTTATTCCTATGTCCCCACACTGGGAACTTTCCAAAATATTTTGTTTCACCTCCTGAAAAAGACCTTTTTGTAACCTTTTTAAAAATGCTTATTTTTCAAAGAATTTTATGTCGACATTAAAGAACACCTTTGAAAGGATAAAAAAACATGGCCCATAATCCCACCAACCTAGCAAACAAGAGTTTTCATGAGGAGAATGTTCTAACCTTATTGAACATTGCTGTTCCTGCAGGAACAGCTTGAGACTGTATGTAAAAGAGAAACAGGAAAATATTTGCTTTTCAGTTGTGAGGCAAAGAATTATTTCGAGAACTGATTAAAGCACCTAGGTACCCTGGCAACAGTCTTATGAATAAATAGGTCTTCATCACACCCTGGCACCAGAAAATGCTAACAGATGTGATCAAATAAGTGGGCAATCACCTGGTAAAATCCCTGGTACTATAAATTTTCATTGTGATTCATTGGAACTTTGTGCTAGAACTGCACCATAGAAATCGGATGGAGTCCCTGGGAAAGTTTGGATCTTCCAGAGCAGAATGCTCTCCTGGTGTCTTGCCAAAACCCAAGTCACCCCTGTGAGCCCAAGGAATGTATTCCTACCTTTAGGATTACGAGGAAAGTGCAGCTGGGTGACTCAATCGATTAAGTGGCTGCTTTCGGATCAGGCCATGATCTCAGGGTCCTGGGACTGAGTCCCACATCAGGGTCCTTGCTCAGCGGGGAGTCTCCCTCTCCCTCTGCTGCTCCCCCTGCTTGTACGCTCTCTGTCAAATAAATAAATAAAATCTTAAAAAAAAAAAAAAAAGGATTACCAGGAAATACAAGAGAGACATTTTTTTTTTTTCCCTTGAGGGAAAACACTAACGTGAGGCTCTCTGGGGAGTCTTGAGGGGTACCCAGGGATGAATCTAGACTGGTGGCACTGGGTTTTCTAAGATTGCTTCCATGTAGTACAGAGTCACCTTCATTTCCTTTTTGTCCCGGAGAATGGGTACACATTGTTAGTTGCTTTGCTAAAGTCACAATAAGAAGGGAAGAATAGAGGCACTGGTGTTAGCTTGCCTTGTGTGAGCTCGAGCTCTGTCACAAATGAGCTGTGTGACCTCTGGAAAATTAACTGACCCCTGTGCCTTTGTTTCTTCATCTGGAAAATGGGGATAATGGTAGTACTTGCCACACAGGATTATGTGAGGCCTGAATGAGTGAGGTTTTTGGAGCCTGGCCCGTGGCGTGCACTCAGTAAATGTCAATGGTGGTTAGTCTAACACCTTTCCTTGGAAAATCATGCTGAGTCCAGGGATTTTCACCCCTTTGTTCCACCCAGTTCTCACAAACTGTCTGCTAATTAAGCCAGCCTGGCATTTTGCCAGGGATCAGCCTCAAGCCCACTGGGTTTTGATTTCTGAAATATGGACTCCACTTCTGGGAGTGAGCACGACATTTGTCCTTCTTAAACCTCAGGTTTTGTGTAAGGGTCCCCCAGGTGCACCTGCGTCTCTTTCACTCAGCCAGCAGATGTGAGTCCATTTAAAGCAAGAAAGGTAGGGGCGCCTGGCTGGCTCAGGAGGTTAAGTGTCTGCCTTTTGCTGAGGTCATGACCTCAGAGTCCTGGGACAGAGACCCTGTGTGGAGCCCTGCATTGAGTAACCACCCCCTTCACTGCATGGGGTTCTGCACTCAGTGGGGAGTCTGCTTCTCCCTGGCTCTCTGCCCCTCTCCCTGCTTGTGCTCTCTCTCTCTCAAACAAATAAATAAAATCTTAAAAAAAAAAAAGGTAGACTCTTACTTTTTATTCAACCCATTAAGTGCTCAAATCCTATCCTAGCCAGTATCATGCTATCCATTCCCAAGATCATTTTCCTTAAGAGAAAAGATTAAAGAAACATATGAACTGAATTGTTCTGCCTTCTTTGTGCTGCTATTAACACCAAAACAGGCAAGGACATAGGCTTCCTGGTACTTCTTCCAACTCCAAAGATAACTAAAATGTGTTTTCAAGTATTAGTATGCTTCCAAGCCTCCCCTAAGTCTGTCCTTTAGGAATAGACAAGGGGGCCCATTCTCTGTGTTTGCCCCTGGCTGGGTCTTCTTCATTCTTTAAGGGACCTGAGCTCATCCGGAGCCCCACTGTGGCCACGCTACCTGTTTCCTTGGGTGCTGCCTGCCCACTGTGTTCATGGTAATGAAGGACCGAGAATTAGAATATAAGCCACCTCTTCTGTTTTGAATTCAGCCTATGAGATAACAGCTGCTTTCAAGTCAAACTTTTTGAATTTGGTTTTCTTAAAATCTACGGTATATGTGAGAACTTCAACAAACATTTTCTTTCTACATTATCACGTCAAGTCCCTTGGATGTGAGACTGCTGTCAATTCTACTTCTTCGGGTCATTTTGGGTCAGAAGACAGCAGAATGTAGCTGTTTCTTTCATTGCATCTTCCACCTTCTGAGGGATTTGCTAGCAAGGGAATCAAGAATTTATTAGATGTCATAGTTTGGGGTTTTGTTTTGTTTTGGAGGAAGACAGAATGAGACCTTAATTATTTTAAGCAAACTTTTCATTGGATTATAGCACAGGAGCAGAAAATGCCTTCAATCCTAAATGCAGAGCTCAATAAATTTTCACAAAGTGAACACACCCCTATAGTAACCTAGCACGAAACCTCTCAGCTCTGCTGAAACTTCCCTCTTCCTCATAAATTAGTTTTAATGGAGTTATAATCTGTGCTGGAAGAGGGTAATTACCCTAACAGGAGCTAAAGCTTGTTGAGAACTTGAACTACGTGTCAAACACCCTGCTAAACAATTTATATGCCTCGCCTCTTTTCATCCTCATAGCAGCTCTATGAGATGGGTCTTCTGATTTCCCCCCATCGTAAAGATAAGAAAGGGAAGCTTGGAGAGGCAAGATCACTAGCCAATAAGAAATGGAGCTGGGGTTCAAATCCAGGTCTAGCTAATTCTAGAGACTTCATTTTTTTTTTAATGTTTTTTTTTTTTTTTAGATTTTATTTATTTATTTGACAGAGAGAGAGATCACAAGTAGGCAGAGAGGCAGGCAGAGAGGGCGGGGGGGGAAGCAGGCTCCCCGCTGAACAGAGAGCCCGATGCGGGGCTCAATCCCAGGACCCTGAGATCATGACCTGAGCTGAAGGCAGAGGTTTTAACCCACTGAGCCACCCAGGCGCCCACTAGAGACTGCATTTTTACCCCTGCAGGAGCTACACTGTGTCCAGCTCTACCCAGCCAGCCAGGGACTACGGACATTCGGTCACAGGAGGTGCCCTAGACAGTACAGTATATTTATAAGCATCCCTGGCCTCAACCCACAAGATGCCAGAAGCACAATTCCCTCTGCTTCAGTGATAATCAAAAATGTCCCCACACATTGCCAACTGTTCTCTGGAGAGGAAAAGTGCCCCCCATTGAGAACCACTGCTGTAGATAATCCCATACTTCCCTGCTTCCCTTCTCTCTCCTCACCGAGTTGCGATCTGCTATGAATCCCTCTGAAATACATTCACATCAACACAGGTATGCACCTTCCTGGTAGGTAGTGCAATAAACTCCTGGGATCCATCAGTGTCTTTGGAACTCCTGCCTCACTGCCCGGGTTGCATTTAAGAATCGGAATTGAGGACTCCTTCGTTTTATTATGCAAACGCATTCTTAGCCCCCCAGTCTTCCGAAGCCCCAAATACCACGGCTCAAGCCACAACTGTCATGGCTGCTGTATCTGTTCCCTTTGACTTTTTGGTAGACACTCAGTGAGCACCTCTCATACACACCCCTTTCCTCACACCCATCATCCTCCATATATCTATCTGTCAGAGTCATAGAAGGAGAAGCTGGCATACTCAAAGAGGGCAACGTGAGAAGCAGGCAGTAGATGTTACTTATAAAGGAGAGAACATGATTTGGGGAAATCGAGGCAAGATACTGCAGCACTCTGGGTGTGGTAACCGTAGGAAGGCAATGCCACTTCTAGGACTGAAGAGGCAAAAGGAAGATGTAGTAATTTGAATGCAGAGACAGTCCCTCTATGGTGAGTCTCATTGGCTTCAGCCCAATAGAAGGCATGGGGCCCAGCGATGCAGCCTGTATGGTCAGATTCCCAGGCACAGAGCAGCAGGGAGAGGGCTGGGAGTGGATCTGGATGGGCAAGTGGAAGATGTTTAGCACAGTATCTTTACAGGTTTATCTGAGTACATTTCTCTTCTCCCTTCCCTGGATTTCCTTCTGAAGTTCTCTTTATCAGATACAGGACTTCTTGCCAAACGTGTTACCCTGGTTTTGAAAGATGCCTTCTTCTTCTTGCCAGGAGCTCATCATTCTGGCATCACCAGTCATAGTTTAGAAAACCAAATCCTGGGCTTTGATACCACCTACTTAGCCAGCTGTTCATTTCTCCTCTCTTCCCTTCTCTGCCAGAATTATAAACTTCAAGTGGAAGGAGAAATGAGAAAACCTGATTCAGGTTTTCTGAAGAGGTGCCGCCTGCCCACTGTGTTCATGGTAATGAAGGACCGAGAATTAGAATATAAGCCACCTCTCCTGGTGAGAGATTGAGGAGTGAGTTCAGGGTGAGTTTCTCTATCAGCTTCAGGAAGGGAGTAATTCACCTTCTAGTCCTTTCTTTGCCTAACTGATGTCCAGATCAGGATTTCTCAGACCTGTCAGTGTCTGGGTGTTCTCTCAATTAATCTCAAGGACACATAATGCTGCTTTCCCTTTGGATCTGGACTCATCCTGAGCAGGAAGGTCTTCAGGGCTGGGGAAAAGAGAGCTCCAAGATGGAAAGTTCCTGTTTTGTTTTTCTCTTTTTCCTCCAAGCCATACACCTGCTGGGATACCCCTCTGTCCTCTTAAAAATTTCCCATTTTTACTACCTGCTGAGTTATTTCTGCCACTCAGTCTAGGAACCCTTTGTTCTCTCCACTAAGGCTTTCTTCAAACCCTTCTACCTTCTACAGGGAGTTCAATGGCGTTTATAGCACATCTGAGAGGGGCAGACAGAGAGGAGCACAGACAGAGAGACACCAGCTAAGCAGACTCCAGAATACTCCCTTTCGAGTTCCTACCACCTGAGAGTCCAGTTGAAGAAAGAACCTTCTGTAGCTCTTTCTGTAAATTTCTGCTATTTGTTTTTGGGTTCCTGGTCTCTCAGGGATTCTTGGTAGCAGTGCCATTGAGGTGACATGGCTGTTTTCCTCCCCCTCCCACCAATCCTCCAATAATCTACAAGGTATTGGCAATTAGAAGTAAATTGCATCAGCTATGAATCAAGTCCAGTTCCTTGCCGTGAACACGGCAAGGCAGCAATGCAGTTCTTGGTCCACAAAGACCCACGATGGCAAGGACTCCCGCACGCCTCCCCCACCTCTTGCCATGCTGGCTGTTTTGGTGCTGGGCTCCACAGTGGTAACCACAGATTGTATCACCCTGTGTTAAGGCTCTCCCTCTCAGTCTAATGGTAAGCTTGGCGAGTGGATTTTTCTTTTTTTAAGATTTTATTTATTTGCAAGAAAGAGAGCACGCGTGTGCTTGTGAGTGGGGGGTGTGGGGGGGTAGAGAGAGAAGCAGATCCTCACTGAGCAGGGAGTCTGACCTGGGGCTCGATCCCAGGACCCTGAGACCATCACCAGAGCTAAAGGCAGATGCTTAACTGACTGAGCCACCCAGGAGTCCCTGGATTTTTATTTTTAATTAAGGTAGCCTAGTAGTTTAAAACAGTGCTTACAATAGTTAGACTTAAGAACTACATATACAAACAAATAGAATTGATGAATTATGACAATCGTTAACATGTGACTTTTAAAAAAATTTTCAAAGTGCTTTCAGCATTTTCTTAATGTCGACAGCATTATTGTGACATATGTAAGGCAAGTATTAGTTTTCATATTACAGATGAGACAACTCAGGCAGACATTTGATTTATTCTTAACTTTTGACTTCATCGGTCTTATGCTTATTATCAGATTATGGTAACATCTTTAAATTCTGTCAATATCAATGTTAATTTCCTGTTTTGGACAACTAGAGTGTGGTTATGTCCTTGTTCTTAGGAAATACATATTGAAGTGTTTAGGAATAAAGGAACACAATCTGCTCCTCAATCTCAAATGGCTAAAAAAGGAAAGATTAGGGGTGTCTGGGTGGCTCAGTTGATTAAGTGTCCGACTCCTGATTTTGGCTCAGGTCATGATCTCAGCCCTTCGTTGGGCTTGGCACTCAGTGGAGACTCTGCCTGAGGATTCTCTCTCCCTCTGTCCCTCCCCCTGCTTGCATTCTCTCTCTAAAATAAATAAATCTTAAAAAAGAGAAATATTAAAAAAAAAGAGAGAGAAATATTATGTGAGTGCATGTATGTATATTTGGTCATTGGTTACCTTTAGAAGTAGATAAGACCCTACTCTACTTAATCAACTTTAACTGAAAATTGGGAGATGAAAAGAAAGAACTTAAAAAGTCATGTATTAATGGTGAAAATGTCATTTGCCACTTTCTTTAGAAGGAGCACTCTCCAAACATTTGATCACATATCACAATCAGTAAAAAAAAAATTGCTTGAACACACTCCCCTAGCATATGTTTGTTGGCTTATTTATAAATTACATGTAGTACTAATGTACTGATAGGGAATACATGAATAATAAATCATATTTTAAAAAAATATGGTCTTTATTAATGAGAGTCCCTTTTAATATCACTAAGATGAATATTAACAAATGATACACAGAGTAATATTATTGAGGATCCTTTATTTTTTAAAATCTTAGCTGAACTCTGTGTCTCAGCAATTCAAAGCTCTGTCTCCAAGCTTAGCCGGTCCTGATTTTTGGTTTCAAAGACTGCCATAATGGAAAAGATACGACAACGTGCGGCTCCAGATGGAAGAGGTGTATCATTGCCGGCACACAGTGATTTTCATTCAGATGTTGCTTTAGTGAAGCTCCATTTTGCTCTGCAGTAAAGCACTTCTTACGAATTACTCAGCGGGCATTGCATTTTAACATTTACAACATCACTGAAAGCCCTTATTTTGGCAAAATATTAATTTTAATTCGTTTCTAAATTGTTTTTAAGGGTGCAGGTATGAATTTTCTTTATTAAGTGACACATCTTTTTTCCTGCAGAAATTTCCATTCTTCAAAATGATTTCTCAAAAGCACTGGTTTCTTTTGAAACAGTGTTACTTGCTCACTTTTTATTACTTTGAAGGAGCAGATTAAGTGTGTTTGTTTTTTTGGAAAGTATATGCTTGGTTACAAACTACTTTCTTCATTTGTTGTCATAGAAAGGTCACTATCCCTGGAACACTTCCTTTTTGTAAAAAGAAAAAAATGTCGAATTCCACTTCTAAGCCCACAGTTCTTCAGAGTAATTTGTCATAAGTTCACTGGCAAATTTCCATGAGGTAGAAGAGCTTTCCTTTTCTTTTCTTTCTTTCTTTTTTTGGAGATTTTCATGGTCACTCCTCATCTCATTAAGAACGCACCCTAAAGATTCTGCGATGGTTGAAATGTCTTGCTTCAGTGAAATTGCCCATGCCCTATTATCAATAGTGATACCCTATTAGTGCTTAGGCTACAATGCATGGCGGTTCACTGAGACAAAATAACACTGGAGGTTCCTGGTGCTAGCCCCTCACTCTAACAGGCTGCACATGCCGCTGGTGACCCCCCAAGACACTGAGGCAGTGAGGTCAGTGTTGTCACTCTGTATTAAAGAACAGTAACATTTATTTCAGTTTAGCTAAAGTTTAAACACAGCTCTAATCTTTTCTTCCTGTAACCCAAAGGATTAACTTGCACTTCCTTTGAGGTATGCACAATTCCTCTTTAGGGCCTGCTGACTTCAAGAATACATTCCATGCATCTGCTCTTCCTTTCATTACTGTCCCCACCATACTGTAGTATCATTTTCCCCACAGTGTGGATTTTTCCGTCACTAAGTTTGAACTGCAAGTGGCTGTCCATTCTCTGATGTCTTCTATGTACTTCAATACTTTTCCTGTCTGGACCTTAAGACAGACAAAACTACCCAGAAAAGTCTGAAACGAAACCACCATTTTATTTTCAAAAGTTGATATTACTTAAGATATAGGCATAAGTAGTGTTTACAATTGTAAGATATTGACACAACTTAAATGCCCACACATAGGAGAATGAGTGAATAAAGTGTAAGATCTCACACAATGGAATACTGTGCCATTAGGAAAAGGAATGCGGATCACCTCTGGGGAATGAGGAGGGTGATTTCTAGGACATATCGTTAGAGGAGATAGAAGAGAGCTGCAGAGAGAAGAGGCCATGGTGACAGACATCCGACTTTGGCCCCCGTGGATCTATGGCTGGGCTAGTGCCCTGGCTTCTGCTGAACCAGCTAGAAGGCACTGGAGAGCAGAAATCGCCATCAGAGCTAGAGCCAGAGAGCCTATTTCTGTCTGATTGAGTTCCTCAGCCCTCCCCGTACTCTCTGCTGATGTGGTCAAAGCGCGGGGACCGCAGTTCCCACTCGGGTGAGTGTGTCCTCACCAAGACCCGCACATGCTCCACTCTGCTGTCTTGTCTCTTTGATGAAAAGGCTGTTTGCAGTTCTGACTACTGCAGTGCTCGCCAGCGTGAAGGCTCAGCCCAGTGGCCCTTCTCCACGTACCTCTTTCCAAGTTTCCTGCAATTCGTTTTTAACATTCTTTCTCTAAAATCAAGTGAATGTTATCACCAGTGTGGTACACCTTACTTAATACATATGATCTTAGGTAGATTTCTGGTTTTTTATCACCTGGATGTCATAACTGACTCAATCTATTTGGTGGAAGACAAGGCTTCCTGAAGTCACGAATCACAAGTTTGCTTATTCAGCAAGAAAGTGTGTTGCCTAGTACAAAACACGAGGCCTGTAGCAGGTGTTGGGGAAAAGAGTGATTGCGGTGTAAGTTCTATCCTCAAGGAACTCATAGGCAAGCTCACAGTTTCTGAGGGTTTTGCAAGCCAGGGAGTACACAAGAGCTACTGAAGTCTGGGGTGAAATTCTCTATGCCTAATTTCTACTCTAAGAGCAAATGTTTTATCTAAATAAAGAAATCAAACCTTACAGATCTATAACATGTGGATCGATCCTGCTTCCCTCGGCCGGTGTTTATGTCATATACTCATATGTCACGTACGGTATAAAAGGATCCTCGGGGTAGAGTGGGAGTTCTCAAATATGCAGGGGTCTGCGGTGGAGACCTCTGCCATTTAATCACTTTCAGTGTACTGTGATGTATTGTACTCTGAATGTGCTTGGTTAACAGGGTTTGCAATTATATTATCTAGCTTTAAGAACATTAACCCCTACAAAGAGACAAAAGGCTTAAAAATAATCCATTTAAAGACGGCATAAATTAAACATAATACTAATAATGCAGCCACTAGCAAACAACAAGAAAATGGCAGCAGGAACTCTCCCCATTGCAGACATGAATGCCTCATTAGCCACGTTTCAATAAAAAACTAGGTTGAGCTAGGCGGATCCATCAAGAACTTACCTAAAACTTTAAAATGATCAAGAGCATTGACTAATTAACAGTGAAGCCCAATCTAAGTGTATCGTTCACCTTTAGATAGAGCTGATGAGAGTTCCATGCCATCATGATAACCAAAAGTTTTACAAATTATGCACGGAGTTTCACTTCTCCTCAGGGGATGGAAAGCTGCAAAGACATCAGCCCCATCCTAACAAAGAGAAAAATCCAGACAAAAAAACAAAATGGGAAATTTCAGTGAACCTCTCAGAGAGCTGGGATCACAAAACAATGGAGCAGCCCGAGTTCCAAAGACAGACAAGTCCTTCTAATGAGAGGCGGAAGACAAACTCTCTCACCTATGTGAAGGTACATGAGAAAAAGCAGTAGGCCAGGAAACATGTGAGGAAGAAGAGCTACAAGTTTAAGGAATTGCCAAAGACCAAGTGGGGGCTCTGTGTCAGTCCAGAAGAGTGAGGGCCCCACCAAGGGCCTTTCATACTTTTCACAAGCTCTTATCCTTAAACCTTTACTGAATGCTCATGAAAGAGAATGGGGTTGTAACAGGTGTATAGGAGATAACTGGCAGTATTGGGGTTCGGGCAGAAAACACCAGGTATTTCCCTAGATTCTTCTCATGTGTAAAACAAAATCTTCAAGCTTGGAGGACTGGCGGCAAAGACTGTTGCCCAAGGCACAGGAAAAGCATTGTGGGAGGAAAGTGGGGTATAAAAAAGACTATCCTGGGGGAGAAGCACAAAACCATCTTGGGCCCATGATCCTAAACTAATATCAAGCAGAGGTTTCCTACTACTAGGGGAGGGGAAGAAAAGGCCCCGCTCAAGGTCAATAACAAATATAAGGCAGAATTTGGCTGCCATAAGCAGGAGGGGCAGGAATGCAGAGAGGGACCCACATTTGAGGCTGAAGTACATAGGTCCTTCCCTAAGACTTAGACCAGGGGAGAACCGAGAAATCCTTACACTCCCAACACAAGCCTCGTACAAAGTAATGAGAACCAGCAGTCTAAGGCTGGGGATGCAGCACGCACATGGTGAGGGACCGAGGCTGAAAGCCGGTGGTGGAGTGCTAATCCTGGGAAAAGCTTCCGTCATGACAGCTCTCATCCTAACCATAAGGCAAAAGTAGCCCACCACTAGAAGAGTTGGAAGTCTGTGGTATACTGTTGCTCAGCATAGCAACAGCAAAACCCAAAAAGCCAGCTCCACTGCTGACTAACTGGACTCTCATGACTCAATTTTCCATGCTAACGGCCGAACAAAAGAAGACTCATGGCCATTTCCGGCCATCAGTTTCTACTGTCCTACATGAAATATCTGGTATTCACTCAAAAACTGTCTTGCGCACACACGTGCACACACAAGAAACCCACTGTCGAGAGACAATGCAGGCAACAGGAACAAACCTGAGTAATACTTGGATAATGGAGTGAGCAGGCAGGGACGTTACGGTAACTATAATTAACACGTAAAAGGATACAGTAGGAAAGGTAAACAACAGGTATGAACAGATGAGGAGTTTCAGAAGAGAGAGGGAAATGCTAGAAATGATAAACCCAATATCAGAGATGCAGAGTGCCTTCAATATGTTCATCAGTAGACTGAACCCAACAGAGAGAACTGATTAACTGGAAGATCTATCAACAGAAGCTACCATGTCCCCCCGCCCCAAAAAAAGACACAAAGAGAAAGAACAATGAAATCAAACACAGCAATGACAACAAAAGAACAGAGCATCTGAGAAATCTAGGACAGTATCAAGCATTTTAACATACTTATAATTGAAATCCCAGAAGGCTAAGAGAAACAGAATGGGACAGAAAAGATATTGAAAGAACAATGGCCAAGAATGTCCCCAAAATGATGAATGACAGTAAATCACAGATCCAAGGGGCTCAGAAAACCCCCAAGAGGATATACACCAAACCAACCAAGACACCTCACATACACCTACATAGATCATGATTAACCTGCCAAAAACCCAAAATAAAAAGAAAATATTGATGGCAGCTGGAGGAGAAGAGGGAGGACCACATTACATACAGAAGAATAAAGGTAAAAATTAGAGTAGACCTATCAAAATCTACTCAAGCCAAAAAAAACAAAAAACAAAAAAACAAAAAAACAGCAGCGCAGTTTTCAAATAGTGGAAGAAAAAAAATAAATAAATAAAAACAGCTGTCAGTATAGAATTCTATAGCCAGAGCAAATCTTTCAAAAATGAAATCACACTAAGGACATCTTCAAAAAACAATAGGCGAGAAAATTCAGTGCCAGCTGGCATGCTATGTAATAAATGTTAAAGGGCAGAAGAAATATGTTAAAACTTGTATGTACATAATCCTATATAATCATATATGGAGTTTTGAAAATGATAAAATGAGTACTACCCTGCAAAATAAGGAACAGACTATGATACATGTAACAACATGGATGGACCTCAAAATAATGACCCACTGAAAAAAGGCACACAAAGAAGAAAACCTAGTATTTTATCCCACTCATATAAAATTCTAAAAACACAAAATAATCTCTAATGACAAGAGATTAGAACAATGGTTTTCTGTGGGATGAGAAGGGAGGATGAGTGGAGGTGGATTCTAGAGTATAAAGGATATGTTCACCACCCTGATGGCCATGATGGTTTCATGATTCCACACTCATATGCCCAAACTCATTACACTGTGCACTTTATAGGCACGCTGTTTATTAAATATATTATACCTCGGGGCGCCTAGGTAGCTCAGTTGTTAAGCGTCTGCCTTTGGCTCAGGTCATGATCCCAGGATCCTGGCATTGAGCCTCACGTTGGGATCCCAGCTCAGCACGAAGCCTGCTTCTCCCTCTCCCTCTCCCCCTGCTTGTGTTCCCATTCTCGCTGTGTCTCTCTTGGTCAAATAAATCAATAAGATCTTTAAAAAATTAAAAATAAATAAATACATATACCTCAATAAAGCTAAAAGGGGGGTCAATACAAAATAAAATTACAATGAGATACCATTAGACACCTGTTAGAATGGCTTAAAATAAGCTTTTTTTTAAAGATTTTATTTATTTATTTATTTATTAGGAAAGAGAGAGAGTGAGAGAGAGCAGGTCAGAGTGAGAAGCGGACTCCCCATGGAGCTGGGAGCCCGATGTGGGACTCGATCCCGGGACTGCGGGATCATGACCTGAGCCGAAGGCAGTCGCTCAACCAACTGCGCCACCCAGGGGCCCTTAAAATAAGCTTTTAAGAGCTAACAACAATAGGGGCGCCTGGGTGGCTCAGTGGGTTAGAGCCTCTGCCTGCAGCTCGGGTCATGATCTCAGGGTCCTGAGGTCGAGCCCCGCATCGGGCTCTCTGCTGGGCGCCTGTCTCTGTGCCTACTTGTGATCTCTCTCTGTCAAATAAATAAATAAAATCTTAAAAAAAAAAGAGCTAACAACAATAAACAATAGGGAAGATGTTGGACAGCTAGAGCACTGCTGACAAAAATGTGAAATGATACAACTACTATGTAAAATAGTTCGGTGGTTTTCATAAAGTTCAACACTCCCTTTACAACCCAATGATCTCAGCCCTAGTTATTTACTCGGAAGAACTGTATCCATATGTCCTCATACATGCCTGTATGTGTATGGTTATACCAGATTAGTTAGCTGTATGCTTAGGATCCAAGGGGAAACAACTCAAATGTTGATTCATTTGTGAATGGATAAACAAACTGCTACATCACACAATGGGCTACTATTCAGAAAAAAACAAAACAAAAAAACCCCAAAATGAATATAATTGCGGATTTATTCAACAACATGGATGAATTTCAAAAGCTGTATGATGGGTAAAAAACCCAGACTCAAAAGTCTGCATACTGTAGGATTCCATTTTTGCAACATTCTGGAAAAGACAGAACTATAGGAACAGAAATCAAATCACTGGTTGTCTGAGGTTGATTGTGGACAGAGGGATTGGTTACTAAGGGATACAGGGATGCTTTTAGGGTGATGGAAATGTTCTATATTTTGACTGTGCTGATTATGGAATGTATGTATTTGTCAAATTCATAAAACTGAATATCTCTGAAGGGTGAATTTTACTCTCCATAAATTAAACTTCAATGAACTGATTTTAAAAATTAAGCATCCCAACCATGAAAGCAAACCCCCGAAGTTTTTCGGTGATGCTTAAAGTCATGTCATACTCAATCTAGTACTTTCAAACATTTCACTAAATATAATGGGAAATGTTTAGAAGCTTTTCTTGAGGTTTCATACTCTATAGCAAAAGCCACTCTTGGGGAAAAGGCTGAAATAGTACATAGGAACCACTAAGGTTCCTATGTACTATTTCATAATACACAGCAGAAGCATTCCAATGTCGGCAACCTTCACCAACAGACACTGGGGAAATATTGCTGGAGATTTGGAGAAACAAGTATGAGATCAATTCATGGGGAGGGGCAGTTTGCTATTTAGCTGGTTAAAAAAGAACAGAGTGATTTCTAACATGTTTCAGCTCATGATTCTTTACAGATTCTGTTTCAATAATCAAATACATGAACAACTTCTTTTTAAGAAGACATTGAAGGTAAAACGTATGGGAGAAGAGCTACTCACAACTGAAATGATCTTTAATAAAAGAACGATTTATGGAAAAGTTATGGACGTATGTATGGCCACGAGGAAATGGCTGCTCTAACTCAAATAGAGTGCCAGGAGCCAGAAATACCATCACAAACAAGGTTTATTCACTAAATAATTCTTATGTAAGAATTTTCCATAAGAAAATTGAAGTATACCAGATATATCCGTGTAGTTTTACAAATACAAGTCTTTTAAAATATGGTAGAATCTTTGCAATAAGTGAAACTGGAAGAGACCATGAAATTCTTCTGTCCCACAAAGAATTAGTATGCAGCAAAGCTCTTAAAGAATCTCTTAAAGAACCTTGCTCAATTTTAAGGGTTCCAAATTTATTTTTCTTTCATGACTAACACGGGTCGATAGGATGCTAACAGCAGATTAAAAACAAACAATACACCCTGAATATTCTCTCTTTACATATTTTTTAAAAGAGTTAAATGGTAATTTTTAAAAAAGAAATTTGTGCTACAGAAAAGACATTTTAAAGAGAGATATTGGGGAGGCATCTGTGTGGCTTAGTTAGTTAAGCATCCAGGCCCAGCATGGAGCCTGCTTAAGATTCTCTCTCCTTCTCCCTCTGCCCCTCCCCCCACAACACTCTCTCTCTTAAAAATTAATTAATTAATTAATTAATTAGATAGAGATTTGGAAAACTTTCTATTGTTATGTGATTTTTGCTGCCCAAAGTAGTGGAAATGTGCCCATATATCAAAATCTCTTACATGTGAACACTTAAAATACTTAGAAATAGAAAAATCTAACCTGTTAAAAAAAAATTACAAATTAAAGAGTTTCAGGGCTTTTGAACTCCTTTGTTAAAAGAACAAAGATTCCCATTAGAAGGAAATTTGCTAGCCAAATTTCAACAAACATGGCATATCTGGTAGGTAAGACAGAAAAGATTAGAATAATAATTTAGTTAATAATTCAGTTAATTGATGAACTACTATTTGGATCTTTGGATTTTTGTATTGCACCTCTTTCTGCTATATTAGCCATAAAAACCAGATTCTAAGTAAATTGGGCTTAAAAACCAAACCATTAGATCACATTATCACAAAGGGGTAAGCAATGGTTATAATAAAATGAAGCTTATTGCTTCCAAAAACCATATATTATCTTGTGCTGTTAACAGGCTTTTGTATTTAATAACGGTAACAGTAAATAAAAAATTTGAACAAAGATTATTAATTTTATGTTTAGCATTCTTTAAAAATGTCTTTTTGACTGTGGACTCTGAGCAACAAACTGAGGGTTTTGGAGGGGAGGGGGTGGGGGAGTGGGCGAGCCTGGTGGTGGGTATCGAGGAGGGCACGTATTGCATGGAGCACTGGGTGTGGTGCATGAACAATTAATCTTGTAACACTGAAAAAATAAAATAAACATATTTGGGGAAAAAATGTCTTTTTGCTTATGCTTTATAATTATAGAATATGCTTGTAGAGTTGTCCATGTATAGAGTTTGTTAATAA
This sequence comes from Nasua narica, assembly GCA_028533885.1. Classification (NCBI taxonomy): domain Eukaryota; kingdom Metazoa; phylum Chordata; class Mammalia; order Carnivora; family Procyonidae; genus Nasua; species Nasua narica. The sequence goes on along the minus strand of CM052798.1, from coordinate 87,489,025 downwards.
TAAATATACACACACTGGATGTATATTATCAAAATTTTTACTGATGGGGTGCAAAATTTAAGAAAATAGATTGGAAACAGCTGTCTAGTGGAATTAACAAATAATTATAAAGCCTTTGTAGTCCCATAGCGTCTGGCACAATGCTAGATGCACAGTAAGTATTTAAAACTGTTTGCTCAGTGACCACCTATGAATGCAAAATGTGGTAGTTTTTGTATGTTTTTTGTGTATGTACATTTCTCCCTTAGAATATGTATTTCATTTGGTGACTAATTTCTCTGCCCGAGTGTATCTGTGTAAGACACCAAGACCATAGAAGCAGTAGTGCTCAGTGGTGGCAGTTCCTGAATTTAAACCACCTGAGTCTAAATCTTGGCTCCATAATTTATTATCTCTACAACCTTCTTCTTCTGTGGCCCAGCTTCTTCTGTGGTCCCTATATGCATAATCAGGACAAGAGCAGTACCCATCTCGTTGCTTTGTGATGAAGATAAAATGAGTTAATATGTGTAAAGTCCCGAGACCTGTGTCTGACATATGGAAAGGGCTCACTGCAGGTGAGCTGCCAAACACACACACACACAAATACACACACGCACCTGGGGTGAGTATAATGATATGTTTATAGTTCATGTAATTTTATTTTACATTTCTGGTTCACGATATGTATGTATTTTGAATAACAGTAAAATTATTAACAATAGTCAACACTGAGTATGAGTCCTGGGCATTCATTTAAGTACTTTATACAGATTATCTTCGTTCATATTTAGAAAAAAGATGATATAACAACATAAAATACTTTTCTTATTCCCATTTTATAGATGGAAAACTGAGGTCCAGAAAAATAGAGTAACTCCATTAAGTTCACAGAGCTAACATACAATAGATCCAGGAAGTCTGGCTTTTTTTTTTTTTAAGATTTCATTCATTCATTCATTCACTCATTTAATTAATTAATTAATTGGAAGGGGGCAGAGAGAGAGAGGGAGGGAGAGGGAGAGAATCTTAAGCAGATTCTGAGCTGAGCAGGGAGCCCAATGTGAGGCTCGATCCCATGAACCTGAGATCATAACCCCAGGAGAATCCAAGAGTCAGATGCTTAACTGACTGAGTCACCCAGGTTCCCCAGTCTAGATTTTAAGTCACTGCTTGCCACTTCCCCACTGGTTTAATATTACTGAATATTACTCCTAATATTCCCTAACATATTCATGTATATGATGCTTGGTATTTTATAAGATACTTTCACATCCGGTAAGTCTCATAGCCAGCCTGTGACGTGAGTAGGGTAGGATCATTATCCCCACTTTTATAGGAGAGGAAACTGGTACAGTGGAAACCAGGGGAGTCTTTCAGCAGAAGTGTTTCTGTGTCACAGACATCCTGGCTGCCTCTGTACACAGGGAATCGTTCACCATAAACGTACCGAGTACTTACAGTGTATCAAACTCAGACATCCGTGCTGGGACTGTGAGCTCAGGACCTGCCCTGGAAGCATCACAGCCTAGTGGGAAACACAGGTATAGAAATGGACAATCACTGTATATAATATGCAATCTCTAAGGGGGATAGGAAAAAAAAGTGCTTATGAAGCACAGAAGGAGGGACCATCTATGCTGGGGAGGTCTTAGAAAAGGCAAAGGTGGCCATGTGGGAGCGGGAGGCTTTCCTGGAAGACAGAGTGCACGTGTGTGAGTGTGAATCTGTGTTTGTGACCATGACTGTGCGTCCAGCCATGGTTAGGTATGGGCCTGAGTGTGTACCTGTTTACAAGGGCTTACTCACAGACTAATGTACGTACAAGCAGTCCATCAGTGTGGAATAAGTGAGCCTGAATATAAAGAAGAATGTGTCTGGATCCACACACACCTTGGCGGAATCTGATCTGCCCTGGTACCTTCCCCCTCTCCCTTCTTCCCACAACAGCAGGGTAACCAGAGGTGCCAGTGGCTTCCCACTGTAGCAACTGTCTCGAGAGCTACAGTGATTAGACTCACCAGGTTTTTCACTCTGTCAATCTGAATGCATAGCAGTCTAATAGAGCCAGCTAGCTTATGTGAGTAGGGGCGGGGTGGAAAGTAGTCATCTGTGGGTGCAATCTTCTGGCTATGCTGAATGCTTAGTGTTGCTGCTCTTAGCCAGACAGGGAAAATCTTTTTCCCTTCATCTTCACCACCTTAGGGAGTTCACCCACTCACCTGTTTTCTACTGCCACCTAAATGGGGCTGGCTTCTGCCTCCACTTAAGTGTCCTGGGGATATCTAAAATGTACTTCTGTGCTGGGGTTGGGCAGAGGCAAGGCTGGAAAGTGTTGGTGCCCATTTTCCTTGGAGACACTTCCTACTCTCTCCCCCCACCCCCATTCAGGGCCAGGTGTCTCCCATAAGCTGAAAAATGTGTGCAAAGGCCAACAGGACTAGTGGTAGCCATGGGGGTCACTCCCGGGGGTAGGCTGATCAATTCTATCCCTTGATGATAAAGCCTGTTTTTAGAGCAAAATTGAAAAAGAAGGAAAAATGAGGACTTCTCTCTCCACAAATGTTCCCCCAGGAGTTACTGGAGGTGGGGAATAAGGCTACAATATTCTTTTACTTCTTTTAAGCTTACACAATCAAAAAAGCTAAAATGATTGCAAATAATATGTAGTCGGTGGAGACTAACAGCATCTCTATAAAGTGGTAAAGTAATTGAACTAGATTTTCCCTTTTGTTAGAAGGCATATAAATTCAGGGCCATGGGGTCCTGTAAGGCAAAGGCATAATGTGCTGCAATACACTGGTGATTTGTGTGGGTTTACATCCTGGCCCAATGCACTGCCTCGCAGCTAAATATTCACATGGTAAAATAAGAAAAAATGAAGTACAATAATCAACACATGTAATTTGCCATATTTTAACTTGAATGAATGAATGGGCAAAGAGAAAAACAAATTTAGAAAAGTAGGAAGGTCTCATGGTACAGTGCTCTCTGAAATTACAATACCTGGATTCTCCTCCCAGTTCCACCAATAACTTAATCTATTGAAAAGGGTTTTGTTTTGCTTTTTAATCATAATATATCGGGAAATTAATCCAGTGGCAGGATATATTTTAAAAAAAGAATATGTTCAATAAAGTCTTGTTCAAGTATTTTTAAAATGTAAATGATCACTAAAATAAAGTAAATGATCACTAATAAATGTTAGCTGTTACATATCTGAAGATATTTACTGCAGTACCTCCCATATATAGTATATATTTTCATGTTCTGGACACAAATATTTTCCTTAACATTAAGGGAAGATACTGTTTTTCTAGTATGTGAGGAGAATTTTTCCATAGTCAGTATGTTGTTTATTTGCACTTAAATACTATACCAATAATCTGAAAAAGAGAAATAGTCTGATAATGGCTAGAGACTCTGTTTAGAGGCTAAGGTTTCTATCATGGACTGCTTTCAACTGTTATATTTTATGGCACAGATTCAGTGGGAATCTGATCTGCTAAAATATTTGGGCTGTGAAAACTCCCACACTGTGACAGATGTCAAGTCCAATTAAGTGACTCATGTCCAGGTTTCTGTCCAATAGGATTTCCCATTAAATATCAATTTAGAGAAAAAAATTCCATCCCCCTTCTTAAGCCTTTATCTCTTCCACCATCTCCAGGCTGAATCAATTGGTACCAGGAGAGCCAAGAAGCCACACACGCATCTCTGCCTCTTTGCTTTGGCTCTCCCACCCTCTCCCGTCTTTCTCCGCTTCCCTGTCACTGTTACTCCGGGAGACGTTCACTTTCCACCAACCTTCTCCAAGCGTCTCCAAGCCAGACTATATGTATTTTGACGTAAGGTAAAGAAAGGAGGGGGTGGGGTGGGAGATGTAAGCAAGCCTTGAAAGACTTTGAAACTGCAAATAGGTATCTGTTTATACAACCTATAAGTAAATGAGGAAAGAGGAAGAGGCAAGCTTAGCCCCGAGTTACAGTATTGTGTTCCTGGGAACTGGGGAGACATCAGCTGAACAAAGCCTTATCTAAAAAAAAAAAAAATCACTTCTGAGGAAGATCGCATCTCTGCCTCGCACTTCCCAGTTTCTGCTCAACCGTTTTAAAGGAAGGAAAGGAGTCCTACTGGAGCGGGATCTTATCTTAACCATCTTTCTTATTGATTCTGCCGCTATTAGAAAGTGGAGGAATCAGCCTTTTGATGTGATTGTGTTTATCTCTGCATCTCTTTTGTTATTTATAGAGACCTAGAAGAGGAAAAAAGGCACGAGACTTCTCAACACCTCACTTAAAAAAATCAACAACGAATTTCCCGAAATGTTTGAGAACAATTAAAAGGAAAAGGCGGTTTTGGTCTATCAACTAAGTGAACAATCATTTATATCGTCCACATCCTGAGATATTATCATCCCTCGCTGTGGACACCAGCGAGATGACAGCTGCTTTTTCATATTCGAATGTAATAAATATTTGCTGCTTTTAATATATTTCGGAATTTCTCCCCTCTATTCTTTGGAATTTGTAACTCTAAAAGATTGGAGGAAAGATTATCGAAAAGGCTTTTACAAGGTAAGGCTTCTTTAAATAATTTTTTTCCACCTTGGAACGAAGTTAGATTATTCATATTGCATTTATGAATGTATTTCAGCTAATTATTAAATAAATAAAATGTATGCACGACAGGCTACTTATGAATATTTTAAGAAGATATCTGAAGGAGAATTTAACATGCTTTGAGGGCAACCCAGGAACTTTTTAACCGAACTACAACTATGTTGTTGCTTACTGTGATTTTCCATTACTCGCCAATTTATTTATGCCCTTTCAAGCCGAATGTATAAATGTAAGTTGTTCTACTTCATAAATGTATCTGTGAAAAGCCCGTAGGGAGTCACATGTAGCTCACTTGGAGCATTTGTTTTTATTTTGCCTTAGAGGACCTGCTTTCCTTGCAGCGCAATGAAAGCCAGCTTGGAGACAAATTCGCTCCTCGGCAAGTGCGGTGCTAGGAGCGGATCACACATCCCTGGCTTTTGTTTCTCTAGAAGCAAGCCCTCCTACGCTTCGCCGCCGAGGATTTCTCCGCCGAGGATTTCTCCGGTGGCGATCAGGCTGCACTCATGGCCCCACGGCCTGGTGCTCCCCCCGGCGCCTGTGGGCGGTGCGCGCTGCACCCTCAGGTGCGGGCCCCTGCTGCTGGCCCTTTTCTTCGAGGCCAAATCCCCCCAAGCCCCGCGGTTGTGGGTCCCCCCACACCACCGCCCCGCCAGAAGGCGCGCGGTCGGGGTCGGAGCTCCGGGCCCTCAGAGGAGCCCGGCAAGGCAGTCTTCCAGGAGGGCGTCGTTACAGGAGAGCTGTGCACAAACCAGCTCGGCCTTGGCCAGGCTGCCCTGGCACCGCTGCGGGCTCTCGACTCCGGGCGCCGGAGCACGGGACTTGCTCCCGGAGAGGACGCTCAGGCCGTCTCCTCCCGCCCCCCCCTCCGACACCCCGTCTTCCCTACCCTCCCAGCCTCTCCTCCCGCCACCACCCGGCCGCTGGCATTTTCCCGGGAGGTGGTCGGTCGACTGCCGGGCGCATTGTCTCATCCCCCCCTCCCCCGTCGCCGCGTCCCTAGGTCCCCCATGTGTGTGGCTGTCTGCGTGACAGATGGTGCTTCGGGGAGCCGCGAGGGCATAAGGGTCAATTTTCTGTAGAAAGGAGCCTTCGCGTTTGTTCAGTCATTGCTTTGTTTCTTCGGAGAAGCCTCCGGCTCCGGGCCGCCCTGTCCGCACTCGGGACAGGGGCGCATCTCCCGCGCAGGGCGCTCTCCGCAGTCGCGGCCGCCCCGGTGCCCCAGTCTAGCGTGAGGGCCACAGGCGCTGCTGCCTCCCGCTGCTGGGTCTAAGGCCCTCGGGGCAGGAGCGCCGTCGGCGTCTCCCCGCCCAGCGCAAACCCCACAAGTGCTCGCCGTTCGCAATCATTCGTTTATCAGGGAAGGGGAAGTGAGGCAGACGTTCTTGCGGAGTCGGTATTTGGCCCGAGAAGGCACAGAACGCGGTCGCAGCCTCCCGGGTCTGCCCTCTCCCCGGGGGACCAGGCCCAGACCGGTCTCGGCCTCTCGAAGGCCGAAGAGTCAGGTCCGGGATATGGCCGGGGTCCAGCCGGGACCTCGCTGGCCCCGGCCCCGTGGGGAGGCGCGGGGCTCGGGCCCTCGGGCCTGCCCCTCTCGGCGCGCTCCCTTCCCCGCGGGGTCAGCTCCGCCGAGCGCGCCCTCCTAGAGTGGGGAGGGGACCCGGGAAGCGCCTAGGGCCGACCTGGTAGGCCCTCACCTGCTCTCTCTCGGATCCAAAGAAGACCGTGCTTCCTTTTATTGATTGATTTTCTGACTCCCCCTCAGCCTGCAAAATGATGCTGAGTCCGGACCAAGCCGCCGACTCGGACCACCCCAGCTCGGCGCACTCGGACCCGGAATCTTTGGGCTGCGCGGACGCCAAGGTGCTGGGCAGCGTGTCGGACCTGGAGCCGGTGGAGGAGGCCGAGGGCGACGGCAAGGGCGGCAGCCGGGCCGCGCTCTACCCGCACCCGCAGCAGCTGAGCCGCGAGGAAAAGCGCCGCCGCCGGCGCGCCACCGCCAAGTACCGCTCGGCTCACGCCACCCGCGAGCGCATCCGCGTGGAGGCCTTCAACTTGGCCTTCGCCGAGCTCCGCAAACTGCTGCCCACGCTGCCCCCGGACAAGAAGCTCTCCAAGATCGAGATCCTGCGCCTGGCCATCTGCTACATCTCCTATCTCAACCACGTCCTGGACGTGTAGGGCCTGGGGCGCGGCGGGAGGCCGCCGGTCCGGAAGCCAGGGCAGCGCCACCGAGCAGGGCGGCCGCCGTGGGGCTGGCGGAAGAGGCGGCAGCCCAGCGGGACGGCCGCCGGGAGAGGCCTGGATGCGGGAGGAAGCTCGCCGCGCGTTCGAGTTCTCTCCGGTCAGCAGGGAGACAAGGGGTTTCCAACTTGGGAAGGTGGGGTTTTCTGGCGAGTCTGGGGTTTGCAGGGGGTATTTTCCAGGCCAGGCGTGCCTCCTGGAGGCACCCGAGACGCACCGCTTCCAGGCCTCCCCTCCGAGCGTTAGGATCCCTTTAAGCGTGTTGTTTTAGCTCACTGGAGACTTTTGAGTTCTCCTACATTATCTCCCACAGATTTTCATGTTTTGAAAGAATGAGGGCGGAAGCTCAGAGTAAAGACTCCTTAACTTTAGACTATCTGGGATTTTTCTAATTGACAAATCACCTAACATTTGGAGGGTTTGGGAGGGGCTGTCCTCCAGTGTAGAGATTTAAGGCACAGAAAGGTGGAACAGGAAAGTTTCCGTTCTGCTGTAAAATGGAAGTTATATTAGAATCCAAATAAAACAGACAAACCCTCAATATTGGTAAGTTCAAAAGATACACTGAGAATAGAAACACAGTGGGAAGATTTGAGCTGGGTGAGATTTTAACCCCAAGGTATGTCACTGATATAGACAAGAGAATCCATATTTAAATGGAAATTTTACTATCTGATTGCTTTTTCAGGCAAAGTGCCCCTTTATATATCCAAAAACATCTATTTGTGACCTTAAACATGTGGACCTATAGGTGCAGTTAGAAAAAGACAACCTATTTTTATTTATGTTAGAAGGAGTAGAGTATTTTTTTCAAGACATTTATTTTTCAGAGTGGTGATAATTTTACTTTGGATACTCTGTGCCAATTTATTTATAGTCAAGTGTTTACACTTTTTCCTGTGGAATAATTATGTCTAACTTTTTACGTGTTTGTTGAGATTATACTGTGGTCTTTCTTTTTGCTCTAATTATATTGCACTTGTATAACAAATTTCCCACTTTTCCCTGTTTCTAAACATATTTTATATATTAAGATGTTTGTTCTTGAAAGGTTCTTTTGTTGTGAGATCAGCAACACTAGCACTTCACTATTATAGTTTTTTAAAAAAAGTAAGTGTTGTTATTCTTATCTGTAGTTATGTCTGAAAAGTACTTTACAAGCTGTTTATAAGGAGAGTAGCTTCTGTGTGTGTGTGCTGTTTGTGCGTGGGATGATTTTAGGAAATTAAGTTATTTTCCTAAAAAAAAATTCAAAACTACTTTCCTCTGTGACAACCAAAAAGAAAAGTCTATAACCTGAAAATGTTTCATGTTCTCAGCTGTGAAACTCTTAAAAATAGAGACAAGGGAAAAAAAAAAAAAAACGCATCTGCTATCCAAAGATTTTAGTCTTTTTCAGGGTTTTTTTGTGTCTCTGTTGCTTTATATAATGCAATATTTTGTAGTGAAAATAGATATAATCTGGTTTCTATCTGACAAGTTTTTCATATCTCATGAATGGTGCGCTGTTTTGCATATAAATAAAGGTATCAAATAAAGTCCTCTCCTTTATTTAAAGCATACTGTCTAAAAATAATACACATACTTGTTGAGCATGAAATATCTTAATGGACACAGCCCTCAAAAAGGAAATAGTTAAAAAAACCCACAACCCCCCCAATCTTAACATATTTGTGTATTGAGATACTTGATGCTTTTCCTAAACTTGGATTCTGACCAGTCTATATAGATGTTCCACATATGACGGTGACATAAATCATGTTCCTCTGAATGAAAAGTAAATTATATTTTTTACATAAAAATATTACTCGAATCATGGATTCCTTTGCCCTAAAAAAAAAACTTAGTAATTAACTAAAACTCTTCAAATCTGAGTTAGGAAACTGAGGCACAGGGAGGTTAAATGCCCTGTGCTAAATCACATGGCTATTTACTGGCAGTAAGAAGACCCCAAGATGATGACACTCAGTCCTCATGGCACTTGTTAAGAAGAAGGTGTATACTGCAGCACTCAGACATCTAATTAGGACATAGATTTAAGACATGACACCTGCATACAAGAAAAAAAATTAAGTCCTGGACCAACCTTAGGATATGAAGAATGTCATCTACTAAAGCCTGTAAAAATGTGAAATTGTCTATCTATAAGCAGAACACTTGAATAACTTTAAAACTCCATACATATGTACAAAATAGACACAGACATATACATGCACATACAGAATATTATGAGCTATGAGTCTACATCACACCAAATCTCTGGTTGCCAAGTAAAAAGTGTAATTACATGGATACTTGGTTTTATGCCTGTGAAACATCTGGGATTATGAGCATTTTTCACTTTTCACCCAGGTATCTTGTAGTCAGGTTCACCGATACCCAGTGAGACTTTATTCTCTTCCTCATGTAAAGGTGCATGTAAGAATGCACCTTTCTACGGCAGGAAAAGGAATGGGTGCCTTCTTTGGCTTTGTATCTGGAGTCCTCCCACGGCGGCAGCAATGGATGGTTAATGCAGCCTCCAGACATGCTGTGTTTGGATGGACTGTTTGGATTGAGGTCTTCCCACCTTTAGGAGTGGTCCTGGTCCTGATAGTGCTTCTCCATTACACTACAGAAAAATTGGCCCTGCTCCTATGCCATAGAAATGGAGTCAACTTCTAACTTCTAAAAACCTTCTGAGGTCCTCCCTTCTCCTGGTTTTTGAGCAGAATTTCTAACTGACCTACACAGACCTCCCAGTGACATCTAGGAAGGATGTTTTAACTCACGCCCCAGACTTCGGCCCTCACCCTTGGTGTTAACTTATGGCGGACAAGGACAAGGGGCAAGCACAAGATCCCTTCCCAGCTCCATGGCTCTTGTGATGCCAGGAGAGGATCTCTGCAATGTCATTTCAGATCCAAGGCCGTGCAGCACCCTCCAAAGAGAAAGGGAGCACTGCGGCCCTCTGCTAGCCAGAGGGTAACTGACTCATCCCTGGAGTATAGCAGGGACTCAGTAGCTGTTCAGCCATAGGTAAGGGAGTAATGATTCTTCTCTGAATAATGAGGGTGAGGATTCAATCACAACAAATATTTACTGAGGACCTACTAGGTGCCAGGCACTGTTCTACTAGATGCTGAAAATAGAGCAGCAGATGAGATAAAGTCTGGAGAAGAGCAGTGCACTGGCAACAAATAAACGGTATTTAATTTCAAGTTTTGCTCAGCGCTATGTGGAAAAACAAAGCAGGGTAAAGAGACAGTGGCAGCGGAGGGTGTTGCTAAGGGTATGATTTTAGGGCTGTTAGGGAAGGCCTCTTGGAAGAGGTGGAGACCGGGATCTGCCTCACTGGCAGCTTCCAAGGTTGCTGCTGCTTGTGATGCCCTGTCTTCTTACATCCTGTTATCCTGTCCTGTGCTTATGCCACCAAAACAGTCCCAGCTGAGCTCTTGCCATGCCCCACTGGCAGCAACCTCATCCTTCGCCCCCAGCTTGCTCTCTCCCTACAGGGACTGGAGACCACAGTCCCTTCAGCTGCTCCTCAGACCTTCTGCCCTCTGTCCCAGCTGCCCATCAACTGGCCAGGGCATCGCCACTCCCCAGAAAACCGAGCCCCACCTGGCCCAGCCAACAAGGCCACCTGTGCTGAGTATTTCTGAGTCAAGATGGCTGCCTCACTTCTGTCCAGAGATATCCAGAGAAAAGCGGCACAAGTCTTAAGCAAAAAACCTGTCGCTTGCAGGGGGAGGGCAGGGGGAGAGTGTGCAGCTGAGAGTATGGATAGCGGGATGGATTAGGAAAGGAAGAGCAGACTGAGGACAGGGGTACATATAGAAAGAAACAGGGCTGCATGGAGGAGGAGAGAAAGCCTACTTCCTGTATGAAACCTGCTCTTGGGGGTTCCTCCAGTGGCCCTGCCCTATGACCACACTGTCTGCTATGATGACATACACAGAGCCAACCTCTGGAATGCTGTGATGTATCCAGTTCCCATCACTGCCATCTGTCTCTGGACGCCAGTCTTCCTCCTACTGAGGTCTGGGGGAAGCAGGGGATAAGGGACAGGGGACAGCCAATTCAAGGGCATGTATAGCCAATACCCTTCTCCAGGCCTACAAGGGCTCTCGCTCATTGTTGGGATAGTAGGAATACTGACAGCGAACGTGCAGTCGGTGTGCATTGTGTGCTTACCGAGTTAAGGCCTATGCATGCGTTATTATCTCATTTAATTCTCACAGCAACCCAACTAGGTAGGTACTGTTATTGTCTCCACTTAGCAAAGGAGCAAACTGAGGCTTAGAGAAATTATGTAACTCGCTCAGGGTCATGAAGCCATGTTTGCTGGTTTCAAAAGTGCGTACCTTTGGGGGTCATAATCAACAGTTTTCCTTTGTCAAAGGGTGGCCATGCCATGCACACACTTTACCTTTGGCCCTGGCACCCCATCTCCCCATCCACGTACTTAGGAGAAGCTTCAGTTCAGGTCATGCCTGGGGAGTGCAGGTCCCACAACCAGGAGGACGGAGGGAGGCTCAGACTGAGTTGGTTCTCTGCTTGCCAAGTTCACCATGTGCCTGAGCTTGGAACTAAGCTGTTGGGAGGCAGGGGAGCCTCCTTCTACATTGTGGGAAGACACTGCAGGCTCGTGGCAGCCCTGGAGCTTCCCGAAGGAGACTGGAGCTAAGCCGACACTGTCCGAGACATTTCTATTCACCACCTGCTATTGTCTACCCCACCCACACTCCTCAGCACCCTGGGGTCCCTTCTCATGTTGCCCTGAGAAACATCTTTTAAAGTGAGCATGCCATTCTCTGCCTGAAAGCTCTTCTTGACTTCCCACTGCTTATTAATAAAGCTCAAGTTCTTTCTCCGGGCATAGAAATCTTTCACAAACTTGTTGCAGGTACTCTCTAGGATCACCTTCAGCCTGAAGTCAAAGGTTCCTGCCAAATTCAGATTTCCTCTCTTCCCTGGACATGCCTGGAGTCGCCTAATCTGTGCCTTTACACTTACTCTCTTTCTGCCTAGGATGCTTTTCCTCCATTCTTATTTTTTGCCTGAAAATTCCAATTATTCCATTGTCACCCAACTCAAATGTAAACACTACAAAACTTTCCTCAGTTTCTTTGGGCAGCATTAGCTGCTCTGTTCTCTGAATTCCATATACAAACATCATTATACCAGAATTACTTGTTTCTCCTCTCCCTGTGTTTGAAAGTCAGGAGTCTGGAGCCAGGTTTAGACTCCGGCTCCAACTCATTCCACATGTGCGATGTTCAATATGTTACTAGACTTCCTCAAGCTGCCATTTTCGGATGTGCAGGATGGGATGGTATATGCACCTATCTCAACTCTATGTTTCCATAGGTTAATGGAGAGCGCTTGCCAGAAGAGGAAGAATACAGTAAGAGCTGGATGATTGTGAGCTATTCTAACGACTGTTCCATTTACATCATGCATAGCAAGTTGTATAGAAGAGACTAAAAATAATACATTAATAATTCATTAATGTGTTAATGATCTGTGATCTCCATCAACTGTATTCATCTGCATATGACACATAAGTAGCTCCACAAAAAGTCAGACAGAAATAATCCCTGTCCTATAAGACAGAAAACATTACAGGTAAGTAAATAGGATGTGAGGGAATAAAACATAGAAGCATACATTCAAAGTTATGTACATGTCTGCAGCTCCCACCCCACTCCATGCGGGAGGCCTGCCCTCTGCCTTTTCTCCTTTCCTTGTGGTGTCCCCCTTGGCACTGATGTTGTCATAGGCTCTGTGGGAGACTGGTCAGGAGCACAGACTCTGACAGAGCGCACCTGTGTCTGAACCCCAACTCTTCTACTAACTGGCTTTGGCCCTGAACAAATTACTGAGTTCTCTGCCTCAGTTTTTTCACTTATAAAATGGGGGCGATTAGTTGTCCCTATCCTGTAGCACTGTTAGGAAGATTAATTGAGTTAATTTACGTAAAACACTTAGAACATGTCTTTGTATGTTAAGAGCTCAATAGCACTTACTATAATGGCTTTTCAAAAGTTAAATTACTTTTGAGGTAATGGAGAGAGAGACTGTTGGAATTTCCTGTTCAGTTTGGTTAAGTATTTCCAGATCAGGAGGGAAGTTCCTCCTTTCCTTGCTGATCATTCCAGAAAGACACAAGGAGAAAGGGACAGGATATCAGGGATCATGGAAAAGGTGTAAGGTCTATGGCTATACAAGAAGGGGAGGGCCCTCTTCAGGATCTCCTGGGGTTAAGATGGGATAACTGGGAAGAAAGGACATTGGGGTCAGTCTGCCTGAAAGGCTCAGAAGGTCGGATCAACTCAAGGGAAGGAGATAAATGAAACACCCTCCAGAACTGACTTTGTGGAGCAGGACCTGGTGCATCCTCTCCTTCTGGTGGATAAAAGTAACGGGGGCTGGGGATTATTTCTGGAACAGTGAGAGGTGAGCTGTGCTGGAAGTTGGAGGTCTGGTCTACAATGCAGGGAGGTTGCCTTGGTTCAGGTGTGAGTCGATTGGGGCCTGGTGAGTAAAAATCAATCAGCATGAATTTTCCGAGCAACTACGCTAAAAAAAATAAAAAATAAAAAAATAAAAACACTTAATGGAGAATTTAAGAACATCTACAAAAGTGAAAGGCATAGTAAGGTGGATTCTAATACCCCAACATTTCATTTATACTCTTATCCACATTCTCCCCCTACCTCATTGGGTTATTTGAAGCAAATTCTGAACACTGCACCGTTTCACCCATGAATGCATCAGTAAATACCTCTAAAAGATATAGACTTTTATTTCTTTTAACTTAACTAAACGACCATTACTACTGTGAAACAAATTAGCACTATTTCCTGAGTATCATCAGTGAGGGGAATTTCACAGTTGGCCTAACCCACCTTTCCCAATGATCCTTCCTTCCTTCCGTCCTCCCTCCCTCCTTCCTTCCTTCTTTCTCTCTTCCTTTCTCTCTTCTCTCTCTCTCTTTTTTAAGATTTCACCCATTTATTTGAGAGAGAGAGCAAGAGAGCACACACGGGTGGGGGCTATCGGCAGAGGGAGAGGGAGAAGCAGACTCCCTACTGAGCAAGGAACCTCACGTGGGGCTCATTCCAGGACCCCAAGATCATGACCTGAGCTGAAAGTGGGGGCTTAACTGAGCCACCCAGGCGCCCCTCAATTCTCTTTTTTACTCCGGCCTGTTGGATTGTCTTTCTGATGGTCCTCTATTTTAAAAATTCACCCCCTGTCCTCCTTAACTTTGGCACTCTCCTCCCCCCAACACACACACACACACACACACACACACGCACGCACGTGTGCGTGCCCGTCACCACCCTCTCCCTGCCTCATCGTGGAGGGACTTCCTGAGAACCGGCTGGTTCAGCACAGTAGGCCATTCCACCGTCTACAGCTGCAGTGGGGGTATGCTTGGGTAGCTCGCAGGTGGTAGCTGGTTAACTACAAACCAGGGTAAAAGACACGTTGCCAGAGCGCAACTTAGATTTTCAAAGATTTAAAAACAAAAAACCCAGGTAATTCTCTTAGCTGTTGGTGGGGAGCTGGGATGAGGAGATGCCTTAGAGAAGGAAGAACTCTGGGGACTTAGAGGTGTGGACCTGCCAGCCCTCCTTCCCTGACAGTGACACCTATGGAGGCCTGAGGATTATTAACAAAAGCAACAGATGCCCCGAGCATGGTCCCTTCAGCTCCCAAAGTCTGTCACATATGCTGTCTCTGTGCATCCTTTAGGCCCCCAGGACAGCGGTATGACCAACTGACATCCTGAGGGGTTAAGTGGCTCAGCCACGTCTCATACCGTCAGCAGCGGAGCCACCCAGAAGCCTTTGACACCAATCGTGTGCTCCTTCCACACAGACCCCACAGCAGCTGCCCTGGGTCACAGCCTGGTGGTGACTAACAGACGTATCGGCAAGAACCTCACAAACTTAGCGCGGACTCTCGGCCAGGCACTTCCCATTAACTCACGTAATCCTCCAACAAGCAGTGACCCAGGAGCCCTTATTGTTCCTAAATTATAGATGAAGACACCAAAAACACAGAGAGGTAAAGAAACGTGCCCAAGGTCACACAGCTAAGCTAGTAAGCTTTGAATGGAAATGAAGCTGAAGGGTGGTAAAATTCAAAAGCTCATACTTTGAAAAAAAGAAAAAAAATACAAGTTTCTTCTTTGTGGGGAACAAAATACCCCCTAAAACTCCAGGAATCGGAAGAACACATTTCTCTTAAGCAGCCTGGGCCCCAGACCAGACACTGGCCCAGCCCCCTGGACCTGGCCTACATGCTGAGAGACCTCGACGTCACCAAGTGGAGCAGGTGACTAGGGCACAAGTGTGGGGCGTGTGGCTCTGGGAAGCTGGGTGCTGACAACCTCAAGCTGCACTAGGTCAAGCTGTGGGAAGGTCCAGGATGAGTCACTGTTGCAGGATGACCCTGACAACACTGAGACTTCGGGAAATGTTCGCAAAGCCTCTGTGGCTCGGTACACAAGACTCCCTGTACAAGTCTAAATAAATGGAAAAAGAAACGAGTGTTCTCACTCGAGAGGCTGTGTGCCAACACCAAAGACTCACACAAAGAACATGAGCTCACCCGGGACTCACACAACCACTGCGTCCTTGGGTCCTCGGTGTGACAGACGCCACAGGCCTACAGCAGTCACACACACACCTGCAGATGTCTCCCCACCTTGTTCTTTGTACCTCGCTCTATTTCTGGACTTTGCAATCAATATTGCCTCATGCCAGACACTTCGTTTTGTCCTATGGTGTGAGCAAGAGGAAATGGTACTTACTACAGGAGCTTAATTTTTTTAAAAACTCTGAAACCCTAATTAAAGTTCTGGGTGATTTTTTTGTAGTTGGGACTTCAAGAGGCGTTTGATTTTCTTGGTTTGCTAGTTGGGCCATAAAGGCGGGGTGTGCGCTGCAGGCCTGCGTCCCAGTCCCCTGTGTCCTCGTATTTGCATGTGGGCCCGGATTTGTCTTTGGCTTCTTGTATGGTTTGGGATGAGACCCTCTCGTCCCAGGGGAGGGGGGCAGGTGTTGCTCCAGTCGAGCGAATGGAACCAAATTACAGGCCCGTCTGTCACCTCCTCTGGGAGTAGGTGGAGGGAGGGGGCTGGGAAGGAGGGAGGGAGGGGGGGAAGGGGGAGAGGGGAGAGGCCGCTGCCGCTGGGAGAACAGAGAGCGGGGCATCCTGCTCAGCCCAGCCAAGGGAGGAAGTGAAGGCAAGAGGGCTGCCAGCTCCAGACAACTCTACCTATGCAGTGCCTTGCAAAGTGGGGACCACACTGCACCCTGGGGGCTGGGGCGGGGTAGGCCCGTGCCCCCAGGGTTCTTCACTGACCCTCGGAGATCCGCTGCCACTTAGGTTGCGTCTGTAGGGCGCCAGCGACCACTCACACTGGAATTGGTTTCACTAAATTGACTGATGCATTTTCTGACGGCACGGACTTGGAGTCTGTCTCTATTCCATCAAATCTACTGAAAACAAATATCCAACACATCCGTGGCCTTAATCTTTTGGCCTACAATAAACAGCTGGCTCACACACCGCACTCTTTAATGAAGCCACGCCAGTTTGCACCAGGAAGCCTAGATATACCACCCTGATCGGAGGCCTGGGTGGGCACAGCCACTGCCCCTCTGCTGGGATGTGTCCTTCAGCCAGAGAGCGTGCACGCTGATACTGATAGTACCTGGTGATGTCCTGCAAGTGACTTGGAGGCTGCTAGATAGATAACAAGAGATCACAACGACTGAATACTCTGCCATCAGGGGCAGCCTCCAGAGACCATCCTTCTCCTGAAGGCCCCAGTGGGGCAGAGCAATGTTATTCTAAGCTACCTGAGAAAAATACGAACAGCTAATGTGGGCCTTTTGTGGAACACAGTGGACAGGAAATAGAAATTGGCATCATTTTGCCTTCTCTTATAGATAGAGTGGTACAAAGAATATAAGAGAGAATGGGGGGGGGGTGAAGATCTCAAACCAGAAATAGTGGTTCTAATGCGAAACAAGTTCTTGTCAAATTCTTCAGACTTGTGTGGAGAAAACAGTGTTTCACATGCCTTATTCTCTCTCCCTGCCTCTGGGGTAGGCAAGGTTAAAGCAATTGTCAGCTCCTACTAGCTCTTTCAATAAGAGAAGAACTGAGGCATACAGTGATGATGGACTGCAGGCCCAAGAAGAGACAAATTCCTTCCCCTTTCCTTCGACAATAAAATGATTGACAGAGATAATTCCCTATGTGAGATGAAAAAAGAACTGCTAGCAGATAATGGCTGTGCTTGGATGGTGGCTGGTGAGGCTCTGTCCACCCGATGTCAAATGATGACTGAAAAGGGAAACATGAATTCCATTATCCAGCTGTTGTTGCTGCTGGTTGCCAAAATACCCAGATGTTCCCAAACATCTGGGTACTTGACAGCATGTTTTTACCATATATCCAGATGCTTGGTATTGTGTAGACAAAGGCCAAACCTAGACACAGAGAAGCAAAATAACTACCTGGACAGAGGGGTGCCAAGAGCTGGTTAAGAGACAGTGAGAAGGGAGATGGCGTAATGGTGGGGAAGGAGGAAGAGAAATTAAAGGGAAAAACACATGTGAGAGGATTCAAAAAATAAAAGTAAATGTTCCAAAAGAGAACTTTGTTTCCTAATAGCCTACACTTGGCTTCGCTCATCCCTGTCTCCATGAGAAGCCGCTCTGCTTGCCCGCATCTGGGTCATAAAAGGCACAAAGAGTGAGCGGGAAGATACCCATGAGGAGACCTAGGGCAGCAATCTGGGCCCAGACGCTAGCCCTACTCAGGGCAGGTGGCTGTGTGTGTCTGCAGAGAGAGGAGACTCCAAAGTGGAAAAGTGATTCACAGAGCGGGGAAAGTGGTTATCACACAGGACGAAAAGTCGAAATTCCAATCAAGGATGTCCACGTTAAGCAAAGCCCTGAAATATCCTGATTAGTCAACTTTGTTTCTAGTTATCAATCAGGATGAGGAGCTTGCTATCGACAGAACCAGTGATGGTGTAACAGAAGGAAAAGGGTAATTGACTGGGGGAAGGTTGTGCAGTTCAGTGACAGATTTAGAGGAGGGGACATGATGTGATTGAGGTGGTGGTGGGAGTAAGTGTTAGGCTTTCTGAACAGCTCACAAAGCCCCCTGTAATTCCCAAGCTGTCTGTTAGCTGTGAAATGCAAATCAGGAGGGGAGTGACATCATGTCGGATTATGGCCACAGGGAGTAATTATTTAGACATTAAAGGCTACTGAAGGGAGTGGCTGACAATATTAATGATGTCCAGATGGACAGAGTGTGATGCTAAAATTATTTTCTAGTACAAAGAACAAGGGAATTTTTATCAGGGTTTCTTTTCTATTGGACAGCCTGTATCTCTTGAAGGTTTGCCCCTCAGAGAGATAGTGATACCAAGATGGTCTCTGGAATAAAAGCACAATGGGGTTTGCAGAAAGGAGCCACAGTCTCTAGTTCTTCGAAAGAAAGGCACAATTGATATGCGTAACATTTTCATAGTAATTATAACTATAAAAAGAGGAAATAATCTCAAGATGGTATCTATAACAAGCCAGTGGTAGGAAACCCTTCTCTTCCCACACTTACCCCAAGCCATTCTGCCTTTCTTATCCAAGTACAACAGCATGCGGCAACTTGTTGCTCCCCATGGCACTCTCCCCTCCCTCCCCTGCAATACAAACACTAACACAGACACCTTGGCCATTAATACTGGTATCAACTGCATAAGCACAGGTAACAGTATTCTTGACCATTGATAAACATGAGGAGAAAGGCATCTTGGCCAAGACCACAGCGTGAACAAAAAAAAAAAAAAAAAAAAAAAGGAGAAAGTCACAACCTGAAATCCAAATTGGGAAAGACGAACAGGCAAGGGCAGGAGGTTACAGGAAACCGGTCTCAAGAAAACTGAGAGGCAAACATGCTGATCTGGACTGCAGACCTGACCATTCCATCTAGAGTTCTGTTCTCTCTTCAGAGTGGGTATCAATATTTGAGTTCACCAGGACTCAAATTCACCAGGACTCCAAACCTGCTGTGCATCTTTCTGACCCATTAAGAGTGAAGGATGCAGCCAGAAGCAGCCAAAACATGAGTTATTAATATATATGAAGTTCCTGAATACGATTAAAGGGATCAGAGGACAGGTGAGTCATTAAATGGGTAAAGAGGAGGTTCCAGAAAATGAACAGGTAATTCCAAAGATGGTTTTGAACATCCCCTTCATTCCTTCCCTCCATAAGTTATGGCTTACAAAACCAAAATGCAAGGCTCTTAGCAAGAGTCTAATGTTCCCCTACGTGAGGAGACTTCTAAATGCTCCCATAACCCCTTGTACCAGCCTGTCATATCACTGATGTCACTGCACTCCTCCCTCAGGCTATGAGCTACTTGAAGGCAGGCAATCTTATTGGCCGCTGAATTATTAGCACGTGGGATGTGCCCTAAATTAATATTTGATTAATGAACTGGAAGAACATCATGGGAAGCTTTGCAAACTGTTCAAGAGGGTTTGACATGGAAACTTGACAGAGAGCAAGACAAATGTTTATGAAATCATTAAATCCAATATTAAAGAGAATATAATAAATCCCCTATTATGTAGGACATGTAAAAGAACAGCAACAGTGGAGAAGATACCTAGTAATTATTAAGAGAAAATAGCTGAACAGAGGATTAGGAATGAAATGTGTTATCCCATCCATATACCGATTCAATTCAGTTATCTGAATTCAATTCAATTCAACAGGTATTCACTGAGTACCAAATGCCATTGTGCATCATATATAGTATGAGTAATTATAAAAGGAATATACCATTTTTAAACAAGAAGATAAATGTTTTGAAGAAGTGCTTAAGATTGGTGTTTGGCGACACCAGTTTATAAGAGATAACCAAATTATTTTCCAAAGTGGATGTACCATTTCACATTCCCACACACAGCTTATAAAAGTCCCAGTTGCTCAACGCCCTTGCCAGCACTCATACGAATAGAAACTCATATGAATGGAAAATGTAAGTAGTTCAATCAAAGCAGTAAAGTATGGTTTAGATCAAGGATTGGTGATACTCACGATGTAATTATTATATGAAATACATATTTCAGCGTATGTAAATAAAATTATACGGGAACACAACCACACCCATTTGTTTACTTGTGGTTTATGACTGCCCTTGAACTACAAGGGCAGAATCAACAAGTAGTTGCAACAGAATTTATGGTCCATAAAACCTAAAATAATTATCTAGCTCCTTACAGAAAGTTGAAAAACCACTGTTAAGAGCAAAAGCTCTAAAATCAAAACACCTGGTTTCAAATCCCAGCATACCACTGCCTACTAGCCGTGAGATTTTGGCAGGTTACTTTTCTGTACCTTGTTTTATTGTGTATAAAATTGGGTATAACAATAGCACCTTCTTCAAGGGAATGTTGAAAGTAGTAAGGTGTTTAGAATGTTTAGAAGGCATTTAGAATATATAAAGAGTTCTCAAAACTCAACAAGATAACATGAAACCCAATTAAAAATTGGGGAAAAGACTTAAACAGCCACTTCACCAAAGAAGAGTTAAGGATGGTAAACAGTCCTCTCTACATGCAGAGATGCTCAGTATCATTAATTACTGGGGAAATGAAAATTAAATCTGTGATAAGATATCACTGCACAACTATTTGAACAACTTAAAAAAACAAAATAAAAAACTTACAATACCAAGTGCTGGCAAGGATGTTGAGCAACTGGAACTTTTATACACTGTGAATGGGAATGTGAAATGGTACAGCCACTTTGGAAAATAATTTGCTTATCTCCTATAACCATCCACTTACCAAATGACTCAGTTATTCCACTTCTAGGTATTTACTCAAATGAAAGCATATGTTCACACAAAGATATATACATGAATATTTTTAGCAGCTTTATTCAATAGCCCTAAAGCGGAAAGGACACAAATGTCCACAAACCAATGCATGGATAAACAAACTACAGCACAACCATACAATAGGACACTATGCAGCAATTAAAAGGAATAAACCATACATACACTAACATGGAGATTCTCGAGAACATTATGCTAAGAAGTCAGACAAAACAGGTTACATACTGTATTGGTCCACCCATATGACATTTTAGAAAAGGCAAAATATAAAGACAGAAATAAGATCAGTGGTTGCTAGGGTTCGGGATGGGTGTGGAGACTGACTACAAAGAATTATGAGGAAACTTTTGGGGTGATGGAAATAGTCTGTTTCTCGATCCTGGTGGTTATGTGACTATATAAAATTCAACAACCTATATATCCAAAAAGAACATAGATCATATTTCTAAATCCAGTTTTTAAAAATTAGCATCCTGAAAATTTCCAGAAAATTAAAGATTCATTATAGATAAATTTTCCAGAACCATGAAGGGAAACAGACCTAGCACAAGGTAGCAGCTGGGCAAATTTTTTTTTTTTTAAAGATTTTATTTATTTATTTGACACAGAGAGAGAGAGAGAGAGAGAGAGAGAGATCACAAGTAGGCAGAGAGGCAGGCAGAGGGAGAAGGGGGAAGCAGGCTCCCTGATGAGCAGAGAGCCCGATGCGGGGCTCCATCCCAGGACCCTGAGATCATGACCCGAGCCGAAGGCAGAGGCTTAAACCACTGAGCCACCCAGGCGCCCCTGGGCAAATTTTTTTTTCTCCCCAAATTTGTTTATTTTAATTTTTCAGTGTTACAAGATTGATTGTTCATGCACCACACCAACCCCTGGGCAAATTTTTAATGAGAAAATTCTTGGGTTATAGAATGACCCAGGTAACATGAAGTCCCAATAAAGTTTTAAAATCTATTATATAATACAACAACAACAATAATAATAATAATAATAAATATATTATCTAATCACTATATTGTATACCTGAAACTTAAAAGAGTGTTGGGAAAAGAAGTATTGTTCACAAAAGTAGGCATAGTTTCAATAATAATAAGCCATGTAAAAGTAACTTTTTCTTTTTTCATATGCTTTTTTTGGATGTGCTTGTTTTAAAAAATCATCTTCTAGATTGGGTCATTTCTTCATCTACCTAACAGATTCCTGCCAGAAAAAAATCAACATCTTTTCTGTATTGATACCTTCAAACTGGAGTTCATAAGCTAAGCTAAATGGATTTTCAAATTGACCAAAAAAAACACAAAAAACAAAAAAACAAAACCCGAACCGAGCAAACAAACAAAAAACCAATCCCAAGTCTAAGTGTGGCTGAGTCCTAGGATACCTCCCTGACCTCCAGGTACACTAAGGAGCCAAGGCTTCCCTCTCCCACTACTTGGATCAAAGACGTTATTAAACTAACACTGTTCCCCTTCCTGCCCCTCCCTACCCACCTTCCTGCTCACCCACCTTCTCTCCCCTCCTCCTTTCTTTCCACAATATGGAGTATGGGGGATTTCAGGCTTTACATTTGGGAGAGTCTCACATGTTGATAAATGTAGGAGATACTTTTTACTATTTTAATAGTGATTAAACTTGAAGAAGGGCTAGAATTTTTGAAATATTTATTTGAGAGAGAGAGAGAGCACGCCCCACACTGGTGTGGGGCGGGGCAGAGGAGGAAGGAGAGAAGCAGATTCCCTACCCAGTGGGAAGCCCAACAAAGAGCTTGATCCCTAGACCCTGAGATCATGACCTGAGCCAAAATAAGAGCTGGATGCTTACATGAGCTGCCCAGGCACCCCTAGAATTTTTTTAAGTAAGGGAGATTTGGGCCTTTATATTTTCTCCTTGTTTAAGAAAAAAACTAATAAAATACTGTTTAAAGTATAGATATTGAGTATATTTTATCTCAGAATGAGTCATGGAGCAAGCACTGGGTGAAATACGGAATTACTGAATCACTATATTGTACACCTGAAACTAATATAACATTGTATGTTAACTAATGAGAATTAAAATAAAAACTTAAAAAAAAAAAAAAGAATGAGCCATGGAATAACCAGTTTAAGAGAGCAAGAGAGCAGACTGATCCCACATCATATCTCTCCTTTCTTCCAAAGCCTCATTTGAATTATAATAAAAGAATAAAAATAGATACAACCTCAAAATAATGAAGAAAACAGTAGGCAAAGTATCAGCAAAAGAATAATCTCAACACATTTTTGTAAGAAGGTGGAAGTATGCTGACAGATGAGCAGAACTGGGGAAACCCCAGCCTAATTAAACTACGCACTGAGGGGACTTCATCAGAGGATGTGTCCAGTAAATTCTGAGACTTTCAGGCTGTGAATAGCAGATATAATGAAAGTTGGGAGTGAGAAGTGAGGTTGAAAATTGAGAAAGTAATCGAAGATTTATATATGGAATAGATGAACTTGTCTGCCATTCTTATCCTTACTCCTACCTCATGGGAAAAAGCAGATAGGCGTTTACTTTTAGGCAAAAAGTAGGATTCTTCTCAATTTCTTTAGAAAAGAATTACCCCACATGGGTGCTAAGAGCCCAGGTAAACTCTCCTTGTTTTAACATTTATGGAGCTAAATAGTTTAAATTTCATATAATATTAAATTCCCACCACTTTACTTTGAAATAAAGCCCAACAATTAGCAAATATCATCCACATATATAGAGCTCATGGTTAACCTTTTTATTTCCTCATTTAAAAATATATATAGAAAAACAACCACCACCAGACATCTGAACCACACCTGACATGCTATAGCATAAAAGAGAAACACTAAGATAAATAAACTTGACATTCAAATTAAAAAAGATAATTCAGAAAATAATAACAAATTTAAAAATACCACTGAGGAGTATCTTTGAGAGATTATATTAATAAAGGTATTGTGGTCATAGGAAAATCAGAGGCAACATAATTTTCTGGAGTAAAACAATTTATTTTCTAAAGGAAAAATAAATAGAAGTATTATAGAATAAAGACAAGGAAATCTCTCATGACACTGAACAAAAATATGGAAAATATAAGAGAAAAGATAAATAATACGGAGATTCATTTTAAGAGATCTAAAACAGTAATTCTAGGAATAAAAAATGAAATAAATGAAGGGGAGAAAATTATACAGAATACAATAAAATTTTTCACTATACATTTAAACATTAAAACCTAATACATTTAATTAAAAAGACCTTGTCATATAGTCTCTCTTTGCTTCAGTTTTTTCATATGTAAAGTGGGAGAAATAATCCCACCTCACAGGGCTATTGTGTGTGATAATACATATAAAGCACATCCAGTAATCCTTGACATATAGTAAGTACTTAGTAAATTTTATTGCATTGTGATTATTATATTATCAATATTGAGCAAGATGAATGCAGAAGCACACACATAAGACATCACTGGGAAATGTCAGATCTTCAAAGATACAGAGAAACTCTATAGAAGAGGTTTCAGGAATAAAAAAGATGTCCTATAAAAGAACAAAATTTTTATTGTGTTAAAAGAAAATAAATTATGTCAAAAGAAAATAAAGCAATACTTTTAAAGACTCAAGTAAAAAAAGATTTTGAAATTGGAATTTTATACCCAAGTTATCAATCAAGTGTAAAGACAGAACAAAAACTGTTTTCAACATGCAAGCCCTCAGAAAGCTTGCCTTCCACATATCCTTTCTTAATGAATTACTTGAATACATGTTGCAGGAAAAATAAGAGTTTAAACCAAAAAACAAGATAATATGACACAAAGAATATAGGTCCTATTGAGAGCAAAGCATCAAAGTCCAGATGACAATGGCATAGCTAACCTTGAAAGGAAAGAAATAGTTTGGAGCAGAAAGGTATCAAGATGGATGTCTCTGATTGTAAAAGGGAAGCCATATACTTGATATCTGAGGAAAAATAAACTTGAGGCTATGCTAAAGCAATTAGAAAGGCCATTAGAAACATCAGGAAAATACAAAGCTTCATTAATATGTCAAAGTTCAGATATGAAACAATAACCCAAATATGATTAAGAAGTCAGTGGACTTCAAGAACAAACTGCAATCTATTCTGAAAGGTGAAGCATGTACAGAAGGCATGGGCTAGACACAAAACACTAAAATGTAGTGAAATATTTAACAATTAGTACGTTGTAAGAAAAGAGTATGTTTGTTTATTTATGTTTGCACCTATTACAGTTATTTGAAGTCTGAAACATTTGAGAAGCACAGAGACTGGGACTTTGGAATCATAGCACACTAAACTTTGCTGGGATCAATATTTTCATGGTTAAAAAATGTAAATGTTGCTATGTAAAATGTAAATGCTGCTATGTAATGTAACTTGTAATTTGTTTTTCATTTTTTATTATGAAGAATTCAGAACACACACAAAAATACTGTATAGAACAATGAACCCCTGTCATCACCCAGCCTCAGTGGTGATCCACCTCAGCGCCAATTTTGTTTCATTTATATTTCCTTCCTCTCCCCACCTGCTGTATTGTTTGGAAATACAGCCAAGCCATTTTATCACTGTATCATTACGTCCATAAATAGTTCAGTCTTTAAATTTAAATTATAACTGTTCTTTCAACAAACCTTAAACACTTGTTGCTATGTCCCTTAAGTCTCCTTAATTTGTAGGATCTCCCTCATCCTTGCATTTATTTTTAGAAACCAAATGGTTTTTCTTAATGAATTTCTTGCACTCTGGATTTTTCTAATAACCTCCATTTGTTGTCCTTCACCTTTTGTGTTTTCTACAAATTAGTAAGTAGATCCAGAAGTTTGGCCTGATTCAAGTTCGAATTTTTGGCAAGACCGTTTTTTAGACAGTGGTATGTACTTCCATTAGGAGGCTCAAAATGTTTAGCTGGTTTCTTTTGTATATATATATATATTTTTAAAGATTTTATTTATTTATTTGAGAGAGAATGAGAGAGAGAGAGGTCAGATGGAGAAGCAGACTCCCCAGTGAGGAGGGAGCCCGATGCGGGACTCGATCCCAGGATTCCAGGATCATGACCTGAGCCGAAGACAGTTGCCTAACAACTGAGCCACCCAAGCACCCTCTTTTGTACATTAACAGCATCTGATGATCATTAATTCATTAGCAACTGTAAAGTGGGTCTTCTACTTCTATCATTCCTTCTTCACTTATTATTTGAGACACTTCTCTAAAGATAAACTTCCTGTCATCAACCATCTGGTTAACCTGAGGTATAACTCAAACAGGAAAGACAGGATAAATTGTTGTTTCTTTCACATGACTTACCTGTTTTTATTAATGAGTTAATTCTCTAGCACCCTAACAAGATGACTAATAAGAATTTTTAATGTGTTTTTAAAATACGTTTGTAAAATCATGGGTCTAGAGTAGTTACTATGTTTCCAGCTGTTGCAGTTATTATCCTTATTAATGCTCAAACTGTCCCATCCTTGACCAATGAGAGCCTTTTCAGGTTGGCTTCTAGATTCTTTTGACGTGAACTCAGTATATTTCACAATATTTTTGCTTCTGACACAGCAGGGTGTTCCAGCATCTCTTATATGTTTCCTTCCTGAGCTCTTGAGCCAGTCATTCCTCCAAGGTGCTCTAGTTTTATTTAGTGCACAGAGGTGCACATAGATCACAGTCTGGGGATAGGTATTGTCATCACTACTGGCCTGGTCATTGTTACTACACTTTTTCAATCTGAAGAGCTAGAATATATTTTTGTTCGCTTGTTTTGCTTTAGGATAAATCATTGTTTCCAATTGTATTCACGTTTGCAGAGCTTTTAGTCGATCGTTCTGATTTTACCTCTCTTTTCTCCCAGGCTGAATATACCAGTTCTCAAGGACAAAAATGCAATTATTTATTTGCTTTATCCTACCTAAAAACATAATACAATCTTAGAATAACAGAAACAACACTACTGTGAAAAATACAACTGAAACACACTAACGTTTTTTTTTTTCTGGAAATTTTTTTCTTAAGGTGTATACCACTAGAGATACACAGTGGTATTTATTGTAAGTTTCTTGAAATAGTTTTCTCTGTGGCAATACCACCAACTAGATTTATATTTGGGATAACCTGTTCCACTTTGCTTTCAATTTTCCAGAATTGCTGCTTTAAATTTAATTTTGTTTTAGAATTATGTGGACTATTTACATGTTTCAAATGCCATATTTATGGAACTCGACGTATTTAAAGAATTGACTTTATATTTTCATCACCACCTCTTATTATATTCCCTTCTCTTCCATAAAGAAAACTTGCTTTTATGGTTTATCCTCCACTTTTTTTAGGTAAGCAAGTATGTTTAAAAGCAAATATACATATAAATATAGATAGATATATCTTTCAATTTGTTAAATGGTGGAATACTATATGTATCTCTTTCCATATTTTGTTTTCATCTAATGTATACTGGAGATTGCTCCATAGGAACACATAGAAATATTCATATTCCTTTTAAAATATTTTTTAAAGGTGTAGTTAAAAGATGATAATAAATAGCAAATGTTTAAAATGTAAACTTTTATCCATTTTTACAAATGTATGCACCACAGTCAAGGCAACAGATACTTCTACTATTCTCATAAGTTTCCTTGTGCCTCTTTGTACAATATCCTTGTCTCCGGCCAATTATTTTTTTTTTTAAGATTTATTTGAGAGGAGGGGAGAGAGAGAGAGCATGCACAAAAAAGCGCATACGAGCAGGGGGAGGGGCAGAGGGACAGGGTGAGAAAATCTCAAGCAGACTCCCCAGTGCAGAGCTGGATGCTGGACTCCAGCTCACGACCCTGAAATCATGACCTGAGCCGAAATCAAGAGTTGGGTGCTTAACCAACTGAACCACTCAGGCACCCCTCCAGCCAATTTCTGATCAGCTTCTTGTCACCATAGATCAGATTTCTTTTTCTAGAAATTTATGTAAATGGAATAATATGATATGTATCCTTTTTTTTTTATTGGCATCTTTCACCCTGCACAACAATTTTAAGATTCATCCATGTTGTTGCAACTAACAGTAGTTTGTTGCTTTTTACTGCTAAGTAGTATTCTATTGAATGGATAAACCACATTACTTACTCATTTACCTACTTATGGGTATTTGGGCTATGTCCAGTTTTTGGCTAATACCCATAAAGCTGCCATGAACATTCATGTACCAGTATCTGTGTGAACATATCTTATTGGCTTCTTTAAAAGTTAAATATACACTGAGCATAGAACTCAAATCATTCCACTCCTAGGTAATACTATTTTGTAGCTGCACAATACTATTTTGTGTAGATGTTTCATAGTTCATAGGATAGTTCCTTGCTAATGGACATTAAAGTTGTTTTTAGTTCTTTACATAGCAAACATATAATCTTGTGTATATGTCATTTGACATTTCTGCCAGTGCATATTTATTCCTAGAAATGGGATTTTTTACCCAAGATTTTCCAGACAAATCATCCAGTTCTGTGCATTTTCTGCATTCTGGAAACTTATCAGAGTACAGTCAAAGGGTGAGCCAAAAATATGTGAAATTACAGCCAACTCCAACCCCTGCCCCGCTCAAATAATGACAAGTTCAAAGAGAGATGCACTTTAAATTCAAGGTTCCAATAGGTTAAAAGCGGAAGGTCAGAAAAAGATATACCATGCAAAGAGTGACCCCAAGAAATCTGATGTGACTATATTAATATCAGAGTAGAATTTAGGACAAGAAGTATTACTAGAGATAAAGAGGGATACTTCATAATGTTAAGAAGGTTAATTTACCAAGAAGACACAATCCTAAATGTGCACGCACTTAATAACAGAATTTTTCCTTAATCATATACCCAATTTTCATAAGCAATTGAATGTTGCTATATTTTATAAAATCTTTTTTCGCTATTCTATCTATTCATTGGCAAATACCATCCTGTTTTTATTAACGCTTAGAGAAACTTTGTGATGTGCTTTTAATATCTAGTAGATTTAGGCCCTCAATCTGGCCTCACTATTCTTCTCAGTTTTTCTAGCTACTATTACTTGTTTTTCTTCCTTGAAGTGGACTTTATAATCAATTTATCTAGCTCCATAAAAAAAGTCTGATGGTATTTTTATTGTGTTACATTAAATTTATAAACTAACTTAGGAAGAAAAAAAATCTATGATGTTGAGCCTTCCTACTCAAGAACATATATATTTTTTCATTAATTCAAAGTCTATTTGGCTTATTGATTTTTTACCTTATAAAATAAAGCTATAGACAAATTATGGCAGACATCATAATAGTTACAAAACAGAATGTTATCAATTTTGGAAATACAGAAGAAAAAGCAAAAATGATCATAGTTGAGGGACAGAAGGTGAGGAGAAGCAGGAAGAAGTATAGGGTTTTATTATCCTTAATGAAGTAAGAAATCCAGAGTTGACAAAACTAGAAGAGGGGCGTTTACATATTTTTACAGACATTAGCAAAATTAAAACATAGTTATGTTACTATGTTGTGGGAAGGAAGAAGGGTCAAGAAGGTGGACAGAGCTAAAGCACTGTCCACCTTCATAGGCCTTAACACAGAATGTCTAACAACAATAATCCAATGATTTGGAGGACCATGGGAATATGTTTAATGGATAATTATGGGAAGTAGGACACCCTAAACAATTGAGCTCTGTCCTCAAACTTGGATTGTTGCCTTCCTTTCATCAGGTAGATACCTACTGACCCAACTCTATTTTGGAGCTTTTCCCCCTGCACAGCAAAGACAGAAAGTTGCTCACCATTTCATAAGCAATAATCCCAACCCTCAGCAGGAGCATGCCACACCATGGCTGGGGAAACAAGAACTAGATTGGTGCTTTCTGTGTTTTCCATCTGATCCCCGTGCCCCAAGAGGGACTTCTATTCTTTTTATTAAAATCTAGAGGTTAATTGATTTGATTACTCATGCATACTAGGGAACAGTAAGTAGGCTATAAATTATTGAAGTGGGTTGGCTGAATTCAGTTTACAATCGCAGGCAGTGATTTGGGGAAGTAGGCGATAGAGTAAGGATGAGGCTCCCCCAATTAGGGCCTTGAAAAGTCCCAGGCTCTAGCAACAACCAGCCCCAAATTCTTCTGTGATTTCTCAGTAAAGCTTCTCCCTACTCCCACCTACTCCCCTCTGGCTATCGGTTGCTCTTTTGTGCCTTTTATTTTTACTCTTTAGGGCTCTCCATTTATTCATTTAGATAAAAATATGTGAAGGGATGGGTAAAGGGTGGGACTGGAGAACATGAGACAGAGTACGTAGTGCTAACTCCAGTCTTAGGTGGAGAAAAAAAGTCCCTCCTTTCTTTCTCAAAACAATTTCCAAGTTTTAGATCTACCATGAGAAATACGATTATTAAGTAGGCTGGATTCTCAGGTCTGCTGACCAGGTCTCCTGTGGTGAGCCCACAAGATAAAGAACTATAATCTGAGGCATCTGTGGTGACTACAGAATAAAAGCAAAGAAAACTGGAGAGTGCAGCAGGACAGACCTCTTTCATGAACAGAGAAAAATTTGCAAAGACATCCCCCTGGGCCCCATGGAGTACCTTAGGTGTTAGCTCTCTAGGAAAGTTGCCCATCAAAGGCTAATTAAATGAAACAGTGATAATTTCCTATGGAGGTTGGCCAAGGCCAAAGTAATAAAGTGGTACATTTTGCATTTCCACCCCAACCACAACAGGAGAGTGTAGACACAGTCGGTACGAGGACAGTCAGGTCTCAAATCCTCCATTCCCAAATCCTGTGTGATGGAAAATACCCCCAGATGTGGCTTTCCTGATACCTGCCATTGGAGATTACCATATACTTACTCTAGGAAAATAAGTTATGTTTGCGAGCATTAGCCTGGAACAAGAAGCTGTTGGTCTGAAGCACTGGGACAATTACTAAAGACAAGGTGACGTAAAGTGACTCAGGTATGCGAGGAAGAAGAGAGAAAGAAGTAACAATAGAAAGGCCAGCAAGTAGAAAGGAGAGGCTTTGTGTCAGAGGGAACAGTGACCGAGTGAGTTGGACACATGTTTTCCTTTGCCCCAAGGCTTACCCTGTCTTGCCTGTCACAGGCACAGAGGACTCACTCCCCTCAAAGCCACAGGTAGGAGGAACCCCACATCCCCCTACAATGGGGGCGTGGTTAGGTGTTTCCCTCCCTCTAACCTTCTACTTCACCTGCTGGCTAACTGTGGAGTTGGAGCCCGTGCTCAACTCTGTTACCCACTTGTGAGAGGAAGGGCGGGCTGTCATGCTACCTCTATTTTCTGTGTCTCTGAGGCAGGGTAGTCCATGGAGTTGTGGAGTTGGCTAAACTTTAATCCGTGTCCACTCAGATGAAGTCCACATCTTCTTTGAAGAGCAAACACCTTCCCAGGACCACTGACTGCTGAGTGTCTGTGGTGCCTGAAAACCCAGCAGGGTCATCCTGCCAAGCTTTCCTGCCCTCACGCACCTTCTCTCATTCAACCCCAGTAACCTTTCCTGCAGCTCTGTTTCACACACTCGCTCTGCCCTACCCACATATTTTTCTATTGCTGGGAGCCAACATCTCCTATATTCAACAATTCAGCCAACATTTGTTTGTACTGTGGGTTTATTCTCTAGCTGAATGGAGGTAAAAAAAAAAAAAAATCTGGTAACAGAATTAACTAATACAAACGTTGGGCCAAAAGGAGTAGAGTGGAAATATAAATTAAACCCTATGAGAGACCAAGAGAAAAGATGATTAATTACCACAAAGTGAATCAGGAAATGCTTCATGGAAATTGTATCTGCACTGGGCCTCAGTGGGCAGGTTTCAACAGGCAAAATAGGAAAAGGTATTCCAGAGGGTAGAAGCAGTGTAAAACAAGGACATAGTGGGAAAAGGTTAGGGTAGGTGGAGTTCTGATCACTGAGGACCTTCAATGCTGCACTCAGGAATTCGGACTGCATTCTGTAATCAGTGGGGAACCAGTGAAAGCTTTTACACAGTATGAGATCTGACAACAGTGACTATCTATACAGTACTCATGGTGATCCAGGCATCCTACTTAACATTTCACAGGCATTCACTCATTTCGCCTTCATAATGACCCCTAGAGGATCTAGGACTGCTGCGAACTTGGACAGCAGTTTGGGGATGGGTCAGAGGCAGAATGATTAGGGACCTCTTCTCCCCTAATCATGTTTTGTTTACAGAACACGAGAGGACATGATTTCAATGGGCTAGGGCTCAGGGATAAGGGCCTGAACTCAAGCCTACTGGCCGCAGCAATGAGAATTGGCAATAGAATTCTGAAAGAGTAGAATCAGAATGGCTAATGGTGGCCAATTAGCTCCTGGAGTCAAGGGTGCCAGTGACTAGGAGATCTAGAAGGAAAACAATGGTAAACAGTGTCAGCAGTCTGGGGACTTCGCTCGCCTACCCAAATTCCTAGTCTCAGGAGAAGGAGGCACTTTCCCATCAGCCAATTGTGAGACTTGGAGGGTCAGGAAAGTTTTAGCAATGAGGGCTCTTCCATTTGGTGAGAGCAATGAGGGCTCTTCCAATGAGGTTGAAGACCAGCTGGGATGCAGAGGCAAATAAACTGGGAGCAATAAAAACCCTCTCTATAGTTTTATTTTTAGTGGGGGCAAGAGAATGTACCATTCACCAAATTCGTAGGTGAATTTCACCTCACCTATGAATTATGAGCTATGTGGCAGGCACTATGCTGGGCACTTCACAGACCTCGTGTCATTTAATATTCAAAATCTCACTATACTGCTTTACTATAATGAAACTGAGATTCAGAGAGATTAGGTAACCACCCTGAGCTCACAAAGCTACTAAGGGGCATCGCGCGCGCGCACACACACACACGCACACACACGCACACACGCACACACACACACACAGTCGATGCTTCTGACCAGTGCATGAAATTGTCTACAGGGAAGATGACTTCTCACAGAGCCATGTGCGCCTCAGGTTAGGTTCATTCTCACATCTGTTCATTCAGATATAGTACATTCATTCACTTATTCATATATTGTGCAATTACTGATCATCTACTGTTAGGCAGACACTGCGCTGGGTATTTAGGATAGCAAACTGCTAAGATGCCATCTCTGCCCTCAGTGAGAATAGTCTCGAAGGGGGGCAAGTGAACAGAGGAGGGCAGCTAACCTGGCTTGTGGCGATGAAAAGGAAACTGAAGACTTTCAGAGGCGACTCCTGGGCTCAGTTGGGAAGGAGCAGAGGATGGCTAGGCTAAGGTGAGGAAGTGAGAAGAGAGCAATGTTCCAGCCAGTAGGCAGCTGCGAAGGCACAGGCCAGCCTAAGAAATGATGAACTCTGTACTGAAGATGAGAAGCAACTTGGGTTGCCAAATGCAGAGATAGAGGCAGAGGAGGCAGGAGGCTGGAGCGAGGGTAAGAGAATGTACCATTCAGAGTCACGGGGATTGAATCTCACCCTGCAAACCACTGGGCAGGGTGAGAGGGCAGACTCACATTAAAGAAAGCTCCCTCAGGCTGCAGTGGGAAAGAGACAGGAGGCCCAGAGGCGAGAACGGAGGCTGCTGCAATGGTACAGGTGTGGGATGACAGATGCCGAGCAGAGGAGACAAGATTCGAAAAATGTTCACAGATAACATAGGGGCTCCTAATAAGTGATCCTGGATAGGAGCAAAGGGCTGAGGCCTCCCTGAGGATGACTCATGTCCTCAGCTGCCTGCACTGGCGGGTTCACTCTCAATGGCCTTGTGTGGGTAGTGTAACAACCAGTCGATCCTTATGCTCAGTGAAGACAGTTCTATTTGGATGCCTGTGGGTTCTACGCCACTGCGTTTGTGGGGTGTTAAGTCTCTATGGAGTGAGGCTTCAGTCCTGGGGCCACCAGCCAAGGGAGGGTATACCCCTCTCTCCATGTGGGAAAAGGTCAGTTCAGGAAGTCTCAGTCTCTCAAACCCTGCATGTTCCCAGGAAAAGACCTGACTTCAGGAATGGCCTTGGCCAGCTCCTTGGAGATGAGCTCTGAGTCTCTGGAATATTCTGCCTGATAAGAGTGCTTTTGTACGCCTGAAGCCTTGGGCCATATGTTACCAGTTTGATCAGAGAATTTATGCTAACAGTGTGATTTGTGGTGAACACCTGTTTTGCTCTGGGGGCTGAGGTCTGAGTCGCTGAGGTCAGCCACACAGCATAGCATCCCTGCATGACAGATTCCCCCCTCCAATAAAAACCCTGGACACTAAGGCTTGGGTGAACTTCCTTGGCTGACAACACTTTGCATGTGTTCCCACACACTGCCACCAGAAGAATTAAGCATATCCCCATCAGCTCTACTGGGAGGGGACACCTGGAAGCTTGCACCTGGTTTCTCCTGGACTTCGCCCCATACGCCTTTTTCCTTTGCTGATTTTCATCTATATCCCTTTACTTTAATAAAACCTAACCATGAATAAAATAGCTTTCCTGAACCCTGAGTGCCTCTAACAAATCACAGAGACCGAGGGTGGTCTTGGGTACCCCAACACTCTACACTGGGTGACAGCAGAAGAGACCGCTGGAACAAGCACACAGCCCAAACCCAGTATTTCACCCCAAAGTAGGCAACTTTAGAGTCACGCCCTGCAAAAACAAGCTAAGTGGGACCCTTCGTGTACTGCACAGAGCGGGCAAGAATACCCGAAACACCGGGAGGATATTTTCCAGCCTCTCACAATACGAGGTCACCCTGCTGTTCTCCCTGTGGCCTCTAGGAGCTTGCTTTGATTCTGACCTCTATTATACAACAAAGCACTTCACCTTTTTGTTTTCAGCCTTTGCAAAAAGCCTAATTTCCTCCCTCCACTCTTCCAGTTTGTTTCTTCTGCCAGATAGTTGTGCCAAAATTGGACCCATAACTGCAGGCAATTTCCAGATTCTGTAGAACAGAATTTGCCCTGAACAACAGATGTGAGAATCTACAGTATGCCCCAGAAATGTAATATATCACTGTGGTGTGAATTTATAGGTTATTCGAATAACGTGCTGTGATACAACAGGGAAATTAAGCTTCTCAGCAATGGGTATGATCTACAGCCAGGAAATCTGAGGTTCAATTTTATGTGAATAGAAGCTATTTGTGTGCAATCTTCCCCTTCACTTTACCACTCGGTCAGTTTGTTTACAGAACATGAGATATCACTAATGCGTGGTATCCACCTCCTCTTCCCATTTATCCAGGGAAGGATAAAGACTACCAGGTATTTCTGCTCAACTTGCAGTCCAGGCCCATTCTTGGTATCAACTCGTAGCCGAGGCACTAGGAACTTTTTACAAATTTCAATTAAACTGATGACTTTTCAGAACACACCCTTGCACATATTTGTAAAGCCACTCTGAGTCTCTCCAGAGACTTCCCCTTCATTATCTCCCACTCTCTAGTACACTGGGGCCCTCAGCTCTGCACCGAGATCAGTGGCAAGCAAGATAGGAGGTTCTTCACCTGTATGACCTTGTAGGACACAGGGATCCATGTGGAAAACAGAAATCTGGGTGTTGTAAGCAGAAAGGAATTTAATACAGGAAATGAGGTGGTAGCAAGCTACTGTAAGGGCTGGAGATGTGGATTCTAGGCTGGGTTCCAGAAAGCCAGCACTAGAGCTGTAGAGTTCAAGTCTGCACTGCCGTGCCTGCTAACCACGGATCCGCATCCTCTGCTACCTCCTCCACAACTACCTCCGTACACCAGGAAGCTAGAGACACACTGCTGCAGGGCTCCCCTCTGTCCCTGACCTTGCTCAGCAGCAACCACCAGGGGATGAAGAAGACAGCCCCTCCCTCACAATTCAAACCCTGCTGGTGCACTGCAAGTACATGCAAGGCCCTCGCGTGAGGGAAGCTTGGGAACCCTCCAGCATTCTCAGTACAGGAAACATACTGGGAGATGAGAGTGGAGGCTGACTCAGGAGATATGCTGCCCCCACTGCAGGCCATCGAGGTCCCTTCAGGATCGAACATTCCATGTATGACCAGGATCCCGAATGGGAAATGACAACCATCTCGAGAGAAGGACATAAAACAGGCAAGTATGCTGGCTGCTACCATCTCCCTTTCCACTGCCTTCTGCTTAGGAAGCAGTTATTTCCAACTTGTCCTGCCTACTTAGGCATCTGTTCTGCTTACTTTCAATCTAGCCCCTGTTCCTAAGAGTGGACACTGACTCCAAGTCTGAAGCTGGAAGGGATCATGGAGACAACCGTTTATTTAAAGGAAAAGAGCTAGAACTTAAGAGTTTCCATAATTCTCCAACTGTATCACTTGGGTTTACTACTACCTTCGTCAAAATATTTAAGGTAACTCAGTGATGGTAGAGATGCCATAGCTTTTTGCTTTCCAATTTAGTAAAGGTTAAAACGTCCTAGCCTTTCCTGTCAGGTATGAATCTCTTAATTTTGGATGGAAGTGGCCCCCAAAAGGGCCCTGGTTAACTGGACCTTAGGGAGATCTTCCTAACTCTGACATAGGGAATGTAGGGACTATTCAGAAAGAGTAAGTATTTCAGCGAGAGAGATTTTCATGTGTTTCATTTGTTACTCTGTATATTTCTGTTCTCTATTTCTTAAAACAATATGAGGTATGAAAAGCAGAGTTTAAAATACAACATAAAAGGGAATATGGTACTCCAGGCTGGGGCTGGGAGGCAGAGATTTGACTAGTAAAAGAGACACAACGGGGACTTCTGATTTTGAAGACGCCAGATCTATTCCTTGAATAACTCTGAAGAAAGACTCCAAGGAATTTGAGAGTGGAATTTTAGGAATTTAGTTGGAAGACATTATACTAAAGAGTCTGAGAGTTTGTACCACTGAATGTGACAATTGGTGAAGAGACAAAAGATTGTTTTAAGGCAGCATTTCTCAACCTCAGCACTACTGACATTTTAGACCAGATAATACTTTGCTGTGGGGCTGTCCTGTGCCTGGAAGACTACTTAGTGGTACCCCCAGCCTGCAGTTCTCAGATGCAAGTAGCAACTCCACAGTCCTGATCACCAAACATACTCTAATAGGTTACAACACCCCGGTCAAGTTAACATCATCTGAACCCAGTGGTCAATCCTAACATCCTGAAAAGTGAAACAATCTATCATACGTTCCTCCCAATGTGATGGAGTAGAAAGCACCCAGCACCACTCATGTGGTACTCCTGGAAAAAAAAAAAAAAGAGTACTAAATCTAATTGTCTAGATGTTAACTATTCAGTAACAGCAAATACACGAGTTAAAGAAACAGGTTAAATGACACCGAGACAATGCACTCAGACAAATTCAGAATGAAGGAAATTCTAGAGGGCAAATAATCTAGTTTCTTCAACAAATAAATGGGATGAAACAGCAAAATAATAATAACTATTAATAAGAGCTGTTAGAGAGTAAGAAAAATTTAAGTTACAAACCAACCAAATGTAATTTTGTAGATATGATTTAGATCTTGGTTCAAACCAACCAACCATAAAAAAGATTTTTTAGGGGGAAAATTATCTGAAATTAAACATGAACTAGATATTAGATGATATTAAAGAATTCTTATTAACTTTTTGAGAATAATAATGGTATTGTGGTTGGCAAACTTAAAAGAGTCCTTATGTTAGAGATAGACAAGGAAGCATTTGCAGATTAAATGATGATATTTGAGTTGGCTAAAATATTCCACATATATTCATGTATTACTTGTATAATTGAAATGTAAATGAAAAGTAAAAGAAAAAATAAAATGCAGAGATCAGTTCTTTCTCCTTCACCATTAACAAACCAGAGGGACCTCATTTAATCTAAGGAGTTTGGATAGAAGGCGAGTCTATAGAAACCATGTTCCAATGATAGAGATTATTGTAGAAGAGGTACTCTAAAGAGGAAAGAGAGAGGCCAGTAAAATGAGTTCCAAGACCTTGCTACTCAAAGAGTGGTCCATGACCCAGCAGCATAAGCATCTCTTGAGTTTTATAAATGTAAAATCTCAAGCCCACCTCAGACCCACTGAATCAGAAACTGTATTTTAACAAGATACCCAGGTGATTCATTTACACATTAAAAGTTTGAGATTCACTGTTCTAAGTGCATGCTCATCTTTTAATAAAATTGTTTCATTATCTACCTCTGAAAGCTCCTAGTGACCAAATCTAAGATTTCATGCAGGATCCCCTGGGAGCAAAGATTTGTGTATTAATCTGTTGCAACACCTACACTGGTTCCCTTACTAATGGCTGATCCACCATCTATTCCTGGCCCCAAGCCACACAACATCCTCCCTGCCATGCTTCCTAATTGGTAATCTGCCACCCATGACCTTGACCAGATGGTGTACTGCCTTGGGACCCCTGGCCTCATCAGCTGATTCCACACTTAAGCAGAACCACATTACAAAGGGAGGTTAGTGCCTGGAGCATCCATAGAGATGGATGGGCCCCCAAAGATTGTGGCATGCAATTAAAGGGAAAGAACTCTATTAAGTATTTTTATGAGAGGCCAAGGCCCTTTACAGATAGGGGTCACCAGCCTCCCTATTAATCTAGTCTTGCTCTGTCTTCCAAATAGAAAATACTTTACATATGAAGAGATATGAGGAGGACACAGGGGCAAATCTGGAGTGTTTCACATCCATTCGGATAAGTGGAACTCTCTTCTACCTTCTCGTTCCCCATGATAGGAAGGAAGGTTTGTGTCCATTAGTGCTATCTTTCTTTTTGAGCAGAGCCAGCTTGGGTGCATCGTCTATGCCTTCTTTGTGATTAACTTTTGTTCATGCACATGTCTGTTTAATGAATATTGATTCTGGTGATTGCTTTGATTAATAGGGTCTGAGGAATTTCACACTTAATATCTGAATTGAGATGAGGCATGTGGCATCATTTCAATTCTCAGGGAACTGGCAACTACATCACAGCCTCTTTTGTGAGGTGTCTTAAAAGAAATCCTTTCCATGTTTCTGAATATTTGCCATCAGATATGCCCAACATCTTCAAGTCTAACTCTTAGTTTTGTGTCAGCTGCCAGAGGGTGAAGAAAACAGAGCAGAGCTGTGGGACTGTGTGGGGTGAGTGGTTTAGGATGTGGGCTCTGAAGCCAAATTGCTTGAGTTTAAATCCCAATTTTATTACTTACCACCTCTATGCCTCAGTTTCCTACATGGGGATGATAATGTCTTCTGTCTCATAATTTCTTTGGGAGGGTCAGATGAAGTTCTATCTGTAAAGCACTCAGACCAGCGCCTGGAACAAAGTAAGGGCTCATTAATGTCACTGTTATCACCTATGCAAATACTATGTTCCAACACCAATTCTCTGACACTAATTGGGTGTCCTACAATTCCATTTAATTCTGCTACTAACTACTGAGACTCAGCCCAGAAGTTAAGGGCAAAGTTCTTTTATTCTGACCTATCTGAAACTAGTACCCGATCCCACAAGATAAAGGGCAAGGTTCCCAAGACTGCCTTTACTTCAGACACCAGTTGCAAGTGGTATCCCCAGGATACTTGCACTTCTGTGCGACTTGGCTACAAATTTAGGGGTTTCTATGACTCCCCTCTTCAGGTTTGACAATTCACTAGAATGACCAAAGGCTACAGCTATGAAACAGCCAATTAGAGGTACACAGGGTAGTTCTTAGGGGAAAGGCACAGAGCTTCTTTGCCCTCTCTGGGTGTGAGAGTCGCTCGGCACACCCATTTTTTCACCAACCAGGAAACTCTTCTGAGCCTTGGCTTTCGGTTTTTATCTGGGGTTTCATTATAGTGGCAGGATTGATTAAATCACACGATAGAACTCAATCTCCAGTCCCTCCTCTCTCCTCAGAGGTCAGGGGGTGGGGTCGAAAGTTCTAGTGCTCTGCTCATAATCATGTCTTGGTTTTTCTGACATGGCCAGTCCCTCCTTTGAAACTAATAAGGCCCATCAAGAGTCACCGCATTAGCATAAACTCAGGTATGGTCAAGGGGCTCTTATGACAATAAAAGACTCTACTATCACACAGGAAATTCCAAGGATTTTTGAAACTCTGTGCCAGGAACCAAGGACAAAGACCAGCTGTGTTTTTTATTATATCACACTCAACAAATATTCTAGCACTTATGCTGGTCCAGGTAGTATGTGAGGCACTGGGGAATAACCTATACTTGCAGTATTTCCATTAAGCCACAGGCTGAAGGACAATGCCGTATCTAGACCAAGAATGAGGACCACTGCCCTTACTGCACCATCATGACCACTCACACAGAATCCTATCTCAGGAGTTCTGAGAACCACATTTTTGAGCTGCAGGGCACCTGAGAACTTAATAAAACAATTCCACCCTTTTATAGATGAGGAAACCAAGAATTAATTGGCCCAAAGTTTTATTCAGTCAGTGACACATATCATAACTGATACTCTGGAGCTATTTCCATTCACCGTGAGCAATGGGAGCAAAGACATCAGTAGCTGTACCAACAGTGAAAGGCAGATATTCACAGTCCTTTTGATTAAGGGCTTAGTCATCTTCCTCTGCCTACTTACTATGATGGCTCTCAGAGTCGACTTTGGAAGATGTATAGGACATGACGGTGAGAGCTGCTGCTCAGAGGAACAGGTATCAGAGCATGTTCCCTTCTCCCTTCCCTCCTAAGCTAATCAGCTCTCCTGCCACCACCTTCCTCCCCAAGAGAAAAGGCCCTAAAACTCTGGCAAGTCCATTTTTTTTTTAAGATTTTTATTTATTTATTTATTTGACACAGAGAGAGAGAGAGAGAGAGAGAGAGAGAGAGAGATCACAAGAAGGCAGAGAGGCAGGCAGAGGGTGGGGGGGAATCAGGCTCCCTGATGAGCAGAGAGCCCAATGCGGGGCTCGATCCCAGGACCCTGAGATCATGACCTGGGCCAAAGGCAGAGGCTTTAACCCACTGAGCCACCCAGGTACCCCGGCAAGTCCATTCTACTCCATATTTGGAGAGGGGGGACCCACTATATACAAAGCATCCTGCTAGCTACTGAGTATATAGAGCTGAGTAAGACATGGTCTTATATGGTATCTACATACATAACTTGAATGAGAAAAAAAAATGTAAAGAAATGTGGTACCAAAGGCATACTATGCTATCAGAATATAGGGGAAAGAGCTAAAATTATGTTGCATGCCTGCCACGGTATACAAATCCACATTGTTTTATTTGCTTTCAATGATCTAAATTAGAGATTTTCAAACAATTTTTATCATGTGCCCTAATGTATAGAACATTTTG
Organism: Nasua narica; assembly: GCA_028533885.1. Taxonomy (NCBI): domain Eukaryota; kingdom Metazoa; phylum Chordata; class Mammalia; order Carnivora; family Procyonidae; genus Nasua; species Nasua narica. Next base: position 87,447,982 of record CM052798.1, on the reverse strand, counting down.
ATAATTTTATAAATATACACATATTTACCTGGGGGTAAAATGTGAACGTATACTGATATACTGTGTAAAACACATAAAACACAGCAAGATAACAAAAATGATGCACTGTGAAAATTGTATTTCTCATAGATGTCTATGTCAACATAATTAGTTCCCACATTCTTTTTGCAACATGACACTGACATTCCTTGATTGAGGAGGGTGATGTCTGTATGTCTATATTCCCTCCTTTTGAACCCAGAGAGAAGTTTGTGACTACCCAGCTAGAATAGGTCATAAAAGGAGATAATGCTCTGCTTGGCTCTCTCTTGGCACATGTGCCTCGGGGGCCCTGAGCTGATGTGGAAGAGTAGATGGACGAGGTGGAGGGAAGCTGACAGTCGGCCTCAACTCCCTGAGAGGATGATTTGGGTCCCGGCCTCTGAGCTGACCCAGGTGACACCATGTGGAATAGAGACAAGCTATCCCTGCTCAGCATAGTCCTAACTGTAAAATAATAAGCAAAATAAGTATTGTTGTTCTAAACTACTACGTTTGGGGATGATTTGCTTTACAGCTGTGGTAACTGGAAAAAAGAAAAAGAAGTATTTCATCAATATTTCTAATAATTTTTCTAATAACATTTTTATTTAATTACTAGTAATTAATAATTAAATATAGTAATCAATTAATAATTATAATATTTCCAAATATTTCTAATAATTCTAGTATTTCTAAAAACTCATCAATATTTCTAAAATTATTTTCTTTTTTAAGGATATAAAAACTCTTCATACTCTTAATATTATAATTCATAATGACATTTTTGGTGAGCCAACGTAGTTGGCTTCATTAAAGCCAGAAAAGACTTCATTAAAGCAAAGACATGGAAAGACTTCATTAAAAAGCAAACAAGCTTCATTTAAAAATTTAGAATGCAATAATTCAAAGTTGTGATTATATACCCAGTTTATTTCCCCACTAAATTTTTTTAAATGAGGTATAACTGATACATTAGTTTCAGGTATACGATATGATGATTCGATACTCATATATATTTTGAAGTGATCAATACCATAAACCTAATTAACATCCATCACCTCACAGTTACAAATTTTTGGGGGGGGCAATAAGAATTTCTAAGGTCTCTCTTAGCAACTTTCAAATATACAGTGCATTATTATTAACTATAGTCACCATGCTGCTGTGTATCACATTCCCAGGACTTATTTATTTTATAACTGGAAGTCTTTTGACCCCCCTTCCCGATTAGATTTTCATGGGAGACTTGGCCAAGAAGATACCTCATTTCATGAAAACACAATATATACCTATGGCTCATCCCCTGTAGTGAATGTTACTAATCCATATTTCAAAGAGTCCTGATAAATTGTAATTTTTGTTTGACTTTTTGTCAGAGCTAAGTATGTCCATTTTGCTTTTATCCCATAATCTAGCTGACAGCTTGTGCCAAGAGTAGAGGGTTGGCTCTACCCTTTTCCTGCTCTTCTGCTGTTCTTCACAGGAACTTCCTAACACCACACATTCATTTAGTGAGGAAGAGTTCAGTTAAACCAGATAAAGAATATAAGCACTACTGCCGCGGTGATCTGCTCCTACCCTCTCTGTTTACCACTTCCAGTGCCTCCTCACCACCCTCCGGATAAATATCCAAGCCTCAAACCTGGGAGACTATGTCATCTGCTCCCTCGCATACACCTGGGGGCCAGCCTTTCCAAATCACCTGCAGCCTCCGTTCAGTTTCACAATGAATGATTACGGGATAAATTGATATATCTGAATTTAAGTCAAATGCACAGAAGACAGCCACTCTTTCAAATGCATACATATATGCTGTGTCAAGGACGGCACAGAGAAGGGGTCCCATTTACTTGCATGAGGACCTTCTTACACCAAAGGATGGCAAACACTCACCAAACATTCCTTAAATGTGCCTTGAAACCGTGGGGTTGGGGACAGGGACAGAGGAGTCCTTATCCTAACTGAGAAGTCTGTACCAACCTACAGAGTAATTTGTCTCTTCTGACTTAGCATGGATAGAATAAATGACAGGCACCCAACATTCAGCCTTGACCACCTTTCTTTCAAATGTATGATCTTTAAAGGCTTACCATCTTTTAAGTATGGTTCCTATCATCGCCTAGAATGAGATTGTTTATCTAGTACACAACTTTATTTTTCAGATGAACATCTGTGGCAGAATACAATTCTGTTACCCAAACATTTCTTTTGCAGCCAAACCTTTAAAAACTCATCTATTCTGTAAAGTAGGTATATTTATATTCCTCTTTTCCTTAAGGGATGGAGGAGGGAAATGGAGTAGGCAAATGCATTCAGCTCACCAGTTATTAATGTTGTGGATTACATTCTCTGTGGATTATAAGGGGTGTGTTTTTCATTCTGGGCCAACACTGACCGAAATACCTGGGGAATAAAACTCATTTTAAAATTAGCCCAAGCAAAAATAAATAATGAGGGAAGAATATGCATTGTAAAAAAGAATAATATGAAGCAGGTGAAAGCCAGATAATACAGTTTTGATCAATCACTGCTTTGGACTGTCTTCTTCCTGCTTTCTCTGCCATTTGCATGCATAATTGAATGTTGCCTACTTGATGAAAAAGAACATTTATGAGAAAATATTGCTATCAAGATGACCAAGAGTGGCTAAACATGTGCGTTACTAAAACTTCAAGGCCCCCTCATAGAAATTTGTTTTCAGAATCTGTGCCCCGTCAGAATTTAGGTCTGGTTCACCTTTCATGGATAGCTGATGGCCCGCCTAGGGAATGAGTTAGCTCTGCATACCTCAGTGTGTCCCTATGAGGGATTCCTAATAGTATTTCCTTATGAAATTTCCTCAGCCATTCACAACTCCCAGGAGATCTGAAAATGGCACTTCTTAACACTAATATTTGCTTTTTATTTTCTCTTTCTTTCTCTTATTCATCCTTTGGAAAGTATTTTGAAGATGTGGTCTCTTTCCTTTCCCAAATACATAGTGAGCTAAACCTCTTAACTCCTTGGCAATCTCCGTTTGTGAATCTCTTCAGCTTTTATCTTCTTTGTCACTGGAGTGAGAGCATCTGAGTTAACTCAAGCGAAGAAGACAGCATTAATTTTATACACTTCCAAAAGAATGAGAGAACTGTATGTATGTGATAGCAAAGGCAGCTACTAAGAGGACTGATTTATTAAAACATAAGGTTTATAGTACAGATAAAAGAAAATTAATCATTTGATGGCAACTTCACTTTCCCCTCTGTGGTAGGAGCATCCAATAGCTCAGGCCTGTATTCAGTGGAGTAATACCCCGAAAGCCTCTTCTTCTGCCTTGCTAAGTAACACCATGTATCAGAACATCAACAAACCTTGTAAAATAATTCCTCGAGGTGCCCCACTGGTACTCTAGAAGCCACTTTAGGAACCAGTCAAGCTCAATGAACTGCTCCAGGGAAAGTTCTGACCTTCCAGTAAGTTCCTTGCTGAGCTTCTGTTGACAAGCCATTGACCTGAGGGGCAGAGGTCATCCTGTTTTCTTGTTAACCACTAGAAATTACAATGTTTTCATAGACTCTCCTTAGGAAGAGCAGAAAGTATCCTCTTTTACTCCTTTTGTGATAATGTTAATTACTAGGACCTTGAACTCCACACAAAGTAAGTGAAAATTGGTCTTTTACCACTTCCTATACAGGTAGGTTAAACTCAGAAGATTTCATTAAACCAGATTGCTTTCTCCTCCCTTTTTCCCTTTTTTAATCTAGACTTATAAATGTGGTCATTGAAAACAACAACAACAACAACTAGCCTTTGGGCCTAATGTATTTCTTTTGAATAATGATTTTTTTTTTAAAATGGAATCTACATTGGCCTGACTTCCTTTTGTCTGAATAAAAGCTTTAGCACAGTATAAAAGGGTTGCATGTGCTGAAATGTTGCCCAAGGATATGTGTTATTATTCCTCCCCCCTTGACCAGCAGGGTCTTCGTTCTCTTTCCCTTTCAGCCTTTTGTTTGAACAGATGGGGTTGGGGAAGCAGGGAAAGAAAGCCATTCTGTTCTCATTAACTCTCCCCATACACAAACACAAACCTGGGCTTCAGGGACTCTGACACAGGACAGCTCCCACTCTATTGCCACTGAGACCTGATGTACTGAGATACAAAGAAAGCCAGGCTGAGGACCCACATCACCATTTCAATGAGGCCGCTAACCAGCGAAATTACATTTATATATGTTTCTATAAATACATTCACAAAAATATGTGCCTATATACTACATAACACAAGCAAACATTATGTATAGAGAAAAATTGATTATATATACTATATATGGTACATTACTTTTAGGAAATTTCTTTATCACATTTGGTGATATCTTGGGTACAAATATATTTGTTGTGATGAAAGATAATGGTATTCTGTGAATTATAAAATCTTTTTCCCCTTTTATCATATCTTCTCTATACAAGAGACCTTAAATATATTGAGAATGGTGGGGTGCCTACTATTTCCTGCTCTCTTGTTCAGTTTTAATGTAAAAATTATTATTAAGGTTTCTAGTTTGGACGGTCTTGTTTGTTAAAGCTCTTGACCACGAAAAATGTCACAAAAAATTAAAAAATACAGTCCAAATATTGAAGGCTCTCTCTTTAGGGGTTCTTTTAAAAGTAAAAGACTAAAAAAAAATATCTATCCTGAGAGAAAGTGAAAGGCTTTACAGAACTAGATGAGGGTGTTTCCCTCTGGTGAGCTAATTCTGGGAAGTGCTATCTTTTGTTCTGGATGTGGATTAAAAAATGGTCTGGCCTATTTGTTAGATCATATTTGCTTTTAAATCTCCGTCCATCCTCATTACTATGATGAGGGTACTGAGGCAAAGATAAACAGAGCCTGAAAAGATGTCTTCTCATGGCCAGATGCTACCACCTGAGCTTTTGCCTCCATGAGCCCCAAGTCTCAGGAGGGTGAGGAAAAAAGGAACACTGCCCAGGAACAGATGCATTTATATTTCATAGCACATTCATACATTCAGAGTGCAGTCCCAGAGGAGTGGGATGCTACTTTTATTCTTCTAGGACTTCCAACGGTGTGGAATATGTAGAATAAAAACGAAATGGATAAAACTATGGAGATAGTGAAAAGATCAGTGGGTTGCTGGGGGGTTGGGAAGAAGGAGAGATGAGTAGGCGGAGCACAGAGGATTTTTAGGGCAGTGAAAATATTCTGCGAGATACCATAATGATGGATACATGTCATTATACATTTGTCAAATCCCACAGATTGTACACCACCAAGAGTAAACCCTAATGTAAACTACAGGCTTTGGGAGATAATGACGTTTCAATGTAGATTCTCGACTGTAACAAATGTACCACTCTGGCAGGGGATGCTGATAGTGGGGAAGGCAGTGCATGTGTGAGGGCAGAAGGTATGTGGGAAATCTCAGCACCTTCCTCTCAGTCTTGCTGTGAACTTGAAACTGCTCTAAAAAATAAAGTCTATTTTTTGAGAAAGAAAAAAGTCTATTTTTTGAAAAAATGAAATGGATTGTGTGGCATCTCTCTTGGAGGGATTCCCCTAAACACAGAGAAATATTTGTGTCCAAAAACAAGCATTTCTAAGTGATAAACAATTTCTTGTAGTTCTATGAAATATTTCCTTGGAGTTTGTTATGAACACAAATTAGCCAGTTTGCTTTTTTTATATCCAAAGAAACTGAAGCACAAAATGCTCCAAACCCGAGTTTGTGATCAAAAAGAGATAAATTAGGTAGAATTTATATTCTTTATTAGCCATTGTTATCTCATGAATACAGAATTCAAAAGAACCTGTTGAAAATAAAACATTTTGTCAACTATCCAGAGCACATCAAAATATGCTCATATTTAATATCCTGTTAGAAAAAAAACCCAACTCTGTTATATACCATAATTGTTTCCTGCTGTATAGAGAGAACACATATTTGGACTCTAACTAGAAAATCTTGGAATATCTTTCAGTATTTTTATTTTCAAAATTGGTTCAGATTGACTAGGCTGAGGGCAGAGGGAGAGGACTATAAATTGGCCAAACAACTGCAGGGAAAAAAGGCCAGTGATAAAAGGCAGCCAATCCCAAGGGGGCTTGTCTAGCAGGGCGCTGCGGGGGTCAGCACTGGCTTTAGTCCTATTTAATATTTTTATTACCAATCTGAAGGGGGAGGGGAGACTGAATAAAAATGAAATCTGCAGATGGCTACTCATTACGGAGGATTTGCAGACCCCAGGAAGAGCAGGAATGAAATTCAGAGGTTCATTTGGAAAGGTGGTCAGAAAAGGACAAAGAAGGCTGGAAAGCCGAGATGGGGAATCACGGGGCAATAACTCCACTGCAGCAGGTGAAAGGCATCTCAGGCTACAGGAATTCTGACAGCATCCTGGCAGTGGTCATGTTTCACCTCACCTTATTTTAGGTGTTTGGGCTGGCAAGGTAAAGGTCTGCGAGACTGCCTTTAGATTGCTGAATTTAGTTACAAGAAGACAAAGTGAATTTAAGTTAGGATTTCATCTCTGCGTTCATAATTGCAGGTACTCCTGCTGACGGGTGATTTAAGGCATATGGATGATTGAAAAGACCAGTATGCAACCAGGTCCCTGCCATTCTTTGATATGTACGGGCAGCCCTCTGTCCTCAGATGTCGCTCTATGCAGCTTGGCTCCTTAGATGCACAGTTAGCACAAAGCCCTTCTTCAGGATGAGCTACCCACAAACCTGGTCTCCCTCTGCCAGTGCCCCGTTCATTGTCTGAAGTGGCATCCCTGAAAGTTCTGCAAACCTTCCTTGTTTGCTCAACAGAGAAATCATCATCAACTGATGAGATCTCCCCTTTGCTCTGAACCTTCCATGGCTCCCTAGTGCCTGTAGAAAATTGGCATTCCTTTGCCTGGGATTCTGGCTGTCTCCCAAAGAGCATAGAGATGTCTGCACCATCCCTGGAGTCAGACTGATTGGCTTCAAACTGCCTGACTCACCACATGCCCATTGTTCCAAATACTAACGCCCAGGCACTTCCAACTACCAAACAGGATTGACAACAATAGCTGCCTCATAGTATCCTAAGGGTCAAAGGAAGTAAACATACGTCAAGTGTCTATACCATGTTTGATATACCGTACGTGTCCAAGAGATGCCAGCCACAGCTTTTCGGTTGAAAATTTTCATAATCTATCCCTAATAATCACTCTATAAAATGACCTTTTAAAAATAATCTTCGTTGGTTTATTTGTGGCATGTTGTTTTATCTACCAGAAATTGATATTTCTAGGAAAAGTACTTAATCTATCACATAAAAGTGGTATTTTCCTGCAGAACCTTGATGACCTGCTCCATGCTCGAGCAGGTACCAATGTCTGTAGCTCTGCCTGCCTCACTGTGGACTAGCTTGCCACATAGTGTCCTTCACTCTGATCTCAGCCCCCAACCCTCTAACCCCCCAATCTCTCCCCTGCTTCCCCAGGCCTCTCACAGTGTGTCTGCCAGTCACATCCCGCCTTGGTCCAACCACCCCCCCCCAGACTAGTCACCCATGCTGTTTATTCCCCCACCTCACACAGCTGGGCTTTTCATGCCCCTGTGTGTCGCTCACAATGCTCCCTCCATCCTGCCATTCTTTCCTCACTTGGAAACAGAATCTCAAGTGTTCCCTTTAACGCTCATTCAAGATGGTACCTCTCCTGTGAAGCCTTCCCAGAACTCCTCTGCTCCATCCCTTCTCTGAGGAAAGGAATTTCTTCTTCTGTGTTGCCACTATTTAACTTCCAACATGCAACATGTCTGTCTCCACCTCTATTGTGAGGGGTCCCTGGGTCAGAACTGTCTTACTCAACCTACCCCTCAAGTTCCTGGCGCAGAAATCCTCAACAAATACTTGCTGAGTGTTTTCACTAAACGTGTTAAATTAATGAATGGAAGTTGATCTTACTAGAGAGAGGAAAGAAGGCCCAGGAAATCCAAGGATCACCTAGGAAGGGGGAAGACATGTCTAGAGAGAACGAGAGGAGAGCCCGTTCTAGCCACTGGAGCCCCCTGCTGGACAAAGAAAGTGAGTACAAGTAGCTTTGAAATTAACCTTGGGACTGGGAGCCCTTTCCCCATGGGAACTGGCTCTGGGTTAGCCACAGAGAAGTGTTGGAAGTGAGACTCCAAAATGCAATTTCACAGTTGGAGCCACCTCCCTCCTCCAGCGCGGCAGCAGCACGTCTGTCCTGGGACAGGCACACAGACTGTGTAATCAGGCTCAGCTGGTAATCAGGGAGCTGCCAAACAGACGCGAGACTAAATTACCTCCCTGTCCCAGACAAAGTGGCCTTCTCGATGAGGGTTAAAACCAGTGACGGTGGAAAAAAACAAAGGAAGGAAAGTAGCAGCTGCTACCAAACACCTGGCCAGTGGACGGCTCCCAATCCGTCCTTATTCACCCGCAGACCCTCTAAAGCCAGGGTTGCTTAATGAGGAACGGGCGTTTCAGACCAAAGGTATTTGGTGCCAAAGTCATCGTTAGAGGAGGAAAACAATTTATGCTCACACTGACAATGAAAGGGACAGAACAAATTTCCTGTCAACAGCTTGCCAATAGTGGGCTGAATAAACTTGTATGATACAATGTGCCTCAGTTTCCCTCTTTCGTAATTGAGAGGGATGTGCCCTCACATCTGAGATTCAGATGATAAGCTCTTTTTGGGAAAGAAATTCTCTTTCTGTTCCTGCATGTGTGTGTCCTTGGGGGGCTGGAAGGGACACTGTAATTACAGTCAGAACTGTGTAAGTTCATGAGCTGTGAGGAAAAAAGTGCTCGAGAAAGGAAGGAAAGCCCAGAAATCAAATAATGACCTAGGAAAGGGGTGCTTCTGAGGGTTGGAGAGAGAATGAGGCTGCTCTACTCGATCTGTAGTGACTAAGGGCTTGGTGTGCCAGGTATATGCTGTGCACTGAGCATGCAATGGTGGCCAAAAACAACTAGAAGTTTGCCCTTGCCTCCATGAAGCTTCCAGTCTGGGGGGCAAATTGCCACTAAACAAAGGTTCCCACGAGTAAGTGTAAAACTGTATCTCTATGTGCTATGAAGAAGGAGCTATGGGAGCTGCCCTAGGGGACTCGAGCCATGTAGAGAAGGCCCCTGAGAAAGTGGCACCAGAGCTGAGAGCTGAGGGGACAAGTGGGGTTCACTCCATGTGGAAGGGAAGGATGGGCATTCTAAGTGGCTTGGACAGATGGGCAAAATGTTTCTACAATTGCAGGTGGGTCTTATTATCCACTGCATCGATCATTGTCTGATTCAAACATTTTATACTATAAGACCAGGCTAGCCGGAAGGCAAGGCTATTTCCTACTATGGAGGCGGGTGATGAGGCAGAGGTTCCTCTTGAGTAGGACGGTAAACTTCACCTTCTGCAGGGGCTGGAGGCAGGTCTCGTGTTTCACTCAGCTGTCTAGCTAATAGGAACAAGGTCAAGATGTTCTGCTACAGCTCATGGGTAGCAGACAGTGAGACGGGCAGGAGTTGCTCCAACAGAAGGGATTTTGCACATGGCCTGTGACATTGCATCATCTGTATCAGTCAGCTATTGTCATAATGATGCTGAAAAACAGGGCAGCCCAGCACTCAGTGCATTACCTACACCAGATACATGCTCCCACTCATGGTCTATAGTTTTTCTGCAATTCAGCCAATCTATAATGGGCTACCTGGGAGGCTCTGTTTCCGGCTGCGGGTCACCTAGGCAGGGCTCCTGGTTTTATGTTGGGTTCTGGCCCATTCCATGTATCACTCTAGGATCCAGGCTGAAGAGTCAGTGCTCTCCAAGGCACAGTCTTGTCATGGCAGATCACCGGATACAAAAACACACGACGTGAGCACATTTAAGGCCTCTGTTCATATTGTGTCCATGAACATTCCAGAGGTCAAAGAAAGTCATATGGCCAGAGTCGACATTAATGCGACAAGGATGCATATTCCACCCACAATGAGAAAGGGTAGGAAATGAACAACTGCTGAAAAATAATGCAAATTATTACACCATCCTTAAGACCAACATGTGGTTATCTTAGGATCAGAAACTGGTGCTCTGGAAACTCGCTATTTGTATTGTCTGCTATTATTTCCTTTTTGTTCTCCCTTAGTATTTAGTTAAATTCTTTCTGAAAATGTCAGATTGCCTCAGCTGTGTTATGAAGAACCAGGAGAAGCACTTTCCTCTACCCTTGAGCCCGAGTTTTAAATGGAAACTGATGTACCCCAGGGTGAGAATCCCAAGTGGGAGGTGATACTCAGGGGAACAGCTTCCAAGAATTCTTGTTCAGTAGCCACCATTCCCCTTGCACGGGTTCTCCTTCCAGCATTCTTCTCTGCTCACTTCTTGGAGGATTCTGGGGTTTGATTTCCTAAGAGAACAGTTTCAGTGTGCACCCGTGTCAGGATAGAGCACAGCAGACACAATGTGCTACCCATCCCAAACCAAGATGCTTCCAGCTGACTTGCCATCAGCGAGACAAGCCTCCCTAAGCACTGCCAGTGGTTCCAACCATCAAGGCAGGACTCTACACACCAGATTTCAGGTATGTCTTCACTGGGACAAGTGAAGTTCACCACCACTCTTATTTTAGAAAGTGAAACTTTGGGAAGTTATCAACATTTCCACGCTGTTTCTGAGAAAGAGTGCTGGCGGCGGTCAGGATCTGTCACTGAAACTCAAAATGCAGGTCAACCTCTGTGTCACAGAGAGTAGCCAGACCCTCTCCCCATTCTGCCTTATCGCCAGTGGTTCCAATCTGCAAGAGTGCTCCTCAAACTTTAATGGGCTGAGGAATCACTTGCGGGTTTTGTTAAAACTCAGATTCTGACTCAATGGGCCTGGGGTGAGCTGAGAGTCTGCATTTCAAACAAGTTTCCAGGTTCTGACGCTGTTGCTTCATCATTCACACTTTGAGTGGCGAGGGATATGGAAACCAAGTCTGTTCCTTCTAGGAAATGAAGGCATGAAACTGCCACTTTAGGTATATCAAAATGTCAAAGTATGGGGTAATTGTTGCCAGACTTTAGTGGGGATCAGAACTGGCTACATATGGTTTCCGGGCAAATGAGGGAAAAAGGGAAAAGTTCTACAGAAGCTGATTTAGATTTAATCCCAACTGATTTAACCTCAATCAACTGATTCGACCTGCACCTTTGTTGTAAAGGACTTATAACCAGAGTTGTTTGCCAATGAAATGGCTATTTCTGAAGTACAGCACTTCTTGCTCCTGAAGGTGCTGGAAAAGGGATGAAGGGACTACTGATGAGAGAGGGTGGGGAGGACATTGTGCTGGGGAGGACTCCAGCACAATGTGATAGGGGGACCAAAAACCTTCAAGCTCTTCATCTATACTTAGACTGCATATCTGGTTTCTATACAAGGTATGATTCTAATTTGTGACTTATCATTTTTTATTGTGAAATGCTCAGAAATGAAAGATGCTATAGAGCAATGCAGTCAATGGGAATGAACTCTAGCCCCTTCTTCCCTCACAGACTTTATATTCCTAGGCAATCACGCTTTTAGAAATAGGGGGCAGAAGTGAAAGTCTGCACACTGACTTCGGGGTACTGGCTTTGGAAGAATTCATGTGGAGTAATGTGGAAACACAAGTATGAGAGACTCAGCAAGTCAGAGAGGAGAGAGTGCCCACCCGGCAACTAGAGCCTCTGGGCCCCACTGCTGGGCGTGCCACTGGAGAGCTGCATGTCTCGGATAGGCCATCAACCTCGCTAATCCTATAAGGGAATAAGAGAACTAGACTTGACCTCTTTGCTTTGTTTTCCTGTCTTCTCAGTCATGGAACCCTTTCGTCAAATAAAGTGTTATGTTAGGCAACATAAAACATAACATAAAAGCAAAGCTGCTCTTACTGGAGCAGGGAACCTAGAACTTCTCTTTAGGTCCCTTAATACTCCATGAGGCACTTCTGTGGAAGCCAAAAGCTGTACAGACATTCTGAAAACCAAAGCAAATCTCTGCCCTAGATGACCTCAAAAGTCCCTCCTGTTCCAAGGCTGTGGGGATCACCTCATCTGCAAGAGTGCCCCCTAAGACTATGTAAAAGGTTGGAACTAAACCTTTCCCAGTAGTAGGACACCTGTCTGTGAAAGGCTTGGGCTTTCCCTTTTCACCCACAAATTTGGGTTTTCAGGGATAAAGAATACATGATAAAATCCTGAGCATGGGGGTACTGCTCACCAATCTTTGATTGCAAGGGACAAGAAACAAATTTGATACAGGTCAGGCAAAAAAAGGAAAATGTATTGACGCACACATCTAACTTCAAGAAGGATAGGAGGAACTGATCTGAAGTCAACTAGAACTAAAGACTCAAAATTTCCCTTTCTCTTCCTTCTACCTCTGTTTCTCTAAGTGTTGATTCCATTGTCACCTCCCAAAGTGAGCGGTATTTCTTCTGGACAGTTCCTCAAGCTTAGTAACTAGAAAAGAGTGAAATATCCATTGATATATCATGTCCAGTTAAAAAAATACCAAAGGGAGGGCTCTGCCTGGACCACCCTGGGCGGGACATCCCTCCCTGGGATCAACTGCTATGGACCAGAGCAGGGTATCCTCTGTGGTGGGTAGAATCCACTGGAACCACGGGGCTGGTTTCAGTGAGGCTATTACGAAAAGGAAGGGAAAGAGGAAGGGAAAAGAAAAACAGCAGATGTCCACTGTACCTGCCATTCCAAGCCTTCCTCGGTGTGGGTCTAATGTGTGTTCAAGCATTACTGCTCATTAAAGCTGCACACAGCCTTCACTTGAGCCTGACCAGATTGTCGCTTGCCTTTTGCTTTGTCCCCTCGCCTGACATGCCCTCTTTTCTCCCTTCTCAACTGGTTTCCAGTCTCTCCATTCTTCAAGGGTTAGTTCAAATCCAAACTCCCCCAGAAATGCCTTTCCTCTCATCCTATGTATTTTTTTCCTTTCCAGGAGAAAGGATCACCTGTCTGTACATTCAGTGGTGAACTGGCAAATGTTTAAAACCACTCTCCTGAAAAATAAAGAATCAAACAAAACCCTGATTTTTCACTTGTCAATTTCCATGGTGTAAATACTCCAACCATGGTCAATTTCCCGCTCTCAGCATGACAGTCGCTGAATGCAGAATTGGAAAGAAGTGTGCAATATAGCACCATTACACAGAATCCGCACCATACAGATACAACAGATATAATCTTGAGAGCATATACATTAGTAAACTATGGTAAAATAATTATAAAGTTTATGAGTATTGAGTATTTATTAGCTTTGCCTTTAATTTAACTGTAAATTATCATATAATTTTTTAATATTGGCGGTGTTTAATAATCATCTTACAAAATGCTTAGAAAATTAACAGTTACAGCTTTGACTTTCCTGGAATTTCATTTAAATAGAATCATATAGGGGCCTCCTGGGTGTCTCGGTCATTTAAACGTTTGCCTTTGGCTTAGGTCATCATCTCAGGGTCCTGGGATCAAGCCCTGCATCAGGCTCCCTGCTCAGCAGGGAGTCTGCTGCTCCCTTTCCCTCTGCTCCCCCGCCCCACAAATATATTTTAAAAAATAGAATCATATGGTAGGTAGTCTTGTTATCTGGCTTCTTTCACTAAGCATGCTTTTTAGAATATTCATGTTATAGCATGCATCTGTAGTGTCTTAATCTTTATTGATGAAAGTCCATCATATGAATAATACCACAAAGTTGCAGTCATTCATGATTTTTGGTTTGTTTCTGGTTTTTGGCTATTAGGAATAAAGCTGTTGTAAAGATCTGTATACAGGTCTTTTTATGAAAATGAGTTTTCACCTGTCTTGGATAAATATCTAAGACATTGTTGTGTTGTATGCTCAGGGTACGTTTAACTTTAAAAGGAACCACATAAATGTTTTTCTAAGGGAGTTCATTATTTTGCGTGCACATGAGAAATGTAGAAGAATTCCACTTGCTCCCCATGATCTTGAACACTTAGTATGATCAGTCTTTCTAATTTTAGACATTCTAGCAAGTAGTGTAGTGATATCTTACTCTGATCTTGATATGCCCTTCTCTAATGACTAGTGATGTTCAGATCGTTTCATGTGTTTACTTGCCACTTATCTATCCTCTTTGGTGGAGTGTCAATTCAAATCTTGTGCTCAATTATCAACTGGGTTGTTATTGTGGAGTTGTTTTATTATTGAGTTGTAAGAGTTATTTATTCATTCCGGATGCAAATTAATCAGATGTATGTTTTTTAAAAAATGTTTTAAAGAGTCTGTGGCTCTTCTGTTTTCTCCTTTTTTTTTTTTTGCAGATTATCTAACCATTTTTTTAAATTTAAGTTCAATTAATTTATAGTGTATTATTAGTATCTGAGGTAGAGTTCATGATTCATCAGTTGCACGTAACACCCTGTACTCATCACCTCCCTTGCCCATCATTGTTACCCCATTCCCCACCCCTTGCCCCCAGTAACCCTGTTTGTTTCCTAGAGTTGAAAGCCTCTTATGGTTTGTCTCCCTCTCTGATTTTGAGCTCTTATTTTCTTAACAGTACCTTTGTCCAAACCAAAGTCACAAATATTTTCTCCCACATAACTAAAACCATTATTTTTTCAGCTCTTATATTTACATCTATTTAATCTTTGTGCATAGTATAAAGTAAGGTTTGAGGTCCATTTCTTACATATGAATAACCAAAAACTGTATTTTTAAGTCTTTGCTTTTTAAAATAGTTTTAAGTTCACAGCAAAATTGAGGGGGAAGGTACAGAGATTTTCCACATAGCCCCTGGCCCGCACAGGCATAACCTCTCCAGTTATCAATGTTCCCCACTATAGCGGTGGATTTTTTATAATTGACAAACTTACACTGACATGTCATAATCACCTCCAGTCCATAGTTCACACTGGGGTTCAACCTTGGTGTGGTACGTTCTGTGGGTTTGGACAGGCGTACATAACATGGACCTATCATATGACAGCATACAGAGTATTTTCACTGCCCTAAAAATCTTCTGCTCTATTCGTCCCTCCCCTCATTTCAACTCCTGATCTTTTTACTGTCTTTTCTAATGTCTAATCTGCTTTTAATCCCATCTAGTGTATTTTTTATTTCAGGTATTTTTTGTGTCTAAAAGTTTCATTTCAGTTTTTAGTAGGACCTACTCTTGTCACTTAGACACTTAAATAATTTGGTCTTACCCAGTACTTAATAAGGCCATGGAATTTCTTAGACTAGTCTACCAAAGAGTAGGGGCTTTGAAATACATAGATGTGGGGACGCCTGGGTGGCTCAGTTAGTGGGGCGGCTGCCTTCGGCTCAGGTCATGATTCCAGGGTCCTGGGATCGAGTCCCACGTGGGGCTCCTTGCCTGGCAGGGAGCCTGCTTCTCCCTTTGCTTCTGCCTGCCACTCTGCCTGCTTGTGCTCTCTTTCTCTCTCTCTCTCTGACAAATAAATAAAATCTTAAAAAAGAAAATATTTATTAAAAAAAAAAGAAATACATAGATGTGGATCATCTAGCTTATTAGTTGTGTCATCTCAGGAAAGTCACTTAATTTCTCTGAGTTTAAGAATGATCATCTATTAAAAAAAAGAATGATCATCTATAAAATTGAACTGAGTGATAATGTTAACTGAATGGGCAGGAATTTGTTGAAGCAGCAAACAGGTGGAAGAGGTATTTGTGGCCATGAGGCCCCTCCCTAAAGTTCTACAACCTCACTCCTTGGAAGCTGGTTTTAGTTATGAGTCAGAGGGAGGATTAGCAGTCCCTTTGCCCTCAGAAGGAGTGGCACAGGAATGTTTCTTGATGCTACAAGCCCAGACCATACTTTGCGAGGTACAGTGGCTGTTTGCAGAACATTGCTGAGATGATGATCTAGAGGATGTCATTCCTGCTCTTAAGAGCCCACAAGTCTCAGGGTGCCACCACACCGACACTGGAAGGATCTACCCCACGGGTCACGTGTCCACATCTCCTTAGCACTGTCGAACTCTCCACAGGACATCTCATACACACTCCAGCATCGCACTGACCGTGTGCTGAGGAAGGATAATCAGGGAGTTTCAGAGAATGGGTGGTTACTACCACAGGACCCAGAAAACAGCACAGGCAGAAAGACTAATCAAAGGACCATATTAAAGCATGACCCCAGGAAAGGTAAAAGAACAAGGCAGGCTGTGACCACTTGTCTTGGAACACTTACAGAGTGTCTTTCCCAATCTGAACTTATCCTGCAGCGCATAAGGCAAGGAGAAAGAGCTATAAAGAACAACAAGCTATACAGCTGAGGCTGGAGACACGGGCAAAGCCAGTGCTCACGTACCAAACAAGGACCGAATTCTTCAGGTTCCGTGAGCAGGATTAAGATCATTGCTACTTAAGCCACAAAGACCAAAATACTGGGTAATGTCCAGAGAGAGAGAGAGAAAGAGTCTCAGTCAGCACATGGGCAGCAATCTTTTGGTCTAGCCCAGGTTTTTTCAACTACAGCACTAGTGACATTTTGGGATCAGACAATTCCTTGTTGTGGGGAGCTGTCTTTTGCATTGTAGAAAGTTTCATGCATCACTGGCTTCTATCCACTAGGTGCCAGTAACACGCCAATCCCCTCCCCTTGACTTGTGACAACTGAAAATGTTTTCAGGCATTGCCAAATGTCTCCTGGGTTGTCAGATCGCCCCCAGATGAGAACTACTGATCTTGCCTTCTGGACTTAGACCTTAAAAAAACTGATGACACTGGCAATAATATTTCCTGACACCAGAGCTCAGTGTGAAATACAGGGGCCTCTGCTCAAAATCCAGTATTTATGTTCGTTTACTTACAGCTGTGAAGGAAAAAGCCATTATTTATATAAAATTTTGCCCCAAGAGCTTAACAGAGGATAACGGTTAATTGCACACACTCGAGGGCATGAATCCCAGTTGCTCGGGTTCCAGCTTCACCACTTACTACTGTGTGGCACTGGGCAAGGGAATTTCATTTCTTTGTGCCTCAGTTTCTTAACTGTGAACTCTGGATTATCACAGGCTCTACTTCACAACGTATCTGAGGATATATATTTGTTATTGTATGTAACATGCTCAGAATGGTGCTTGGCAAATGGTGAGCCCTAAAGATGATCTGTTCTAGCACTTCTCAGCTCTGGGGTTGTGACAGTGTTCCCAGTGTTCAAGTGTTCATGACATTAATGGCACTAAGACTTCTTTTTCTTTTTATAAGTCCCCAAAATACTAACTTAAGTATCTTGCAACTTAAAATAAAACTGCTTGAGAGCCTCCAATTAAATATGAGTACACATTGCCCTTAGTGGGTCAGATAGGCCAGCTCCTGCCTCAGACAGATTATCACTCAGCTGTCAGTGTGCTTTTGGCTATTGCAGAGCTTTCAATTATCTTTATTCTCAGTCATCATGTTTTCTAACCTGTGCCTATAGCACACTATTGTACAAAGACCAAAAAATACAAGAACACTAGTGCTGAAACACAAGAGGACTGCATATGAAATTAACTAATTCTAACTGCAGCTGGAAATGATCTTCCTAAATCCATGAGTTTACTTTACCCAACCCAAATCCTAATTCACACATCCAGATACAACCAACATTTCTAAAGTCAGAGTCCAAAATATACTATCATAGAGAATTTAGCCTTTCATTTATTAGGAACAAAGAGATGCCTCACACCTGCTGTGTTGTGTTATCTGTCCCAAAGAACTTACAGTCTGATCCCCATCCAGGTGGATACACTCGACACTGTGATTGCTTCCCCTCCCATTCCCTTGACTTTTGACAATGACTCCTTCCTGGCAGTCCAGGGCTTTGGAGGAAGCTGACCCCATCAGAGTCTCAGTGATGTAGTGTAAGTGCATCTCCTGGATCCTGGTTTTCAGAAGTGGACATGACCTGATTTTAGCTGAGGAGATCGGAGAAGATGGTTGCCAGTGGTTTCTGGGGGAAAAGGTACCCACATTGTCCTCCTGGAAGTGGAAGAGAAAGCCTGGAGCCAGGAGTTGTTTGCAGTCGTCTATCAACAACCAGGCATAAGTCAATAATATGATGAGGGTTTAAGACAAGAGAAGGTAAAACAGAGAGATGAAAAACAGAAGAAATCCTGAAAATACTGGTCAAACAGATGAATTATATTGACACTACAGCTCTCCCTGGTTCTAGTAAAACAAGCTAAGCCAGCTTACATTGGGTTTTTGTTACTTGCATCCTAACATAATTTCACTGCTATACTTTTAGCTTTCCCATTTAGAAATAAACTTAAAAAAATCATAAAAACTAAATTAGTGGAGATAAATGTAATCCAGATTACATTATCTCCACTAAATTAGTGGAGATAAATGTAATCCATGAGAATGATCAACATTATATCATATGCCTATTTTTTTATATAGTTTTTGCCTATTTTGCTTATATAGTCCATAGTTAATTTCAATTTTCCAAGACTTTTGCTTCCAGTCAAAATGGAGTAACAAATACCAACTTACATGTGTATTTGAAACAACAACGACCAAAACAAATCCAGAAAAACACCAGAAATAACAGTTTTTGACACAACACATTAGGCAATGAAAAACTGATTCCTGAGAGGTAGGAAACCAATGATGTAAGCCCTACAACTGCCCCGATATACGGCCTGTGGAGAGCTTCTAGGGGATAGACAGGGAGGGATAAACCACAGCAGAGTCCCTGTATTGAGGAGAAGGAGCTGAGGGCCCAGGAAATGCAAAGAGGCTAAAGCTCCAAGGCCATAGCAGCAGAGAAGAGAGCGGCACAGAGAAACAACCATGAAAAATCAAGATCACAGAGGGCCCTCCTCCAGTACTGAGCAGAACACCAATGAGTGCACTCGAGTCAGGAAACTCCATGAGGCTAGGCCAAAGAACCACCCAAAAGGATCAGATGAGGGGGAATGGTACCCAGTGTTCACATGGCCCAAGAAGGCCTGTTTCCACTAGCCAAACTGGGAAACGTTGTAATTTGTGAGACACTGGGTATCTCACAGGTGGACTGCTCAGAAGAGTGCTGCCTTGAAAACAGGTCAATGACTTCTCTGGTTCTGCCAAAAAATATCTTATCATTGAGACCAGAATGGAGACTAAACTCTTCCTCCCCAAAATTAACTTCATCACAGAACAGAGTTCAATAAGATTTATAAACATTTTAAAAAACACAGTACCCAATTAGATAAAATTCACAGTCTGGCATCAAGTCAAATATTATCAGGCATTCAAAAAAGCGGAAAAATAAGACTCATAATGATGACAATAATAATTGAAACTGACCTAGAACTGACACAGATGTCAGAATTAGCGGACAGGCACATTAAGATAATTATTATTCTATGTGTTCAAAAAATTAAGATAGATATAAAAAGACTTAAGTCAGACTTTTAGAAATAAAAGCTGTAATGTCTAAGATGAAAAATACACTGGATGGGATTAACAAATCCTCTATGTTGGGGCACCTGGGTGGCTCAGTGGGTTAAAGTCGCTGCCTTCGGCTCGGGTCATGATCTCGGGGTCCTGGGATCGAGCCCCACATCGGGTACTCTGCTCTGCGGGGAGCCTGCTTCCCCCTCTCTCTCTGCCTGCCTCTCTGCCTACTTGTGATCTCTCTCTCTGTCAAATAAATAAATAAAGTCTTTAAAAAAAAAAACAAATCCTCTATGTTGAAGAAAAGACTAGTGAACTTGAAGACATAGCAATAGAAACTGTCCAAAATGAAGCACGGAGAGGGGGAAAAAAAAAAAGAATCTTGGAAAATGGAAGGAACATCAGTGAGCGATGAGTCCAAGTGACTCTGCATAAGTGGACTTCTTCAGAGGCAAGAGGAAGAATATCTGAACAAATTGTAGTCTAACATGTAACAGATTAGATGGAAACTGCAAACCCAAAGTTCCAGGGAGCTCAACAAAACCCCAAGCACCAGGAACATGAAGAATACTCTATCACCAAATCACTAAACCAAGGCACCTCAGAATCAAACTGCATAAAACTAAGGACTAAAAGAACATCTTAAGGACAGCCAAAGGGCAAAAGGAAAACTGTGTACAATGGAGCAAAGATAAAGGATGACAGCAACTCCTTGTAGGGCACAATGCAAGCAAGATGACAGAACAACTTGGAGTTGCTACAAAACAAAACAAAAATTAGCCTAGAACTTTCATCCACTGAAAATATCTTTCAAAAACGAAAGCAAAATGGAAACATTTTAAGACAGACAAAAGCTAAAACAACTGTCATCAACAGAGTTGTACCACAAGAATTGATAAACAAGTCCTTTGGGCAGAAGGAAAATACCAAATGGGCAATCTGGATGTTTGCAAAGCAGTGCAGACCCAATATCTCTCATGAAGCAAAGGTGCAAACATTTTAAACAAAATTTTCATACATTTAATCCAATATTTATTAAAAAGGACAATATATCATGACTAAATGGTTTATCTTAGAAATTCAAAGTTGATTTAACTTTGAAAAATCAATCACTCAATTTGGTAATTAACCAAGTCAACAAAGTAAAAAAAGAAAAACCATATAGTCATTTCAATAGATGCAGAAAAAGTATATTCACATCCATTCCAAAAAGTAAATTCAATATCCATTTCTGGTGAAAATTCTCAGCCAACAAGGAAAAAAATGAACTTCCCCAACCTAATAAAGTGCATTTATAAAAAAATCTACAGCTACTGTCATACCTAGCAGTGAAAGACTGAATTCTTTTCTCAGAAGATCAGAGACAAGGCAAGGAAATCCATCTCACCATATCTATCAATACTGTACTGAAGTTTCCAGTCAGCGAATAAAGCAAGCAAAAGAAACAGATGGCATCTAAATTTAAAATAAAGAAATGATCTCTTTTTGCAGATGATGTGACTATGTAGAAAACGCAGAGGAATCCCCCAAAATCTTCTAGAAACTCGTAATTCAGTTTAGCAAGTTTAGAGGATATAAGACCAATATAAAAAAATCAAATGCATATCAACAAAAAGTAGAAATCAAAATTTTTAAAGTTTATCATTTAATCATCAAAAATATGAAATAGTTCAGATAAATCTGACAAAAGATGAGGGACAAATATATGGAAAACCACAAAACACTGATGAAAGAAATTAAAGACCTAAATCTACAGAGAGATAGACCTTGCTCATGTTCCAGAAAACTCAGTATTATAAAGATGTCAATTCTCTCCAAATTGACTTATACATTCAACGCAATGTATAAATATATAATACATCTTGATGAGCTCATTCTAAAGTTCACATGGAAATGAAAAGGTCTTAAGAAAGCAAAACGACTTGAAAGAGAAGAAAGTTGGAAGGTAAACACTACTCAAGAGTTTCAAAACTACAACAATCAAGTCTATGTGGTATTGACATTTAAAAAGATAAACAGATCAAAGGAATGTGGTAGAGAGGGTAGAAATAGACTTACAAGTATATAAAGAACTAATTTTTGACATAGATACAAAGGCAATCTAGTGGAAGACAGTTTTTTCAATAAGTGGTACAAAACCAACTGGATATCCTTACACACACACACACATACACGCAGCACAACCAAATTTGATCCATACTTCCACCATATTAAAAAATTAACTCAAATCACAGACCTAAATTTAATATTCGCAGGAGCTTTATGTGTGAAAACAACCCAAATATCTACCAATAGAGAATGGATAAACACATTGTGTGTGCTGATACAATGTAATTCTAGTTGACAATAAAAATGAATGAACTATTAACATAACTGAGTCTCAAAAAAAATTATGAGTAGCAGAAGACAAAAAAAAGAGTAGATTATACATGATTCCACTTTCTCATAGGAGACTGGTGCATGCAGTCTAGAAGCTGGACAGATGAGTTTTAATCCCCACTTTGCCTTTTAATGGCTGAATAAACTTTGGAGGATCACTCACTCTCTGATCCTCAGTTCCCATGCCCCCTATCAAATGGGGATAATTATGCCTATAGTTAGTTAACCTCTCAGTGCCTCAGTTTACCAATCTGTTCAAAGGGAATAATGAGTTAAATTTGTAAAGCACTTTAGAATAAGGCCTGGCACAAATTAATTAATTTAATTAATTTATCAAATTTATTTAATAAGTATTTAATGAGAACAGGGAAAGGTCAGGCTGATTTTGAGGATTACTGTGAACAGATGCTGTTCCTGCTCCTATAAGGCTCAGTCTACCTGGGGGGAAAAAATCCCCAGGGTAGAAATGTTTCCAAGGAGAAGTACTGTGTAAGGGGACTAAGTCAGGCCATGAACCACACTGAGAGCTTCCCTGAGGAAGTGACATTAGTTAAAACCTGGACTAGTTATTGGGAGAGCTTTGGGGCTTTTTTTCAACTAGCTCTGGTCTTTTTCTGCTTGGTTCTGTTTGGAGCTTCTTGGTGCCAGGGGAGCAAGTTCCTGGGGCTGCCTGATATTAAGAGGCAAAAGGGAAGAAGAGTCTTGGGATGGCTAGCAGGCCTATTCTGATCTACTAGAGGAAGGCCTGAAGCCGGGGAGCGCAGGGCTCCAGACACAAGCACCTAAGGGGCAGACCCTCTCTCAGGCCAGCAGGCTGACTTCCCAGGGTAGTGGCCCAGTGTGAGGGAGGAATGGGATCCAGGAAACAAAAATGCCATACTCCACTTTGTCCACGGGGTGGCGTATTTTAGCCAAAGAAGGGATCTTTGGAGGCAGTGAAATCCTTGTCGCCAGACTTGTCTAGAGTCACGCCCATGGAACCCTCCTCCCGCAAGTACTTCACCAAACTTAAACCTGTGGGCTGTGCCAAGGCCTACCCTGGTAAAAGGAAATCCTCTACAGGCATTAACAAATTTAAACATTTCAGAGTCAGTAAGGGGCCAAGGGCGATTAGTGAGCAAGGCCCTTGTCCCCCCAAATGAGAACTGTGAGGGCCAAGGGGTGAGTGAGGAGTGCTGACCAAGGTCGCACAGCCGCGGCTGCTTCAGACCAGCTCAGAACCCAGGTGTCTCTGCCTCTGTCTCGCTGAGCGGCCTGGGGGTCCTTCGGACCGGGTTCCTGCCCTATAGACCTTCTGGCGCGGCTGTGAACCAATCCACACGTTTTACTAAGACATACAGTCTGAGCGAGAAAACTGCCAGGGAAGAGGAAGAGGAGGGGGCTATAGCGCTCTGGTGGTGGAACCCTGAGGACTCCCGTGTGGAAGCTCACGCCTCTTCTCCCCGGGACTCGCTTTCCTCAGCAGCCTGTACCCTACCTTGCCCCCCTCCTCCCTTTCCCACGTTCCCTCCTGCAGAAGCTTTCCTCCACCACCCTTCCAAAAGGTCAGCCACTTACCCAAACTCGCAGGCGCTCCCTTGTTCCTAGTTGTTCTTCAGAGCAGGGTGCCTCGACTTGACGATATGTTACGTACACGTGCGCGCGCGTGCGTACAGACGCACATGCGTGCGCGTGCGCACAGACGCGTGCGCGCACACAGCCCATGGGTACATTTTGTTTTTTTGTTTTTTTTAAGATTTTATTTATTTATTTGACAGAGAGATCACAAGTAGGCAGAGAGGCAGGCAGAGAGAGAGAGGAAGAAGCAGGCTCCCTGCTGAGCAGAGAGCCTGATGCGGGGCTCCATCCAAGGACCCTGAGATCATGACCGGAGCTGAAGGCAGAGGCTTTAACCCACTGAGCCACCCAGGCACCCCACATTTTGCATTTTTGATTATTGTATGTCTCCCCTCGGGATGTAAACTCAAATGAGTTCAGATTAGCAATGAATCCCCAGTACCCAGAAGAGTATATAGAAGGTGCTCAATAAAAATACAGTTAACCAACAAAGGAAAGACCATGGCTTCAAGTCCTGACTAATCTGTAAAATGAATTATTGTAAAGATAAAAATTAAATTAATAAAAAGATAAAGATAAAAATTAATAAAAATTAAATAATATATGCAAAATCATTCTGCCACCTATGAAGAAAAAAAAAGAAATGAAAGGGGTTAAGTTAGATTAAAGGACTGTATTTAGTGCCCACTCACAGAGTGGAGGACTGGAAATTGATAGCAAAAAGAAGGGGCCTGCGTTACGACAATAATTAGTGTTTATTTGTATTGATTTGTTTATTTTGTTTTATCCCTTCCTGTTCAAACAAAACAAAACAAAAACACCTGCTACAGGCACATAAGGATACACATCCTTCAGCACAATCCCATAAACTAAGAGTGTGTGCGTGATATACACTGACCGGGGCAGCAGCTAAAACCAGAATGAGACAGCTGATCTGGTAGGAATAAAGTTGACTTAGAAAAGTCAGTAGCATTCCCTGTTTACAAAATGAATTAATTAGAGCTGGTGAGCAAGGAAGCAAAGGAAAAACAAAAATTGGAAAATAAAAGCAACCAGAGAAATGGCAGTTACCTAAAAGGTAGATGGTGGACGATGTGGAACCTAATTTCCACAGATTGTGTCCTCAGGGCTCGGATATGAGGCCCCCAGTAGAGTCCAGGATCTGGAGACAGGACCTTTCCACACTGGAGCTTTTTTCTGTTAATACATAGTTGATCAGAAGCCAGACTTGAAGGCTTAACTAAATTTTAAGAATTTCTTTCTTTCTCTAGGTACTTTTCATCAGTTTCAAGTCAGGAAATTCAAAGACTCTGACTTTAAATATTTTCCAGTTTTTCAGTAAAATTTTTAAAAAACCTCACATATTAAGAAAAGTGGGGCACATTCTAAATAAAGGTAACCCCATGAGATTGAGACCATGGGAACAGTTTTGTGAAACTGACCTGGAAAAGACAACATATACATTGTTTCACTCAGAAATCTTGTTCCCCTTAAATTTTCTAAAGAAAGCAGAGCTCTCTCATGCTTGTCAATGACCTGGAAAGTTAACCACGCCTTAGAATGGCTATTTTTGGCTCCATCTTTAAAAGCATACAAAATTCACTGTTACAAAGAACTAAAGGCTTTCACGGTTTCAGTGATGGGTTCTCCAAGGTTGCAAATTCCTGGAGATGAAGTGTCCTGACAGGCAGCTCCTCGTCACCCTGCCTCTCAGCATAAGGCCCTCTGGATGCAGTGGAGGGGCCTCGTCTCCCTTGAGTAGAATGACAAACTTCTCATTTCCTTCAATCCCCTGTAAATATTATGTGCAATAGAGTCCTCACTCTTTCCAAAGCTGGTTTTCCAGCCCAAGAAAGACAAAAATTTGGTCTGAATTAGAAGAGTGGAAAAGACATGACTGGCCTGCTGTTTGCCCAGAAGTGATGGTTGAGGAGACACTTAAGAAAAAGGATATTTGCAGGGAATCGCCCCGAGTTGGAGTTAAAGCAGCCAGGAGCACCAGACGCCTGAGTCCTCATGTCGGCAGTTAGTAAGGCATCTCAGACAAGTTGCTGATCTCTCTGAATCTCAGTTAGCTCACCTGTGAAATGAACACTAATCACTTCTGCCCCAATTGCCTGCTGGATTCAAGGAGAAAATGGACAAGAAAGGATTCACAAACCATTATTATTAGAAATTGACAAGTATTATAATAACCCATGTTCTACCATCTTTGGCAAGAATGAAGTTAAGTACGATAGCTACCATGTTTGGGCACCTGCTTCCTATAATGCTTTTCCATCTGTATGTTTCAAACCTTACAATATAGTCAAAATTACCCCCATTTGACAAGGGAGGAGCTGAGAACCAGAGAGAGTGAGTGACCCCCTCTAAAGTGCATTCAGCCATTAAAAGGCAGATGGAGACTGGAGCTCTCTGTCCAACTTCTAGGCTTTGTGTACCAGCCTGTCTTTAATGAAGAGGAAAGGGGCAAAAATGTTCTATTAGGGGTTAAGGTAAAAAAAAAAATATGACAGAGTTGGTAGCAAGAAATCTAAGATGGTTTCTGAGGAAGACTGTTGGACTTTTTTTTTTTTTTAAAGATTTTATTTTTATTTATTTATTTGAGAGACAGAGAAAGTGGGAGAGAGCATGAGAGATGAGAAGGTTAGAGGAAGAAGCAGACTCCCTGTGGAGCTGGGAGCCCGATGTGGGACTCGATCCCTGGACTTTTATTTAAAAATATTTAAAGATGTATTTTAAGATTTTATTTATTTATTTATCTATTTATTTATTTATTTTAGAGGGCGTGCATGAGCAGGGGGAGGGGCAGAGGGAGAGGGAGAAAGAATCTCAAGCAGACTCCCCGCTGAGCACGGAGCTGGATGTAGGGCTCAATCCCATGAACCCCTAGATCACAACTTAAGGCAAAATCGAGAGGAACTGTGACCCCCGGTGGGCTGGCAGGAAGGGTGCACCTATATCCCTTGCCCAGTGCCTGGCAGAGCCACCACGTCAGCATGCATGGCACAGCGGCTGGCCGGGGCCAAGTTCCCAAGAAGACAGGATGGGAGGCAGGGAAAGGCAGGTGCAGAATGTGAAGCTCACCTCGGAGCTGCACTTGTTCCTGTATGAGCAGTGGTGGGGGACAAGCAGCCCGCCAGGAGGGGACAGGCTGAATTCTCTCCCTACAGTAGTTGAACAAATCCGAGGTCTGGGTGGCCCCGTGCACATGCAAACATCTTCATTGGCTTGTCTCACTACTGTTCCATCTCTCTCCTTTCTCATCGTCTCTCCCTCCTCCTTGAGTTTCTTCCTCTTCCTTGACCTTGCTGGCCTCCTTATGTCTTACACACGTGTTCTCCTCTTTCCCTCCTGCCTCCTCCCTTCCCACCGCTCTGGCAGACTGTATCAGCAAATCCCTCAACAGAGTGATATCTAACTTTTTTATTCATTGCATGATTTATTTTTAGCCTGAAACAACTGCATCCTAAAAATGGAGTTCCTGATGAGACAGGGGCTGGGCCGAGCTATGCAAGGTATCTGGGGCTTGGCCGCTCAGCCTGGCCCTCAGTCTCCGCGCGAGTGTGTCCTGAGCCCACGCGTCCTGCTGCTTGGAGCCCAGGCGGTGGCGAGTCGGTCCTGGGGCCCAGGAGGAACAGAGGGGAGGGACCGAATCCACCTCTCGGCTCCCCACTTCTCTCAGCCAGTCCTCTGAGAGGGGGGCTCAGGGAGGCCGCTTTCCTGTACTCAGTCTTCCTGGGAAAGTGAAACGAAACTTTTCCCAGATGGAGAGAACGCACCTGTTCATCGTGGGGGTCTACCTGCTGTCCTCCTGCCGGGCAGAAGAGGGGCTCAACTTCCCCACGTATGACGGCAAGGACCGCGTGGTCAGTCTCACCGAGAAGAACTTCAAGCAGGTTTTGAAGAAATACGATGTGCTCTGCCTCTACTACCACGAGACCGTGTCCTCAGACAAAGTCGCGCAGAAACAGTTCCAACTGAAAGAAATTGTGCTCGAGGTAAGCTGGGGGCCTGCTGACCGCACTGTCCCAGGGAACACGGCTGGCCAGCGGCTGGGAGGTGGGAACGGAGGTGGGGCGGAGACCTGGTCCTGAAGTCCGGCTGCATTTTAGTCTGGTTCGAATCTGAAGGTATTCTTGTTGCAAAGCTGGGCTGTGGGAAGAGCAAAGGGTGGGTCCCGGCTCCTAAAACGGGGCAGTCAGATGTGTTGCACAATGCATAGTTCTGATTTAAACTCTGTCACCTGATGGTCCTCTTGACTTTTCAAGGGCAATAGTCCCTAGCAACTATTTTTCTGAGATAATGTTAAAGCTATCATTGAAAAGCCTGGCTGAAATGCAATTCAGAGATGATTTGTGGGTTCCATCCGGTGTGCCAACTCCCCCCTCGCTGCTCCCTGCAGTTTCCCCACGATCCTGGAGAGACAGGAGGCATTTGACCTTGCTTCTCTCCATGGGTCAGATGGGGAATATCGCAAAGTGGTCTTTGCCTCTTGGGATTTGGGTTCGGTCAACATTGCACAGTGTGCATGTGTGGAGATCTATAGCTGCACGTTCATTAATGGGAATTTTTTTTTTTTTCCTCAGAAAGTTCTTGGTGTGTGTTCAGGGCAGATGCTGAGGTCAGTTCTTATTTTATCTTCATTACAGGGCCGGCTTGTAAGCCTGGCACAGGGGCACGTTCTCTAATCCTTGGTGAGTGCCCCAGGGCCGATTCCCGCAGCGCCTCCTGGACAGTGTAAGGTTGCTTACACTTTGGAAGCACCTGCGAACGCCAGGAATTCTAGTAGTCACCAAGATCCCTTCTCAGCCCCACGCCCAGCCCAGGCACAAATCTGGGGACAGGGCAATTTGAGAATTATAGCAGCTTATTAACTAGCATATCAGAAAGCTCAGCTGAATTGAATACTTTGAATAAGAGTTACCATATATCAAACACAAGTAGATTTGAATCCCCCAAATAGATACTAATAAATTCCATGAAAACCATCTCAAATACCGTAAAGTATCTTTGATTAATTTTAAAAGTACTTGAGAATCCTAAGTGTCTCCTGATCATCCTACAAACATTTTCAGAGCCCTTCTGTATGATGGTGTGGTTATTACCGAGAGGTTGGGTTGACAAAAAGCTAAGCATTTTAAAAATATCACTTAATATATCATTTAAAAATGTATATCATTTAAAATACCACTACCACTATATTTTTCCTCAGGCTTATCCTGGGGGCTGGAAATGGAAATTCTTCCCTCTGTGGGTTGCAAGCAAAGGGAAAGCAGGGACAGTTTTTAGATCTTTGTACTATATATGGGAACAGCAGAGGCTGGGAAAAAACAGGACATATAGCTTAGCCGCTGCTTAGCCCCTGAAATCCTCACTCCCATCATCATCTCTGTTTCAAACGGCCCTACTCAATTACCGAGAGACATTTTTCAAGTTCATTGAAGGCTTAAGGATTCTACTCTATATGGTCATCACTGTCTGATAGCCTAGAACTCAAAAAGATTGCCAATACAAGTAATGATCTCCCATCTCTGATTCCACGGCATATTAAAACACATGCACGCACACACACACACACACATATACACTTGCACACGCACACACACACTCCCTCAAGAACGTATCTCCCCCAAAGACCTAGGGCCAAGTAGACCTGAGAAGGGACTTTCCCTTAGGCTCGCCATCCCTTCAGACACCTTTGATCCGAGAGGGCCCGGCAGAGACCGATGGGACATAGGTGATGTCACAGGCTGCTGAAGCTGAGGGGGGCATCCTTAGGGGGAGAAGGACATAGAACATGGAGTCAGAAAATCCAGATTTATATTTTGGCTTTGCTTTTCCTGGGCACATGATATAGGGCAGGTTACTTACTTTCTCTGAGTCTCCTTTTCTTATCTACAAATATGGAAAAAACAATCATATCTATGTAAGAAATAATTAAATAACAATATTTAATGAATGCTCTAAGCACTTTGTCTATGTTAGCGTGTTGAATCCTTTCAGTACTTCTATGACATAGGCACAGTTCCTATCCCCATTTTACGGAGGGGGACACAGGGGCACAGAGAGGGTAACTTGCCCAGGGTCACTCAATGAGTGCAGGCGAAGGCGGTCTTAGCCCCTGCATTGCACTGCTGCTGTAACCACATAAGATGAGTTTAGTTAGCTGCTAGACACCCTGTTGAGGGTTCTTTCAAGTCTGCCTTAAATAGAGTTGCTCCGCCCATGGGCCTGGGCCTGGGGAGGCCAGCTGTGTCAGCAACGGGGTTGAGCAGCACAGAGCGACCCCCCCGGAACAGGACGCTAGTCACGTAGCTGTCCTGACCAGGGAGAAGCCTGGGCTTCCTTAGTGAGGACCAGGGAGGGGAGGGGGGGCTTGTTGGGGTACCTGTCAGGTGCAGGCCCTTTCTCAGAGTCCAGGACAAAAATGATTCCGGGAATCCCATGGGTAGAAAGAAGAATAAGCCTCTACATTTCCTTCCTCATCAAGACAGTTATTTTGTCCTCTTAATTCCCTGGCCCCCAAAGCTGCATTAAGGGAAATACTCTGCCAGTTCCAGGGCTGTGGCTGCTGGGGGCTAAGAGAAGAGGAGGCAGCTCCTAGTGAATGTCCACAGGAAGTGAGGTCTTAGGCATGGGCAGACAGCGCTGGGAAAGTGGGCTCCTTTCCTCCAACTAGTTCGGGAAGGTGGCTTCCGACGTTTCTATCGTAACTCTCTATGACCTAGTGCTCATGGACACATGCGTACATACACACACACAGGAAACACAGATTTCATGGGACAATTATTGTTTGGGGAATACTTGGATTTTTAACACGATTCTTTCATCTTCTATTTTATTCTGTTCTGTTCTTGTCTATTTTGTTCTTTTTCACTTAAAAAAAATATTGATTCCAATCCATTACACTGATTTCATTCTACAGTGATGAGCTGTCACCACCCCCCCCCCACCCCACCGCCCCATTGAAACACCTGAGAGAATTTTAGGGATCAGGAGCTCATAACTTGTCATGTAAGGGCTGCCCCATTCTGTTAAAAACCCAAAGGAGCTGACCATAGGTCCTGCCACTCGAAAGGATTTTGCCTGCCACTCTAAGGGATGATCGTGAAAAGACCCAGCAACAGCCCTGTCTGCAGGGTGAGGAGGTCACTCCCTGACCCGGGGTCTAGAAATGCTGATCAGTCACACATACATCTGTCACTTACAGGTTGGGGCTTGGGGAGATGCTGTGGATACAGGGAAAGGAGACACTTGGGTGGCTCATGGCCCACTATGGAAGAAGGGCAAACAAAAAGCTACAGTGCAAGGGGTTCATTGCAATAATAGAGAGACTTATAAGGTACTCGGAGAGCACAAAGAGCAAGAGCCCTGCTCTCTGGGAGAGATGTGAAAGGCATGACAAGAAAGAACTGGTCTGTGACAATGAGTAGAATTTACCAGGCAAGAAGCAAGGGCAAGAGGAAGGATTCTGACAACACTCAAGTATCTCCCCACCAAATTTTCCTAAAATTTGTCCATGAAGGCCTCATTCTTTTAGGGTAGGGCTCTTGTCCCTACTTGGTTAAGGCCCTGTGGGCAGGTCCTTTAAAATGTTGCCGATCACTTGTCCTTGCATCTGACCAAGTTTGAGTTCTGAGTGAGAACAAGGTTTGATAAGGGGAAGGGGAGTAGGGAAAGAATGTAAGGTCACTAAAAGCTTAGGTAGAAAAAAGGCAAATAATATGACACCAGGAGGCACCAAGTTCAAACTGCTGTCCAGTTGGGCTGGGTCCAGCTCTGGAAGGCACTAGGGGTGGTGCAGGGTGCACAGTTCGGTAGAGGTGTACTGTACAGGCTTGCTGAATGAATGATGTGTCCAATAAAATGTTGTCTTTGAGAACCATCTAGATCGTTCTGAACCCTTTACTTCAGAGCTGTGGCTTTGTAGTGATGGGACTCAAGCAGCTGGTAATCCCGATTCCTGGTTGGGCATTTCATCCACAAAATAGCACATACTCACTTAGAAATGTCAGAATACATGGAAAAGAAAAAGGAAGGCAAAAATAATAGCCACCCAGAAAGAAACACAGTTCGGGCCCTGAGAGATTTCTCTCCCGTATTTTCTGTCTGTATGTAAACATCTATTTTTCAGTTGGTTTGTACTATTTATACAATTTTGTTTCCTGCTTTTTTCATTTCAGTATATTGTGAGCATTCCTGTGTCATTACAGAGTTTTATATTCTTGACTAACATAATGTTAATGCTGGCCTAGCATTCCATTGTATGACCATGCATATTTTTAAGATAAGTGGCCTATTTTGGGATATTGACACAATTTTCAGAGTTTTAAAAAATCTTTGTTTATATGTTCATTGTATAGTTTTATTGGAAATTCTTTGATTTTTTTTTTTAGCTAAATGGAATTTTCCCATAAAATTACCTGCCATTTATATATTTTTTCTCCAGTGAATTTTCTCTGCCTTTCCCCCAGTTTCCTATTGAGGTGTCAACACCATTATAAAGGGATTTGCAATTTTATATGCTGTTTCCTTCAGCTTCAGCCAAGACAGTGCATGGAGTCACACCACAGAGGCCAAATTCTATTAGCATCACAGAACTCAGACCCGAGAGGAGGATCTGCCCAATGATTCCAATTCCTCCTTGCTCTTTTGTTTCTTGCTTCTACTTCCGCCTTGAAACTGCAATGCAAGCCATTGCGGTTATCATGTGTCCACAAAGTTTGCCAAAGAAAGTCCTCCAACATCACCGATCTCTCTTGGGTTGGAATGCTCGAGAGGCAGTGTGCTTGAAAACATGGGCTTTCGAATCAGATAGACTGGGGTCCAGTTCCCAAGGAAGAAGTCTGCGGTCAGACTCCTTGTTTGTAAAGTGGAGATAGTGGTGTGACGATGAGTTAGCATGGCAAGAGCGTGGTTCAGGCATACGGAAGGTACCAGACAAATACTGGCAATGTGCAGCCCGTGCTCCCCTTTCCAGTCACTTTCCAGACTGAGGACACCAGGCCACTTGCAGAGAGCTCAGGACTGGTAACATGGTGCCATGTTGCCTACTCGCAGCCAGTTGAGCCCCAGAGAGCAGGGGGGACTTGCCCGTGTTCACAGATTCTTGATTTCCACCCCCCATGTGCAGCTCTCCCTCTGATCTCCAAGGCTTTGCTGAGTCTGTGCTTGATACACTCAGCCACTTCGCCCATGCCATTTATGAATTAGGCCCCTTCCACATTCTCAGTCACCGTACCATCTGTCTTTGAGGGGTGCTTCCAGTTTCCTTCTAGCTCCTTCTACCTTACTCTCTCTCCATGGAGACGTATGTTGAAGTTCTCCCTCTGGATTGGAAGCCTCCCGAGGGCAACCTGAATTCGAAGCAAACTTGGTAATAGAGGAAGTAGAAAAAAGCAAATGGAATCAAATTCATATAGCTAAGGACCCAAATCTGTTTGTGATGGATGAATGATCTGGGGGTGTGACAATGTGGCAGTAGGGTCCCTGGATGGCAGAAGGAGTCTGCAGGGGTTGTACATAAGCAATATGGCTTCCACATTAGGAGTGCCTGAGCACCCTGGAATCGGCATTCCGAGCACCCAAGCAGGTATGGGAACTGTTTACTTCCTCCTGTCCCCACCTGCCTTCACACAGATATTATCCCCAAGTCCAAGGCCCACTGCCTTTCCTCTACACCACTCCACTCCCAGGAAAACAGCATTCCAGCCTGAACAAGAAGAAAGGAAAGAGGACCAAAACTTTTTCCTAGGGAGCTTCGTGCTCATACAGAGACAATGTCTTGCCACCTCAACACCTCTAGAAGGAAAGGAGAAAGGAGACGTGCATGGACCTTGGTTTCAGGATCTCTGGGTGTTCTATATCACATCTCATGTTCCAAGTTGATACTATTAACTGTGTTTTGGGGGAGCGAGTGAATAGGCCAATCTGTAACCAATATACATTTATTGGATTAGGAGAAACCATGGGGGACCTACTCAGGCAAGTCACGGAATGTTTTAGAGCCTGAAAATAAGTAATGTGAATCCTTGAACAGAACTATCAATTCATCAGACATCCATTGCCTTTACCAGACTCTGAGTCACGTTAGCATGGATACGTGAATGAACGAATGAGTCAGTGAACGGATGATGAATGTGCTGTGCCTTCCTCATTGTGAGCGGTGACAACCCCTTCAGTTGTTTAGGATGAGCTAGGTCCCTTAGATGGGCAGGCAGCCTGGGGGTCTTGCAGGAATAGCCACACCATCCTGGTAGTTGCATGCCGGGTTGACCCGGTGCTCCTGGTATTTTTCAACAGACCTCAGCTAGGGTGCAAGGTCAGAGGCTGCGCCTCAGTCTCCCCCTGTGGGGACCTTCTGTTCTTCCTGCTGAAGGAGGTCCCACTTCCGCTCACCACATAAAAGCTGCTGCCATCCACACACAAGCTGCCTGGCAGCTTTCTCCTAGGCCCTCCTAGATGTTGAATGCATATCATCACATAAAATGACTGGAAATGCCCTGTCTACCAGTAGAAAGACAGCTTGTTGTTATGACCAATTTTCCAGTGCTGATAAGCAGATTATTTTCCAATAATCTTTGATGGTGATTTCGGCACAGATTATGCACTACGACCTGTGGAGGGTGGCGGGAGGCTGGTTCCTCCATCTGTAGTAGAATCAAGAATCAGAATCCTGGTCAATGTGGGGCTCTGGGTTCTGTCACCATTTAAGGAAGTCTCTTGATAACGCTGCTCCCAGTCTACCAAGGTCCCTAACTGACTGAGCTCCCTTCTCTCTTCAGCACTTAGTCTCCTAATCAGTTTGCATATCAGTGAGATCTCTCTGGCTGGGAGGGAGTGACGCAACCTCTTTAGACCCTGCAGTATGCCCAATGTCATTGACGTGACTCTCATGCCCTTTCTGAGCATGGCCGGCCTCTTACATCCAACCTCAGATGAGGGAGCTATGTTCAGGAAAAGCAGACAACTGGAGTTCAGAGTGCCTGAAATTCTCTCACACTTGCTTTTTGATCCAGAGCAAGTCCTGGATAGGCATGTTATTTCGCTCATCTATTAAACCAATCATGTGGTTTTTATCAGTGACTTAAAAGACTTAAATGGAACGCACGTGAATAAAAATTTCTTATAAAATTATAACAAGCTGTACAAGAATCAGATATTACTTTGTTACGCTGATTATTATTACACTGATAGTAAGAGATTAATCTATGTAGAATGTCTAAAGGAGTGCCTGAAATGTACCCAGTGCTTATCAAATGCTAATTCTCTTCACTTGTTGCTTGAAATTTAGACCATGATTCTGGCCAATTGCAATAGTTCTCAACCTTGGCTGCATACTGGATTCACCAAAGAGTTTTTAAAAATACTGGCTCCTGGGGGTGCCTGTGTGGCTCAGTTGGTTGAACGTCCAACTCTGGGTTTCGGCTCAGATCACGATCTCAGGGTCATGTTCTCAGGGTCACGAGCTAGAGCCCTGCATCGGACTCTGTGCTCAGCAGGGGGTCTGCTTGAGATGCTCTTTCTCCCATTTTCTCTGTACCCCCCCCCCACCTGCATGTGTACTCTTCCTCTCTCTCGCTCTGTCTCTCAAATAAATCTTTTACAAAAATACCAGTGCCTGGGTCTCCTCCCCCCCCAAATACTGATTTAACCGGTGACGGTGTATGGGATGAATCCAGGTACTACAGTATTTTAAAAGCTCCGTGGGTGATTCTCACGTGCAGCTAAGCCTGTAGACAAATGAGACTTGATGCTCAAAATACGGATCCCAGAGCAGCGGCAAAGGTGCTTGTTACATTTAAATGGGATTCTCCAAGCGATTCATAGGTGGGTTAAAGTTTGCAAAACACAGCAGTGGTCTCTCGGGCTAGAGAAATTTCCCAGATGACCAGAAAAGTGTTGCAACTACCTGATCTTTGGTCCGTTCACTGTCTCAAATGGTGTTGGACCTGTTAGCATACCTCTGGTTGGAACTGCTGGCATCAATTGGTTCTGCGGCTATAGGGGTTCAGGTCCGCTCTAGGACTCAAACAAGCCTCTCAGAATACTGAGAATACTCCCACTGTCCCCTCTCATAGAGACTAACATTTTGGACCTCCTTAAAAGGGGATGCTTGGGCCATGCGAAGCCTTACCCTACTTGAGCGGTTTCCAGTTGAATTATGGGGTTTTCTGAGGCCAAATCAGAGGACAATCTTTGGGCGGGGTACAGGATATACCTTCAGAAAGGAAAAAAATAATCTATTTGGTTGCTATGTCACATTGCCCTTTTCCACAAACAAATGACAAATCTTGAGAACCCTGGAGAATATAGGATACTGACATGTTTGTATGTATGGACATTGACAGGAAACTACGGGAAATCTACTTAGAGCAAACTAGTAAGTGTTCTACAGCGTAAAATGGCCCTGTGATCACCCAAAGAGAAATATTCATTCTTTCCTTTATCCAACACATATTCATACCTGCTTCCTTACAAGATGCAGGTGAGAGGCACCTGGGAGGCTCAGTCAGTTAAGCAGCTGCCTCTTGGTTTCAGCTCAGGCCATGATCTCAGGGTCCTGGGATCAAGCCCTGGGTTGGGCTCTGAGCTCAGTGCAGAATCTGCTTGAAGATTCTCTCTCTCCTTCTCCTCCCTCTCCCTCTGTCCCTCCCCACTGCTCTTGTGCTCTTTCTCTCTCAAATAAATAAATAAATAAATAAATAAATAAATAAATAAATCTTTTTAAAAGTTTTTTTAAAAAAACCAAAATGCAGGGCGCCTGGGTGGCTCAGCGGGTTAAAGCCTCTGCCTTCGGCTCGGGTCATGATCTCAGGGTCCTGGGATCGAGCCCCGCATTGGGCTCTCTGCTCAGCGGGGAGCCCGCTTCCCCTTCTCTCTCTGCCTGCCTCTGCCTACCTTTGATCTCCGTCAAATAAATAAATAAAATCTTAAAAAAAAAAACCAAAATGCAGACCACATGGCTCCCTATAGCTAAAGAGATGTTCTTTTATTAACGCTAAGACCTCACTTCCTTTTGTTCTTTGCTTAAATGGCACCTTATGAAAGAAGTTATTTCCCTGACCTCCTACATAGCTCACCCTCTGAGCACTCCTTGTAACCTCTTTTCCCTATTCTGTCTTTCTCCATAGAGCTTGGGTGACATGTTGCCCATTGTCTGACACCCTTACAGAATGTAAAATCCACAAAGGCAAGGGCAAAATGTTCTCTCCATTGCTGTACGCCAGCACCTACCTTAGTGTCTGGCTCACGGTGGGCACTCAGCAGTGTTTGTTGAGTGAATGTTAAACGAACAGAAGAGAAGAAGGAGAAGGGAGATAGCACTTATTAAGAATTTACCATAAACCATACCCCATATGGACACTTTATATGTTATTTTACTTAATTCTTACAGCATTTTTCACAATGCATGCAAAGAAATGATCTCAAAAGCCAAGTAGAAATTGCCCAAAGTCACAAAGCTTTAAAATGGCCGAGCAGGAATCAGGATTTGAACTCATATCTATTTGGTTCCAAATGACATGTTTCTTCCACGACACCAAGAACAGCTGAAAGGGATTGCTTTGTGTTTGTAAACAGTGCCAGCTTAGAAAGGGACAAGTGTCTTTAGTTTGTATTCTGGATTTGCACCCACACTTGAGCAACATTTAATTGTATAGTTGGACTATGCTGAACTGAAATGAAGAGTGTGAGCTAATGCTTCACACCTACTTGGGATTTAATAAAAATCCAGCAAACATTGGATGGATGGATGGATGGATGGATGGATGGATGGATGGATGAAAAAAGAGGGAAGGAAAGGAAGCAATTGTAAATCTATTGCCTATACCGAAAACATATTTCTCCTTGATTTCTTTTTAAAGTTAATTTTAAAAAAAGCACTGAGTGGAAGAGTATAAAATTAGATTGATTCTGTCAGATTCAGAACGTTTTTGTCATCCTTGCTTAATCCCACTGAAAAATGGGTAAAACTGATTTTTTTTTTTTTTTAAAACCACAGGACACTCAGTCCCAAGTATATATCCAGCATGGGCAGAAATCTCCGGGCTCTATAAGGCTGACCCAGCCTTCAGACCCATTTAGCACTGGCAAATGTCCCTACAATTGCACTTCTAAACCCCAAGAGAGGAAGGCAAAATGAAGTTGCTGGAGTCAAGTAAATCTACAGATGGAATGATGTGGGAACTGTGGGCAGAGAATAGCAACACACACAGGATTCAGGTATTTCTTCCAACTGTTCACTGCCCAAAAATGGCATCCTCCAAACTTGCACCTGCTGCCCTCCGTAAAATCAGATGAGGTCAGGCTTATTTCGGTTTGGCTTTGGGAATGAATCCTCCCATAAGAGCCAGTGCTCTCTCAGACCATGTATACCCATGCCCACTCTGAAACTGCAGATCTCCTTAGAGCCCAAGTGCCGCCCAAATATTTGATGAGAGTTTACTGTGCACTTCCCAGGGGCAGATGGTGGAAAGACAGAAGTGCTATTAGAAGATGATGGCTTGAGTTGATGGATGGACATGAATTCTCCTGCTACCTAGAGAATTAATAGGGATTTTACAAGATGGAAAACATACTGGTGATTCAGAAGTTTTTAGACTGTTTCTTCTCTCACTCCAATACTCAATTTGGGTGTCTGGCCATCATATCCCTTAGGGAGACCTTCTGCCAATGTTATACATTTTTTAAGTGGAAAAATGTCACCATGAAAGTCACCACTATAGTACTATTATAAGGTAAAGCAGTCAGATAAAGAGTCAGAAATAAAATGTTTCAGAATCACACGGTTTTTCTTCCAAAACCGCACTCCCTTGTCGTTTGAACACCTCTGGTTGGTCTGGGGGATTTTCGTACCTGTAACAGCTCAGCCTTAGCATCTAAGGTGACTTCTTCCACCAAGAAAGCCAGCCTTCCAAAGTACGGAGTCTGTACCACAGGGCCTCGGAGGCTCCCTCTTCTAGCAACTGGATGCGATTTTATCCAGATAAGCCGCTTCTGTTTGGACAGCCATGCGGGAAGCTGGCCAGCACGCCATCTTGCACTGTGCTGGCCCCGCCGGCCAAGCCGCGTCGGAGTGCCCGCAGAGCCTGTTCCAGGAGTGCCCGCCTGCTGCCCGCCGCCCCACGCCAGGCGGGCCGCTCCTCACCATCTGCTGTGTGCGGGGCAGGAGGCAGGCCAGGCCAGCCACCAGGTACTCCCTCAAACGCTCACCTGCCCCTACTCACATCCCCACGCATGGCCACTTTGGCTCAGGACCCCAAACAAATCTGACTGCACGCTCCCGATTTATTTATGAAGGAAACGAGAGCATCCCCGGACTCACTGGAAAGAGTGAACACAACACATAAACAGCGGCGCCCTCAATATCACCCTGCAAAGCAGCACATGCTTTGAAGTTAGACCAACCGGGTTGGAGTCCTTGCAGTAGCGCGTGACCACAGGAGGGTCACTTGGCTCCTCCAGGCTTCCTTGGTAACCAGACCTCCAGCATAGAGTCTTACAGAGGAAGGACGTGATCTGTAAAGGGAGGGGCACAGGTGTGGTACCCCGTAAAGGGCTGTTCTCGAGATTACTGTATACAGGAAAGCATGTCGTAAGCTCCAGCTTGCCCCACACGCTGGGTATCTGTGGATCATTGTCATTAGTGGACGCTGTCAAAATAAATACCAGTCACGCATTTCGTAAAGTTCGGCCAAGCAGGGACAGGCTTCTCTTCTGCTTTTCCCAGCACACTGCGGGAGCGGCAAGTCGAAGAGCTCCTGGTCTCGTCATTGCTTTACATTTAAGAGGCCTTTTCATCAGCTGAGGCACCCCTCTGCCATTTTTTTTTCTTTTCTTTTTTCTTTTTTCCTTTCCTTCCCTTCCCCTCCCCTTTCCTTTTTTTTTCTTTTTTTTTTTTAAGCTTTTATTTATTTGAGAAAGAGCAAGAGTGGGATGGAGTGGGGGAGGAAGGGCAGAGGGAGAGGGAGAAGCACACTCCCTGCTGAGCAGAGAGCCCATTCGATCCTAGGACCTAAAAATCATGACCTGAGCTGAAGGCAGATGCTTAACCAACTGAGCCACCCAGGCGCCTTTTCTTCTTTTCCCTTTCCTCCCTTTGTTTCTTCCTTCCTTTTTCTTTCTTTCTTTCTCTCCCTTCCTTCTTTTCTTTCTCTCCCTTCTTCCTTCCTTTTCTTTCCTCTTCCCTCCCCTCCCCACTCCCTCCCCTCCCCTCTCCTCTCCTTTCTTCTTTGATAAGGTGCACCAACCTATGGCAGGTTTAGGTAGAAAGGGCTGATCTCTCCCTGGCTCCAGGAACGTTGTGACTACTTTGTGGGACTCCTGAGATAGGCTGAAGAGGAGGCCACCAGAAGAGGTCAGGTTTGGGCCTGCCAGATGACATTTTCACTGCTGAGAAAAATGGTAAGGGGCGCAGCCTAGTCCCATGTCAGCCAAAGCCATTTTTTTTTTTTTTTAAATTCCATCGTAGTAATGCTTTTAGTATGAAAAGGAGAAAACCTGCTTTTTCTCATTGAGCCAGTTCGGACATCACAGGATGCTACGCGATAAAAGACTGTGATTGTAAGTTAGAGACAGTTGTAAAGCAGTGGGTCTCAGCGTGTGGGCCTGGGACCACCAGCAGCAGCAGCATCACCAGAGATGCATTTCTTGTCATAAATGCAAATGCTTGGGTCCCCTCCCAGACCTG
The DNA here is from genome assembly GCA_028533885.1 of Nasua narica. Lineage (NCBI taxonomy): Eukaryota > Metazoa > Chordata > Mammalia > Carnivora > Procyonidae > Nasua > Nasua narica. Next base: position 87,407,944 of record CM052798.1, on the reverse strand, counting down.
CTGAATCAAAAACTCTGAGCTGGGCCCAGGAATCTGTGTTTTTACAAGCTTCCCTCCAGGTGATGCTGAAACCACCAGCTTAGTGTCTCAGAGTTGCCCGAAGTTGAAATTAAGAGGGAACAAACATTCCCTAAACACTTGCTTCCATGCTACTTCTATAAGAATTAGATCTCATTTTTAAAGGTTATTTATTTATTTGACAGAGAGAGAGAGAGAGAGAGAGAGAGCACAAGCAGGGGGAGTGGCAGAGGGAGAGGGAGAAACAGGCTCCCCACTGAGCAGGGAGCCCGACTTGGGGCTTGATCCCCGGACCCGGGAATCATGATGTGAACTGGAGGCAGACGCTTAACTGACTGAACCCCCAGGTGCCCTAGATCTCATTTTTAGATTAGAAAATTGAGATCAGAGAAGTTGGGACCTTCTCAGAGTCTCATAGTAGCAGAGTCAGGATTGGGGCCCAGGCCTCTCTGAGGCCCACGTGGAGAGAGTGGAATGTAATGGATGAGAGCCTGGGCTCTGGAGCCACAGTGATAGGCTGGAACCCAGTTATGTTACTTAAGTGCTGTGTGGCCTTGGGCAAGTTGGTTGACCTCTCTATGCCTCCATTGCCTCAACCATAAACTTCTGCTTTCTGTGGGTTTGGGGAAGGTCCAATAAGATAATCCATGTAAGGGACTGGAGCAGTATCTAGCATGTAGTAAACACCCAATGGATGCTAGTTTTATTATTGTTATACTGCCTCTCAGCATGGTAGAAAGAACACACAGCTATGGTTCTTGGGTCTCCTCCTTGGCATTGACCAAAGACTCAGCCTAAGAGCGCCAGTAGAAACAATCAACAGCCCCCCCTTGCCCCCAAAGCTCTCTCAGAGGCCGCCCATTCCAGCCTCAAGAGGTCCCGATATTTACTTCCATCTCATAAAATAGCTGCTCTACTCCCTCGCCTGCCTCCTGCACGGAGCCATCACGTGCCAACGGCCAGCTATACATAGCCCGGGCCTCATCTGAGGGTGGCAGAAAGTGACGGGAGATTACTGGGGATAAACGTCAGCTCTCCAGTTTCAAGGGAGGACATGCAGTTGTTGAATTGCCTGACATGTCGCCAGATGGTATCGGGGACAGTGGGTGAAAACAGCGTGCTTCTTGGCTTACATGGAAAGAGCAGCATTGCAGCCAGGGTATTTTTAATGACCGGCCCGAGGGACATTCACGTTGAGTAAAGATCTGGGACATTTTTTTCCCAGGCTCCTCAGTCCTCCATTTTCTTCAGATTCTTGACCCTGCAGAAGGTATCCCCCAATGCCAACACTCAGTTCCCTTTAACGGAACCGCCCCATGCCTTCCCCGCCTTCCCTCTGACCATGAACTATGATACCAATGTAGCTTTCTTTAGTCCATCCTGGGAGCTGAGGAGCGTCTGGAAGGGACTGCACTTGAGGGACAAACATAGGGTTCCTGATGGTCTGCATCTGCTGTCCCAAGGCCCAGGGAGAGGTCACACGGCCCTCGGAGCGTGCCCCCTGGTGCTGCTGGACGACTCTCTCCTGCCTTTCATGGGCAAACTTTTTGAACCAGTGATCCACACCTGCTCTAACATGTCCCTGCCACCCACTCAACTGCTTAACTCCCAGTGCTTTGGCTTCTGGCCCAGCTCTGCTCTAAAAGGTCACCAATGACTTACCAGTCCTGAAAGGAGAGACCTAGTGGTGGTCCCACTGTCCGTGACTCCCTGCAATATTTGATCCGACCACCTGCTCCCTCTCCCCTGCCGTGACTCCGAACACACTATGTTCCCTGTCCTCTGATTTCTCCCCGCCTCCATGCCTCCAGGGCACGCTCCTCTTTCTGCTCTTGCCTCCTACGAGATGGCCAGTCTTCCACCCTGTGGTTTTCTCCCACCCTGCGCTCCCTGAAGATGCCACCCACCCTTGTGCCCCCACCTTTCCGCTCCATCACTCTATATGGGACCTCTTCCCCTGAGCGCCAGGTTGGCACCTCCAGCTCTTGGCTGGAATTGGATGGCCATGAACACATTGCATCTAAATCAAAGCTGAGAACTTTCCCTCCAGGTCTGGCATGCCCCTGCTAATGTCATTGTTTCGTCCTCCAGTTCGTTCCCTGCCTGGGGACCCTGGAACCATCTTGCCTCCTCTTTTTGAGAGGTCTCCCTCCCTTCTCTCTCCAAAGCCACGGAAGAGTTGCCAGTCTGACGGCCTCTCCACTTGTAACATCCCCTCCCATGTTCCAGCCGTCCCCTGCCACCGCCTCAGTCTGAGACCAGTCCCCTCCCATTCAGGCAACAGCATCAGCCTCTCAACTGGTCACCTCTCCTTCCCACTGTCCCTCTGTCTGTCTGGTCTGTGTCTTCAGGTGCACCCTCCTCCAGCTCCGACTAGCTGTGCTGTTCTCCCACCCAAACACCCCTAGCTCAGAACCCCTCATCCTCATATTCAAATCCTTTACCCTCTTTTTCTTGTGTGCCTTACATACACCACTCCATTCAGTGTCCTCAAATAACCTCCCTGTGCATCTGCATCTCCAAACCTCTGCTTCTGCCATCTTGTCTTCCCGAGATGCCCTTGCTGCTGGCCTCTGCTTATCCATGTGCTGGTCCTCGGTCAAGGTCTCTTGACCTCTCCCGGGGGAGAGGTGGGAGGGGGGCTCTCCTAACCCAAGCAGTCTCCTCTTGCATTCACTCATTTCCTTGAGAAACTAATTGTGTCTTTCGTTACTGCAAGGTAGCGATGTGGTTCCAGCTCTTCTGATTTTTCACGGAAAGCCAGAAACCTCAATTTCCATGTGAAATTGCTTAATTTAAAAATTTTCAAACCATGCTGTAAAGATGGTACCTACCAGAGGCACATAGTCCCTTAAAATTACAATTTATAGACTACTTCATGTACCACGTAGATATGATTTTGTAATATATTCAATTTCCAGAAACAAAAGAGAGTAACAAGTCTTTTCAGGACAGGTTTTGGATCTATAAAAGATTTTCTTGCAAATCAGGAGTTGGATGTTTGTCCTATGAATTGGGGATTTAAATGATAGGACAAAAATATGGTGGTGTTCATCACTTTTTCATTTTACAGGTGAATTTAGTAATATAACATTTCCATCAGTTAATGTCACCAGATGACTTTAAAATCTTCTTGTTATTTTTATTTTATGAAAATATTCAATGAAACAAATTTTATTTATTATTATTATTATTATTATTATTATTATTAGAAAAGGAGGGAGAAAGGCAGGGGAGGGGCAGAGAGAGAGAGAATCTTAAGCAAGCTCTGTGCCCAGCTCCGGGCTCCATCTCACAACCCTGAGATCATGACTTGAGGCGAAATCAGGAATCAGAGGCTTAACTGACTGAGCCACTCAGGCACCCTTTGATTTGATACCTATGTATATTGTGAAATGGTCCACTACAGAAAGTTTACCTAAGACATCTAATCACCATACATAGTCACTAATTTTTTGTGTGTGTGTGTGATGAGAACCTTTAAGATCTATTCTCTTGGCAACTTTCAGACATACAATACAGTATTACTAACTATACCTATTATGCTGTATATTATATGCCCAGAACTTACTTTTCTTATAGCTGGAATTTTATACCTTCATTCATTTCACCCAACCCCCACCACTTTTGGCAACCACTCATCTGTTCTCTGTATCTATGAATTCAGGTTTTTGGGGTTTTTTTTTAGATTCTACAATTCAAATGAGATCATGCTAAAGGCAAGGAACTAATATTTTTTGAGATCCTTTCTGGTCAGTTACTCTAAAGGGAGAGCAGGGGGAGAAAAACAGACATGGCCACTTTGTTTACAACTATCAAATAAGTAAGTATAGCTAAATGATCGTGTAAGGCAAGGTATACTTAGGAACTGAGAAAGAAGTAAAAAGGAAAAGTATAGGGTGCCTCGGACAAGAGTACAAGAGGCACCTCATTCAGACTGGGGGTCAGGGAAGGCCTTTTGAGGAAATGACGTTTACATGTAGACTTCAAGGATAGTAGGAGTTGGTGACAAGTAGAAGAGACTTCTAGAAAGAGTGAAGGGCATACGTGGAGCAGAGCATCTTCAGTGCCTGGTAGAACCAGGCATTCCCTGCAGGCCTGCAGCTGGAGCCCTACTGCTGAACAGAGACACCCCAGGCAAAGCCCTCCCGGGGTAGGAAAGAGCCTGATGGTTTGAGGAACTGAAGAAGAGTGTATCAAGTAAGAGGCGGAGTGGTCCCAAATGAGGTTGGAGAGGCAGGCCGGCCAAAATGTGAAGGGCCCTGTTGGCCGTATTAGGGATTTGAGATTTTGTTTTAAGTACAGGCAAGTTAAATCCACGCTGCTTATCACAGCCCACTAGGCTCTGCATGATTTGACTTCCCTGCCCACGAGCTCTCTCTCGCTCTCTAATTCTCCATAACCTCTGTTTTCTACCTTTTGTCCCTTCGTACCCACCAGTAAATTTTTCATTAGCTTCCTCCTTAATGAAATCACAGGCTCCTTGACACTCTATCTTATACACTTTTGCTGAGCACATACCTTGATCATAGCAGGTCCTCGATGAATAGTTTCTGCTTTCTTTCCATTCCAATACATTAGGCTTTGGTTCTTTTGAATTGGCACAAGGTCCAGAATCTTATCCAGCTGTCATAATATTAAGAAAAAAATATAACATTGATTAAGCACTTGCTGCCTGCCAACACCGTGTCAACAACTTTACGTGCATTATCTCATTTAATCTTCAGCCTCGTGAAATAGATATTGTTATTGTCCATATTTTATAGCAGAGTCCTAGCACTTGTGATCTAGTCAGGAATCCAGGTCTCTGACACCGATTGTATTATTATTATTTTTTAAGATTTTATTTATTTGACAGAGAGAGAGATCACAAGCAGGCAGAGAGGCAGGCAGAGGGAGAGGGAGAAGCAGGCTCCCTGCTGAGCAGAGAGCGCGATGCGGGGCTCAATCCCAGGACCCTGAGATCATGACCTGAGCTGAAGGCAAAGGCTTTAACCCCCTGAGCCACCCAGGCGCCCCCAAGCATTGTATTATTAACCACTGGGCCAAACTATTTAAAGATGGGATTCATTTATTCACTTAAAAATGAGATCTACTTTGATTCCATCATTGCAGAGATAACAATGGTGCGGTAAATACTTACATGATGCAATATAAAGAGAGAGAGAAAGGGTATACTATAGATATCTATTTCTTTACACTGACTTGTGCATATTACTTAGTATAACTTTTTTTTTTTTTTTGTAAAGTTAGTTGGTACCCAAAATAATCATCTGGGGTCAAAGCAAATCCCAATGTTTCTGGAAAGAATGAGCATTTTCACACACCAGGGCTGTGTGTACCTACCAATAAATGACAACCCCATTCTCTAGGAAGGACAATAGACAGGACCATCTGAGAAATAACCAACCAAACAAACAAGACCAGTGAGGAAAAGATTATAAGTCAACAGGAGAAAATTGTAGTCATATCAGAAAAGAATATTCCAGTTTTCTGAGAATTCAGGAGACATACTATTTCTTTTCTCTGCCTAATATTTGTAACTTTTAATCACTGTAATTAGTGACAATTGCCTCTTCCTACTTTGGCTCAAAATCTCTTGAACTTATAAAGTGCTTGGGCCAGTCCATCCATTCATCAAAGTATGCTGAGTCTCTAAGGTGCTACATGAGACCAGAGGCACAAAATAGGGCCCTTCTTCCTAGGGAGGAAAGATCAACAAAGCAGAAGAGGCTTATGTATGACTCCAACGACTGCAAAGTCAGTGTCAGAGTGCCGTGTCCCTGCCATGGGCTTTGGAATTCACAGAAAGGAGGCTGGAGTGAAAGATGAGCCTGGAGCTGGCTATACAACCAGGGGTGCCAAGGCTGGCAGCAACTGAGAGAGCACAGTGAGACTGGGCTGCAGGAGAGGGGGGAAAGGAACATATGAGCTGGAGATTTAGGATCAGAGCAAAGGCGGAGACAAGATGGAGAGGCAGACGATGTCCAGCTGGCCCCATCAGCTCAGCAGGGATTCTTGGTCCTGGGGGGCCTGGGTCATGTCAGGACTCAGCCCGGGAGGGCTCTGGCTTTCACCATAGACCTTCTCCCCCAACCCAGTCTCACTGTGCTCTCTTGGGTTGCCGCCAGCCCTGGCCACCCTTGGCGCAGCCCATGAAGGGTGCTTGCTGGGGCTGACGGGAGTGATGACAGAGCTCAAGTGGGCAGGCTTTGGGCCTAATCAGGGTGGGAGGCGAGAGTGATGGGACACTGCAGGGACTGTGCCTATGGGTGCCAAGGAAGAGGTGTGCAGGTATCAGCTAGCATGGGTTTCTGGCCCATCTGTGACTGCGAACTCTGTCCATCCATCTGTTTTTAGGACAGTGGCTGACTATGCTTAGTGAAACAGGAAACCCAAGAAACAGGACTGAGGTTGTCTGAGACAGCACCTCTCACTCATATGGGTTCAAAAGTCACATATAAACATGGATTAACTAGAGTATCTAAGTAAACTAAGGTAACTAGAGGGCATGTTCTAGAGGCTTTCCAGGCCTAGGGGAGGCATGGCTTTGCATTGACCTAAATAAAGCCCAACAAAACATGGTGGTGGTGTATGCCTAGGAGAGGTCAGGGGTAAAATTCCTGTTCAATGCTCAGAGTTCATCACATCTATTCTCACCGTTATTAATATTTCTCTCCTATGCCAAAGGTAGAGGGGTCAATGGAGCCAAGCATGGGCCTGAGGGTCACAGTTGAAAAACATGATACCATATCACTTTTGGATTATCACAGATTATCACAGACAATCATTTATAGCAGTGCCTTCCAGAGTGTGCTGTGTGGCCTGTTGATGATCTGCTGTGTCGGAATCCCGGGGTGTGGCAGTGTGGCTTATAAAAACATACATTTCTGAACCCCACCCCAGCTCTGCTCTCTACTTTTTGGTGCTGAGGCCCAGGAAGCCCCATTTTAGCCAGTGATTTAAATGCATGCTGAAGTTTAGGAACCACTGCTAGAGGCTCATGCTCCAGGAGTATGGAAACTTACTAATATCACGAAGCCATTAGGTCTCACCATCATTATTTTTGAAAGACAGACAAGGGAACATTTAAGTCAACATTCTGATAACATTAAACAGGTCAGAGTGGCTTAATGTCTACATTTCAGAAATGACCTTGCCTAATGAATTGAAGGCAGTAGACAAAAGCCAAGTGACTTTGCAGAAAGATGGGCCCGTTTAAGCATTGCAGGAAAGCTCAGATGAGTCATCACATAAACACTGATGATGATGTCTTTCATCCTAAACCTTCTCTAGTCTAGGTCAAAATCCAAGGAGAGAAAAGTGCCCGAGGGGCAGGTGGTGCCATTTGTTGCCAGCCCCTCCACCCCCAATCACCAGAGGCACTCCACAGGGCAGCTCAGAGCTGTGACCCACATACTTGGCCTGAAAGGAACAGAAGCGGTTAGAGCAGAGGGAAAGAAAGAGAATGGGGAGCATGTGAGAAGGTTAAGAAGGGAAGAATGAATAGGCAAAGAAAGTCCTCAAAGGAGTTATAATGAGAAAGGAAATCCAAGGGAGAAGCCACAGATGCTGGCAATAATGAAGGGAGACAGGGATGAAGAGAAAATGAGAGAAGCAACCATGGAAGAGGAAGCCAATAGATTTATAGCACAGACTGTAGAGCCAAATAGATCCAGGGTTACTCCACCAAGAAAACAAGAAATCTTAGAGGTATGTGCACCAAAGAACAGAATAGCAAAATGTGTGCGACAAAAACTAAGAGAACTGAAAGGAAAGGTAGACAAATTCCTAAGATTGAGGCCAAGGCATAGATGTCCCCTTTTACTAATTTTATTCAATATAATGCTGGAAGTTCTTGTCAGTGCAATAAGTAAACACGAAAAAATTAAAGGCATATAGGTTGGGGGGAAAATTGTCCATATTTTTAAATGACATAATTGTCTACATAGAAAATCCAAAGGAATCTGCGAAAGCAAAACAAAAACCTCTTAGAATTAATAATAATAAAAAGAATTAATAATAGTTTAGCAGGGTTGCAAGATGCAAGGTAAACATACACAAACCAATTCTATATCTATTTACTGGCATAAACACATGGACATCAAAATTTAAAATACGATACTATTAAAAATTACTTAAAACATTTAAATCGGTATAAAAACCCAACAGAACATGCTCAAGACTTCTATGCTAAAAACTACATAATGCTGATGAGAGAAGTCAAAGAAGATCTAACTAAATGGAGAGGCATACCATGTTCATGAGCTGGAAGACAACATAACAAAAAAAGAACTTCAACATAAATCTCACACCTCACCAAAATATAGCTCAAAATGGATCATGAAATTAAAAGTAAAATTAAAAATATACAAATTTTAGAAAAAGAGGGGCACCTGGGTGGCTCAGTTGGTTAAACATCCAATTCTTTTTTTTTTTTTTAAGATTTTATTTAATCATTTGAGAAAAAGAGAAAGAGACAGAGCACAAGCAAGGGGGAGAGGCAGAGGCTCTCTTGACATGGGGCTCAATCCCAGGACCTAGAGATCACAGTCTGAGCTGAAGGGAGCCACTTAATCATCTGAGCCACCCAGGCACTCCCAAGCATCCAATTCTTGATTTCAGCTCAGGTCATGATCTCAGGGTCCTGGGATCAAGCCCTATATTAGACTCCCTGCTCAGTGGGGAGTCTGCTTCAGGATTCTCTCTCCTTTTGACCCTCCCTCTGCTCTCTCGCTCTCTAAAATAAATAAATAAATTTTTCACAAAAATTTTTTAGAAAAATAATTAGGAGAAAATTTCAGGTTATAGGGCTAGACAATGACTTCTCAGACCTAACACCAAAAGCACAACCCATAAATGGAGATACTAATAAATTGGACTTCATCAAAATTAACAACTTTTCTTCTATGAAAGACCCTATTAAGAGGATAAAAAGATAAGCTATGGAGTGGGAGAAATATTCATAAACCACATCTCTGACAAAGGACTGATATTAAAAAGCTCTTAAAACTCAACAATCAAAAAGCAACCCATTTAGTGAGTAGGCAAAGACCTGAACAAGAATTTCATGGAAAAGGAGACATAGATGTCAAATAAGTACATGAAAAAATATTCAGCCTCATTAGACATTAGGGAAATGCAAATTAAAACCATAATGAAATGTCACTACGCATCTGTTAAAATGGCTAAAATCAAAAAATAGTGACAACTCCAAATGCTGGCAAAGATGTGGTGGAAGAACTGGATCAATCACCACTACCTTGCTGGTGGGAATATAATGTAGTACAGCTACTGGGGAAAACAGTTGGGCAATTTCCTTAAGTGCTAAACATGCAGTTACTATACTCAGCAATCACGCTCCTGAACATGTCTACTAGAGTAATTAAAACCAACCTTCACAAAAAAACTATACATTAATGGTTGTAGCAGCTTTGTTCATGATAGCCAAAAACTTTAAACAACACAGATGTCCTTCAATGGATGAATAATTGACCAAACCATAGTACCTCCATACCATGGAGCAACTTAAAAAATAAATGACCTTTTGGGGTGCCTGGGTGGCTCAGTGGGTTAAAGCCTCTGCCTTCGGCTCAGGTCATGATCTCAGGTTCCTCGGATCGAGCCCCACATTGGGCTCTCTGCTCAGTAGGGAGCCTGCTTCCCCCTCTCTGCCTGCATCTCTGCCTACTTGTGATCTCTCTCTGTGTCAAATAAATAAATAAAATCTTTAAAAAAATAAAAAATAAAAAAAAATAAATGACCTTTTGATATACACAAAAATCTCAATGAATCTCCGGAGAAATATGATGGTTAAAGAAGGTAATCCCAAAAGGTTACATACTACATGATCCAACTTATGTAACATTCTTAAAGTGAAAGGTTATAGAAATCTTTTTAGGAAGGGGATGATGGCGAGAGCAAGCAGCTAGGACTATAAAGAGACAATATGAGGGGTCCTTGTGGTTATGGAAATATTCTGTATCTTGACCATATCAATGCCAAAGTCTACTTTGCGATACTGTATGGCAGTTTTGCAAGATGTTACTTTGGGGGAAACCAGGATGTACAAGGGATCTCTATATTATTTCTTAGAATTACATGGTAATTTATAATTACCTTTTAAAAAAAGTTTAAAGAAACGTGGTATTAATATTTCATGATCTCTCTGGTAGCTTCTCCACTGTTTCTATTTAAGCCCCCATTCGCCAGATGACAGGACCTAGACCTCAGTCCGTCAGGGCCTCCCTGTTTCCTTAGATCTGAATTTCAGGGAGGTTAACATGATGCCAGTCCTGTGCTTGGTGTCATCATCTGTGATGGTGTCCACCCAGGGTAGCTTCCAGCCATCTGTCCACCTAGGACACTGCTGCATCCTCTCCCCTGTTGTGGCTGATGGTTCCGTCCCAGTGTGCCACTTGTTCTTCCTCTCAGCAGGCTGCGGGAACACTTCAGAGGCCATCTTGGATCTATCGGCCAGACACACCCAGTGCACTTTCCTACTTCACAAGCCCAGGGCCTGAGGGAGTTCAAGAACTCTGCTTGGGTAGTGGGGACGCTGGTCTGTTTTGTTTTCAGTTTCCTCAGCTTTTCTGGCATTCCTCAGTTTTTTTCAAGGATGAGAGGGAGGATTTAGATGGGGCATGGTTAAGTGACCACACAGGGCATGTTGTGAACTCTTGCATTACCCCCTGACTTCAGGTTCAGTTGGTGGCTAGCGCAGGGCTCTGGGCCCCTTGTCATGTGTTCATAGTCATCCAAGTACTCTTCGCTTCCTGTTTGAGTCCTATCTCCCCCAATTCAAAGTTTATCCACCCTGAGGGCAGGAGAGGGTATGTGATAGTGGATATATTTTTCCAAATCCTGTATCTTAGGTCTGATCCTCACATTTTCTCTCTTTGATTCTCAGCCTTCTGCTAAACCATCCTTTTCCTGGGGGGATAGCATGGAATCCCTTTATGCTACTTGAACTGGTCAGATTAGCGGGCCTTATGGAGGAAAATCCTCTTGTTATTACATCATAATATTATTCCATGATGTTTTCTACCATCTTTCTGCCCTTGGTCTGCTCACTCTCTGGCCTGTCTTTTCCTTCAGCTTGTGGCCCAGGTCCTGGAACATAAAGATATAGGCTTTGTGATGGTGGATGCCAAGAAAGAAGCCAAGCTTGCCAAGAAACTGGGTAAGTGGGACTTTCTGAGGTATATCAGGAAGAAAGAAATGTGTCTTACAAAAAAAGAGTACAGTTTCATTTCTCCGTGCATGATAACTAGACTATTTTTAAATAAATACAAAATGATTCTGCACACCTTAGTCTTGGGATGGGGAAGAGTTTCATGAAAGCAGTATTGGTCTGAATTGAATGATTTCACATGAATGATCTGATATAGTTCGTATCATTGTAGAAACTGACGTGAAAGAGGCAAAAGTTTCTTTTTGGCTCCTAGAACAGGTTAAAAGCTTAGCCTCTTTTTTTTTTTTTTAAAGATTTTATTCATTTATCAGAGAGAGAGAGACTGAGAATGAGAGGGAAGAACGTCAGAGGGAGAAGCAGACTTCCCACAGAGCTAGGAGTCTGATATGGGACTCGATCCTGGGACTCTGGGATCATGACCTGAGCCGAAGGCAGCCTCGCAACCAACTGAGCCACCCAGGCACCCAAAAGCTTAGCCTCTTTATCTCACTGCCATGGTGAGCTCTCTGGGAGAGAGCTATTACTATCTAATAGCTATTACTATCTAATAGCTATCACTATTACTTCCTTACCTCTCGGCTCAAGCAGTCAACACAAGATAGCATGAATAGTAGGGACTCTGGGGTCCCAGTGGTTTCTAAATGTAAAGCTAAACCCCAGCTGGGCATTATCATTGAGGGCGAGAGGGAGGATTTAGATGAGGCGTGGCGATGTGACCGCACAGTGCATGTTGTGATATCTTGTGTCCCTACGTCATGCTGAAGTGCAAGGGCACTTTAAGACTCTCACACCCCTAATCCCAAGAAGAGAGAATATGGGGAACTCCTCTGCTTTCCGAACACCCACACACGAGTACTGTCCATTTTGTCTTGTCTGCATGACCAGTGAAGAATGGCTATTTAAAAATAGCAGGAGGTTATCAAACAGGACCTTTGAAGAAAGGTTAATTGGATTTGGAGTAGGAAACACGGGGAGAAAAAAGGATTAGTAGTGGCATCAGGTACATGAAAGTTCATTATCTGAGGGCATTACAACAATTGTCCTCTATTTTATTTTCAAGAAGACCAGCTTTTTTTTTTTTTTTAAGATTTAAATTTTTTGAGAATGTATTTAGGTTAGACACAAAGAAGAAGTCATGACTATAAAATGATAATGAATTATTAAGAATGTCTGGGATATCGTTTTCCCTGAAGACAAATAAAGGAATATGTTTTCCCTTTGAGCAGGAGAACAAAGTATGTTAAACTCTTTCCCTAGTCAAAAGCAATGCAATGCCATGCTTCTCTTCCTCCAAAACCCATTGATTCCCTAGTTTTCTTTCCTGTTGTTTTCACGGGAAGCTGAATTTGGGAACTTGCAGTAAATTTAGTTAGAGGAAAGCACTAGTATTCCAGTGATCTAAAAATTTAGCTGGGGGACAGGCTGGGCAAGCTTTCGTAAGAATGCACCAGTGGATTTCTCCCAGTGGATGGAGCTTGAAAAATCGACATGATCTTTTCTCGAAAAGCTCAACCTGGAGGAATTGGGGCAGGTTCTTTTGGACTATTTGGTTCTCGGAGTTTACAAGACAGTTGTATTTTATGAACCTGCTACTTCATTTTATTATCCTTTCTCCCATTTGCCTGAGTTTCATCTTCATCAGGCTATACCTGAACTACTACAAAAGCCTCCTAACTGATCTCACTTAGAGCAAAATCTGACATCAGGATATCGGCTGATGTTCCCAAGATACCCTTCATGATCAGTCATTGCTGGCCTCAAGGATTCACAATACATCGGCCCTTTGGATTTACAAATGGTGCTCCAGGGTGTGCCCTGGGCTCTTCAGATGTGCCCTGGGACACAGCAGGCAGTGGACCAGCCTCCTTTTCCCTAGAGATTCTGCAGGAGAGTTCATTTGGAGAGAGCATTCTCCAGCTAATAGAGAGCTTGGAAACAATTAGTCTAAGGAATTAAGGATGCCATGCAGTTGAACTAAATGCCAGCCTCAGTTATTTAGCATTCCTGGGGGGAAACACAATTTTCCAGCAAACATTTGTTAAAGCACAGTATTACGCCAGGAGCAATGGAGGGTAGAAAAGATGCAGAACCTTCCCTTGTGGCATTATCAGCTAACTGGGAAAAAAAGATGCGCAGAATTCAGCAATGATAGAAAAGTAAGCTGTTCATTCTGGCCATGGACATTTATGGGGTCCCTGATGGGTCCAGGCTCTGTGCAAGATCCTGGGGTGCCGAGGGGACCGTGGTTCTGCCTTTGGAGAGCTTACTATTCCAGTGAGTACTGGAAATGGAGCCAAGAGAAGAATGATAATAGCAAGAGGGTGGCCTTCTTGGGAAAAATGAGTCCAAAGCTGAGACCCGAAGGAAATGACCAGGATGGGGGGAGACAGGGGAAGAAGTCACTCCGAATTTGGGGAACCAGGAGAACATCTGTGACTTTTCCTTTACACAGCCTTTCACATCAGCACAAGGGCAAGAAGCAAGGAAGCTGCACAGTGGATTAAGAGAGCAGGGGTACCCAGGGGAGAATGTGAAGGGGAGGATTGGTGCTAGGTCATGGAGGGACTGGAATGCCTGGCTAAGAAGTCACGTGGGCAGGGGGCATTGAAACTTATGGTAGGGAGAACAGGGTTGACAGTATTTTTGGAAAATTAAACCAATGGTAGGGTAGAGAATAGATTTTTCTTTCAAACAGAAGTCCGGGTGGAGCTGTTGGTTCTGGATGATATCAGTGTAAATGTGTGCTTTGGGAGCTCTTTACGGAGTGTTTTCAAGGGAACTGATTCTAAGTTGAACGCCAGCCCCACTGATCCTGACCCCACTGTCACCCAGGGATCCAGAGCCAGACCTCAGGCCACAGGATGGCTCTTTTTGCATCGGGATGACCTTATCTTGGGGACTCTTTTTCTCTTCCAGGTTTTGATGAAGAAGGAAGCCTGTATGTTCTTAAGGGTGATCGCACGATTGAGTTTGATGGCGAGTTTGCAGCTGACGTCCTGGTAGAATTTCTTCTGGATGTAAGCATTTATGCACAGTGGTCCTGAATGGAGCTGTTTGGGTTCCAACATAGGGGGAAGTGAAATCCCAAAGTAAGAACGGAGAAGCTGGATAATCTGCCCTGGTCTGAGACAGATTCCTTAGGCTTCACAACAAACTAAGGAGTGCCAATTCCATACTGTTATTTTCTTCCACTGGGAAGCTGGTCCTTAAGTTACCTCAGAAACTGTTTTATTAGTGACCAGAGGGTCACTAATTGGGACTGTGTAGTAGTAACACATTATATACCACCATCTCCTGAAATTCCCTTGGCTTTGTTCTAGGGCTTCTGAAGATGAGCTGGGGAGAGTGGGAAAGAGAGGTAGATAATCACCCAAAGACGAAGTAATAATCAGGTGAATTACCCTCAGAGCAGGATAAAGAGCAGGGCTAATGAGCCCCCCAATATCACAGTCCCTCTCAGCCATGGGGGTACAACACTCTCAGAGTCATCTGCTCAGGCACACAGAGGAACAAACACTACAAAAATATGTTATCCATAGATAAACTCATACTTTCCATAATAGCCATGAAGCTGAATGCTTTTGAACAGATTCCTGTGCAGGTAAACGATACCCATTCTGATGAATCCCTATCTACCAGCAAACACACGGTGGCCTGGTGCCTTTTCCTCACGACCTCGAAAACTCAGAGAGAGTGAGTCAGAAGTGAGCAGAAGGCCACCTCCTGCAAAAAACAACAACAACAAAAAACAAAAAAAACAACACACATAGACTCTGCTCGGCTCTCTTCTAGACCCATCCCTGCAAGCCCTAAAAAAAGTGAGGGAGGCAACAGAAAATTCTGGGCTCATCTCTATCAGCTAAGTGGAGGCTTTTAGATGCACATAGCAGAACCCATGCCCAACTACCTGACACAAAAAGCACAAATGGAACAGCAGAGGGAGGGCAGATGTTAGACTGCCTGATAAATCACAGATGGCGCTCTCTTCAGTGTGTTGGCTTTTTCCTCAAGCTGACTATTTTCGAGTTGGTCGTAAGATAACCGGTGGTGGGAGCTGGTATGTCACATCTTCTCATTCACATCCAATGGAGAGTGGGGGATTGGGGAAGAGGACCTGGCTTCCACTGGTCTCTCAGAAGGAAAGGAGAAGTTCCCCAAAGCTTTCAGAAAATCTACCCCAGAGTCATCGGCCAGAGTTGGGTCACATGCCATTCCTAAATCAATAACGGAGAAGAGAAATAGAATTGCCTAGTCTCAGCCTACCCCTGGGGTTAAGCTAACCCCTCAGAAGGCACTGTTGCTATGCGCTCTGGGGGAGGACGGGGTCCACAGCTTCCTGCCAAAGTGTCCTATGCGTGTGCCTGATGTCCCCACCGAGGAGGGAACAGTTTTCTCATTAGAACATATCTCGTGTACGTGTGTGTGGCATTCCAGCTAATTGAAGACCCCGTGGAGATCATCAACAGCAAACTGGAAGTCCAAGCCTTCGAACGCATTGAGGACCAGATCAAACTCATTGGCTTTTTCAAGAGTGAGGACTCGGAGCGTAAGTTGTGTGTCAGCCCCACCTGTGAGCCTAAAGGCTAGATTCCCCACCAGTTATGTTAGAATGTTGCCCACGAAGAGGATGGGCCATCAGCATATCTGGTGCTGGGTGGAATAGAGGGAGAATCGTCCTTGCACCCTGTGTAATGGGACCCATCTGGAAAAAGTATGCAAAGCAGGCAGGGATGCTGGAAGAGCATAAAGGCTGGACCATGTTCTCTGGTCTAGGTGTGGGGGTGGATTTACAGAAGAGAGAAAAGTCTTCCTTCCCCTTTTCTACTTGCCCACCTACCAGCAGGACTCTCCCTTAAAATAGGTCAAGAGTGGGCTCTCTCCCTGATGCAGCTCCTGTGGCTACCAATTGGAAGCCTTCTCCGTGGCTTGGATAGGATTAGAGGAAAATGTGGGTGGGCAGGGCTCAGCCGCTGCCGCACAATGTGGAAAACTGCTGGCCAACCCCACAGCCGACCACCAAGGCTGCCCTCAATAGCAAAGCCTCACCCTTGTGTGTAATCCCTTTGAACGCTTTGTGGTCAGGTTTTGGGTGGGCACGGGAATACATCATAGCATCACCATATGGGGGTGAGAGGGTGGAGGGTGGGAGTCAGGAAGAGGAGGGACCAGGCAGCCTAACTCCTAGAGTATGTCTTTTTAAACAATTTTGGCAGCATGGCCCAATGAGGTAAGCCTTTTTTCTGGAGCCTCGGTTGTGGCATAACCACGAAAGAGGATCTGGTAGCATTAGTACATAGGGGACATGCAAAGGAGGGCTGCTTATGATGTTTCTGGCAACTCCAAGATATTTTGGAAATATTTTGAAAATTACTTGCCAAGCTGTTTCTTTATCCATCTGCCAACTTACACCCTTGGTCTTCTCACCAGCAAGCCACCTATTTTCTTTGTCCTGTGACCAAACTTAGCTGTCTTCTCTTGTGCTATATAAAAGCTTCTACTCGCCCTCTTTAGCAGTGGGCTGGAGGAAGGTGGCCAGCTAGAGAGGCTTGTCCAGCTCTCCTTTGGGTGACTTCACTTCCGTTTTTATGCTTTTATGTATAGATGCTGACTACTCTGGGGGGCTCCAGCTGCCCCCTTCTTCTTTCTCCTTAACTTCTTTCTATTTCCCTTTATCCTCTTCAGTCCCCACCCCTCAATCTGTTTCATCCTCTGTTTCTCTCCCCTACATTTAGCTCAGGATAGCAGATAAGAAGGGAAGCAAGGCAAAGATTGGGATAAAGAGCACATCTTCTGGTTCTTCTCCTCCCTACTAAGCCAATGACAAAAACAACTCCATTTAATCAACACAAGTCACATACCAGGGTCTATGCCAGGAGCCCCAGAGTGACACCTTGCCTTCCTTCTCACTGCTAGCCTGTAAGGCAGTTACCATATTATCAGTGTTTTGACGAGGAGGAAATGAAAAGGACAAAAAAAGTTAAATTAACTCACCATCACATGGCTAGTAAATAAATTCTAGAGCCAGGATTTAAATATGAGCAATATTTGACTTATGAGCAATATGACTTAAACACTGTTTTGTACTTTCAGGACTTTACACACTTTTTCAGGTCATGGCACACACAAAACGTGATGTTTGCCCAGCCCATGGGGTAAACTGGAGAGGATTTGGACTTAGTGGAAAAACAAAGCAAAACATTCTTTTGCTTTCTTTATATACCACTACTACTCATAATAATAAAACCAGATAATAGAAAAGTTATCAATATTGCCTTGTATAAATCCCCAAATATTTTTAGATTTTTTGAATGAGAATGTTGTACTTGCTTCTAAAACTATAGCTTTTGAAACGACATGCAACTCCTGGTGAAGGGTTTAAATGATCTCTTCTTGATGGTCACAGTCAACAAGAGACTTTGCTTGAACAGGTGGATGGTGTCAAATGACAAGGCAACAATTACTGCTTTTCCTTTGATTGATGAGCGGTCTTTTCTTGCCACTGAACAGAATTTAGGAAATCTGATCTCTAAATTGTCCTTCAAGGGCGTGAGCATTGCTTCAGTCCTAACGGCTATTACTTTCATTTTCATCAGCAAATGTAATATTCTTATAAGTTGAATAGATTTTGAATTCAAAGTTTTCCATATTATATATTTCAAAAATAATAATGAAGCATTTCCTTAAGAATACACAGATTGAGCTCTACTAGTCTTAGAGATTTTTTTTCCCCCTGGGGATTTAAATAATAAAATCACTCGTGAGCCATTTCAACTTCTTTTTTAAGGTTGAATTTTTATCTTTAAGTTGACAAACTTTGTCTTTAGGAAAAGTCTAAGACCAGATTATGTTAGTAATACTGATGACAGTGATCATGATTCCATCGATGTTAGTAGGCAATACGAACATTCAAGCGTATGAAACCAAACCAAACAAAAACCTCTGAATATTCACAGTATCACAAACCAAGAAACATTACTAAAGACCAACTAGCCTGGACTATAGTCACAGTCACACCAACTGAGAAGATCTGGTGAGGAAGTCAGGGGAGCAGTCTCCCTAAGGGTCTCTCTAGCTGTCATGCTTGCCGACATCTTAGGCAGAAAATAATTATTGTGGAATACAAGAAGCTTATAAAATTTTGAGTGGTTTTAGAAAACATGTAGAAAGTTTCATCACCATAAAAAACGTATGGCAGTTACACACTGACTGAAAGCATCACCACGTTCCATCAGGCATTCACGTCTCTCTGTCTGTTTCTCCTTGCCCTCCGAAAGAACACAGTGTCCATGGGTGGGGAGTTGGGAAGGCACCCAGGGAAGCACTCATGAAGAATCCTGTATTTCTGCTGTAGCTTGAGGGTGACTGGTCAAGGATATTTAATGGCACGGAGGCATTGGCTTTGTGAAATGATCTCGAGCTATCCTACAGAGCAATGGAGGACAGTGGAGAACTGGAGGGCTTGAACGCATAGGTAGACTGGAATGGTTTGGGAGAAAAGGCTCCTAAGAGATTTGCGATCAAATTAGAAAGGACTTGGAAGAATTGGGGGGGGGGGGGCGACGTCTTCCAAGGAAGTTGGGTATGAAGCTCACATCCAGCTTGAGCACATAGCTATGGATGCTAGTGTTGAGAGAGGGTGATGGGAACTTCCTGGGGGGAACTCAGCTGATAGTTAAGAATGCCAAACTGGGGGAAATCTGGAGGTGGGCAGCCAGTATCCAGTAGGGAAAAGCCTGAGAGATGGGAAGAAAGGTGAGGAAATGCAGTCTGCAGTAAGCTGGAGATTGAAGGCTCACTGTTCAGGAGCCTGTTCCAGAAGGGGAAACTGAGGGTCAGACTGGAAGAGCCAGGAAGGAGCTGGTCAGCATCCGAACAGGACATGAGGGCGGGAAAATCCTGGGATCACATGACCTCAAGCAGAGCAGGAGATTAGACCAGCTACCCTGGAAGACAACCACTGTTTGGGCAAGCTAAAGGTTCAACCACAGTTTGAAGCGCCACGCTGGGGAATTACCTCGCTCTACCCTTTTTCATCTTAAAAGAGACACAGATTGGTTCCGTAGGTGAAGGGCAGTCTCTGGACACAGGTGTAGGCCATCCTTTCCAGCAGGGGAGGAGGTCCAGGAGGCAGGGAGAGATTCATCAGGGACAAGGGGGTCAGGGAGGGAGGATACAGAGGATTCTGTTGGAGACCACGACAGCTTTAGACAGACGTAAATGACTTAGGGACGGCTCTAACCCTTCCATTCTCTCCCACCTCTGTCTATTCATTCCCCAAACCTCTCGCCCATCTTCTTCCCCATCCACCCAGTTCTCTACCCTAACCATCAGGCTATATGATGTATTTTCTGGCTACCCAATTACCTTTATGGGGATGAGTCTGTGTGAATGTGTATCAGTACGGACAGGCATTCTCGTAAATTTTCCAACCCCCTCTCATCTGTGTTTATTGCACTTACCTCTACTCTAGCAACTATCACATTTCGCTGTGGTTCTTTAAGGGTCCATACCATCTCTGGGGGTTGTGTGCCTTTGACAAGATTAGTGTTTTTGTCTCACTCATGTTTGTGTTCGTTGAGCTAGTATTAGTCATGAAATGTTTTTGATTGAATATCAGGAAATTCTGCATGCTCCTGGAACTCAGGCAAAAGCTTATGTCTCTAAGAATTAAGAGATAGGAACTCCACAAAATGAGAAAAGGTTAATCTTCTTAAGAATGAATCAAAGGATCGCCAACTTTCCAGTTATAGATGTTATGGAGAACCACCACCACCACCATTCCCATTCCGACCACCCTCACCTCTAAGGCTGAAATACCAGTGTCTCTTCTCCAGGTAACTGACAGATGTGGTAAGGCACAGTCATGGCCACGCTCCTGGGTCTCATGCGTAACTTGACCAGTCTGGATTCAAGTTTGGGACCAAAGTCAAGCACAGGCTTGATTGATTTTAAATCATCTTCTCAAGGAATCAGAATAAAAATGAAAACTTAAAAAGAGGGAAAGAAAAATGAGGGTTTACCAAAAGAGGGACTTCTGCTAAGAAGTTTAAAGTACCTTTATGATGTCGTTTTTGATTGAGGTTGCTTTACATACTAAGGAGGATTTCCTTCTCACTTAGTAGTCATTTATAGGGAGCTGTGCTTACACACTTACAACTAACGATGAGTCTGCGTGGACTAACTTTTTCCTTGGGTTTAGAATCTAATATTAGATTCTAATATTAGAATCTAATATTCTCTTTTCCTCCCTCTCTGTTTCCTTCACTTTCTCCTTCCTGTCTCCCAATTTCTGAAAACACATAATATGCAGTAAAGGGTTCTTTAGCTCAGTTGAATACCAGTCAATTCAAACTCCTTGGGGGAAATTGTAGGTTTAAATAGCACTAAATAATTTTCTATCTAAATATCTCCTAAATAATTTTCCAGTCAGGATTAACTGGCTCCCTACTCTCTCTACATTATTTGGAAAGAAAAAATGTCTTTAGCATGCATCTTAAAAAGTTTTCTTTCTTCGATCTTTTTTTCCCCTCTCAGATTATAAGGCTTTTGAAGAGGCAGCCGAACACTTCCAACCTTACATCAAATTTTTTGCTACCTTCGACAAAGGGGTAAGTACCTATGAAAGCCCAATCTGAATACTTCTGTAGGCAGAAAGGATTAAAATTTGAACTTTCCTGTACCTTTTTTAAATTTTAGAAACATTTGCCATCTTCCATCCATTAACACATTCTCCAGAAGTGTCAGAGATACAGCAGTAAGTTATTTGCGAATGGGAGATGAATACAAGGATGACTTATTCAGAGGAAGTAAGCTCATTTCTGAAAACAGCCAATGAAAAGTGATGAACCACTTTTAGCCGCTTTGGGCACTAGGAATGGGCAGTGCATGAGGAGAGCGTGCCAGGACACTGGTCAACTCTTCCCTGTCTTTAGAGCTATTCTCTCGCTTCCCAGGGGTGCTTACTTTCCCCTCTGTCGGGTTAGGATGGGGGCTGGAATGGGGGAGGACCACTGGTCATCTGAAATCTGGAGTGCTTCCGTGAGTTACCTACTATCTTCAAGAGATGTCATTAATGTATTCATCTGCAATTCAATTTTTCTTTCTTTCCTTCTGAGTGTGGCTCGTGCTTTTGTAAGCCAAAGAACATCATATATGAAGGGCCTTGAATCAGTGGGCGATTTACTTGGGGTTTGCTGTGGGTGGAGTCTAACTAACTCTAGTTAGGACTAATATGGCTACTATTTATCTAGAGCTTTCTGTGTGTTGGGTACAACTCGATACATTGTATGTATATGACCTCTAAGCCTTTAAACAACTTCAGGAGCCAAGCAGTCCCTTGTCCCATATGACAAAACAGATTTAGGAAGATTAAGTAATATCCAAGGTCTCCAGTGAATTCATGATACTGCTGAGACCCTAGTGCCCCTTCCTTGGTACCACACACTTAAGTAGAAGATTCTGTACCTGCCCTTGAGATTCGGGGTGCCCCCATACACACCCACATTCACATAGGAGACACACATAACACATAAAAAATGCATACATGACACACATGTAAAACACCCAACACACAACAAACACAGCACACAAACATGACACACAACGCACACAAAAAACAGGACACACACAACGCACACATAAGACACACCTCCTCACACACACATTCACACTCCAAGTCCACATCCACACTTACATAACACTCAGTATACACACATTCACGCTCATATCCACACCTACACACATAAGACCCTCTCTCTCTCTCTCTTTCTCTCTCACACACACACCCCAACTAAAACCTTCAATCACTGTATTTATTAGAATAAGTCTGGGACAAACTAAATCCTGATTACATTCGAGTCAAAGTTCATCAGAGGGTGACCTACTGAGGAGTAAGGCAGTTGGAGAGCAGGGCTCATGAGCCTTTATACCATGTGGAGTTCAAGTATTCTGTGAAAAACAAAAGGAAGCCTATAGGTTCTGGAGCATGGAAGGAGTATGACAAAAAGAGATTGTATTCCATCCCTGAATATATACACATTGAACCATCTCTGTGGATATGGCCCGGGTCTAAAAACTCTGGATTGAAAATAATCCAGAAGAGAGTCTATAGTCTGAATAATATAATCTAAACCTGAAGAAAATTTACCTTAATTGGTTGGATTAGAATCAAGAGAGATCTTGAGCAAGAATACCAAAAGCAACAATAACTATCACTTATTAAGTACTTTCTACGTGCTAGGCTCTGTGCTGAGAATTTGCATAGGTCTTTCAATCATCTCAAAGTGCCTGTGAAGGACACACTGGGATTCTCAGTCCACAGAGAATGAAGCCCAGGCACCGAGAGATGAAGTGATTTGCCCATGGTCATACAGTGCTCGAGTAAGGGAGCTCGATGCACCATCTCAGGTCTGTGTTCTATCCTACTGTACATCAGAGAAAGAAACATACGTGAAACTCCCAGTTGGAGTCTGGCACATGTGGAGCACTCCGTACATGTTAGCTAGTCCTGTTGTGCATAAAAGGCAGCCGTCTAAGCCCAGGCGAATGGAGGTTGGGTGAGAGCTTTAGCAGAGAAGGGGAGTTACAGGGAAACCCGTTCCATTATGTCAGTGACGACGTTCCCCCATCAGTGACTGAGGTGGCTCCCAGGGGTAAGAACACATCCGAGAGAATTCAACCAGGCAGACAGGTGTGGCCAAGCAACAAAGCCTCAGTTCTTCGAAGCGTGGCCCAATGTTCCAGTCCAATGTCCAGGGTGGTATCTGTTTTCAGACGTGCCTCCCAGCCCAACCACGGTTTTGTGTCCATGGCCCATGAAGAAGGTGAGGTCAGGCTATAATTAAAAACTCAGAAGCCTCTTCACTCCAAATTCTATAAGACACTGAGTCATAAGTGCCCCCATTTATGTAGCCCTGTGGGATTTTGACATTTAAAAGGAGAAAGACACACTCTCTATCTCTACATGGAACACGGAAAGAAGAGTAGTCATGCTCAGAGGGCTCAGTGGCATTTGGGACTGTAAATTTTCATCTGTCATTTGTGGGTGAGGGAGGGAGCCAGAGCCCAAGGAAGCCCCATGGTGCCCAGCAGGGGGCGCTGGTGCAGAAGAGGAAGCTGGAAGAATCTTTTGTTGAGACTGAGGGAAGCCCAGAGGGACCAGGGGGAGGGAAGGTGCTTTGTAGACATGTGAAGTCAGGAGAGGCCAGGGCCAAGGAGGCGCTAATACAGTCCCAAAGATGAAAAGCCAACTGGCAGATGTGGAGATAACAAGAGGACTTGGTCACTACTGAGGTGAAGGAGAGAAAGTCAAGCGAAGACTCAAAGATAACTAGATTGCAAGTCTCCTCTTTGAGATGGCAAATATCGTGAAGCTCCTGAAAACATTAGGGAATCTAGGAAAAGAATCTACCAAGGAACATAAGATGGGGTTGATGAGTTCTCTTACTACAAGTGGGGAAGATGTACAACGAGAAGTATCTTTCATTTATTTATTCATTTGTTCATTCAGAGAATATTTAGCAAGTACCTTTTACGGGCCAGAAGCTCTTCTAGATGCCAGAGACACAACATGGAGCAAAAGAGATTCCTGCCCCTGAGGGATTTAGAGTTTAGTGCGGGTTGGGGGGGGGGCTGGTGGGCAAGGAGAAGATCGGAAGAAAGTAAACAAACCAATATATACGCTATATTCGATATAGTATGAGTTAGAGAACCATGAACACACTGGGATGTCGGGGCTGCTGAACCATTGTCCATAGGGATTTCCCCTAAAGAGCTTTTAAAATCATGGATTCCTGGGCCCCAGGAACATCTAAGATGAAATTTTTATTTTTTTATGTTGTGACCAGGCCCAAGAACATGCATTTCCAGAGAACTCCCTGGGGGAGTTTTACCTGGCCCATAGGTTTGTGACGAGCACTGATGGATGTTCCCCTGTACATCCTAAACCAAGCCACGACATCTCTGAATCCCATGGAGCCAGAGAGTCAGAGGGCTAAGGATGGCGTGCTTACTGGCCAAGATACAACTGGAAAAAATGAAAGGGCTTTCCTTGGGATATAGGCCAAGGGCACTCCGTGGTGTGGGATAGTGACTAGTCCTCTGGAAATTTTTTTTCAGGTTTCCCAAGACCTCAACTTAAGAATATCACCATCCAACTTTACATTTGTGGTCTTACATTGCAGACCCAGACACAGGCATTCAAGGACATGGCGCCCACCCCAATACACAGACTTCAGGAGTTGAGAATAAAAAGGGATCACTATTCAAGGTGATAGTTTAGAACACGCCACTGCCCAGGTTTCAATTCGGGCTCTCTCCCCTCCACATATGAGATCTTGACAAACTGCAAACACAGATTGGGTCTCTGGTTCATTAGCTGTAAAGTTAAGTAATAATAAGTGTTCTTACCTTAGCAAGCCAGGCGAGGATGGACAAAGTAATCAATTGCACCAGCACCCGACACGGTGTGAGCCCTCTGGGTGCTTACTTCCCTTACTATTTTCCTTCATCTGGTCACTCTCCACTTCCTTTAAGCATGGTTTCCTGGTTCCTACAATAGGTCGTTGGTGAAGTCAGCAACCCAGAATCCAGTGTCATTTTCAGCGTGTTCTATGGTGGGCCCAGCTCTGTGAAAAACAGCGTGAAAAACCAGACGCTGGTTATGTGGTTGCTGGTTGCTTCCCACATTCCCCACCCAAGCATCCATACCACCTCCACCCTGTCGAAGGGGGGCGGGGAAATGTAAGAAAAAACCCCACACTTCCCTGTCCCTCAAAACCAAATCGACACGATCATAAATCTCTTTTGACGGACTGGAGCTCTTAACATGGCCTGTTTTCTTTAGCTCTAGAGAGGATGCTGGAGTTTCTCTCCCTGAAGTCCTATAAGAAATGTCTTTTGGAATATAGTGACCCGGAATTAATAGCAGCTGATGACAAAAGGAATAGGGACAGCCGTGTTTGCTCAGAATGGCCTTCCTTGTGTAACGGCTTATGTAATACCCAGTTCCTCCCCCTCCTCAATTAGTCACGGCTGCCCTGGGCCTCTGCACCATTGGTTACCACCCCAGGGTGTCAGCTCTTAGGCAATTCTTTCGTTTCAAGGGAACCACTGTTCATCCCTGCGCTTTCTTGGATCATAGCTCAAACGTGAAAAGAATGGCATTTGGTTTTCTACAAAGCGTTGCACATTCCAGGCCTCTCAAATCATTTCACAAAAAGAGGCTTGAGCTCAGCAGCTCTGCGAGCAATCACAGCACCCATTCTGCCCCAAGAGCGAGGCTCTGTGGCCACCTTAATCAAGGCAGCAAACGTCTTCCAGGCTACAGGCTGGCTCCCCGTGCTTTTTATCTGGTAGAGGGTGAGCCACTCATCCTGGCTTGCTGGGGACTGTCCCAGTTCTAGCACTAAGAGTCTGAACCCTGAGAAATCCCTTCATTCTGCACAAAGCAGGATGGTTGGTCACCTTCTGGCTGGTGACAAAGCAGGCAGTTCCCAGAGTCTGAGAAGCCATGGGAAAAGAAAGTACTGGGAGAGGACCCTCCTTCAGCTTAGATCACAAGTAGGGTTTAGGAGATGATGGAGGACAGATTAATGGGTTGACCTCTGATTTTGAGTACTTATATGCTGTGAATAGTTTCTGTCAATTGCCTGTGCTACCCAAATTGGTTCAATTAAATTCATGCATCTCAGAACACTGAGATCGCTCTGTTGACATTTGCTTCTTTCTCCAGCCCTGGCACATACAGTGGAGTGATGATGATTGCACAGTTAGATTTCCCACTTTTCATCCCTACTGCTCCCTATTCCTGCTTGCACCTCACTTGCCGGAGAGGGTTTTTCCTTCTGATCTGTCCCTCTTTGATGGGTCAAGCTAGGGCTTAGGCAATGAGTTTCTACCACTTCAACATTTAAGTTAAATGTTGGTGTACTCTCAGATCTTTGCCGGAAAACACACACACTCCTCATAGATGGGCAACCCACTGCCACTCTAGACTAGCATTCAAGGAAACTATTGTTGTGTTTCTAATTGTTACAGGTTGCAAAGAAATTGTCCTTGAAGATGAATGAGGTTGACTTCTATGAGCCATTTATGGATGAGTCCATTGCCATCCCTGATAAACCTTACACAGAACAGGAGATCGTGGAGTTTGTGAAGGAACACCAAAGGTGCCTCAGATGGCATGCAGGGGATGGTGGGTGGGTGGGTGGGGGGGTGGTCCAGGGTCTGGGGGATGGAGAAGAACCTCTCAGTCCTAACATTTTTAGGCCTCTCAAGAGCAACAACCTAGAGTTACTACCCCAGAAGAACCAAAATCAGTAATATGGCTGTGTTGGTCCTTGATCAGTTAGTTGGGCAGGGATATTGCTATCTTTTCTGAATATGGGTCTACACTTGCAAACAAGGTAGATCAACTCCCCACAATCAGCAAATCCCCTCCAAGTCAGAGTGAGTTACAAGTCAAATTCTACAGTCGTAACAACAGAGACTGACTGTCAGCCTCTTATATGCCAAATACCGTGCTAGGTGCTTATGGAAGCTATTTTACCTAATATTCAACATTATGGAGTAGTCTTACTATCCCAATGTTACAGATCAAGGCACTGGGCTCAGAGTAGTTAAATAACTTAGCCATGGATGAATGTTTAATACATAGACCTTCTGGGAGAGGCATATTTGATACCACTTAGAGTAGCTCCAGCATGGATCAGCAAACTTTTTCCGTAAAGAGCCAGAGAATAAATATTTCAGGTTCTGTGGGCCAGATGGTTTCTGTCGCAATACTCAGCTCTGCTCTTGTATAGCATGAAAGCAGCTGTAGAAAGTATGTAAACAAATGGGTGTGCCTGTATCACAATAAAAGCTTATTTATAAACACTGGAGGCGCTGGCTGGATTTGGCCTACTGCCGCCTCCTGACGGCGCACAGGAGCAGAATGAGGCACAAACAAGTCAGCTGCAAGAGAAAGGGAGCAGGGGTCGACAGTAGAAAAGACTGCCGCCCCAAACAACTCCTCAGTCTCATATTTATTGGAAAGTAGGTAACGACCAACAAAGAAGCCAGAGTAGGTTACACACTGACCATGGGTCTCGTATATAAGTAAGAGGAAAGATCAAATACGTCTGGTCATGTAGCACATGACCTATAATGAGCAAGCCCAAACAAAAGGATAGTGTGACTAATTGCAGGGGCTCTCTGGGGAAGGGGAGATAACGGAAAAATGAAGCAAGCGGCGTTCTGCCCTGAGCGAGCCAAGCATCCCCAGCTTCTCGGCTTCGAGGATGTATATGGTCCTCTCCCCCAAAGGCCCGTTGCCAGTACATGTTTTTCTTAAGGCTGTATCTAAGCATGCTTGGTGGCTAGTATAATTTCTCATGGGTTCTACTTGAAGCAGTACGTTGTTCTGAGGGATGGTTACAGCCCACCAGCTATGGTTGGCTGACCCCTGCTGTTGAGGGAGGGACAATACTGAAACAGGGAATGTGGTAGTGGGTTTACCACCTCGCCACACTGCACACCCTCTCAAACACCTGCTCAGATATGTTCACTGAACCTGAAACACTATGATTCCATCACCTGGTTGTCCTGGTCCCCATAGAGAGGCAGCATTTGGAGAAGTAAATTTCAGTATGTCTAACACAATTTGCCAACATTCAGAAGGAAATAAAACCATAAGCAAAATATAACTTTACTTGTTCCTCCAAACATCCCTAAAGAGCTTTTGAATGATGATCCCGATGATAAGACAATGCAGTCTGGACCTGGGAGAATGACGACTTCTGTTTCCTCTCCTGGGTGTCCTGGGAGTTCTGGGCCTGCTCTGGGCTCTAAGGAGGGGCCCCTGTCTATGAGGAAGGAAATGACTTCTTGACCTAGGAATAAGCTAACCCTGCACCCTCTGACCCGTTGCTTTTTAATAGACTTTATTTACTTATTTATTTATTTGGCTCCACACTTAGAGTGGAGTTTAACACAAGGCTTGAACTTCATGACTATGAGATCAAGACCAGAACTGAGATCGAGCATTGGATGCCTAATCGATGGAATCACCCAGGAGCCCCTCTAATAGGCTTTATATAATCCTTGGGTCGAATGGGTCTGTGAAAAGGCTGGGAGCGTCAGGCCCAGCTAGTTCCCTGCGTGATGCAGCAGGGTAGAACAGCTCCATTTCCTTGGGGGAGGTTTCTAGAGCTCTTCATGCCCTTGCAAAAGAATGGATATCTCACTTTACATTTCACTACCCTGAGGCTGCGGTGTCTGCCTTGGTAATCGCTACTCAAGGAAGCTCATCTTTGTTTTTTTTCAGACCCACCCTACGTCGCCTGCGTCCAGAAGATATGTTTGAAACATGGGTAAGAAATGGCAAACTTTTTCTGCCTTTCAGGAACCAGTATATTGCCCAAGAGGAGTAACTCTTTGAGTCCCCAAACTTAAACCACATTTTATTTTGCTGGAGTGGATGTATAGATGGTGGAGAATTTGAAACGTGGACAACATTACGCTCAATTAAAGCCCAGTTCTCCATGGATCTAAGTTAAGCCTCTTGGGTACTACCCACAAGGCAAAATTACTCCATCTTTGAGTTCGTTTCCAACAGTGACTACTGGCTTCTGTTCACTGACTACCAGAGACCCGGGGTAACATCATGGAAGGCACTCAGGCTGTGGAGTCATAGAGACCCGGGTTCACATCTAGAATCTGCTACCTGGTAGCTCTGCATCCTATATCAAGTTATGCCATCTTTCTGAGCTTTAGTTAGTTTCTCCTTCTCAAATCAGGGCTTTTTGTAAGGATGAGTGGTTGCAAAGAGTCCAGAACCTGGGAGGTGTTTGGCCAATTGATGGCAGCTGTTTTCATAAATACCAACTCAAGGCACTGGAAGGTGCTGAGTCAGATTATTCCCCAGGTCCAGGACATAGACATGTGTCAGGCAGGCCAAAATAGTATAGAAAGAGGGCCATGGAGATACAACCTCCCATCCCATGTCAGCTTTATACAAAATTCCATAACCAGGAACGATCAAAGCCTGTGGAGCATTTTTCAAAGTATTCCATGTATCCTTTTAACCTGGATGTTTCAAGAGTTCTAAAAAGTGGGCACCTGGGTGGCTCAGTTGGTTGAGCAACTGCCTTCGGCTCAGGTCATGATCCCGAAGTCCCGGGATCGAGTCCCATATTGGACTCCCGGCTCTGCGGGAAGTCTGCTTCTCCCTCTCACCTTCTCCCCTCTCATTCTCAGTCTCTCTCTCTCTAGTAAATAAATAAAAATCTATAAAAAACAAAACAAAACAAAACAAGAGTTCTAAAAAGTGATGTAGAATAGATATTATTTAACCTCATTTTACATGGGGTAACTGGTGATCATACAGATTAAGTTGATTACGCAAAGATACATAACTAATAAGCATTAGATCTTGGGACTTAAATTTAGATCATTTAGAGCCAAATCTCATGTTCTCTTTAGTATAGTTCCCCAGAGTAAGCCATATCCCCATAAAGTGCCATTTTGTCAAGGGCTGGTGGGGGAGAAGAAAGGAATTAACGTGGAAGCATTTATTTATTTAGTCTTGGATTCAGAGTCCAAAATGACAGATGAACAGACCATGAAGTAACTTATCACTTGGTCTTACTGGTGGTAACTTATTTGTACGTCTGAAGGCAGAAAAAAACATTTCATAAGACACCGAAGAGCAAGTAGTCCAGTCTGGAGGATTGGACTATTGAAGAATAACCCAGCACTAATGGCAACCTATTTTCTTAACATTTAAACCTTTCAAAAATGTAATCTTTAAGAGGTCTTGTTCCTAGATTTAAAAAGAATGTAGAAGTGCTTTAAAAATAACATTCCCTTTAAAAATATCTTTACCTTTTACTTAAAATCATTTCAGACTTACAAAAAATAATGTAAAGAATTCCATGATCTCTTTAAAAGAATTCCATGATTCCCCAAATGTTAACACTTTACTTTCTTTGCTTGTTCACATACTTCTTGACAGATCATGGACATAAACATTTTTCCCCTGAATTATTTGAGAGTAGATAGCAGACACAACTCTCCTTACCCATACATACTTCAGATGTTTTCTAAAAACAAGGAATGTCTCTTATAACCACAGTACACTTATAAAAATCAGGAAATTAGGGTAATTCGATTTCATCTATGGACCTTATTCAAATTGACCAGTGTCCCACTAATGTCCCTTACAGCACAAAAATATTTTTTTTTTTCCTGGCTCAGGATCTTGGATCTCACACCTGTAGCTTGTTGTTGTGCTTCTTTAGTTTTTAACCTGGAATAAGTTCTTGGTCTTTCTTTGTCTTTCATAACACAGAGTACCATTTTAATTAAGAGTGACTTTCCCTGTTCTTTTCGGCTATGTCTCTGTTCTTAGTTCTTTTAATTTTCTTCATCCCTAAGAGAAGCCCTTCCTTCAGGCCGTTTCTTATTGACACAGCAATATCACATCCGAGTCACCGTATGCCATGGCGGGAGAGGCTGTGTCCTGCCCCCTCCCCCTGACCACAAGCACCCCTAGCCCCCCACACTGCCCAGCAGAAATACTCCCTCTCATATATCACAAGCAGATGTTCAGAAAGAAAGGTCACTCTTTGGATTCACTGGAACTCATTCTCTGCTCTCTTTTCACTTAAAGAAAAAGAGAAGTTATAGCCTTTTGCTATAATATAACAATGATGGCTCATATTTTCCACTGTTACTATATATTCAATTGTTTTCTAATCAGGAAAGGGCTGTGTGTTAAATTTAACCTGGTAGAGAAAAGGGCAACTAGACTGGTTTACTTCTTACCTGCACACCATCATGCACTATCCATGTGACTTCCCCAGAAGCTGTAATCAGATCTAACCAGTGCCAAGTCTCCAACTAGTGAGGGAAGGCAGGATTATCTTCCCATCCTTAAAAAGAAGCAGAAATCAGTCTGTCAGAGGGATCTCTGGGGAGCCACTTCCCATGTGCTTTCCCCATCTACCTTTGCCACCTAGGGAAGCATTGCTCCAAAGATCAACATCTCCATGGACCGCTTGGCCACAGCAAATGAAACCACAGAAGCTGGGGAAAGTGACCAGTTATGAACTTGGACGTCTTTATCTTCAACGCCCACTTCCCCAGACATTGCAAAATATTTAAATAAGATAGGAAAACTAAGTCAAGCTAAAGCAACTATGGACCTTTTTCTTTCTCTCATTGTGTGGGTTTTTAAAGAGCAAACCATAAAAAACGCATATTTATTATTACTAAAGAAATTGGTGGCTAGCAATACTTGCCGTGTGTAAATCGAATAGCTATTTGCTTATTTAGATTCAAAGGACGTCAAGGTGGGGCAAGGTGGTCCGGACTGAGTGCTGACATGTCCTTCCCTTTCAATACTTGACCTTCCAAACAGCTCTCCCTCCTGGCAAGTGCTTGGAGTCCGGGGCAAAAGCCCGTGGGGATGGGAGTCAGCAGTTCCTTCAGAAAGAACCTTCTCTCTCTCTGGCAATAACAAAGTAGTACTTCCAAAAGGGGGCCAGAAACCTCCAGATAAGCCCCTGGAACATTCCACCGCACCAGGGAGTCTGTAGTTTTAAGTGCATGTTTTTTTTCTTTGCATCACTTCATTCAAGAGAACAAACATTCAACAGAACCTGGAAGGAAACAGAGCAAAAGAGGAACAGTGGTAACATATCGGGTTGGTGGGTAACTGATGTGTGATTTCTTTTTAGTATCTTTAATATTTTCCATTTTCTTCAAGTAGTGTGTAAGATTTTTATTACCATATTCTTTTGTTTAAGTCAGTGGGCATTATTACTAAGAACCTATTACTATAAAGAACCTATTACTTTGTGCTAAGCATGGGGGTTATAAAAATGAACATTGCTGTTGTGTCTTTAGGAGTTCAGGGTTGAGCAAATGAAACAGTCTCAAAACATATAACACCACCATATAACACCATAAACACCGTATGTTTATACTGTGACAGATGGATGTACAAAGTGAAAGAGAATTCAGTAGGGTATTCACCAAAGTAATTCCTAAGTCTCCAGTTCTGTGGGGGATCTGGGACTCTGACTTTACATAAAGGCCCCTTATCGGCCTCCTTTAACTTAAGAGTCACTAATCTGAGTTTGAAACATCTGCAAACCCCACAGGGGACAACAGATTCATTCTGTTGCTATTGGCTATGTCAAAGAGGAAAACTTTCTTCTACCCTCTTAGGTTCTGTAATAGAGGGCTGTAAATTAAACTGACAAAATACAGATGAGCATGGGCAAAAAACAGATTTAATGACTTATTTATGCAAGGGAGTTTACAAGGAAATGTGACTCAAGAAGGGGCTTATATACCATCTTAATTGGAAATGGGAAAGGCAGGAGGCACTTCTGGGAGAACAGATGACTTGTTAGAAGGTTGGGGAGAAAGGGAACTCATGGAAAAACTAACGACTTCTTTGGAAAAAGAAAGGGGCCCTTGGGGAATAGATGGGAGATTTTCTAGTTCTGTGATAATGTCTGTCTGAGAAGAGAAACTAGAGCTGCTCTTGGGGACGGGTTTATGACAATTGAGTTCTTTTGGGATTCTCTGTTTTTAGGTAGATAAGGCATTTAGGAATTCATATGCTTTCAGCTCAAAATAATTTTTATGCCACAGTGGTTTATTCTGGACCCCTTCAGTGAGAAAGTAAAAGCATGTGGGATAGAGCGAGCTTGAATCCCAGTTATGTCATGTACTAGTTCTGTGGCATTAGGTAAGTCACTTCAATTCTTTAAGCACTAAACAGGAATAAGACTTTCAATTGAGATTTAGAAATAACGTCTTTGCAAAAGAACTGATACAAAGAATGGCAGGGGGCACATAGTATTGTGGCCATTGTTATCATCCTTGTTATTTTAAGGCATAATCCTTTCCCTCAGAGAGCTTGCCATCTGGTTGAGAAGGGAAGATTCGAGCTATTAAAAAGAGAGTTTCCAAGGCAATGTGGTCCGAAGACCAAATGGGTGATCTGGAGCAAAGGCTGTGGGGTTTAGAGAGCCCCGTGATGGTCTCAGTCCTATGCATTGTCAGCTTGACTCTTCCTCACCCGTGCACATTGGATTCTCACTGAGTAACCCTGACTTATACGCGCTCGCCCATAGATTCTTGCTCCGTGGGTTTAATACCTGGTGCCAAGCAGGCACCTGCTTCCTTGCAAGTGTTCAGTACAGGTTTGTGTGCTGATTCTTTGATCCCTACAAAGAGAGGGGTTCTCTGTCTGCATGACAGCCCCCCATCCAGACACCATCTTGGGCCTGGGGAGTGACAGCCATATTATGAGCAGCCTCTTAGCAAACGAATATGGATTCTTAATTCCAAAACCAATTTCCAAATGTGTTCTCGAAGGGCACACAGAAATGAAGCCTGCTTCACAGAGTTAACACTGCTCACTTCCAGCTGATGGCAGGAGACAGAGATTCAGGGCAGCCTAATGAGAACTGATCAGGATATTCAGTCTGGCGATAATAGCAAATGTAAAACAGTGAAACCTCAGACTCCCCTTCTGGTTGCTGTCGGATTTGTGTAATAAACCTGCACACACATATATATCTGTAAAATTCAATTCCCCAGAGCATCTGACCAAGCCTGTGCCCACTCTCTTGTTTTTAATAATAATATTTTCCATTTAATCTCTCAGAATTTTTGGAGATTTTGTCCATTCCAAACTCAAAGGGGAAAAATTAGCATTTAGATAGGATTGCACTAGCATTAAAATCAATTGAAATGGAAACGGAGATGATGGGAGGGTTGAGATGCCTGGAGTTTTTTCCCTAGGATGATTCTGATATGACATCCAGGGTACCCAGTGACTCCCTTTCCCTGTGTCAGTGATAATCCGAATTCACTCAGATTTGTCCCGGTGCCTCCTTCTTACACATCCTCCTCTCCACATTTTTTTTGGGAATCACATTGCTCATAACAGAGCCTCCTCCAAAGCTCCAGCTTTTCCTTCTGCGGGATGAATTGATGCAAAGGAGACACAGGTGTATGGTCCTTTCTGTCCAGGACATGGGACCATGCAATGCCGCTTGTTTGTCCGGAGAGTGGACATACTCTCTGAATTCTTGGCCTTGCCCCCCGCCCTCCCCGCCTCCATAGCCACACCCACTTGTCACGGCCACACCCTCAACTTTCCCTGGCCCCCAAATCCACTCTTCCCATAGCCTCCCACACTCACAGAAATGCGTTAGAGACCCTCAGCAAGACTTGGACCTGAGCAGAAAGGACCCCATTGAAGGAAGCTGGAAGTCACAGTCAGCAAGGCGCCCCTTACTGACTACACAGGGTTTTCAGTAGGAGCAGTGTTCACGGAGAAGCCCTATGCTTGTATGGGATTCTTCCGTGAACGGAACACACCTACGTCCTAACTGACCTAGAAGATTCCTGTCTGCTGCCAGTCTAGGGACAGTTTCAGGATCCGCTGACTGTATTCAGAAGTTCCCCTAATTGCTGGTTGCTGGTGGTGAATTCTCGAAACACAGACTGACAACTGCATTTACTGAGTTATATTCAGAGTGATGGTTGCCCTTGGAGCTCCTGATAACCAGACTCATGTTTTTCCTCCTTTTGCCTTTTACTGCTGCTCTCCTGGACCCGGCAGCCCACGGGAGTGAGGCCCATTCAGTGCTGATGTCTTGTGTGTAGTGGGTGTTTTCCTGTCTCACAAGCCCATGTATCAAACAGCACGCATTCCTCTTAGTTGCTCATCAATATTTCCTTCCTTACTGTGCGCCCCTCCGTTCCCCTGCCCCTGGTGTCCACTGCCCCCCCACCTCCCCCCTGCCCATTTCCAAGCCAGCCTCTGTGTCTGTCCCTGCCTTGTTCCTTTCTCTCTCTCCAACTGGGAGTGTAACCTCTGATTCTTCTCTCCTCTAGGAAGATGATTTGAATGGGATCCACATTGTGGCCTTTGCCGAGAGGAGCGACCCAGGTAGGAAACCCCCATCTGTCCCTTGACACCTTAAGTAAGATCAGACTTCTGCCCTTGCCAGCCCTTGTTCCTTGCTCTTGCCTCACTTCCTGTCTGCAAGGCCACTGCAAGCTATTGGGCACCCCCTGGTGGTCGCTGGTTAGGTATGACTCTGTCGTCAGTGGTACACTTGGCTAAGAGATGTGGATGGATCAGAACCTCATTCTCTTCTGTTTAGCTGTCCAAACTAGGAAGAAGCACCGAGTACTGGGGGGATATAAACATATCCTAGCTTTACAGGGTGTGTGTGTGTGCCTGTGTGTGTGTCCATGCACGTGCATGTGAGAGAGAGCTTCTATCCACATTAAAAGTTTATTCAACAGTACTGTGATCTAGCCTACATAAATAACAACCCAACATTACAAATACAACCACAGTATGCTTTGGTTTGTAAAATATAGTCTGTACTTGGGAAACTTAATAGAAAATACTCCCTCAAATAGTGAGACCTGGACCAAGCTAGCAGTTAATTTCTAAAGTACAAAATGCCCCTATAAACAGATGAGTAGCTTTGTTTTATTTTCCAACCTGGACGACTTTTTCCTGGCCCCACTCTTTGTAGCATCGATGGAGAGGGAACTGCAGGAAAAAATCAATATTGCTGGCCGTAAAATGCTGAGTTCCTTTGGCAATGCTGAGACCTAAAGGGTCCCCAAAGGGAAAGCATAAGTGGGCATTCTGAGGCGCGAATGGGGAGACTTGGCATAATCCAGACTGTACACAGAGAAGGCAAGGAACTTCATTTAGGATGGCCTTGGGCCACGAGGTGACTGGGCAGGGGTCCCCAAACCTGACAGCATGGAGAGCCAAAGCCGCCTGGCTATAACAGGACCTTCGGAAACCTCTAAGTGCACAGAGCTCGGAGGCAAATGTTAAGGCACTGTCGGTTTAGGAACCACTGTCCCGGGTACCGCAGAACTGTTGTATTTGCCTGAGGCCTCTTGTACACTCATAGGGACAGATGAGGAAGCTTCAAGAAGTTGAGCAAACTTCAAGAAGTTGAGCAAACTTCCCAAGAGGGCACAAGGAGTTAATAGTAGGTCATGAAGGAGCCATAGGGTATCTTGGTCCTCAATACATACCTGGTCCTTGCACAGCACCTTGACACATAGTAGGTACTCAATAAACAGCTGCCAGGAGGTGATTGGGTAAGCGGATGACTGACCAAGACTGAGCCCCAGCACTTCACACCCCCGCCCGTTTTTGTTGTCATTAATACATTATCAGCCTCCATAGTTCTTACAGACGGAAACCTAAATGCTGTTATCGTACAGTTTTTAAACTTGACAGCTAATTCGCACATGACAGTATTCGCCTTTTTAAAGTATGTGATTCGGTGGTAAGTTTAGTGTATTCACACAGTTGTGCACTAACTCCACAACATTTTCATCACCTCAAAAGGAAACCCCATGCCCGTTGGCAGCCCCTCCCATTCCTTTCCTCTTCCCCCAGTCCCTGGCGACCACAAATCTACCTTCTATCTCTACGGATTT
Organism: Nasua narica; assembly: GCA_028533885.1. Taxonomy (NCBI): domain Eukaryota; kingdom Metazoa; phylum Chordata; class Mammalia; order Carnivora; family Procyonidae; genus Nasua; species Nasua narica. The sequence continues at coordinate 87,371,241 of CM052798.1, read as the reverse complement.
GATTACTATGGACATTTCATGTAAATGGAATTATGTAATCTGTGGCCTTTTATGCCTGGCCCTTTCACTTAACATAACGTGTTCAAGGTTCATCCATTATGTAGCCTGTATCAGTAATTCACTCCTTTTTTAGGGCCAAACAGTGTTCCATTGTATCAAAACCAAATCGATGCTCCAAATTATCTGAGGGTTTCCTACCCCTTTTGTTTTTATTAGTTCTTGAATGCTCACTGAGGTCTCAGTTTTCCCATCATTGACTTGCAGAGTTAGCAAAACTCTTCAAGGATATCTAGTCTTTGTCTGAAAAAAAAAAAAAAAAAAAAATGCCAGAATAGTTCCAGCAGTTTCTGGCCACCCCTCTGCCCCTGCAGGGGAAAAGAGCGAAGGAAGCCAATTGCCCAGGGTTTACAAGCTATAATCAAACAGAGTCAGATCCCTGGTGTTGTGTGAACGGAGATGAAATTGCCCTCAGCAGCAGCCTGCTGGCCAGACCCCAGCGGGCTTCCTCCCTCCGCCCCACCTGCCCCCTTCCAGGATTGTGGGGAAGCCTGTCTGGCTCTCTGGAACAATGGAACAAAGAGGCCTCCAAGAAGTTGCAGGAACCTGTTTGACCGAGATTGCTGCTGCAATGAATCAAGCTCCTGAAACTACTTCCACCTCCTCCCTGCACAAATATCCTTGGGCCTGAAGCTGTGTCTTTCCCCAGAGGAGCCCAAGCTGGGGCTTGTTCCTGGGACGCTGGAAGAAATGCACTGAAGGAGGGGGGGCATAGTGGGGGGGATCGAAGTGTATTTTTTCATCCAGGGAGGGCCTGGCCCACTCGGGGCAAGGAAAGGCTTTTCTGTGAAAGCTACACTGCAGCTAGTCAGTCATTACCCGAAGGTCACTGATGTGTGACCTGGGGCGGAGGAGGCCTGGCTGCAGGACCAGGAATTTCACTGCCGCCCAGACAGCGGTTCCTCCTATAGTTCTGCTCTTGCCAGACCCGGCCGATTGCCCCAACGGGACCCCCGCCCACTGGCCAAAGAAAGGTCATCTGTTCGGAAAGTCCACACAGCTCTCCTGAAAGAGCTAACAGTCTCGGGGAGCTGTGCTGTACGCAGATGATCTCGTTTGGTCCCTAAAGCCAGGCTGTGATTAGTGCGTGATTACTGCCTTCCAAGCTCAGAGGAGAAAAGTGGGTCTTAGAGGTTAAAGGGCCCAGATCACTTGCTGTGGTTCAAATTCCAGCAGGTTTTCTTGACCTCTGACCGCGGCCTGATGATGGTGAGGATGGTGATGATCACTTCTTGTGTCCTTATGGGCCACAGCCCCATGTGGGCGCTGCTCGTTTTACTCCCATTTTACAAGTGAGGAGGCTGAGACCGAGAATGAAGCTGAGAGCTGTCTGGCTTCCTTCATGGTGGTGGGAGGCCTTGCTGCAGACTTAAGGGCCCCTCCCAGTTACTATTCCTGGTGACCTCCTCTGGTGATCCTTCAGCCTGCCCTCCTTCCTCTCTGCTGCCCTTCATCACCCCCTCCCCCTCCACCGTGTGCAAAACCCAGAGAAGTTCAGTGACTTGCTCACGATCATGCGGCTAGGGGCGCAGCCAACACACGAGCTTAGATTTCCTGCGGGCTCTTCGGCACCCAGTGCAGCTGAGCTCACTACCTGTCGGACTGGCCGCCTGAGGCCGGCTCGGCATGCACGGAGATGCTGCTGCTCTATGGGGTGGGGGGCCGGGGAGAGCAGGAGAACACAGCCACCTGGAAGCTTGGGAGCCAATTAAGGAAGAGAAGTCAGTCTTCCTCCCTGCTGTCCACAGATGTTCCCAGATCTGGAATACGACTGACTATCCAAGCGACCTGGGTCCCCCGAGGGTGCGTCTCTGAGTGGTTCCGACGCTGCCAGCTGCGAGCTTGCTCCCCAGGCTGCAGTGTCTGCTCTCTGTGCCCTGGAAGGACGAGGCCGGTGCTCTGCTCTTGCCCCGGGCCCTGCGTGCCGCTCGGTCTTCCTCCTCCAGGGCCTGTCCAGCTCCTGCGCTCAGGATCCCCCAGGAGCTGCTGTTTGACAGGTTTGAAAATGAATACCTCTCTTCTCCCGCCCCCAGATGTGTCTGCAGCAGGCTGACATCTTCTTTATAACACCTGCTGAAAGGTTCGAGGAGCGGCGTTTCTACATGAGCGCATGCTGGATAGGTATCCTCCAAGGGCCCAGGGAATATTAGCACTAACAAGCTGGAAATGCAAGGACAGGCTGCTGTGTGTGCGTGTGGACTGACCTTGCAATGAACGTCTCCGAGCCCCGTTCCAACTGGATTGCAACCGCCTGGGGTTCTCGGAAAATGTTTTTGAGATCAGTTGTCTCAAGGAGGAGTGCTGACCGCTTATTTGAGCTTCCCAATGTAAATCTGGCTTATCAAACTTAAACGTTTTTGGTTCTTGCTGAGTGCTAACCATGCATATAATCTTCACAACAATCCTGTGTAGTAGGTACCATCCTTACGGTCTTCCCCGATGTACAGGTGAGGAAACAGGAGTATGGAGAAGTTAAATAATGTTATCAGGTCACATAGCTAATAAGTGGTGGAACTGGGATTCAAACCCAGGCTCCCAGGCCCTAGGCTGTGCTCCGAGATACCCACGTCTCTGCCAGACCCGGCCCTGGCTCCTGACAGGGCTGTAACTGGCCTGGGACTGGTCCCCCAGGGCTTGGTGCAGCCTCATTCCCACCAGATCCTCCCTGCCTGGGAAGGAGGAGAGCATAATCACCGGTTTCCCCTCCCATAGAGATGGAATTCCCAGACGTCTCTTGCTCGCCGTGGGAAACCTGAGCCCCACATGAGCCCTCAGCCCTGGGTCATGGGACTTCAGGTTCCAAGCCCATGTGGCAGGGAGGGAATCACGGTTCTCACAACACCGGGTCCTTCTTCTTTATTTAGGTCGATCTCTGAGACTCCAGTCACTTAGGGACCTTGCTGAGTTAACCCACCCAACACTGTGTGGCCGGGAGGAGGAGGGTGCTCAGCAGCACGGTTGGGGGCTCCATCCTCCAGAGGGTTCTGCCCTCGTGCTGCCTTCTTGAGCCCCTTGCTTCCCTCTTAGGGAAGGTTTCCCACTCAGCTCACAAATCTCAAGCACAATCTTGAGGAAGGAAGTTGGCAACAGCTTTGGTAGGGAAAGTGGCAACACTTTCCCTCAAAGGGAAAGTGATTGTGGAAATGGTTCTAGATGCGCAGATCAAAGAACTGAGTTAGACTCCTGGCTCTTCCACTTGCTACCAAGTGATGCTGGGTAAGCCACGTACTCTCCCTGTGTCACAACTCCAACCTCTTTAAAATGGAAATAAGAAAATTTTCCTGACACCATCAGGACTAGATGTGAAGATTAAAAGCATTGACTAATCCTCCAGTTTCAGTGGTTAAACAATTGCTAGCCCTCAAATCATGGAATATTTCTGCTGCTTTTTTTTTTTTAAATCTAGCTTTTTAAAAATACTACGGATTCTTCTTTCTGAAAAATGCATGGCCACAATTTCGAAAGGCCTCTAAGCTTAGTGTATCACTGATGAAGGAAACATTTATCCATTTCAAATCCATCCATCCATTCGTACAATTGCAATTGTGGACTCGTCTTGGGCTTTATTTATACTGAATTACAAAAGTGAAATATAGCTTCCTGCACCTGCCTTCCTGGTCAAAAAGGGAGAGTCCACAGTGGCTGTTTCCCTTTTCCAAGACACCTGCCTGGACACCTGTTTTACAAAGGAACAGAAGCTCTCCCTAAGAGGAAACTGAACTTGTAACTTGCAATTTTAACAATTAAATACCTGAGAGACCAGTTTAGCTGCCTTAACTCAGCTGTCTCAGATGCAAGAGAATCTATTCCAGCAGGTCCACATCCAAGGCTGTGAATAAAAGAGGAGAACATGCATCAGGCTTATGAACCTTGAATCAGGAATATTCAAGTTAGCTTAATGATTTTGAAACAAAGGAATTAAACCTTGCTCTAACCCCATATTGGGCTACTAGGTACTCATAGTCACAGCTGCTGGCACAGCCACCCCTGAGGCCTTCAGTCACAGAATCACGATCAGGGGCCAGAAGGAACTGCCCCATGACACAGATTCCCTGTTCTGACACACTTCTATGCCCAAGGAAGGAGGAGCCACAGTGTTCAGATAGCAGGGGCCAGTGGCACTCTGGAGGGGCTTGACCTTCTCAGCCACTCCTACAGGCAGCAGAAGTAATATCCCTCAACCCCATCTCCACCAATTCCCACAATGATAATAAACTCTAAAGCCTGTGGCCCTATTCACCCCAGGTGTCTTCCATAAACGGTGACTTGTGATATACACGTTTCCCTCACTCTCACAACATTCTCATTTTGTCGCTTTGCTTTTACAAAATACCTACATTAGTATCTGTTTTTACTGATGAAAAGAAGTCCAAAGAGAATTTTTTATTTTATGACATGTTATTGCTTCTTCACTTTACAACATTTTGGTTCTTAGGAATTTTCTACTTTTGGATATCGGGGAAACCTGTAATTCAGCAATAGATGGAAAAATCACGCAGGCAGAACACAGCTCTGCAGGAAGGGGCTGTGGCCTCTTCTCTCAGAGCAGTAGCTCTGCCTTCCAGGTAGCAAGGCGGAGGGGGCCCAGCCTGGATCTTACAGTTAGTAGTCTCAGTTAGCAACATTGAAAGTTGATTACACCCACTCAAAGCAGAAGTGCCAAGAATGGCATGCATTTTGCCTGGAATGTATAGGAGATGAGGAAGTGCAGAGAAAACCCTTTACCCGGAGGCCCCAAGTAGCCAAACAAAGACTAAAGCTCCTGCAGAGAGGAGAGACTTGTTAAACAGAAGGGCTCAAAGTGGCTGGGACCTCTGATAAAAGAAAAAACCTTTACAAAGAAAAAGCAGTTGCCAGAGGGAATTCTGAGGCAGGTGGGGGAAGTTGCTGGTAGAGAAGGTGTACATTTCAGGTCACACCTTCAGCCAGGCCAGAAATGTAACTTTACCGTCTAGAATCAAACCTGTATTGTACTCGTGGGAACTGAGTCTGGTCATGGATAGGCCCCCGCCCTCACCTCAGTATCCCTAGAAGTCCGGTGTCTCGCGGCTTCCCAGGCGTAGACAAGTGGGGGATACACCCGGTCGGAGTCGGCTATGGTTCCGTGCGGCCTCTAGCTCTTGTTCCCAGCACTGGTCTTGTCCATCCCAGTTGTGGCTTCGTACCTGTTCCTCAGAGCCACAGAGAACCGGTGGGGCCTCCTGGCAGACTTTTCTGCTCTCGTGCTTCTGCACCTAGGGGTTCTACAAAAGATTCGGGGACCTTTCCATTTCCCAGAGTTTCATTCCCAAAGCATGGGTACCCTACGCTCTAAGATTCCCTGGAACTATGGCGTTTCTGCGCGTGCACACACATGCGCATGCGCACCCTGGCTTGCGTCTCTTCGCGCGCGCGCGCGCACGCACACACGCACACACCCCCACGTAGGCACAGGCGCAGGGCTTCTTCTCAGGGACTTAACAGAATCTGTTTCTAGCTGGGTGGGGTGGGGATGCTGAGGGTTTGGGGTGTGCTTTCTCTTACTGAACATTCTTCCAAAACTTTTTGTTTATAGTATAAATTTTATGCTCCCAGTCCTTAAAGATTTAGGCTTTAATTTTTTAATTAAAAAAAATTGTGTTCTTGAGGCTCACAAGGCTTGTCTCTGCTTTTCTTATGAATCATCCCTCCCCTGGGGGCCATAAATGCTGCTGCCTGAAGAGGGGGAGGGCAGAGCATACCAGGAAATGGTGAGAGAGGGAGGGAAACCCCATTTACTATCTCAAAGCTATGAAACCAGCTATAAATCAGAAGCTTCATTTGAAGGTTTTACAAATTCCAGGTTGCAGAAGACTAAGGGTCCAGGCTACATGTTCTTGGTCCGTAGAACTTTGAGGGATAGCAAATTGTTGGTTTTAAGAGAGGGCACAGAGCACTGAGGACCAGGCAGGGATTCTTCTGATCTGATCAGCAAATGGAGCCCGGCTTTGAGTTAAGAACCATCCACTTCCCTGTGAGCTTTTAACATTTTTTTACTTAAAATTTTTATTGTTTCCTTTGAGAAGCTGCTTCGTGGCTAGAGTTCGCCTCTGACTCATTTTGTAGAATAATCCTATAATTGAGGGTATGCACCAAATGGCCTAAGAAACTCTCGTGGAAAGACCACACTCCCGGCTCTGCATGCCGGAAGCCATGTATGTACAGGGGTTACTCAGACTTCTCGAATCCTGCTTCAGATGGCTACGAGTTCCTGGAAATCCTGAAACAGGTTGCCAGGGACAACACCGACAACCCTGACCTGAGCATCGTGTGGATCGACCCGGATGACTTTCCTCTGGTGAGTGGCTCAGCCCCAGGCACTGGCCTTGGTCACCTTCACAGCCTCCTGTGTGTGTTCAGTGTGAGACCCAGAAGCATGAAGGAGGGTGTGAAATAGGAGGAACGTGAGCAGAAACACAGTGATCACCCCTATCCAGTGTGGAAGACCTTGGCAACATGGTGGGGCACCATCAACCTTCGTACTGGGTGCTGGCACTGACATGGTTTGATCCACAGTTCTCACTCCCTGGATACCAGGCATCTGAGCCGCCCACACGAGTGAGTTGGGTGAAATTCTTCTGCTAGTACTTCCATTCCTGTCCCCCGTCCCACCACCTCCCTTGTTACAGCCACTTTCATGTTCTGGGTGGGGACCGTCATTCGAAGGCAACCTGAGTTGCTAAGTAATAAAAGTCAGACTTGACCATTTTGCATAGAGTGAAGAACTTTGTGGAGAGAAGAGACCCTGCAGAGACCCTGTCTTGTTTACTGTGTTCTCCCAGGTCCTATGTTGAATGTAGAAGAAACTTAAGGTCCAAACTCTTGCTAGTGTCAGTGATCAATGGCCAGAAAGTCTTGATTATACTTAATTTTAAAGGCAATAAACAGAATTTGTATGGTCCAGGAGCCCAGTGGTGATGACAATGGATGTAGCTAATATATTGTATGCCTGAGAAGTATAGTAAATTCTTTATAGGCACCATCTCATCGAACCTTCTTATCAACCCTGTGTAGTAGGGACCATCATAACCCTCATCTAACGGGGCACCTGGGTGGCTCAGTGGGTTAAACCCTCTGCCTTTGGCTCAGGTCATGATCTCAGGGTCCTGGGATCGAGCCCCGCATTGGGCTCTCTGCTCAGTGGGGAGCCTGCTTCCCCTTATCTCTGCCTGCCTCTCTGCCTACTTGTGATCTCTGTCAAATAAATAAATAAATAAAAATCTTTATTTAAAAAAATGTTATAATCCTCATCTGACAAATGAAAACAAAAACAGCTGGCAAGGCTAAAGCTGCTAAATAGGAGATGGAATATCACAACCCAGGTCTGTCTGATGCCAAAGATTTGTCTGCTAGTCAGTCAATAGACTTTAAGTCGAGCTAACTGCTGGTAATCAGTACACGGTTAGTTATCATTAGGTTATAAATGATAACTTCTCTTCTTCCAGGAATTATTGTTTGTTGCATAGGACTTGATTGACCATATCATGATTAAATAGTCAAAATTGAGGGAGTTGAATGATTTCAAGGGTCTTGAAACCCAATCCTACGTACAGAATAAGACAGAGGCAGAGACTTTCATGACATCTGAAGGCAATGTTGTCATTCTGGGTAATCATAACAAAGTCATGGCCTCATAAGGCCCTAAATACTATAACTTTTTTTTTTTAATTTATTTATTAGAGAGAGAGAGAGACTGAGAATGAAAGGGGAGAAGGTCAGAGGGAGAAGCAGACCTCCCGCAGAGCCGGGAGTCCGATATGGGACTCGATCCCGGGACTCCGGGATCATGACCCCAGCCGAAGGCAGCCGCTCAACCAACTGAGCCACCCAGGCGCCCTAACTTTTTTTTTTTTAAGATGTTATTTATTTGATAAGAGAGTGCGCACGAACAGGAGGAGGGGCAGAGGAAGAAGCAGACTCCCCACTAAGTAGGGAGCCCGATGCAGGACTCAGTCTCAGGACCCTGGGATCATGACCTGAGCCGGAGGCAGCCACTTAGCGGACTGAGCCACCCAGGTGCCCCTACTATAACTTTTTAGTTATGCTCTGCATGGCTGTATTTTGAGTTTATTTGGACTGTTCTATAGTGCAGGCTTGCAGATGATCTGCAGTTGTCCCAGACTGCTCTGTATGTTTGTTTGCCTTGGTTTTTGCAAAGGAGAAATCTTCAGACTGTTCGGATTTCCAGGTTCCTGACAGTCCCCAGTTTCCGTCAGGCCATTTATTTGCCTTGGAGACTTTCTGCCACTGAACATTGGTCTTAGCTGCATGGCCTCTGATTCCTTTAGTCCTGCCCCAGTCAGAGATTAGTCCCCGCAGATCCCAAGCCTGGTGAACAAAAAAGCCCTCCCTTTACTTGCATGACACTTCCTGTCTTCCCCGCCATCTTGTGGATCCAGGTAGTGCAAGGTAAGGGATTTTTAAGTGGGACATTGAAAGAGAAGTGAAAAGTGAAGGAAAATGGCTCTCTCACCACACATGAACTATAAAAGAGCCACAGTCATTTGGGATTTGACATTGGGCCATCTCTGTAATATTCTTCCTTACAGCTGTAGAAGCTTTTATAGTACATGTTTTCATAGTTGGTGTTATGACCTCTTTTTTTTTTCCATACTTATTTAAAGTGCTTGAGGGCTGAGGCCAAGGCTTCAGTTTCTGAAGTGCTCACAGCTGTTTTGGAGACCTTTAAGCAACGGTGACCGATGATGGGATGGCAGGTGGGTCCAGCCACAAAACGTGGCTTTGACACGGAATGCCCTCTGCCTGCTGTCTAATCTTATTTTTTGTTGCTTTAGCTCGTTGCCTATTGGGAAAAGACTTTCAAGATTGATCTTTTCAAGCCACAGATCGGGGTGGTGAATGTGACAGATGTGAGTACACCCCTGTCATCCCCAGCCTGTCCTATTTTCTGCCATGCAGCCCAGACTGCGACACCATGTATAGAGGTCTAGCCTCCCCTGAAATGAGCAGGACCTTCAGCCCTGCCCAAGCTCAGTGTGGCCCCAGCCTCGTCTCTGAGCCGGTCCCAATCTATGGTTTCACGACTTCTGGGAAATGCATGGGCATGTTTCCTTGCTTATGGGGCCAGCCCATCCTGTTTCACCCACTCTTTGGAACTTTGCACCCAAGTAAACTGTCCTGTAGTTTCTCCTAAAACCCCAAAGCAAACTCTTCTTACACAAAGGAGCCCACACGTGAAGCTGCCATTGCACAGTGGGCGATGGACAGGGCGACGGGGGAGGGGGCACGGCGGGCAGGAGGAAGATCACGGACGAGGAGGAGGGGCCACCCCTCACCAGGCAGACAGCCTTGAACTGGGGGTGGGAAAAGTGGGTGTGGTGGACTGGTAGAGCGTGAGGAATTTGAGCCCTCAGTCTCGACAGCTGATACAACTCCACCATAACAAAACAGAAGGGGAGACGGATACAACAGATAATGAGCAAATAATGGACAGAAAGAGATGGTCACAGAGAAGTCATTAGAGCAATAATTAATTGTGGTGGAAATGCTTGTGAGTGGGGGCCAGTTAGCAATGTCTTATTATCCTGTTGCTATACGTTCGGGCACCTGGGGGATTCTACATTTATTTATTGTGTACACTGCTTTTTAAATTAATAACAATAATTAATACTTTCAAAAATTTACTCCAGTTAAAACATTTGTAAATAAGACAGTAGACTCTAAGGTGAAAAGCCAAAGCATTTCCCACTGCCCTGACCTCTTTCTTAGCCCCATTTCCCGAGGGAACCATTGGTGATAGTTTCGTGGCTATCCTACCAGAAATGGCATATACACGTTTGTTATTACGATATAGGTATCTTGTAGATAGGCTCATGAAATCAGAAGGGAAAAAAACCAGTGCAAATATAGTTAAGATTCATAATAATAACTTGATTTCGATACCCCTGGGAACTGTGCCAATCCTGGGCTACCTCCCACCCCCTAGCACTTTCCAGACCTGATGGTGGGGAGGGATCAGGAGGGCAGGAAGATTGGGGTGGGAAGGGGGTTCTGCCAGGCAGTGCTGCTGATCTGGAGGGACTACTCCAGGGTGGGGAGGTAAGGCCGAAATTCGGGGTGGGTGGTAGGGAAGGTGGCATCTCAAAGAGGGGTGGGGCGGGAGCGGCTGCCAATCCTGGTGTGCCGGGCCTGGCGCATTCCCCCACCAACCCTCCATGCCTGCTCTCCTTCCCCGGAGACCTCTGTGGGCACATTACACACACACACTCACACACACACACACACACACAATGGAATACACGTTTCCTCTGACATTGCACAAGCGGGCTGCTACCCAGAGCATTGTGCATTGAGGCATTCCCATGAACCAGTGTGCACATGTTCCTGATGATGGGACCCAGCTGCTCGGAACCCTCTGGCCTGGCCGGTCCTTCCGCACTCACTCACTCACCCACTCGGTCCCTCGCTGCAGGCTGACAGCGTCTGGATGGAGATCCCTGATGATGATGACCTGCCCACGGCCGAGGAGCTGGAGGACTGGATCGAGGATGTGCTTTCTGGAAAGATAAACACTGAAGATGATGACAACGAAGATGGGGATGACGGAGATGACGACGACGATGAGGACGACGATGATGGTGATAATTCTGACGAGGAGTCTAATGATGACAGTGATGATGATGATGAGTAGCCCCGACTCCAGCTGGTGGATGAAAGCACAATCGTAGCGGCACATGCCCTGCAGCCAGCAGCCCCGGCCCCCTCCCACCAGCGCCTTCCCCCTTTTCCCATCCCTTTTCCCACCCCCTTCTCATGGGAAGCTGTACCATTCAGCAAATGCCTCTAAACCCAGTAATCCCACTCAGCAGGGACAAGTGGGGAATTATTCCCATGGGGACTGTCTTGATTGTCTTGGGAAATCTCTTGTTCTTTGCTAGACCACCCGTGGTCAAGGGAGTGCCACGGCAGGTCTGGGGACAACAATCCCCTGACACCTCGACTCAAGTTTACTTGTTGTCTCTGATGTGACAGTGACAGAACTGACAGCTGGCAAACTCAAAGCACAGAGTGATCTCACAGTCAGAGCCCAGGGAGACCCACAGTTAATCCGCGTAGCCCCTGTGCCTAGAGCATCAGTGACAATCCCTCCCTAAGGCAAGAGGTTCCCTCCTAGGAAAGGCTCAGCCTTAGAAACAAGTTTCTAAATCAGGTTCTCTTGGCTCTATTAAACTTACTGTTTCAAGTGTATGTCACACCATTATGAACTCAGATCCAAGTGTTTGGACAGCTATCGGGAGGCCTCGAAACATATGCTTACAGACGTCCCGATCATTTATAGTACGTTAGGATATGGGATGGGAGGTTGATTTGCTTTCTGAACTTCTTCTTTAGTGACAGGTCTCACATGATATGCAAGGGGGTGGGGGATCTGGAAGGATCAAATGTTTTCAATTTTTCCTGCTGGGTTCATGCCCCTGATTGAGTGAACTGCCTTTCTGGCCTGAGCTGGGATCTGGATACCCTTTTCTGTTGCTGTGAGTGAGCCTTCCCATGGGGAGCGAAAGTTGGTTTATCCAGAGGTCAATCAATGCTCCATAGGCCAGCCCTCCCACACTTGAGCAGGACAACAGCTGGAGTTCATAGTGGTGCCCTGAGGCACTGAGAAAATCCCCAAGTGCCTTTCAAACTATCTAGAGGTTACCTTGTGCTCGGTAGTTTTAGCATTAAGTGTGCATTATCATGTTCTAATTCATTTTCTCAATCTCTTAAACACATGGGTAAGACGCTGCAAATTCTTTGGAAATAGAGTAATCCTTTTATGGAATAGTAGCCAACTAAATCTGTCATTAAACTTCTACTTTGAAAATATCAAGACTATCTTAAAAATCCTCTCTTGGTTTTTCTGATCCTGTCATTCTCTCTTGGTTCCTGTTCTACTTCTCTGTTCCTTCTCTGTTTCCCTTTCTGGCCCCCCTTCCTCTACCTGCCCTTTAAATGATAGTGTGTCACAGTATCTCTCGACCCTAACATTCTTCCACGGTACTATCATCCATGCCCATCAGCTACCACTTGTGTACCGATGACCTCCAAGTCTGGGTCTCTAACCTTGACCGCTCTCTGTTTTAGGTCCACCCATTCATCTTGGTTTCGAGGTTGCACAAGCAATTCAAACAATACAGCAAAACCCCAACTCACTACCTTCTCCCCCAAATTCTCCTCCTCTTCATGGTGTCCCAGATTGGAAGAGTGGTATCACCATGTATCCACTTGTCTAGGTGATCGGAATGGGCATTTTACGCATACCCCCATCATGGAAATTGTCCTTTAATTTGTGGTACATATTTACCTGTCTGTCCTTTAGCTAAATTGTAGGCTTCTTGGAGGCAAGGAATTTATTTATCTTTGTATCCTCAGCAGCTAGCACTTTGTCCAGCACAAAATAGATACTCATTTATTGAACTGATGGATGAATAATTAATTAACTGGAATATCTATAATTCCCCAGCATTGTTGGCTAACAATGGTTACGTGGCCTCCTTATTTGTATTTCTCCACCTCACAAAGCAGGGCAGACACTCGCCAAGCTGAACTGTGCTGCCATCTGGCCAGATCCAAGCACACCTCTAATAAGCTCTTGGGGAGGTACATTTTCAAAGCAATCTTTGAAGCTAATCTTTCAAACAGCGAAGGAATGTGGTCTGTCATGGAAGTGGTCTATTCTCCAGCCCAGGAAAATTCCCTTGTTCCTGGAGGCCTGAGTAATATGCATTAAGTTAACATACGGTAGTCCCATGTTGGAAGACTGGTAAGTAGAAGTGCTGTTTAGTCATTGGTCTATGCCTTTTCAAGCTGGTATTTATTGCATCGATTGTTTGGTATTTATTGAATGTTTGGTATGTGCCTGGAGCACTAGGTGTTGTGCTTTATAGGTATTATGTCATTTAATCCTTGCAAAGTTCTTATGAAGTAAGTCCTGTTATTAGCCCCATTTTACAGATGAGGAGACTAAGACGCAGAGGGCCCAAGAAACTTTCCCAGGGTCACACAAACACTTTAAAGGAGTATAAGCGTAACCCCATTTTTATACTCAAATCAAAAATTTTGACGAAATTAAATTCCTTAAGTTAATCAAAGGATTCCATTTCTTTTCCTCAGATAGTGTCTTGAGATGGACTCAGATGAATTTCCCATAATCCTTTTCATGGCTTACACCAACATACTCTTTCTCCTGTCCTTCTGGAGGCCATAATCACCTTATCCTGTATTGGAAATGGAGGCTAATTAGAACTGCAAGGACTTGCCATCCTGTCGGGGAAAAAAAAAATCATTGTGTTATCAAGAATGTGCAATCATTTTCAGTGTATTTTTTTTTTAGATTTTTTATTTATTTATTAGAGAGAGAGACTGAGCATGAGAGGGGAGAAGGTCAGAGGGAGAAGCAGACTTCCCGCAGAGCCGGGAGTCCGATATGGGACTCGATCCCGGGACTCCGGGATCATGACCTGAGCCGAAGGCAGTCGCTTAACCAACTGAGCCACCCAGGCGCCCATTTTCAGTGTATTTTTAAAAAAGATTTTATCTATCTATCTATCTATCTTTCTATCTATCTATCAATTTATTTGAGAGAGAGTACGCACATGCATATGGGGGGAGGAGGAGAAGGAAAGGGAGAAGCAGATGCCTTGCTGAGCATGGAGCCCAATGTGGGGCCTGATCCCAGGACCCTGAGATCACAACCTGAACCAAAAGCAAGAGTCAGATGCCCAACTGACTTGGGCTACCCAGGCAGCCCCCTCAGTGTATTTTTGAAAAATAACATCTCATAACTAGAAACCAGCTTGTCTTTTCCATAATAAGGCCGTGTGCTGTCTAGGCTGTAGTTCCAATAATGCAAGGGGCCCACACTGGTAATAATGTCACTTGTCATAGATCATTACTAAGTAGCTTTGGATCAACAATCTCTGATACCTGCAGACACACACACACTTCCCACGTGCAGATGGGTCCTGGGGCTCTGTCCTCCAACTTCTGCTCTCACCACGGTGTCTCAACCCTGCTCAGTGAGCATCAGAATACTGTCTGCTGCGCTTATTTAGAAAACACAGATGCCTGTCACCAGCCCAGATACCATAATATGCCACCTCCACAGCCGGGGCCTGACCATCTGTATTTTAGAAAGGGTCACCAGGGACTGACACAAGCCAGGGCAGGGAACGAAGCTTGTCCACAACCCCAGGTCATCTCTCCCAACCTGTGGTTACCAACATTATTTGTCTCTAGCCAGGCTCTCCTGTTTCCAAAGCTCTCCTCCCCACTGTCTCTCCTGGACAGCTTCATCTGGAGTTCCCATAGGGACCTTGGATCAACACAGCTTTGGGGTTTAAAGATCTCCCCAAAATTAGGTCAAGAAGTCAGCAGTGCAACAGTAATAATTATTAGTAATAATTAATAATCACCATTATCATAGAAGAAGATCAGTTTGGAAACTAGAGATGAGGAAAATGGGCTTCCCAGATTCCTACCTCTAATTGCAGGCCACCCAGGGGAATCAGACTATAGAGCAGACCCTGACCATTGTCACTCAGTGGGCAAGGATGGAAGGGAGGAGAAAAAAACTGGACCTTCAATTATCACTTCACACCAAGAACTTTACCCCAAGAAACATGGACAAAGGGCTATTGCCCACTAACCAGGTAACTCACTCTATCTCTGGATGGGAGTAAGGTTTAGGCAAAAGACCAGCAGCCGTCAGGAAAAGACCCTTCTTCACAGAAGTAGAGGAGCAGGGAAAAGACATCCTCCTCTGACGATGCTCAAGCCAGAAGCCTTAGAGCCATTCACTGTGTCCCGCTTCCGCATTGAGTAGGAACAGGTGCTGTGCTCCCCTCTCACCCATCCCTACTGTGTAACTGAGGCTTTATAGTCTCTCATCTGGCTTGCTGTAAGGTTCTAACTGCTCTCCCGTCTCCCATCCAGCCTGCACACTGCAATCAAGTGATCTCTCTGAATTGAGAAGCTGATCATGTCACACACACACTTAAAATTCTTCAATGGTTCTCTATTCCCAGTAAGGGTTTTAAAAAAATTTTAAGACTAAGAGGCCAAAGACTGAGCTATGAATGGAAAGGTTGTTGACTGCCAAAAGTAGAGCTGGGCCATCTGGTGGAAGGTAGGGGAGGAGAAACGACGGGATAGGTCCTGTAAAACCCAAAGTCCTTAAGTGTCTCTCCTCCCTGTGATGAAAGCAAAGTCTGAGTAGGGCTGATGCCTATGCTGGCGATGGCTGGGCTCTTGGATTAGCAAAGCACCTGACTGAATGGAGCAATTTTCGCTGCATACATGGAATATCTGTCTTGGAATTAGGGCGTCCACAAGCCTCCTTTGGGATTCTAGCACCCACTTGTTATTTTAGCAGAAGTTGGGTCAGGAGCCCCGGCACCAGGCTAGGGGGTCAGGTGTACAATGTAACTGGTAAAAGACAATTCCCTTTGCAGGTCTGTGTGAGCTGCCTTTTGTCCACTTTACCAGCCTCATCTCTCACAAAGCCTCCCAGCCACCTGCCTCCTCCACGCTTAGAACCAGAAGTCGGTAGAAACTGCCTGGCTGCTTAATAATGCCAAGCCTTCCTTGACTCATGCTCTTCCATCTACTAGAATGCCTGTCCTTTCCCATCTGTGCCTGCCTGGCAAACTCCCAACTATCTATCTATCTATCTATCTATCTATCTATCTATCTATCTATCTATCTTCTTTCTATCTATCTATCTATCATCTTTTTAAAGATTTTATTTATTTGACAGAGAGAGATCACAAGTAGGCAGAAAGGCAGACAGAGAGAGGGGGAAGCAGGCTCCCTGCTGAGCAGAGAGCCTGATCCGGGGTTTGATCCCAGGACCCTGAGATCATGACCTGAGCCGAAGGCAGAGGCTTTAACCTACCGAGCCACCCAGGCGCCCCCCTCCCCAACTATATTACCTGAGGTGTGAAGTCAGGTACATTCTGTGACTGTTCCTGGAGTCCAGAAACAATTCCAGGTGAATTGGCCACCTCGAGCACTGAGCCCTCACTGTACTGTGTACAAAGCTCTCTTATAGAAATTACAATTTATCATGCATGTATGTCTTCTTCCCCCTCTTTGTCTGAAAGCAAGCTTAGGGAAAAGGCTTTAGCGGCTTCTGTTCTGTCTTCAGTCCCTATACTCCGATAGGTACCTAGTCAACTTCTTTGACTAAGTACTCTCTAAGCCCTATGTAAAGCTAATTTAACAGTGATTGGTACCATTAAGAATGTGCTAGTGATTATCAAAAGCTCTTAGTATCATTAAAAATATGCTAGTGACTATCAAAAGTCAATCAGGACCTTTTTTGGCAATGGTTTCATCTGTTCAGATCTGCTTAGAATAGCAAATTGGGATTGTTAAAAAAAAAATCGGAACAGAATCTCTTTGGCACAGTGGGGGAGTTTCTGATGTGTGGTGTTCTTTACTCAGGTCAGCAAAGTCTCCTAGAAATATAGGCATCATGATGGCGAGCAAAGCAGCCTGGGGATGGCAGCAGAAGTCCCAGGCCCCACCCTCTGGGGACAGAATGCCCACAGCCACCTAAGTGCCCATTCATTTAATGTATCTGCTGACCCACCCAAATGCTTGCAAGGTAAATTAAGGACCTCTTTTGAATTAATCTGGTATTTTACCAATCTGAACTCTTCAGAGTAGTGATGGCTAGAAATCCTACTGTTAACCCTAGGATCCTTCAAAATCCCAGTGATTCCCCTAAAACAATCACGTATGACTAGGTTATAGGCAGTAGCTTCTGCGCGGAGTAAGCCATCTTGTTCTCATTCACTCAAATATTCTATCGATGGGCCCGTAAGGCCTGTTTAGCACAGGTAGATCCCAGAAGGCAAAAATGAGTGGGTGACATGGGAAGCCTGGGCAAACATCTAGAAAAAGAAAACGTTTTAAGTACCTTGTGTCATCATCATTTTGTCTGAACTATTACAAATTCTCAGAACCTCAGTTACACATTCAGATGTAAATACGGAGAACTCACCCAGAGGTCAAGTGTAGTTTTGTTTTTCCATGTCCACATTGGCCTGTATGCGTAGAAGATGCTTGAACAACACGCTGACTCCGACAGGGAATTTCCAAGTCTCTCTGGAAGCTGGGACATGGCATATTGCTCTGCCGCTGCTGGGGGCCGCCCCCCCGTCTCTGGCCCTGGGTGTGCAGTGACTTAATGGATGCCATCCTGATATCCCTCGCTCCACTTCCATAATCGGATGGTTTATCATCTGCTCATCTCAAAACTCTTCCAAAACGCTATAGCTGTATGACAGGTAATGAATGAAAAAGAGAAGAGTCCTTGGTTTATGTCTGCAGACAACTCGAATCTTTTCCCTAGCAGGGTTTGCTTGTGCAGATATAAATTATGCACGTCGTGGCTGATGGCCCAGAGAAACAGAGCTTATCAATAATCTATACGACTCTTCAAATCGATGGCTTTCTCTAGCTCCTGTCCATGAAATAGGTAAGAATTTGTGCGCTACCAGTACTCTCTGCAGATAAAAATAATAGCTGAGTGTAGCAGAAGCCAAGTTCCATTTCTTTCTTTTTTTAAATTAATTTTATTTCAAGTAGGCTCCACACAATGTGGGGCTTGAACTCATGAGGTCAAGAGTCGCAAGCTGTACCCACGGAGCCAGCCAGAGGCCCCCATCTCATCCCACCAACATTTCTTTGTCATATTATCAAGTTCTTTTTAAATAGACCTATTTTTAAATGAGTCAATAATTAAAATTGAATTACAAGCCACTCACCAAAACAATCCAATATTCACCTACCTCACAAATCCAGGGTCTGACACTTTTCTTCCTCCTTACTTGATTCAAAGATCTTTATTCACTTGCTGATTTATTCAAAAGGCCCATTTCATCTTCATTTTTAGACCCTAAGGTTTTAATTTTCAGCAACCTATTCATTTAAAACATTTTCTTGAGCATAAAATAATTGCAACAGATAGTTTTTGTTACGACAATCCACTTTCCGATTCAATCTATCATAATTATCTTAGTTTTCATAGAAACTTGATAGGTTGACTTTTTGTTTTTTTAAGATTTATTTACTTGAGAGAGAGAAACAGAGAGAGACAGGGAGATTGAGCAGGAGGGGCAGATGGAGAGAGAATCTCAAGCAGATTCCTCACTGAGCATGGAGCCCAACATAGGTCTCAATCCGAGGACCCTGAGATCATGACCTAAGCTGAAACAAAGAGTTGGACACTTAAGCAACTGAGCCCCCCAGGTGCCCCTTGACAGGTTGTCTTTAAGAGGGTATAAAAATTCTGCAAGAGCAAAAACACTACCTAAAAAAGCAAACAACTCTTTAGATTGAAATAATCACATGAAAAAAAGAAGCAAAATACAGTTTGGGATTTCAGTTTATTTTTCAAGTTGTACAGTATAAAAAAACGTAACATGTAAAATGTTTTACAGTTGATTGGGATGGGGGACCCAAAAGGGGACCAAATAACTTGGCTGCCAGGTACGCCATGTCAGTTGTAAACGCTAACATCGTTACCGAAGGACGTTACAATGAAAAGACATTTCACAGCATACACCTTATGGATGTTCGTAAACGCGCTGGTGCAGATGGTTGCTGATAGAGTCATTCATTTAGATGTTTGAAATGCCTCAATAGAGCTGCTTCCCACTTATGCAGGTAATCCTACTCAGACTTTCTCCTACATATATGGTGACCGGAGTAGAGACTGACGAGCAGAACTGCCCCTCCTGGTTACAAAGTGCAGTATTAACCACTAAGAAAGAACACAAGGACCTCTGGCCACATCTTTGTTCAAACAGTGCTGACTCCATCAGATAGAAAATCATCAGATGGTTTCGTCACTGAACTTTCTGGGTTCGAAATCCAGCAGTGAAAAGTCCTTTCAACACAAAAGCAGTTGTCCAATGAACTTCTCTGAAGACCTTTTCGGGTGTGCCTGGCCTTCTCTCTAGCATCGTGGTTGAGGAACTGGCCATTCACAAGGCGAGTTATGTTGACCACCCCGGTGAGACAGTATCCACTCATCCTCACCCTGGCTAGCATCCTGTACTCCCCACAATAGTTGTTCTCATAAACAACTGCTTGGAAATCACATTTGGCCAATGTCATAACTCAGCAGTCTCAGGGGAGTCTGTTATATGTAACTAAAGCCCACAGTGAATCCATTATAAAAATAAGGAATTACTACCACCGTTGGAATTTTGCGTTCCTTTTTCTTAAGAATGATGAACAACATAAAAAAAAAATGATGAACAACATTAAGTGAACATTCCATTATTTCTATGACTGAGGGGCACAGGCAAATGAAAAGTCACTGCCACCTCTTTCTACCTGGCCCCTGGAATGGTGACAATGTGCAACTGTCTAAATTCCCTACGATATTGAGTTAAACTAGACTTGTCACCCACAGACCGGCTGCCTGGGTCCCATTGCTAATTCCCTGAGCAACAGTCACTGGGCCTCAGAGAGGAAGCTTGCCCAGGCTTTGGGCTTTTGGGGGGATCTTACTTAACCACTCCTAAGCGATCAGCTCCTTCAGAATGAAAGCTCACAGTATAAGAGAAAGCCCTGATAAATATAAGCGAACACAAAACCAGACAACTGTACATTCAAATATTTTTATGGGATTATTATTTCAGTGCCAAAAGAAGTGTCAAAGACACTCTTAGAAGTCTGAGGTTTGTCAGATTTGTTTCCCAGGCTTAAGATGAGTAAGTACTTTTATCTCACTAAGACAAAACATTGGTGTTTTCAAGCTGCGAGATACAGAACTTGTAGATTCTTAGTGCCATATTGGACGTGACCTTTCCCGGTACGGCTTCAGATGTTAGAAATCTGTTGTTCTATTGGGGGGACTTGAAAACAACCCATTCAAGAGATTTATTTTACAGATGAAACAAGCAAATTGGGTTATCCACGTAGAAATGGGACAGGGCCTGGCAAGAGAGATTCAGAGTCCCCAAATCCTATTAATCATTCCTTTTCTACCCTTTGAAAATCTGTCCTGATTCCAAACGGGCAGCCACGCTGAGAGATGTGCGTGTCATCTTCATTTTCCTGTGCTCCACAGAGAGTGAACAGCAGGACAGAAAAAGGTGGTTTGTGCACAACGGAATGAATCTTTAAAGACCTCGGAAGAGAGGAAAACTATGTTTTCAGACTTTTGTTTTATGTCTGTTCTATTAAAACTCTTGAGGGTAAATGCAGTGGGAAAACAGTGGGAGGCAAGTGCTTGCTGGGAACACAGAGGTCAAGGAGGGAGGCCAGGGGACCCCAGTTCCAGACGTCTTGGGGGCTGGTCCTGCGGGTGGTCCCTCTCCAGCCCTAACTGGTGAAGCAGAGCACCAGCAAGAGGCTTCCTCAGCTTGGGAAGAGGCCAGGTCCGCCCCTGCCCAGCTCCTTGTGCCCAAGGCCCCAGATGCCCGCCTGCCCAAGCCAGCAGGAGCAGGGCAGAGGGCAAAAGAGACAAAAGCAAAGGCTGGCTGCCAAACCACAGCCCCTGGGTCTATCAGCAGGCGTGGTGTTGGCAGCACTGGTTTTCTGGTGGAGGGGCATTCTCAAGTTCTTTCAGTTAGAAATCCTGAGAAATCTGCCAGCATACTGGAGCGGTTCCCCTGGGCCCACCACTCTGGTGCAAAGTGCAAGGACAGAAGGGATCCCACCACCACCTTGGAGGAACCCTCACCCTAAGTTCTGAGTCCAGGTTAAGTCCTCGCGTTCCTTCTCCATGTCCCAAAATGCCAGATTGTTTAGCTCAGACCTCAAGGTGCAGTGAGCGAGGGGCTGGAATCACATGAGATTTAAAATCCTATTCACTAGCCATGAGGCACGAGACAAGTCTTCGTCCCTCCCACCCCTGCCGCCACCTTCTGCTGGTGGTCCTCTTCCTCACCTGTTCAGTTGAGAGAACTCTGCGTCACATTCGGGAACAGCACCTAAACACACAACAACACCGGATAAATGTGTGTTGCTACCCTTCTCTTCCTCGTTTGATCAGAATACATTTTGTCAAAAACAGGACCTGAAATCTGATTGTCTCAGCATCCACTTGGCTAAAATGCAATACGCTGACTTCAGTGTAGAGTCTAAACTACCTCCGTTCACTGCTGCACTGAATACCATTTGGGCACTATGCTATGGGCTTCAGAACAATTCATATTTTATTTATGATGGAATATGACCACAAGGTTACATCGTAAATTCACAGTAGTGATTTATTCTTTTTTTTTTGTAACAAGATCCATAAAGCATAAATGCTACCCAGAAATACTTACATCACTTTACAATCACAGGACGGATCTCTGCTGGACTACTTAAATATTATGTTAACGTTTCTGTGCTACTTTTAGTCATCAGTCTTATGTTTTGTTTTGTTTTTTTGTGAAGCCCAATTTTTAAGTTATACTGAGAAATATACAGTAAGGCTTCCAGGGTAGTAAAGTTGGAACAGTAATTATGACAGAGCTTAACCTTTCTGATTCTTGCTGTTTTCACCTCATAGGGTCCTGAGGCAAGAAAGAGTCTAATGGATTGCCTGCAGGACATCAAGCTTTCCAGAAGACTCTTCTATGCTTAAAGCCATTTACTCCTGGGGAGAAGCCAGTGTCATGGAGGGAAAGGAATAAAAGGAGCCAAGGGAGAAGTAAACTGGCTTTTTAGAGCAGCCTTCCGAAAGATGGGTGCCGTCAGGAAATCTCTCCACCATAGGGCACAGGGTAGAAACACAGACACTCGTCCACACAAAACACATGAGAAAATTATCTGGTGACATGACACCCACCAGCGATAGACGACACAGATGCTCAGACGGCTAACATATAATTGGTAATTACACTCAAGGCCATGCACACATACATGGAAACGCGGACCCACCAAGTATGCGTCCCCATTTAGAGAGCCCGACATCGCAGGACCCAGCCAGAGGGAGTGTGAACCAAGGACCGGATTCTCTTGGTTTCACAGTGTGACTAACACCTCCTCCAGTGTGGGTGCAGGGTGGGGTGAGGAGGGGCAGGGTAATGACATCTGCCATCCCGACAGGCAAGGGGTTTGCCCGAGAGCTACAGCCCTTCCGAAATATGGGCAGGCAAAACGAAGAGAAGCTGCAAGTACGGTGAAAGGGGAGCGGGACACCTCATCTCATCCCCCCAGCCCCCACAGCAGTCCAGCCACCACCTGGCCATGGAAAAGGAGCTCCAACTGCAGCAAGAAGCCCGAGGAGTTGCGCGCATGCGTACAAACACAGAACATACACCTGGGGGGGGGGGGGCGCAGCTACCTCCACCCACTTCCGCACGGAATCCGTCCTGTCTGTAGATTTGTAGGGGAAGGAAGGACAGAGAGGGAGAAGGGTATGATGACAGCTGGGCAAAAACCTGCTCAAGCATTTTCTCAAGGGCTTACCTTAGGGTGAACTTATGCAACAGTATTCTGCATTTTGACTTCACTGATAACGCAAAGGATGGGTAAACTATAAAACCTTAACGTTCCTTCCAACTCTAAGCATGCAGACATTTGAACATTCGGTTCATGGATGATTAAAAATTCTCATCACCTTCGGAAGGATACACTGAGGAACCAAGGTTAGCCACTGGTTAAAACACTGCCAAGGGAGAGGCGATCTCGGGCATGCGCTCCTGATTCGGGTCTTCTACTCTGAGCATTTAACGGTCACGTTTTAATAACTTAGGTTGAAAGTTATAGAAAATCTATAAACATTTAAGGCAAATGAAATCTTGCCTTCTCCACTGTGAAGTCTCACATATTTTACTAGCCCTAAGGCAGTTGACCCTCTTTTCCAAAGAATGGCGGATTGGTTCCAAGGACTGAAATAAAATGCATCGTGTTCAACTGGGTGATGCAGCTTTCTGAAACCTTAAATCTTTTTAATGCCATTTACATTGTTCCCACTGCACCACTAACTCAGGTTATTAAGATTTTGAAAGTGCAAAGCCTTTATACAATGATCCCTCATTTTATTTTGTTAGGCTTTCAAGAGGGACTCGATACAAAGTCAGTGTAAAAAAATCGATATCCAATTTAAAGCCCAAACAATAATTTCAGAAAGTCTGACATTCTCCTATGCAAAGACTGGGGGAGAGAGAGGTGGGTAGAGAGAAAATAAATTCCTTAATTTAAACCTTTCTTCACCCTGCTAGGAATACAGGCACCAAAGCAATGACCATCTTAACCCCTCTGACCTGGTAACTCAAGACAGGGTTGGAAGCATGGTATCTTAGAATGCAGATAATAGTGTCGCCGTGAACTACGCGTTCTGTGTATGACCTACAGGAAGTACTCAGAGCATCCCCAGCAGCTGTGCCCTGATGCAGAAGCCTCTGACACACTTAGTCTGGGACCCAGCTGAAGCCCCATACGCTTTCACCATCCCGTGCCCAATTTCCCAAAATATATTTCCTGAGAAAGACATCGTCAGCATAAGGAATGTCCAGTTCAAAAACTAAGAACAAAAGCACCATGGCTCCATGGTATGTGTTTTCCATCAACAGAACCGCGCGGTTAACATAGAGCATCTTGGCTCCACACCACACCGACTGGCTCCTCCTTTCTTCTGTTCCAACACATCTGTTTGAGCTGCAGGCTGTTGGTTCAAGAGTACTGTTTACTTTTGCAGGTACAGGTGTATTACAAATATCCAGAGCCTGTTTTGATTTTTAAAAAAGATACACAGATATTGCAGTCCTTTTGCGATGCCCAAACCTGGAAGGGTGCTCGTGAACACAAAAAGCATTCTGACCGTGTCCTCCTTGTCTAGAGTGAGGTGATTGGCCATCCCCTGATCCCTGGGAAAAGCAAGAGCGAATACTCTGTAAAGGTTGGCTGTGGATATAGGAAGGCAAATGGAGGCACAGACAGGAGCTCCCCCGCAGCCTTCCCACTTGCCCCCCAGGATCCTAAGATAGGCTCTCTCCCTTTCCTTTCCCCAAGTTCTGCTGCTTACCCATTCCCTCTCCCCGCTTTACCAACAACTATACGGACTTCTGATGCCAGTGCCAAAGCAGCCCCCTCCCTGGTAGTTAACTGGCAGAGGTCATGAGTTGCACAGTGATGGTGGTCAGAAATCAGGGACCGGACAGCTGCAGCTGTCACTGCAGTGGGCACTGTTTGGTCTCCCTGGGCAGGGCAGCTTGCCAGGAAGCTTTGTAAGGACTTCTCTCCCCAGGAAATTAGAGGCTCCAAGCCGCACCTGCCAGTCCCTGAGTCGCGGTGTCAGTCTTCCCCCCTGGTCCCTGCAAGCAGTGGGGAGAACTGGGAGAAGAGGGGCTCCTGCTGCAGCCTAAAAGGGACAATCTGGCAGGCTGGCTGTCCCTGTGTCCGACCTGGTTGGCATTCTGTGCTTCCCTATGCAAACAAGCCACCAACGGGAGGCCATGCACAGAGCCTGTGAGCACACATGGAGAGCCGGGTCCTGGGCAGCTCTGCAGGCTGGGCTCCCCTGGCCAGGGCCACCAGCCGGTGGGGGTGTGGTGTGTTGTAGGGGAGGGCAGACGGTGGGAGTTGGGCGCACCATCACGGGGTCAGGAACGGGCCACCTGCCCTAACCTAGGGAAACAGGGTCAGAAACAGGGCAGGTAGGTTTTTTCTTTGGGGAGAAACCAAAATAAAATCATTGAGAGCTGTCAACTGATAGTGCACATTTTTGGTTGTGACCTTTCTCAGCAGAACCTAAGGCAACAAAGAACAAAGATGAAGGCAGGCATTTCCGGAAGGGCCTGCGGCTCCTGTGGGTGATGTGGTCCTGGACGTTTACGTACACAAGCACCTATGTGGACATGTCGTGCCTGGATCCCTGACACAGAATGAAGACACGCCCTCTGGAGGTCTACGAGGGGGCGGGCCAGAAGCAACAGGAGGGCATGGCCCTGGACGAAAGGCGGGGACCAGCCACTGTTAAGGCGAGGCTCCCAAGGGCCACCTGCTCCGCTTTGGTTTACAGCTGTCGCAGAAACGCCAGGGAACAGCTTCGTGAGAAGTCCCATCCACAAGAGTCAGATGTCATCGCTTTTTTTCCAGGGCGGACATCCCTTGCTTGCTTCCTTCCAAGTAAAGTGCGGATGGTGGGAGGATACTGGTCTGTCATCCACCAGTTTCAGTCAGCAATGAAGAATAATAATAAAAAAAGATGCCCCTCTGGTATACATATATATATATATCTATATATTCTTTTTTTTTTTGTAATAAAGCCACAAATATAAAACTTCTAAACCGACGTCTCAGACTGTAGGCGAAGGACAAATTTGTGAGATTTGGGGTCTATGAACTCTTCCGAGAGGACGATGAATGGAATTTTCTTCACATTGACCACGAGGCTGAAGTCCAAGCATTTCAGGACGAAAACAATCCCATCCCGCAATCCGTTAGTCACAGCCTCGTCACTAACCAGTCTCCACTGCGTCGAGAGCCAGCGCTCCTTGTCATACTGCAGGGTGGGGCCCGCACTGAGGTAACGTTCTAGAAAGGCCTGAAAAAGAGGGGGGAAAGGCCATGAGAAAAGAAACAGCCCGCGCCAAGGGCAGTGACGTCAGCGGTGTACCTACCTTATTCCGGTGAAAACGTTTGCCAACAAACCAAGACAGATCCCGGCTAATCGGCCGTATTCCCATCAGGCCCGCCCAAGGGAGCCCTTGTTGGGGAGGGAAGCCTCCGTGGACTTCCTCACTCCCCTCTACCAACTTCCGACCAGCGGCGGGCCGAGTGGGGGCTGGCATCTCCGTGTGCCCGGGGGCCGTTTCCGAGGCGCCAGCCCGGCCAGGCCATGGCTCCACGGCACATGCCACCAGTTGTACCTGTGCCAGGCCTGCCTGTTCCCACACCGACAGCTCCTCGGGGCAAGGGCCGGGCACAGAGAGGCCCTCCGGAAGCGGAAGCTGAACAAGCGAAAGGATATATTGGCGCGCATCGCAAAAATGTGGCTCTGGACCAGTCCTTTGACGGCCCTGTAAGTGGGGACAGTAATAGCTCCTCGCGGGGCAGCGGGGATGATGACATGGCTGCCTCTAACTGTCAAACGGCGCCAGGTAAGCCCAACCAGTGTGGGCAGGGACTTCCTGTGGGATCAGGTGGGCACAGGCAGGCCTGAGCGATGCCAGAGCCTGGGCGCCCATTCCTCTCATGAGTCCCCTGCTCCAGTAGTGCTTATCTGTGGGAGGTCTCGGACCCCCTCCCCCCCACCCACTGGTGTCCACACGCATTGTTCCTCCTGGGCCTTTAGTTCTCCTCAGACCAGTCCCTGAACCTCTGGGCAGATTAACACACCCTCCTCCAGGTGCTTATAATCACTGGCCTTCCCCCCCAGCCACCCCTACCCCATGACATTTACTTTCCCAAGGATCGCTGTGGATGTTGACGCTGCTTGCGTGTTTGTCCCCCACACTGGAATTTACCCCCTATGGAGGACAGGAACTATTTTTTTAAATCTGAATTTCCAATGTGCCTGGACAGAATAGGAGCTCAATGGTGTGTGTATTAAAACAATAAAGGCGCTGATTGAGCTGTAAGAAAAGAGAAGAAAAAGCGAGCTTGTGATTCGGACAGGATGTACTGGGATCTGCCACTCTGGTCGTAGACACAGATCAAGGACAGTTTCTACACGGTGTCCCCTTCCGTCCACGCTGCTGCTGCCAACTACGTTATTTCCGATCCATTAGCCTATATTCTAAGGCAGGAAGCAGAGCCATGCCTAAACACCCTTCTAATAAAAAAATAGCTCTTATGAATCCTAAGAAAAAGAAACAACTCAGCAATGAGAGAACTGAAAGTAGTAAGATAATTCACAGGATAATAAATATTTGCAGAAATTAACATAACAAAAAGATGCTCTACCACATTAATAATTCATGAAATATGAATTCAAATAATAAACTTTTTTGGGGGGGCCTCTTATGTGGGCAGTGAGTAAAAAGAATGGTAACACCCAATACGTCAAATGTGTATGAAATAAACAGAATTGTATCCCAGAGGCAAAAGTGTAAAAGAGTAACATCCCATGGAAGGACAATTTGGCAGGATCTCTACCTTTGAGCTAGCTGTTCCTCTACCAGAAATTTCTCCTTTGGAAATACTTGCACAGATGCACAAAGACGTATGTGAAAAACATACTCGCTGCAACACTGTTTAGACCAGGGGTTGGCAACATTTTCTCTAATGTAAATATTTTCAGCTTCATAAGACATACTCTGTCACTACTGCTCAACTCGGCCTTTGTAGAGAGAAAGCAGCCATAGATGATATGGAAATAAAAGGGTGGGGTTGTGTTCCAATAAAACTTGATTAACGAAAACAGCCAAGCCCCGGTTTAAATTACTGAAGACGTTAATCCAAATGTGCGTTGTAAGCATTGGTTACACGAATCATGGTATTTAGTGGGATGAGATGCAGCTACTAAAAGAGAATGAATTAGATCCATAGGACAGAGAGCTGGAAGTACTGACAGGAAAAACACTGCAGAGATAGTTTTAAGTGAAGAAAGCAAGTTTCCAAGTTCTGTGTGTGTGTGTGTGTGTGTGTGTGTGTGTGTGTGTGTGTGTGTGTGTGGTATGAACTCCCATTTGTGGTTTGCTTTTTTTCCACTCCTGCTTTAAACACACACACCCCTCTGAAAGCATACACACCAACTCCTTATCACCAAAAACTGTTTAGGGGAGGAGAATGGAAACTTCCTTTTGCACATTATATTTTCCTTTTCCTTTTTTTTTCATTGTTTAAAGATTCATTTATTTATTTGAAAAAGTGTGTCTGTGTGAGCAATGGGGGAAGAGGCAGAGGGAGAGAGAGAGAGAGAGAATCCCAAGTAGACTCTGTGCTGAGCGAGGAGCCTGACATGGGGCTCAATCCCGTGACCCCGAGAACAGGACCTGACCTGAAGGTAAGAATAGGATGCTTAACCGACTGCGCCACCCAGGCACCCCCATTATATTTTTCTTTAATGCCTGGATTCCTACACAAAGAGTATTGGTTATTTTTAATTCAGAAAAGTATACTGTTTTTTAAAACAAAAATGAAAGCAACCACGAAACTAAAAAATCTTGAAAAAAGGAAAACAACGACTTCTGTTCTACGTGGTACAAGTGATCACTTTGCACATGCAGACATACTGTACTCATTGGAAATAAACTGTGCATATTTTTTGCATTGTTTTTTGTAACTTGATATTCTAATGAAGATTCTTCTATTTTTAACAGGTGATTCGCAATAATTTATAAGCCACTGTTCTATTTTTAAGTTATGTCCAGTTTGGAGTTATTTCAGATCACTTTGCAAAAATCACCTTCGCTATTATTTGTGCATGTATCTGATTGTGCTGAGAGCTTATTCAAGAAGAGGGATTAGTGAGTCAAAGAATATGGAAACCCTTACGGGTTCTTATTGAATATTTCTGTATGGCTTTCCTAAGGGTTGTTACTGGTGACAACGCACCCATATGCTGTACATGTATGGGGCAACGTCTGAACAGGGGTTCTTATAACAAGACCCACTCCATGTGCATTATACGCCAAGCTCATTTGGTCTCTTCCACGTGATCAACATGTCCTGTTGCCATATTAAATATAATTTTCACACAACAATGCCATCAGGTAGAAACTACTATTCTCCCCATTTTATAAAAGGAAACAAATGTAGAGTGACTTCTACAAAGTCACCACCCAATCAATTGGTCGAGCCAGGATTTGAACCCCCCTGTCTCATGGCAGGTCATGTGCTCACCCTTACTCTATTCTGCTTCCTTGGCCCCACGCCTCTCTTAGCTACACGGCCGTTTCCTGCAATCTCCCTAAAAGTGTGTCCATATCGTAATTCAAGAGACCATTCAAGTAAAACCAACTCCATGCCGTCCAAAATGCCTAACCGAGTGATGGCATCCTTTCCACCACTAAGAACAGCCATTTATCCAGACCCTACCATATGACAGGCCCTGCTTTAAGCCCTACACGTGAACTATCTCTTTTAGTTTCCACCATAACCCAATGAGGTAGGTATCACAATGAGCTCCCATTTAAAGAGTAGGAAAGTGAGGCACAGAGCCATTAAACAGTCTGCCCGTGGGGACCAGCTTGGGGGGGGGGGGGAGGAGCCAGGCTGGAATGCTCCAGAACCTACAGACTGCCCCTACCTGCTACCTCTACTGCCTCTAGGTGGAAGTCTTCCCTCTGCCTGAATCTAGAGGCTGTCGAAAGGCAAGTGCAAAAACCAGCTGCAGCCAAATAACATAAAGTAAGCGGGAACCTGCAATCCTCCTGAGTCACTGCTTTAGAGAAGCCTCTGAGTGCATCGCTCCTGGGCACACCCGCCAACAGGTGACACCTGCTGAGCTCGGTGACAATGCGTACCTTAGGGGTCATGCTGTTGGTGATGCAGAAGGCCAGGTGCTGCAGGATGCTCTCCATGCTGTGGTAGTGCTGCTGCCGGGTGGTCCGCAGGTACTTCTGCAGAGCCCGGGCCATGGAGGGGAAGATGGCCTGCGCTGCCTCCCGAGGGTCCATCACCTCCCCTGGGGCTTTCTGTTGCTCTTCGGCCTGGAGACGCTGGATGTGGATGAAGGCCTCCTCCACTGCAACCACCAGCCTGGGGGGAAGGGTGCAACGAGACGGTCGTCAGGATGGTGCCTCCTGCAAGGCTGGACGACAGAGTGCTCATTCAGGGCCTGGAGGGGCTCATGCCCACCTCTGTGTGCCAGCCTGCTGCCAGCTAGCGCATGCAACGCTCCCCTCTGTAGGGGTCCCTCCAGATGGCTTGGAGGGGAGGAGGGAGAAAGGAAGGCCTGGGGGGGGGGGCACAGGGATGAGGGGGAAGGAGCTCTGGGACTAGGAGATTGACCTCTGTTCTCAATTCTACCACTAAGGAGCTTAGGGGACTCACTTCAATCCTTCCATCTCTACAGTGAAGGGTTAGATGAAAACAGCTCTAAGATTCCTCAAAATCTGGCCACAAAAGGCTCTGCACACACCGAGAGGTGGCTGGTGATACAGAAACAGCCTTACAAAGAAGCAGAGCCACATCCCCCTCGATCCAGCCACCCACACCAGCAGCCCCTGGGAAAAAGGAAAGAAGAGGCCCAGGATACATGACGGAAACCAACTCTGTCCGCTTCGGTTAACATGATCAGAACTTGAGAGCCAGCAAGGGACTAGGGGTGGACTAGGGGGGCCCCACCAAAGTGTGGGCTGTGGGCCAACAGCTTCAGCATCAGATGGGAATTTGGAAGACATGCACATTCTCAGACCCAACTCCAGGCTCCCCACTGAAGAGGGACTAAGTCATTTTTGCAGGTGGGGCCCAGAACCTCAGACCTGTGCCTTAATAAACCTTCCTGGTCCCGCTGGCACATGAGAAACAATGGAGCAGGATACACTCCTAAGGTTGAGCAGCTCCCGTTTATACACTCAGATTTCATTCTAGTAGTAAAAAAATAAAAAGTCCGCTACGACAGGGTGTTAGTGTCAGGGGCGGGTGGGGGGCAACAGACCTCGCTCTCCGCTTCTTCACCCGCCGCTCGTGCTCTGCCTCTTCATAATACAACTCGTTGTGGCTTGAGTCTCTGCATCGAGCAGCTGCCGCGATCATGGCCCGGGACTGACCAGTGGCATTGTTACTGGGGCCTTCGGGGAAGGACAGTGGAGGAAGAACAGCTTTAATGCCATGGGGCTGCAAAACAGAGCAGGAAACGAGTACCACGGTCTGTCACCCCCTGAGGAGCTCATCCGCAGATCTCGAAAGAACATTCCAGAAGGGTGAACAGCACTCCTGCCTCACATTCGCTATATGCTCACAAGAAGAAGGAAATCTCCCCCAAACCCCATATCTTCAGTGGAAATGGAAAAAGAACTCAGAAGGAGAGGAAGAATGCCGGACAGTGAAAATGTTGGCCAAAAATAACATACAAGAGAATGCTGAAGATATTACTCACCATCTGTTACAAAAAGTTTCAGTTTGGCCATAAGGTAGCTGGAGCATCACATTTCAGCAACAAGACAATGAGGGAGAATGAGAGGGATGGGGAGAACAAGGACAGAGAGAAAAGAAAGTCAAGGGACATGGAGACACTGGTTACGCACAGGACGACAAGCCATGCTGGAATGTCACGGTAGTCACAATATTTCATTAAAAAATAAAATAAAATACTGGAGGACTTGCAATATGGCCCGTTTGTGAGAACTCCCCACCCTGTTCCCCTGACCACAGATCGCCTTAACTTTTCAGAAGGACAAGGCAGACCCTGTGCTTTCTTCTGTATCAACTACTTGGTTAATGATGTGGGTTCGGTAGTGGGAATTTTTAGTTTTCAGATCACAGGTGAAATTTACCAGTCCTCTGGGAATCCCAACTGAGTGCACATCTCATAAAGCCTCCCCCCTCCCCCAGCCAACCCTGCCAAAATGGGGAGGATATGGACACTAAAAACTGACACCATCCATAAATCACTTGACTTGCTAACAATATGATCCTCTTCTAGGGTCTACAAAGCTCTTGCCCTGACCCAAGGCACCCAGCAAGAAATGACACTGTGTCCTGTTTCTTGCACTTAACTATCTGATAGCCTGAAATGCAGCTCTGACGTCCTCAGCCTGGCCTCTGGCCCCCTGCCATCCACTCAGCCCCAGTTCCTAGCCAGGATTGAGAAATCTCTCTAAGTATCTCACCAGATGCCTGAACTACAGAGAGTTACAGACTTCATGGATCTGGGGGGCTGAGTCATTGGGTAACTTATCCGAAATTTGAAAAGCAGCTTTCCATAGATGTTCCCACCAAGAGGCAGGAAACATACATCACTATTGTTTTCAATCAGAAAACCCCAAAATGAATGAACCTCCCAGATGTGTAGACTGTAAATCAATAGTCCTCTGAAAGTATGTTTGCCGAGAGAAAGGAAGAAAGAGAGAGAGGAAAAAAGGAAGAAAAGAAAACGAAAGAGAAGAAAAGAAAGGGAAGGAAAGAAAAAAATTGTTCTGAAACGAGAATGTATGATAGACAGACACTGAGGGGGAAGAAGAACCAAATGGACCATAAACTTTAAGCTAAAGAGTTGCCCGAACTGTGCCCCCCACACCCACCAACCAGAGACACCATTTCAAGGCACGTACCATCTACATTGTAGACTTTCAGCCCGGCCATGTGCTTGGCTGCTCGGAATTTGGAGGCTGTTAGGAGATTGGGGTTATAGATGGTGAAATCTTTATAGTAATTTTCCAGAACCACCAATGCTGCTCGCTGGATACTGAGAAAAGAGGGCAAAATTAATGCAATGCTTTTTCATTAAAGAAGCAGGTCCTAACTGACCAAAAAAAAAAAAAAAAAATCCTCTTTTGGAGTCGGGTAGAACAGCAGAGCACTTGCACAGGCAGACCTCTCATGATGGCAGGCCCTGGGATTTTTACCACACCACTTGTCTCCAGGATGAGAATTTAAAGGTGAGACTGAGTTTAGTCGTTAAGTGGCTTCCTGGCCTTCTCCCAGGCTACGTCATGAGCCACACCCCATCTGGCCAACAGCTGAGAAAGGAATCAGTTATCACTCAGATTTGCTTAGGCTGCCCAGAACTTTCCTATTTTTCCCAGTTTACAAAAGAGCAAACTGAAGATCCCTAAAAGGTCAAGAGACTCAGAGATGGGGGCAAGGCTAATGGGTGCAAGAACAAAGTGTAGATTCAGGTTCTCAGGTCCCAGGGCAGGGTCTCCCCATAGGTCTCACGGCCCCTGCTGTAAAGAAGGCTAGGATTTTGGTTCTCCGTGGATCAGAATGAACGACAACCACACAGGGCAGAAAGCACATGAAAGAAGCTGGCTGCAGACGTTAGTGAAGCCTGATCCCTCCTCCTCTGGGTTCTGTCCTCTCTGCCCAGGCCAGTTGGAGCTCCCTCTTTCAGAGGAAGCAAGACCCCTTCCCCAGCCCTCAGCTGAGACTGATCTTTCTTGGTCTGTGAGGCCTTCTGTCCCTTGGACTACAGGGGTATTCAGAGGGGGTTCTCCCTGCTGTAATGTCCTGCAACCTCTACTCTGTCACCTGTTTGGCCCCTCGGACAGCAGCAGAGGAGCAGAGAAGAGGTGACACCAACAGATGGAAGGGTGCCCATACTCCTGATTGGTGGCAAGAGAACTTGCTCTTGGTAGTGGATGCACGCCACTCCCCACTTCAAAGAGAAACCTGTACTAATCCAGCAGGGGTTTTCATGTACCGTCTTGTCTGACTTCCACAATCATTCACGGTAAGACAACCGAGGCTCGACAATCTCTGACCGGCACACGGCACGCACCTACCAAACAGGAGAGCTGGAACTCTAAGCTGGAATTGCAAGGCTCCAACCCGTGTTCTTTCCCTGCCTCTGTGGGACAATGGGCCTACCGACACCGGCCCCACAAATTTCTTTTTATCTTGCCCTTGATATTCTCCTTCCCAGCCCCTGCTAGGTGGGTGCGGTGACAAGGATTACTTACAACAGCCCGGGCGCCAGGACATGCCTGGATGACCACTGGAACTTTCCCCGCGGCTCAGGGATGCTCACGTCACACCAAGACCACGCAGCCTCTAACCTTCCGGCGGGATGCTCTGTCAGCCCACCGCTCAGCTCCCCTGGTTTAGCGCGGAGTCTAAAAACCATCTAGAAGTCAATCAGCTAGCCTCCTTGAGAGCAGAGTGTTGGCAAAGCTTTCTCACTTATATCCCCACAGAGCCTCCATCCATGATCTTCACTCAGATCAGGGATCAACCCTGATAAGTACACGCATGGCGGGAAGAGGCGGCGGGGGCTGGGGCTGGATCTGGTGAGACTCACCCGTATAAGGGAAGTAGAAGGGTCCTGAGGGCAAACCCCCATTTTGAAAGCCTTCCTCAGTTATTTAGTTGCTCCTCATTGCCACACTGGAGCGCCCCCGTCTGCCCAGCCCTGGCAGTGCAAAGATACAACGCAAGGGGCTGCTCCTTAGCCCGACAGAGACCCCAGCCCCAGGGGAGCTAACTGGAATGCACATGGACCGGGGGGGAAGCACAGAGAAGAGCTTCAGAACGCTCAGATTCAAGTGGGTGCAAGAGCAGCCCGCCGAGCAAGGGAAGCGGTCCCTGAGTTGAGGTTTTGTGGCATCGGTCTTTGTGCCCAGGTCCCCTCTGTTCCCGTGCAAGTCTGCCCAGCGGCTTCTAGCTCAGCATGGCCCAGTCGCCTCCTTGACCTCTGACTCTGGTAATTTCCAAAGTGGGGCAAGCATTTCTTCTCCACCACCCCCTTCCCTCCAGAGACTCTCTAGGGTCTGATGACATGTGCGCACACACAAAAGCCGGCCCTTGTGCGCACCCAATCCCCCACCTTCTCTGGAGGCTCTGGGCCTGGTGAGATAAGACGCCCCTCCACACTGAAATGACCCAGTTTGTGCACAACAGACACGCTGGGGTGCACATATTTCCATATTTCCTCCCACGCTCCCACATGGGCATGAA
This sequence comes from Nasua narica, assembly GCA_028533885.1. Lineage (NCBI taxonomy): Eukaryota > Metazoa > Chordata > Mammalia > Carnivora > Procyonidae > Nasua > Nasua narica. Next base: position 87,336,702 of record CM052798.1, on the reverse strand, counting down.
AACCTCTCTCAACTCCTGGATTCCAGCAGAGAATTGTTGCCCTGATCAAAATTAAAAAAATTAAAAGGCAACTCAGAGGTTATTCTCAGGCCCGTCTTCAAAGCAAACCCTCTTGTGGTTGCTGGGTTTGGCTCTTCTGTTCGGCCAGGCCACAAAGAGGAGCCCAGGGGATCCCACTGGTCCAGCCAGGGCCTGCTAGGCGGGTGACGGAAAGCTGGATGGGGGCCTGGTGGCCCAATTTCCCAACTTCTCCACCCCCAAACCACAGCCAATGCGCTGTGTTGCCTGGAGAAGGGGTGCCTGCCCATGCCCGGCTCTGGCAGGCCTTCCCTTGCCGGGGTGCACACCCTTCACCCTGCCCCCTTCCAGGACGGCTGCAGGCAGATGCTCTCCACACTGGGGCAAGTCCGCGGCCCCCCTCGAAGCCCGCTCGTGCCAAAGTCCCGGTGGCCCCGGGGAGTGCTCAGGGATAGGGCAGGGAAAATGGGGCAGGAGCTGCGGATGTTAAGTGTGCAGGTCTCACAGCCTTCGTGAACCTAAGCTCAGGGGAAGTGAACGTGGGGTTAAAGTTAGGCAGTGCTCGCTTCCTCTGGCACTGTCATCTCCACAGAGGCACCAGAATTTTCCAGAAGCAGCCATGGACCCGGCCAGCCCCTCGGGCTGACAAACAAACGCAGGAACTGAGGGACTCTCCCGGGAAGTTTAGAAATGCCTCTAAGCAGGCTGCACGCCCTCACCTGTGGAAAACCGTCTGCGCAACACCCTACAGATCTAGCAACGTCAGGGTACAAGAAGCTTCACGCATCAGAAAACAATGCATAACTGAAGTACCCAACTTAAAAAAAATATATATGGTCGTGAGATTTGGATTAAAATCCAATATGCCTTTTTCATGTTTTCAAAGAGAGGATGCTATTCATGACTTAAGCCTTGTTGGTGACTCAGGATGGATGTTTCACACTTTAATCATGAGCTGTGCGACGTAGGCAGCCTAGCGAAGATGTCAGTCCCCACAGGAGACAGAGGCCACCTGTCCCCGCACCCCACAACGCAGGGCAGTGTGAGCACTGGGCTGTTTCTTCACATCCTTTCCGTATTCCCTGACTATGGCGATCAGGGTCCTTCCCAGGGGCCGTCAACCTGCGTGCCTCAAGCCATCATCTTTCCGTTCTCACGCCCCCTCGGCTTGGGTACGAACGGGGAAAAGGGCTTTGAGGGACCCAAGTGAGGAACTCTGCTCCAGCTAAGTGATCCCCGCTGTGGCATGGGAGTCTGAGGTGTATGTCAGTCTAAAGCCCAAGGTCTTTTTCGTTTCTGTTCTGGATCCTGATTCATGCTGTGGGTTGACGGAGTTTGTCAGATACCTGACTGTAGGTTCGAAGGAACGTGCTACTAATATATCATTTGGCTCTCTGGTAAAAGAGCAATTCGGCACCCACTGAGGGGACATCCTGCCGGGCACCCGCCATCGGCCTCAGCCGAGGCCCACAACGCGAGGAGGCAAGAGTACTCTTCTCCTCCGCCAATGTCAAGGTTCAGTATCTTCCTGCCTCTGTTCTTTGCCACCTTCCAAATGTGTCTTCCAAGGCCAAAGCAGACCCAATTTCTTTTGGGAAGCCTTTTCTAACTCTCTGGCCTCCTAACTGCACAGCATCAACAGCCCCCCCACAGGACTTGGCAGGTCTTCAAGCATGCTATTCTCCCTCTAAGACAAGGCCATAAAAGTCCCCTGTGCACAAGGGACCCCCTCCCACGACTTCCCCCAAGTACATGATACTCATTGGCTCAACCTGTTCATGTAGGAAGCCCTAGAATTCCAACAGGTGTAGTCCCAGTCTCCAGACCAGATCATCTCTGGGGAAGGAGGGAGGCAAGAAAAAGCCAGTTGGTGAGAAACCTGCCATCTCTCTTATCACCATCTGATTTTGAGAAATAGTAATCCGACTAAACCATCCTCACGAGGAAACCCCATATTATAGGCAGGTGGAGCCTGATGTAGAGATTACAGACGTGGCCCCACCAAAAACCCACGGCAAGGAGCACTCTCCCAAGATAGAGGACGCCGGGCTCAATTAACACGGCGTTCCAGCACACCCTCCCATCTCCCTGTGCAGGGACGTACCCCTGCACAGATCAGCCGGCATGGTGATACGCAGGGCTGTGACAGGACTTTGTGCGGACTCGACTCCTAGATGCACATGAAAGGCAACACAGATGACGCGATATTTAGGGTCAGAAGAAGCCGATGTTACTGCCCGCGTGAAAGCAAGCCCCTCAGCTCTGTCCGGTCCCGGCTGATCCCCACTTGAACTTACCAGCCACGGACCGGCACACAGGCGGGGCAATTCAACAGCCACGTTTCAGTGTGAAATTCCTCTCCCACCCTGCTGCCCGACTGGCCTATTCTCTTTTCAGGACAAAGACGGTGGAACGAGAAGGGTTGTGGCCTTTCGTGTCTTATCAACCAGGGACACGTTTCCAACGTTGCTGACAACTGCCACACGGCCACCATGGCAACGGAGACGAGGGGCTCGCGCTCGCGCCGCAGCCGAGAGAAGCACCTCCAAACGGAGTTCACGTTTGAGTTCATAAAACCCGCAAGACGTGCTTTTGAAAGAGGCATTCTGAAAACCAAAGCCCAACCCGAATGCACGGCCTCCGTGTCCACGCTTCCTGCTGTCCCGTGGGCGTCTGTCGTAGGGGGAGGCGTGCACGGAGCAAACGGCCGCAGACGGCACGAATCTCGCCTCTTTCACTTATCCTTTGAGCCTGAACAAATTCCAATTCAGTTCGCTAAACCTCTGGTTCTTTGTCCGTAGGATGGGAGGAACAATACAGCAAGCCCTGATATCAACCTCAGTGGGAGCCAAGGTACTCAACTCTATAAAACACATCACTGAAAGGTCAGCGAAATGACTGAGGCTGGTGCGGGTAGCTGGCCAGAAGTTCCAGGGACAGACAGCAGGATCCAAATATGCCAGGTGCTGGTGACACAGGAGTCTGGTGTCACCGGTGGCAGTGAACTCCCGAGACGAAGTATCAACGGGGGCAAATCCAAATTCTATGACTTTCCGTGATTTCACGGTCAGCTGGCATTGGGGTTGGGAAAAGTACCAGAGATGTGGGAGTCCACCTTCTCCTTTCTTGCTCCCAAGGAGGGAATGTTTTAAAGGTGCGTATTAAAGATTAAATGAGATGCTGTATTCCCAAGTACCTGGCCCAGAGCAACTGGTTCCTATAAGGCAGCACGGTGAGCGTACACGTCCGTGTATGCTGGGGAGGCCCTTCTGTCCCCAAGTGCCCCTGCTCTGTCCTCCCCACTCAGCGCCCACCGTGAAGGCACTGCCACGGGAAATGAGCCAGGGCAGATCCCCTCGCGCTGCGTTCTTAACGACTCAGACCCTACGGTCTCTGTTTTTACATAGCACTTCCTGACCACTCTCAGCCTCCTAAAAACCAGGCCTGGTATAAACGGACCAGCCTCAGAGTCTAAAGGCTGATGTCCCATATCTGCTCCTGCTCCTGTGCAGCCCTGTAGAAGTCGTTGCCCTCGCTGGGCCTGTTCCTTGGTCTGCGATGGGCCGAGGGCACCTGCTGCTGTGTGCGGATGTCGGGGCGAGCCAACGGAATCATGCCAGGGAACGTGTTTATAAACCACGGGGCATCAGGCAACTACGCACGGTCCTATTACTAAGGAGCACGAGCACGTGGCAGCAAGCGATGAGGCTGGCTGGTGGCTCGATTATTCCTACAGTCTCTGGGCATAAAAGCATGACCTCAACTCCACTTAACACTGAATCACAAACATTTACTCTTCACAGAACGAAGACAACCTTAGTGCTCACCCAAGCAGAGACAAAAGAAGCAAAGAAATCAGGGTCCAGCTAGGCCAAACTCCCCATCCATATACCCCAGACAGCCACCGGCCTCTCCGTGAAAAAAAAAATTCACTCTCGCTCGGCCTTGAAATGACCTTTCTCAAAGTTCTACCCAGGGGTCCACCCAGCGCTTCCTTCTGGACCCAAAGCTCCCTTTCTTGTGAAAACTCACCAAATACTTGAAGAAAACAATTGTGGCCATTAACCTCCCCTCTTTTAACTCTCTTACTGTGCACAGAAGGGCACGGAGGCCTATAAAAGCACGTGTACATGAGCTCTGAGCTCTGAAGCATATGTGTGCACACACATACATGCCCACAAACACACACACACACACACACACACGCATACACGCAGGCACACATAAGGAGTTACCTATCGCATTCGCTTTTCCCTGGATTTGGTGTGGCCTCCGCAATTAATACATGCTATTAAGGGGCACCCGGGTGGCTCAGTTGATTAAGCAGCCAACTCTTGATTTCGGCCCAGGTCATGATTTCAGGGTCCTGAGATCGACCCCCATGCTGGGCTCTGAGCTCAGCGCAAGAGCCTGTTTGTCTCTCTCCCTCTGCCCCTCTCCCTACTCTCTCTCTCAAATAAGTAAATAAAATCTTAAAAAAAATACATGCTATTAAAACCAGAAATATTCAGGCTTCAGAGCTCAGGCAGTCTGAGACCCTCACACTTCACAGCCTTTACTGTCTCCCAGGGCAGCGAGAAAGGCTCTCTCTCTGTAGCCACATCTTTTCCAATATTCACTTGCCCTCTCTGGCTCCGCCAACCAAAAACAGCTTTCTTCACGCGTGAAAAAACGTGAAAGCATCTCTTACACGTTAGTGCCCCATGTAAGTGCCAGCCACCATGATGCTGATCACCTCGGTGTGTGCTGACGCGAAAGCACTGAAGAGACAGAGCTCTAGTCACAGTAAAATCTGCAAAGGCCTGCTTTTAGGGCAAGTACTCATTATCCCACGAGGCACCGAAGGATGCTGACACCCAAAAATCTTAACAACCAGTCTCTCCAACGCCATTCACAGGCCAGTAGGAATTAAGAGCACCAGCTAAATCCCAAGGACTTGGATATAGATGTGAACAGAACCTCGAGAGGCAAAAGGTCCCGTTGGTGTGGTGACCCCCCCCACCCCCCACGGGGCTGGGACAGAGCACGTGACCGGAGTGGGGGGGTGGGGGCTTCAGGAGAAGATCTGCCAAGGAGGCGAAGCTGAGTTTTCGAGTTAAGTCCTAAATGATGAATGATGGCCACACCATGTGGACACGGACTGTAAAGCCACTTCCGGGCAGAGGAAGCAGTGTGGGCAGAAGCAGGCTGGTGTGAAACCATCCTCCTCAACACCTTCAGTAAGAGCGACAGGGCTGCACTGTTGAGTCGCAGAACGCTGTGAGAACCTGTGTAGTGGGGTGAAGCGGGTGTCCCCAAATCCACGTGCATACCCACAACCGCAGAACGGGATCTTCACAGATGTGATTACACTAAGCTAAGGTCATGCTGGGGTCTATTAAGAAAAGGAGACAACAGGCAGAGAACGCCATGTGGCGACAGAGCAGAGATCACAGCGATGTGGCCGCAAAACCAAGGAGCGCCGAGGATGGCCGGCCACCATCAGAAGCTAGGAGGACAAGGCAGGATTCTTCCCTACACACTTCAGAGGGCACATGGCCTGGCCACTATCTGGACTGAAGACTCCTAGCTTCCAAAACTGAGAGAGAACACTGTTTTTGTTTGTTTTAAATATTGTATTTATTTATTTGACAGAGAGTGTGATTGAGAGAATGAGTCAGAGGACAGGCAGAGGGAGAGGCAGGCTCCCCACTGAGCAGGGTGCCCGACTCGGGGCTTGATCCTGGGACTCTGGAATCATAACCCAAGCCGAAAACAGATGCTTTAAGGACTGAGTCACCCAGGCGCCTGAGAGAACACTGTTTTAAGCCACCCAGTGTGGGGTCCTCTGCTACAGCAGCTTTAGGAAATGAACACACGTGTATTTAGGGCAAGGAGGATGGAGGCAGGTCAAGGGGAAGGACGCTGAGAGGACGGCAAAGGTGAGTGGGTGAGGACGGAGGGCAGCTAGAGACAGTGTGTGGGTAGGACAGGGTGAGCAGGCCGTGGACCCAAAGGATGGCAACAGTAAAGGTTGCCTGGGTACCAAGGCCTGCCTCTCTCCCACTCTTCAAGGTGTGCCTACTCCATGGACTGCATTTTAGGTCTGAAGCCAGGGTCTTCAAGAAAACTCTAAAAGGGTTCAGTTTTTTGTGAAAACTTCCAATGCAGGTGAGCTGGCTAATGGACTCGGTTTTATCTGACTGACCTCTCACCGGAAGAGTCAGCAGAACTGCAACCTGGATGTGTGCACTTCACTGGCCCCTGGATGGAGAGGTCAAGTGACTTCGGGGTGACCAGGAGTTGGGACAATTTTGCAGCGATGTTCATGTGAGTCCCAGAGACACCAGTACAATTCACCCTCAAATACTGCTGTCGCCTCCGCCGGGAGCCCAGCACATGCATGTTTGCATCTCTGGGCCCTCCTGCCTTTTAATTAAAATGTTTCTCTTGCAACTGCCTTTGGGGATGTGGCTTCCACAAGTCCCACACAGATAACAGGCAAGGAGCACCTTGGAACTTGAGGACAGGGAGGGGCAAAAATGAGGCATGGCTCGTGTTTACTGACGGATCTGGATTAGATGGCAGAAAGATCTGGGAGGCTGGATTTTTGGGGGACTCTGTCACAATAGACCAGGAGGGACACATATTGCTGCTTGAAATCTCGGGGCATGAGGCAGACTGCCCACCCTGTCAGAGGACACAGAGCTGGGGCCCTATCCTGGTGGGATGGCCTGTGGAGGCCCTTGTCGAGGCTGTGTGGATTCCCAGGGGGGCCCCCGGCCTGCGGGCTCCCCAGCTCCGTGGAAGTTGCAGTGCGACCTAGTTCTCTGAACCAATATTCGCAGGCTGCCAAGCGTCCCTGGCCCACGCACTGAATATGGGGCTACAGACAAGCCCTGCACGGTCTCCCCATCAGGAGAGACGGGAAGCTGGGAACATTGGCTCTGACAGCTCAAAGGAGGTAGACTCAAAGGGGTTGATCACCATGGAATGGCCTCGAAAGTGCTCTCCGGGGAGCCCTAGAGCAGCTCCCCGTGCACTTTACTGTCCCCGGTGAAGGATAACGCTGGAAAATACCCTCTAACGTCAGTCAGCCCGCACTGAGAACATGTCCGGAGGAGACCCGCCCTGTCTTGCCCGGGGTCTGTGAGAGGCTGAGAGGAAGTAACGGCTACAGGCTGCGGCCTGGGCCTTGTGGTCTCAGGGACTGAACACCGGAACGCTGTCCCACATGTCATGCTTTCTGTCCGAAACGCCACGATCCACCAGGCAGTTCTGAGTGTGGTGACGACCCCGAGGCAGCCTCCTTCGAGCAGGTGATCCCACCATGGCCAGTTATCCACCTCACGGCTTTTCCCTCAGCACAGAGATGCGGGCAGATGTGTGAGACACGCTTCCCTGGAGGCGACAGGTTTGGCTATTGCCACAGTCGGCCTGGAGCACCCACAGCCACGCTTCCAGGCCCGGGCCCAGGCCCCAGCGCGCGGCCACCTCCCAGCACCTTCCAGCTCAGGCTGCACCTGCCCTGCCTGGGACGGCAATGCAGCTTTCTCGATGATTCCAAAGACCATGCTGAGTCACACCAGATAAACGTCAAAGACAGCTGCCTGCTGAGGGCTCTCGAAGACTGAGACTGAGACCGGAACTGAGGTTCCTCCAGACCCACCCGGGATGCTGGCCTGGCATTCTCTCATCCGGCCTCCCATTTCTCACCGGCAGTACCTCTGATCCTGGGGAGAACCACTCTGCACGGCACGCAGAGTCTAGAGTCTCAGGGCAGCCGGCCTGGCCAACGGGACCTCTCTTGGCAGGCGCTGAGCCAGAATGGGCCCAGAGCAGAGCCCCGTCCGCCGGCATTCCTGAGGGTTAGCGGAACTAGTCACACACTACATCGGATCACACCCCGCCTGTCAGTCCGCGGGGAGACACTGGAAGCCAGGGCCTGTCTGCAGCGAGAGTCCTGCGGGAAGAGGAGCGGCACAGCCTCCGGGTGTGGGATCCACGGCCCAGCCACCTGTGGCCCCGGCTCTCTGGCCCTCAGTGGCTGCGCTCTGCGAGGGGTGACTCCTCTTGACCGTGGAGCGAGGCTTCTGGGCGGAGGCCGTGCGACGGAAGCCTTCCTAGCTGCGGCGGCTGCCAGGAGGCAGCTGTGCAAACACAGGGCGGCAGCGTCCAGCACCTTCTGCTCTCATTACAGCCACTTTGAACAGGCACCTTGTGGCCAAACCACAAACGGCAGCTCTGTGCCCGCCCTCAAGCTTCTCCCACGGCAAAGCTGATCTGAGCAGAAACCCTTCCGCTCTACCCTTCGGCTCTTTTTTGTGTTTTAGCCTTTGCTTTCGGAGGGTACGGGACTGAAGGCTGGCATATGTCTTTACTGAAAAGCAGCTAAACAAAACACGCGTTTCTAAAAATAAAATTGTGTACGAGACCGTGATCGTGAGTGACATGAACCCAAACCTCTGGTGGTCCTTTAAAAACACTGCCCCACTTCACAGCCAATGGTGCTGGGTCCTCCCCAAACTGTCGCTGCTAGTCTTGAACGTGGGAGGGAAGGCCCATCAACCATGGCGACATCCAATCTCATCCGCGGTGCCATTGCTGGCCTGGGTATCACCTGACGCAGAATCACAGACATAAAATTTCCAGGGGAGCTGGATCTACCCTGGAATTACCAGATTAACCTTAATCTCCCCAGGAGAAGCTCCCTTTCTCCCTTCTAACTAGAAAACCAAAGTACATTCGAGAGAAGCCAGGCTCCCACTCAAGCTGGGAGGACGCAGGCGTGAGCCGGAGAAGGGATAATATGAGCTCTGTTTCACCAGGGTTGAACTGCGCCCACTGATCGCACGGTTTCCTGGGGCTGTGGGGCCAAGAGTCCCCAGTGTGCGCTGCTCCTGTCTTAGCTTGGGCCGCCACCACAAAACACCACCGACTGAGTGGCTGAAACAACAGAAACTTATATTCCTCCAGTTCTGAAGCCTAGAAGTCCAGGATTAAGGTTTGACTGACACAGTTTCTGGGGAGAGGCCCGCGGCTGGCTTGCAGATGACGCCCATCTCGTGATAGCCACACGTGGCCTCTCCTCAGTTCGTAGGCAGAGGGGGAGAAACAGAGTGTGTGTGCAAGCTCTCTGGTGTCTCTTCTCATAAGGATATGGATTTTGTCACATCTACGACCTCACTGAATCTTAATTACTTCCTCAGGTACCCCATCTCCAAAGACATGGGGTTTAGAGCTTCGACCTATGAATTTTGGGTGACCACAATTCGGTCCGTAACATTCCACCCCTGACCCCTAAAACTCATGTCCTTCTCCCATGCAAAATAGACCAATTCCATCCTAATAGCCCCGAAAGGTCCTGACTCATTCCGGTACCAGCTCTAAGTGCAAAGTCTCACCTAGGTGCCAAGACTCACGGTATAACCCCTAGTGAGGTAGATCCCGCTCCAGCTGCAAACCTGTGTTACCAGACAACTATGTGCTTCCAATAATACAGTCACGAAACAGGCGTAGGATAGGTATTCCCTATCTCCCCAAAAGGGAGAACCTGGAAGGAAGGGGGTGATGGGTCCCAAATAAGCCCCAAACCTAGCAAGGCCAATCCCATTAGATCTTAAGACCTTGATCTTCAGGATAATCCTTTTTGGTTCAATGCTGTGTCCTTGGGGCTCTGGGGGTGGCCCTATCCAGGCGGCTCTTGGCAGTGGCTGCCTGGCCGACTAAAACCAAGGTGGGGGGGCCCATCCTCTGAAGCCAGTGAGGAAGCAACTTGGCCCCTGAGCCTGCGGTGGGAGGGGTGCCCTAATCTCTGGCTGGTACGATCCCACCTTCTCATCTTTATTCTTGGCTTCTGCTGGAATGGCAGATTAAACTCTGATTAAATCAAACAGTTGGCGCCTGGCTGGCTGAGGCGGTGGAGTGTATGACTCTTGATCTGGGGGTCATGAGTTGGAGCCCCACGATGGGCGTGGACGTTACTTAAATAAATAAATAAATAAATAAATAAATAAATAAAGTTAAAAAATAACCAAACAGCTGTGTGATCACACCCTTAATGTTTTCCTTTAGTACACACTCAGTCATTGTTTGCACTATGGATAGGCGGAGAATTTTACAAATCTTCAAGTATGGATTCCCTTTTGCGCAACAATTCCTTCTGCAACCCAATTGCCCTCCCCTCACATTTTATATGAGCCGTCATGGAGGACCCACGCTGCCATCTTTTATTGGCTGCATCTTCAACATTTTGCTTAGAAATTCCTCAGCTATGAGGCGCCTGGGTGGCTCAGTCGGTTAAGCGTCCAGCTCTTGATTTCGGCTCAGGTCATGATCTCAGGGTTGTGGGACTGAGCCTTGTGACTGGCTCATGCCGGACGTGGAGCCCATCTAAGAGTCTCTCTCTCCCTCTGCCTCCACCCCCCCAATCGCACGCACAGGCACACGCTCTATAAAAAAATAAAAATAAATACCTCAGCCAAATACCCAATTTCATCCCTCACTCACACATTCTACCTGCCGCAGAACACGAGAACACGAACACAGCCAAGTTCCTTGCCATTTTAGAACAAGGATCGTCTTCTCGCCATTATCCAATGACATGTTTCTCATTTCCACCTATGAGTTGGGGAGGGGGGACCACAACAGTGCCTTTCAACACAGCAATGCTCTGATCATGCATGATCAGAAACTTGCACTGTCTGGAAAGCAATCCAAGAATCATTTCTTCTAACGCACCGGTGGTTCTGTGGTCAGTAGCCAGACCTCTGATAAAAAGGTGCAGTGTCAGTCCCAATTGATAAGATACTCTCAGGGTCAAAGAATGAAGTATGCTTAGGATCCCAAACAGTGAAGGCCCGCTGGCGGAATTAGAGACAATGGCGCTTTGGCCAAGGGACTCTTACAGAACAGGGGGGCCGCTGTGTTCTGCCGGCTTCTGCGGTTTCGGTCTCTCTACGGATGACTACCACTTTCCATTCGTGTTCGCAGGCCTCCCTATAGCAGCTCACACTTGAAATATGGTACTTGTGGACTTTTTCGAGGTTTAGAAGTTAGGAATTACATCCGGTAGAACTCTGTGCAAAGTAAGACCAAGCAGACTCTGGGAATGAGAGCCGAGGTGGTCGCGGGAGTCGGCTGGGTCGTGGACCCCAATGAACCCACGCTCCCAGCTCCCTGCCTCGTGCAGCCCTCTTCTGTCTGTCGGGGCTGGGGCTCTGACTGGCTCTGACAAGAGGATGCTGGGGAAGTCGTGCTGGGCCGGTCCCAGACACAGCCCTTCGAAGGCTTTTGTGCTCCTGGGAGCCCTGAGAAGAAGTCTACCTACCCTAATGAAGAAACTACTCCTCTGAAGGGCTCTCTGGGGAGGCAGAGAATCATAGAATATGTGGGAAGAGAAAGACGCCCAGCCCCAACCGCCTCACCACGCGACAGCAAACACACAGAAAATGTCGGTCAGACCAGCAAGAATATTAAAAAAATTAAAAGGTTTCCCTGTACTACTACATTTGGGGAGGGGGTTATACAGCAATAGTTAAAAGAGGTCCTTTGGGGGCACATGTTGTGACGTACAAGAAAGTTAAAAGTTTTGACCAAAGGCTCAAACCTACTGCTGTTTTATTTTAAAATAATTTCATTCATTTATTTGATAGAGAGAGAACACAAGCTGGAGGAGAAGCAGAGGGAGAGGGAGAAGCAGACTCCCCACTGAGCGGGGAGCCCGACACAGGACTCGATCCCAGGACCCCGGGATCACGACCTGGGCCGAGGGCAGATGCTTAACCAACTGTCCACCCAGGTGCCCCCTACTGGCTGTGGTTTTAAGGTCCCAATGTTGTTTGCTAACTGAGCAGAAGCACCAACAGGCTAAGGAATGGCTGTGCAAGCCAGAGCGCAAGCCAGCCATCTCTGATAACCCTCTGCGTTCTCCCTTTTGCAGCCCTAAAGCTGGGAGTTAAACAGAATCACATACTTAGCAAAAGGGCTAGCGCCCAGCCTGGCACAAGGTACACAACTCAAACATGTTTCTGAGTTCATTCGAGTGTTCGGAAAGCAGTGCTGTGAACACGAACACAACTATCGCGAGGCACAGGGGAGGGGTGCGACCCCCAGGAAGCATGGAGTCGCCGAACCCGCGGCTGGGGCTCCCTTCTGCACAGGGCAGCCGCCCCGTATCACCTGCCCCGCCCTGAAGGGCAGGAGCGGTAAGTGACATGGGACATCTGAAAAGCCCTCTGTCATCCCCCAGGCACTGGGCAGCCAGGTTAGGAAGTATCTTAACCTATTTACAGTATCTCACTTATACCACAATAACCTTTGATTTTTCTGAAAGCTTTCAAATAAGCCCCTAACTCCATTCCTGCCAACAAGCCGGGCCACCGTACCTTTCATGAGAGCTAACAAGAAGCATCTTTTCTTTAAGAAACTGAAGAATAGGCATTCTTTTGCCAACCCTCAAAAATAGCTCAGTCGATTCCATCAAATCATCTTTGAAAACACTCCCACAAAAGCGCTCACCATTGCTCTGCACCTAAGCCCGTCAGGTCACGGCCCCTGGGAAAGCCTTCCACAAAGGCAAGGGGGACCGGCCTGCCAGTCAGCTGAGGATGACCTGCTATTCTGATCCCCGGACCTGCTCTTTGTCTCTTCTGATTCCCCATCCCTCCTGTCTGTCTCCATGCTCTGCAAAAAGGGTTCTGCAGTTATATTTCTGGCGCCGTGACTCTTGCAGCCGCCGCTGGGTTCAGACCGGATTTAGCCCAAGAAGCGGCGGGCGGCTCAGCTCCCCCCTCAGTGCAGCAGGGACAGGAGCCAGGCCCCCTCCGGCTCCCACAGACTGAGGGCTCGATTTGAGAGCAAAGGTACCTCCCCTCCCCCAGCCAGCTCTGCACCCCATCACCAGGGTCTCCCTTCCTGTGACGGACCAAGGGGGCCTCTCTGAGGGCAGGGACAGGAGGAGCACAAAGGGTCCTGGAGAGAAGCCAAGAGGAAGATTTGGGCACCACCTCGACATGCTGCCTTCCCCCCCGCTCCCAGGGCTGCTGGAAAAGTGACACCCTTGGGTCTCCCCAGGAGCTGGGGTTGGTGGCTTCAGGGTTAGCAAGTCAAGGCCGGGCAGTTGTTGGTCACGAGAAGGACAGGCATGAAAGATGTGCAGCAAGCCTGCGGGCCACACGGCGTCGTCGGCCCTGCCCTCCCACCAGGTGTTGTCCCAGTCCATCCCCCGCCAACCCCCGCCAGGGGAGCTGTGTGGTGAGGCGCCAAGACTGCCGCCAAGTTTCTGGATGCAGCACAGGCGTATACTGCCCCCGGGCTATTTTGTTTGTCCCCTCCCCACCGGTGCTCCCATCCAGTCTTGAGGGAGGGGCCCAAGGGGAGCTGAGGGCGGGGCAGTAAGTCAACCCCACCACCTGGATGACCCACGGGGAAACGACTCCCTTCCCTTGTCCACCCCACAGGTGGGGTTTGCCCGATGAGGGCAGAAGCCAGTGTCTTGGCCACTTACATTAAGAGTCCCAAATATCACTCGTCTCTACTGTAACCAGAGCTAGATTTCTCTCAACCCGCTCAAGCTTGAGCAAAACCTACCCTGTCCTGGGACAGATCGCTTCCCACTGCCACTGCCTCATCCTCCTGTGTGCCCAATCACTGGTACCCAGGCCTGTGTCGGCGACTGTCCAAACACAACAGGGCACTGCTCTCACCGAGGAACGGTGAGCCCCAGGAGTTCCCGACAGAGCTCTGAAGGCAGCCAGCATTGTGTCTCGGGTGCCCCAAATGCCAGGCTCTGCATGTGGCAGATTTTTTGGGGTAAGATTTTATTTATTTGTCAGAGAGAGAGAGAGAGCACAAGCAGGCAGAGAGGCAGGCAGAGGCAGAGGGAGAAGCAGGCTCCCTGTTGAGCAAGGAGTCCGACACGGGAGTTGATCCCAGGACCCTGGTCATGACCTGAGCCAAAGGCAGACGCTTAACCAACTGAGCCACCCAGGTGCCCCTGTGGCAGATTTTTAATGCAAGTCTGCTGGTCATTCTCCACTGAAAATGGGGTGGGGGGTGGGGGGGGGATTGGCAGAAAACAGAGATGAATAAGCAGCAGGGACTTCCTTGCCCTCGGAGCCCCACAGGCATCCGCAAAGGACTCAGAGACACAGGATTCTGCCGTGCGGGGCGAGCGACTCAGGCACCGATTTCCTCCAAGGACTGGTGAGGACAGCAGCCGCTTCCAGTGCTAAACCACCCAGGCCTCGGGGGGTACAAGCTAAGCCAGAGGAATGAAAGAGGGTGCGCGCCAACACCAAGATGGTTTCGCAGTGTGACCCAACTCCAAACCAGGGCTGGGCCACCTTCCTGTGTCCCAGTCAAAAATAAGACAGAGCCCACTGTTCTGATACCCGGAAGGGTGCCCTTGCCGGTCCCGGCCCCTCTGCCAGCTACACGGTCACAGGCCATAATGGTCACAATTAACCAAGTGCTCACCGTGGGTCAAGCGGGTTACACACATAGGCGTGTATCGCCAGAGGAGGCAGGGGAGCCCAGCAAGATGGCAAAGCTAGCCATCCCAGGCGATCCCCTCACTGGTAACCACGTGAGCGCCGACTGTATGCCATGCTCCGGGCCAGGCACCGGGGATGCAGTGAGAGGGAGACCCAGCCCCTGACCTCAGCCCCTGCCTCAATTTGTGGCAGAAAACAGATGGGAAAATGGTCCAGTAAACACAAAGTGAGACCATCTAGAGAAAGTCCTGCCCACGTGCACCAGGAATCCTGAACAATAACAATCCTGATTGTAAGAGTTGTGCTTGGATCAGAAAACAAATAAAATAAAAAGGAAATAACATTACTGGCTATAGAAATAAACAAAACAACCTTTTAGAGAAACACAAAATGAGAGATGCCATAATGGGGGCATTAATTGAAGCCCGGCTTCACGACTGGCTAAATCCCAAACGAGGCCTGCCATGTTATTTTCTACAAATTGTTTAAGCCCCCTAATCCCCCACTTCATCATCTGTGTTATTGGGATGAGTAACACCTAAATCAAAGGGTTCTGTGAAGACGAAAGGTGACAATCTCTACAAAAGTGCTTACCTTAGGATAAACAAAAATAAATAAAATAAAATATGATCCTCCCTTTTTAAGTTAACCACAAAATAGATGACATGCGTAGATTTAAAGTACGACATCTTGATGTACTTCTAACTTTGTCGCGTGTATCCATTTCCAAAACACTCTACTCTCACAAGTTCGGCGTCTCTAACCTGCACTCAATTCTTTACTGGGGGTCCCTAGGGTGGCCTTATAACTTAGTGCCTAAACCGGGACACCTCTGAGAGTGCGGGGAAAAAAAAAAGGAAGACGAACAATCCCCCCAGGACAAGGGTGTAAACCAGATGTAGCATTTTGAGCAACCTGGAGGGGCTCGTCACTCTTTCCACCATTCACAGGCCAATTTCAGGGGCGAGGCCGGCAGCCACCACGAGGCACCCCCTTCTTCATCACCTTTGAGAGCCGGCCCCGTAAGACTCCAACCTGGATGAGGCCAGCCGCAGTGTCCCCCCACTCGGCAGTCAGGAAAGTCAATGGACACGGACACCGCCCCCCTGACACACACACGGCTCCTCCCAGAACTCAGAGAAGGGAGTCAGACTCTGGTCCCAGCACCTGGCACCCGTCCTCACCCGTCTCATGCGACCTGCCAGCATGACGGCAGTCAGCTGTCCCTTCTGGCTCTCGAACGGGCCGCTTACCTCAGGTGTCCCAGGCTGTAGAAGCGGGACTCGCCGTCGGTGGAGCGGACCACCTGCAGCGTGAACATGGGCTGCAGCTGCCTGAGCTCCAGCAGGACAATGGCCAGGTAGTGGATGAAGAGGAGGGCGTCCACCAGGGACACGGCGTACTGCACGATGCCCTGGTAGTTCCGGTCCCGCGAGTCCAGGATGCGGACCCCGTAGAACAGCCAATAGGAGACCACGAACAGGAAGATGAGGACCAAGAGAAGGGCACGGAGCACAAACACCCGCGGCACGTCGGCCCTCTGCTTGCGGAAGAAGAGCGCCCAGGTCCCGATGAGCAGGATGAGGAGCTTGAATGCCACGGAGATGAAGAGTCCCTCGCAGATGGTGCCACAAGGCTCCAGCTCGTCCCTCCACAGGATGGGCGGTAAGAGGATGAAGGCGATGGGGGTGAGGAACACTAGAAGTCCCAGGACGGCGGCCACGGTGAGGCCCAGGTAGCGCTTGCAGTCCAGCCCCACGCTGTCCTCCATGTCCTTGCTGATCCTGGCAATGTCCTCCTGCGATATGCTGTGCTCTGAGGTGCCTGTGATGGCCGTCGTCGTCTCTCCCCAGTTGTCATCCTGATGGGGAGAGGACAGGGAGCGTGAAGAGCCACCGGTGGAGGTCACCGGTAAAAGCCCTGAAGCCAGCACTCAGACACACGGAGGGCCCACCTCCCCGGGCAACCCTAGAACATGGGAGCTGAACCCTTCAAATTCGGGAACTGCGAAGCTTGGTGACTTGCGTTCAAGTTTTTCACCCTTTCAAACAGAGAAGACACAGTCTGACCTTTCGGTGGGTGTATTGGGGGGCTCATTACTCTAACCTTGATCATCCTGAGCCAGCCATCCCAGGTGATCCCCTCACCGGTAACCACGTGAGCGCCGACAGTATGCCACCCTCCGGGCCAGGCACGGGGAATGCAGTGAGAGGGAGACCCAGCCCCTGACCTCAGCCCCCGCCTCAATTTGTGGCAGAAAAACAGATGGGAAAATGGTCCAGTAAATGCAACGTCTAGAGAAAGTGCTGCCCATGTGTACCAGGAGTCCTGAACAAGAACGCTGGAACCTCCTGAGAGGCTCTGGGCCCTGCAGTGAGACTAATATAAGAGGGCTCACCTATGGCGGAAGAAGGCTCTGCGTTCGCTTCTCAGTTCCTGGCTGGGTTAAAAAGGCTGACAAAGTCCAAGTTCTGGAAGTGGGTTATTACACTACCCTCCAGCAGCTCTGAAAAGCTATATGTACAAAACCACAGCTGACCTGTAGTGGGTTTTTTGTTGTTGTTCTTTTTGGTTTTGGTTTTTTTTTTTTTTTGGTTTTGGTTTGTTTCATTTAATAATTATAGCGTCAAGCACTCCTTGACCATGTTTCTCACTGAGCAAGCTAATAAGCAAATTCAAGTAGCGCTGGCCAGGGTAGCACGAAGATTCCTCCCCAAACACGCGTTCTCGTGACACACTGAACATCAAGGGCACAGAACTCCCAGGCTACTGCAATGTGTCTTTGACTCTCTTGGTTTCTCTCTCTTCTTAAACTCTGAGGTATTTTGCAGGAGGGCGATCAGTCCCTTTATTGAACAAGATCCAGTTCTTAGGATTTTTAAACAGTCCTGCGATCTTGCTGGCAATCCTTCCTCCACTACAAAGTAATAAGAGAGCAAGAAGGCAGTGAAAAGCCACATGGGGTCCAAAGAGGTTTTGCCTCAGAGATTTGTGTATATGATTTAACTTGGAAAAAACAGTCTGATGCAGGGGCAAGCCGGGTGAAATTCATGTGGAAGACACCAACTTAAAAAATCTAGTTTAAGGGGCACCGGGGTGGCTCAGAGAAAGCCTCTGCCTTCGGCTCAGGTCATGATCTCAGGGTCCTGGGATCGAGCCCCGCATCACGCTCTCTGCTCAGTAGGGAGCCTGCTTCTCCCTCTCTCTCTGCCTACTTGTAATCTCTCTCTCTCTCAAATAAATAATAAAATCTTAAAAAAAAAAAAAAAAAAAAAGAAACAACTCTCTAGGCCAGAAGCCACCAAGACACTCGAACATGGCTGAGGGAAGAATAAAATGATAAAATCACTCTTGAAAACGGGTCTGGCAGTGTCCTGTAAGTTCAACTATATGCTCGACTGTATAATCCAGCAATTCCGCTCCCAGGTTTTTATCCAAAGTAAATGTAAACATGTGTCTGCAAGAAGACTTGTGTCAGAACGTTCTTAATAGCTTTATTTGTGATAGCCCAAAATAACACATCTTGGATACCTATCCATCAGGAGACTGGGTAATACATTCATACAACAAAATACTCCTCAGCAAAAATAAAAAAGGGTGAAATGCTAAAACTCACCAAAACATGGATAAGTCTCAAAATCATTAGGCTGACTGAGAAAAGTCCAAAACAATGATCCCAATTATATTAAGAATATAACTTCGTATCGATCATATTAAGAATACGATCCCAATTATATTAAGTTCTAAAACAGGCAAAACTAATCTACAGTGATAGAGACCAAAACAGGGCTTCTCTTGGCGAGGTGGAGGGGGGGATGGGAATTGACTGGGAAGAACATAAAAGAACTTTGTAGAGTAATAAAAAAATATATACATATTGACAGTGTGAATTTACATGGGTTTGTTCTGCTGTGTAAACTTCTCAAACTGTACACTTTAGATCTGTTCGTATCTCTGCGTAAATTTACTTCAATTAAAAAAAATCACCAATAGGGGAGAAAATTGCCACAAATTCAAAAATTGACAACTCATTGTAATATAAAGTAAGTTCCTAAAATAATTTACTTTGTAACACTCTGAAAGAGTGAAGGGCAAATGCCAGATTCCATGTTTTGTACTGGGCCTAATACTCAGTTGATACTCAATGCGGGAGTAATTATTACTAGTATCTCGTGATGATTTTGCTGACCACCGCACTGCTATGATTTAGCTATTCACCCTTATGCCCACCAAAGAACTGCTTACTAAATCCCCTGGACATTTTGAGAACAGATGTATACCTGTGCCTTAAAAATGTAGATGTCCAAAGGGTCCTCTTAAGTTTGGGGTTCTTAGAACAGAAAGAATCTAAGAACCTCTAATCCGATACCCAAGATCTTCACTAAAGAGCCTGAGGCCCACAAAGGTTAGAACTGCCCGCGGTCACAGAGCTACAGAGAAACACAGCCTCCAGATGCCCATTTCCATGCTTTTCCCATCACATCAACTTGGTGTAAACACCAACAGCTTCCTGATGCAGCTTCCCAGTGAGCTAGATGATAGAGGGAAGCTGCAAAGAGGAAATGCCTTCCCAGCGGGCCCCCAGGACCTCTGAATCCCCCTCTAGAAGGAAACTGACCTCCCGCAGTACATCAAGGTGGTCCGACCTCCGGATCGGCCCCAACCACCCCGCCATCCCTCTGGCCTCCCAGAGCCATGGCAGGTAGGACAACAGTAAGGACTAACGACATGTACTCATCAATGGGCAAACTCCACAGCCATCCCACAGCCGGGCTCTGGGTCCTAAGGCCACCTCGTGTGCTCTGAGGAATTCTGATTTCAGTCCATCTACCTGTTTCTAAATGCGTACGTGTGCATACCTGTGGGCATAAGCATACTTCAGTTTATCTGGGGCTACAGCTGGCCACGTATGTATTTCAAGAGCTGCGGAGGGTATGCACACACGTTTCTGGGGATAGCTCAGATATTTATTTAGATGAAGTGGGCTGCCAGACAGGACCCAGCAAGAAGAACCCACACGGCATCTTTTTTTTAAAGATGAATACATTGCCAATATTTAAAAATAGGGTGAGGGGCCCCTGGGTGGCTCAGTGGGTTAAAGCCTCTGCCTTCGGCTCAGGTCATGATCTCAGGGTCCTGGGATCGAGCCCCGCATCGCGCTCTCTGCTCGGCAGGGAGCCTGCTTCCTCCTCTCTCTCTGCCTACCTCTCTGCCTACTTGTGAACTCTCTCCTGTCAAATAAATAAATAAATAAAATCTTTTAAAAAAATGGGGTGACTTCACATAAAATCCTAATTCCCAGTTTTTCTTCAATACCAGTAGACCCAGGAGCACTGAATTCCTGCATTCCTGAGCAGTAATAAGAGTCCGGAGCTGGGGAGCTGCCATTCCTCCCACAGAGGAGACCGTTCTCTAGTTTGCCACAGATCTCATCGCTCCACACCACGGCCCCAACAACGACATGCCACGTAGGGTGCTCCTCACTCCCGAGCTTGCCTGATGGGTTCTAACCCCTTCTCTATGATGCAGGGCCCATTTCATCCATCCAGTTTTCCTGTCAGGCAGCTAAGTGTACGGCCCCCCGACTGACTTCATATACCCCGTGCTGGTCAGTCTGGGCTCTCTTAACCTCTTGTTCCCCACAGTACTCAGGGCTTCTGGAGAGAGTTTCCCCCTCTGGTGTACTGTTCCACTTTGGAACGCATCCCCGGAGACGACAGCCTGCAACTTTCCCTTTCTCTGCCCCGTCATCAGCCTGGCCAGCTTCTTTTCAACACCATTCAAAGCAGGCCAACCAATCACACCTCTGAAGAATCCCCCAGGCAGCCAACGGCAGGCCAGGCTGTCCTTAGACCAACAAGAAACCACGAGACATAGATCAACTCATTACCATGCTAGAAAAATAAAGATAAAAACCCAAGAGAACCTACTGCAACAAGACTTAGGAAAACATTTACTGAAAAGAGTCTTGATCAAGGGGCAGTGTGCTTACAGACTGCCTTTGATCCCTACCTGAACTTCCTCCGTCCGAGTAGAATCATTGGCCAACAGGGGCTCTCCGGTGGGAGCTTGAATGGTGACAGATTTTTCTGACCCTCTGCCATCTTTATTCCGGGGTGATTTGTGTCTCTCTCTATTTCTCTCCCTGGAAAAAAAAATGATTATCAGCCAGCACATTTATACGGTACAAATCACCTCTCATCGAAATACACATTTCATTGTGAGTTTAGGAGAGTTCTACACACACACACACACACACACGGTGCCAATACCCACCCAAGCCACCCCCTGCAAGGAGTAAGTTAATTTTTACTCCCTATTTTCTGTCATTCCGAAACCCAAAACAAAGACTGTCACTCCTCCCTCAACGGTGGAGTTGAAAATAGATTTTTTCAAAGCCTAAAATTGTGAGTTCTAGAATTTCTGTAGCTGAGGCACATTTTACTGTAAAATCACTGACTTGATTTGGTTCTAATTTGCCTACATTCGTTTTCTAGGGCTTTCTTGTGGGGACAACACTGCAAAATATTTACGCTTTGGTCTGTCCAAAAAAATCTGGGACACGCTGTCACCCTACACCTTTGAACAAGTTGAGGAGAAAGGAAATTCTAAACCAGTACAAAGAAGCCTTTACTTCTCATTCCTAAAATTCAAACTGAAAGTCATTCCCATAGGTTCTGGCCGAATTCAAAGGCACCCAGAGGAACAATAAAAGCCAGGACAAACGACACCAAGAGGTGCATGTATGCATGTGTGTGTGTTTTCAGGCTTCCTAAGGAAAGCAGGCTGCTGCCTCATTTTACCCCAGATGAACTTCCTGGGTGGTCTTCCAGGGTAACTGCGAGGACACCCTGCCCCAGGTCAATCTTGAAATGATGAAAGGCATCAATCGCTGTGCGAAACTCCGAAGTCACAGCCTGGCCACTAACCACCCATGGAAACTGGTACTCCTGTCCTCGGACTGTGACAGTCAGTCCCAAAGCCCCCACAGAGGGAGCCTGGCCATCGGTGCCTCCTGTCTTAGAGGCCGCCTTGACATCCCTTCAAACACCTGCTCTCGTTCCCAAGGTCCCCCCAGACAGGACAGAGCACTGCATTACACGGGTTTTGGGGACAACAGTCAGATCTCAGTTCTGCCCCTACGAGATGTGTGACCTTGCACAAGTTATTCAATTTCTGGTCTCAGTTTCCTCTCTGTGAAATGGGGATAATGATAATACCACATGGGTAATGTATGCAGAGCTCGGTACAGGGGCTTCAGAGAAAATATAGAAGGAACTACTAACACACAGTCTGACTCCTTCCCCTCCGGGGCGTGTGTCCTAATACCCTGCTACTTAGCTGGCAAAATCACATGCAGACTTTCTGTGGGTGAACTCCGACTTATTCAGCACCTCTGTAGGATAAGCACTGGTTAGTCCCTTCAAAGAGCAGGGAGGCGTCTTTGGTCCCAGAAACTCTCAGTTGAGAGCATCTCTGATTTCTAGAGCATAACTGATCATCCTGATCTATTGTTATATTAGAGTCCAGAAATACATGTGTTCCGATCAACTTGGGTGTTTCAGTTTAACCAGGTAACTAGGGGGACAGCAGAAAATCAGTTTACCTAGAGATGGATCTATCAATGCCAATCATTCGACTCCCACTCCAATTTAGGGAGCACTTTACTAGGTGCTCGATGATATTAATTTCTTTCCATCCTAATCCCAACAATAAATGTCTGAAGCCAGTAGACTTGTCCCCATTTTAGAGATGAGAAACTTGAGGCTCACGGAGGTTTACCGACTTGCCATGGTCGTAGTAAGTGGCAGAATGGGACTCCACGTCTGTTCCCACCACCTCGACTCACATC
>CM052798.1:87266159-87313858 GCA_028533885.1 Nasua narica | reverse complement strand
GTGTGTGTGTGTGTGTGTGTGTGTGTGTGTAAACCCACTACTCAGGCAATTCCAGAGCTGGGCCCTTGGGCACAGCTGTATAACCCCCTGGTTCCAGCCAGAACCCCCGTCAGTTCCCGTTCCCTTCCCACTACAGTCGGCATTTCCTGGGAAGACCATTTAGCTCTGTTGTTGTTGGTCTCTTTCTATCTGGGGAAAGCCGGCCCCACCAGTCACTCCGCCCTTTCCTTCTCCACCGCCACCCACTACCTGCCGGTGCCCGGCAGTCAGCGGGGCTGTCTGGCTGCTTCCGCTGGCTCGGCAACGGACTCGGGTGGGAGAGCTGGGCACAGCGCAAACCGACTCCGAGGCCGCCTGGGCACAAAAGCGCCCATTCCCTCCGCACTCCGGCCACCCTCTTTTGGACAGTGCATTTCAGCACATTCGTCACATGAGTTTTCCCCCCATCCTCCCCTACCGGTTACTCCTCCTGCTCCCCATCTAGCCCAGCCTGGGGAGGAGCCGGGGCCTCCAAAGGGCCCGAAACCTGCCAAGGGTACCTGCTGGCCTCATGAGGTCAGGCAAATAGCACCACCTTTCCGCACCTCCCATGTTATTGCCCGCTGAACGGGGGTACCGCCTCCCATGGCTCTAGGACTGCCGTGAGGATGGGGGACAGGGGCTGAGGGTCCTCGCAGGTGCCCACCAAGGTTTCCTTAGCTTCACTGGCCACTGCCATATGTGATGCGGGGAGCTGTTACTCCAGGCTCAAAAGGTAAGGTGAGGTCAGCTGAAGTCTGCACCATTTTCCCAGCAAGCTGACTAACTGGACACCCTCTGGAGAGAGCAGGCATCACAAAACCAGACCGCTGCCCCCTCTGTTGGAAAAGAGTCAGGTGTCATCTGTCTGGAAGGCAGCCAGCGTCCCACAGATGATCCCGGCGTCACTGGGCATATCAAGTTTGGTGCCCTTCATTATTCCTCTCTGGGGGAGAGGCCTACTACAATTACCCAAAAGCAAGGTCCTTCTCCTTTCCTCCTTTTCCATTCGAATTCCTGACAAATCCCTGAGCAGACCAGCCTTCACGGGGACCCTCCCAGGGGATACCATACTCTTGGCCGGCACTAGGGCCTGCTTACACACCGGTGAGGGGTACTCTTACAGCTTAATATTCTTTATGCCCCGACACAGTACGCCCCAGCCCACACCATCTACAGACTACAAGCTCTGCCCCGTAGGAGCTACTGTGGCTCACAGGGCCCTCAGGGAATTCACTGCGTGTGGGTGTTGCTTTTTCCTCAAGAACCGATGAGAGTTCTTGAACCTCTGAACCCTGGAGGTTCTGGAATCTCTGATGGCCATCACTTCTACCCAGAGCTTTTCTGAATAGGCATTCAGCAGCACTCCTTCATTACTTTTTAAAAGGCTCAGCTTGTACTATCATTTGCCAAGTACTTTCCACATGGGCCCAAGGAGGCACTAAGAGTTCGGCATGCCGTTTTAATTGGTAGTTATTATCTCTTAGTGTCACCACAAGAACACTGCTGGATCAATTTCTGGGGTCCCAAGAGGCCTAAGAAAAGAGTGGAGCACAGCCCGGGGCCCGGCTGTAGGACAGTCGGGACCCACGTGTAGGCAGAGGAGACCCGAGATGGTTTCTCCTCAGAGTCCTGTAATGCGTCGCCCCCCCACTCATCCCCAAGCACGGGCGGCACCCCAAATTCCTACTTCTGTCACTGCCGTGTCGAAAAGAGAAGCTTGGCATGCTGACAAGGGAATGGCTTTCTCCAGTTGGATGTTTCCAAACAGCTGTTTTTGGTGTTTTAGAACGAATCTAATACGTTTTACTCGCTGGTTGAAACTGGTGACGAATCTTTGATCACCAGAGGCGTTGTGACTTTCTGGAGCCCTGGGCTCTGTCACCTGAGGCCTCCCTCAGCAGGCTTCTGTTCAGCATGCTGCCAGAAAGGCTGACCCAGGCTCCAGGAAGAGCTCGTTCACACCCTTTTCCCACATTTTTATGGTTTTAAGACCCACACGTGAACATTTAGCAAATAATGAAGGTTTCAAAAAAACACAAAAAAACAAAAAACAAAAAACCCACCCATAATCTTAATAATCGCTGTACTCAGAGACCACACAGGCACGGCCAATAATAACATTACCATTCATCTTCTCATAAAAATACAGAACTATTACAAGGCACAAAATTTTGACTCTTGTTTTTTATAACATGGCCTCATAAACATGATTCCTCAGGTCATTAAACAATCTGTGAAAACTGTTGTTTCACATTCTTTTATTCCATTCAGATTTTTAATTAGAAGACACACCCTTGGGGAAGACTGAACGGGGACAGAAAGATAAAGCAAAAACAAAATTCCCGTCTGTCACCATCTTGCGTCTGGCCCCTTTCCTGCGGGTGACCACTGCAGGCAGCTCGGAGACCCTTCCAGACCTTTGGCTGCCTGTGTACGTGCAGATGGGCTCACAAATAAGTAAGTCTATTAGGTCAACACATCTTATTGCTGCATTACAAAACAAAGTCCCACTCTGCATTCGGCTGCTTTTGTGAGGAACTGCTTGGTCAGGGAAACACTGTTCCCAGTCCTCACGGGGCTGCGACCACAGCTGGGCCTTTGAGTTGTGGCCAGTTGGGACCTTTGAGCGTGGTGCTGAAATGCCACGGCCGTTAACAGCATTCATACGGTCACTGGTTAGTGACCTCCTACTGTGGGCTGTATAAATGCTTTCTATGCACAATCATACTGAATCCTCTCAACAGCCCTGTGGGGCAGCTGGACCCATTTCACAGATGAGGGTCCAAGTAAGAGGGGGGTACTACAACTTCACCAGCTGTTTTCTCCACCTCTCCATCCTTTTGTTCCCTCATTCCTTTACTCACCAAACATTCTTCAGGTCTGCAATACCGCAGGCATTACAAATACCAGGGCAGACCTGCGCGTTTTGCACAGAGGGCGGGAGTCTGGCCCCCAACACCCCGGATGGCGGGTTTTCATTACCCAGGCTTGTTTACTGGGAAAACTCACCGAGAGAGAGATACGGCACTGGGCCAATCCCACCTCCTAGTGTATGAACCTCACCGCAAATGCCTAATGGGCAATGAGTCAGCGACTTTAGGTAAAAAGCAACAAACCAACACTTTTTTTTTTTTTTAAAACTTTCATTTACAATCTTGGTAAAGCTTTGGGCAGACCTGTTATCTGTGAGAAGTATTTAGAAATGAAAACCATTTCCACTGCAAGGAGAAGCTTTGATTTAAAATCAGTTGCGAGAAATTAAGGTCATCTACTGTAAAGGCAGCAATAAAATGTAAATTGGTGGTGCAGTTACTCCCAGCACATGTTAAATGCTCTTAAAGCCCGGCTTCTCACGGGCCACTGGACTAACCCTCCAGCATCGACAGCCTGCAACCCAGCTTCACCACTCAAAAAGTCTAGAAGGCCAGACCAGCCTGCGAGCTTCCCCCAAAGGAGATGTGGAACGATCCAGAGCTTACATACCCTTGTCTGTGAGATTTTTTCGAATGACTTGAATAGTAAGAATAGCCAGAATACGTGGATTCGGTATCCATAGCAATGGGGAGCTCGCTCTTGAGAAAGGAGCAGCAGTGTTTCTCCTCAGAGGTAGAGAACTTCACCAACCAGACTCCTAAAGCTGCAAAGGGTCTGGAGATCCAGGAGCCACTCCTCGACAGGAACAAATTCTAGAAAAAGCGGGGAGAAAAAAAGATTATCACCTTCCAAAGGCAACCTAAAGATTCTAGAAGATAAATGATAGCAGCCACCTACCTCCCCTCTGGGGTCTCGGTTACAGACGGGCGAGGAGGGAAGGAGCGTCTGAACACTAAGTGCTTCCCCAAGTGTCCAGGAGGGAGACAGGTAGGGGGTAGGCAGGCTAAACCTCTACCACCGCGGCTGGCTGGCTGGCTGGCCGGCGGCGTACCAGACGTGGGAGAGACCTGGCCCCTGGCCGTTTCCCGGACACAGCCTCGCTGCACGGGTTCAGGCTGAAGGAAGTGGCTTCTCATCTGACAGCCTACACAGGGCCCAGCCCCCACTGCCAGTTTGCCAGTTATAAGAACAATACCCAGGGAAGTGGCTTTTAAGGGATTTTGCTCATAGTTTCCGAAAGACAATTAAAAATAAAAATAGGTTCTCTGTCTCTTTAAACCAGGAATCCAAACTCCGAATTTATCTTAAAGAACTGATTTTTTTTTAAAAGAAAAACGATTACTGCATTGTTTACAGCAGGAGAAAGCGTGACATAACCTAAATGCCCCCAAAGTGGCGAAATACGTAAGGAAAACACGATTCCTCCACCCAGACAGATATCATATAGCTGTTTAAATCATCAGGAAGAATGGAAAGTTTTACAACGTAGTGGTAAATTTAAAGAACAGACTACAGGATCGTAGATACATCCTGAATCCGCTGTTACAGTTGCCATCATATAGAAGGCTTATGTAAACACAGCGATTAAGAAGCAACATCAGAAAATGAAGGAAAGCAGGTGACTTATTAGTTGCAGGCTCCTGGGTCTTTGCCCCACGTTTCCATTAGCTATTGCTTTGCAATAAAAATACACTGGAAACACTTCCAAGTACATTCCTGAGGCCCCCGTGCTAAAAACCCTTCACTTCTAAAGGTCTGAGAAGCACAAGTTTGTCTCGCCCAGCACCCTGCACCCCAGTGCTGGTCTCCGCCCCTCAGAGCTCCTCCTTCCAGTGTGCCCCCCACCCTCCCCTGGGAGCCCAAAGTGCAAACAGAGCCAGTGACTTAAGTGTGAAGGGAGAACAAAGGAGCTACAAATGCCATAGCCTTACTCCTACTGGGAGGGGGCCAAGGCCCCCTGACCCACCATCCCCCCAGCAACCTGCAGGTCCAGACCCAACCTCCTGGTCACCGCCACACACCAACACGGCCCCCAGCCCCAAATACCGCGTAAGAGGCCTTTGCCCTTGCGTTCGTTCTGCCTGGAGATGAGATGCATTCACTTCCAAGTGCTGTGACCAGGGGGCTGGCCCCCCTTGTCCTGGGTGTCCTGACTCACGGTTCCATTCCTCCTCTGCCATCAAGAGCCCCGGGCGAGCAGCAGGTTTTTTTCCGGGAGAAGCCGCTTGCCTTCTTCAGCCTCAGACTCCTCATCTGTCAAACTGGGATAAATCACGGGGTTGAGGGGCACCTGGGTGGCTCAGTCAGTTAAGCGGCTGACTCTCGCTTAGGTCATGATTCCAGAGTCTCGGGATTGAGTCCCGCATCAGGCTCCCCGCCCAGCGGGGAGTCTTCTCCCTCTCTCTCTGCCTGCCGCTCTGCCTACTTGCGCTATCTCTCTGTCAAATAAGTAAATTAAAAAATCTCTAAAAAAAAAAATCACAGGGTTGATCTGAGAAGGGAAACACATACAGGATCGGGAGCTGGGTTCCGATCCCTGGCTTTCCCCATGTATCAGTCTCGTAACCTCAGTCAAATTACTAGAGCTCTGAGAACCGGCACTGTCAAGTTTGAGTACCAGGGCTGCTGGGAGAAACAAGGGGGCTCCGGCTGCGGGTGGGGGCAGCGGGTAAGTGAGAGCTGTGGCTATAGGACTCCCCTTCAGGCTCTGAAAGCGGATGTCCATCCTCGTTTTTCTCAGCAAGAGAAAACCCTAGCCAGGAGCCGGGCAGAGCTGGTGCCCGGCTGGCCCCGCCACCTGCAGCCCATCTCCAGGTACATCTTTGCCCCCGGGGGTTGCTGACCAGCTGTGCACCGGAGCAAGGCAGTTTCCTACCCATAAAATGCAAATGAGGCCCCTAGTCTGTGGGCTGACTGTGAAAACAAACACAGTGGCTTTTTTTCCGAATGTGAGTTTTGCTCCTGGGCCACTTCCACTTCCCTGGAAGAAGGCAAGAGCCGCTCATTCTCTTTGCTCCCGGCTCCGCCTCCCGCCAAGTTTTCAAAGAGCAGTTTCAGGGAGCTGCCAGCCCCTCAGTTCTCATCTCCTCTCTGCTCCGGGCTTTGCTGCTCGTCCATGTGCTTTGTTCCTGGCTGACATCTACATCAGGAGGTGAGCCAAATCCCCAGGCCTGCCCAGCAGGAGCCTCTTTCCCTGAAGGCTCTTGGCCTGGCTCTCCCATCACCCCCCTTCCGTCAACCCCCTTCCCGTCCCTACTTCCAGCTAATTCTGGCTAAATGCTGCTGGGGTGTCTCAGAAGCGGATGACCCAGGCCCTACAGACCTGGGCTCGTGCTATTCATGCTTCCTGATGGAGACATCGCTGAGCCACTGTTGCCGCCCCCCATAAAATGAGGCCATTTAACACGAGCTCTTCCTAGGTCCGTGAGAGCAATCAACCAGGCTCCTTACGTAAGGCACATGGTAATCCAGGCTCCATTCCCCTCCCCCTCTGCGAGTGGACGTCATTCCAAGCCCTCATTAAAATCTCTAACCACCATTAAGACAACTCCAGGCACGTCCCTCAAAAGCAATCCTGGGCTCCCAAGTGCCCTCTGGCGAAAGGCTTTACCTACCTCTACCACCACCCATGTCCGGCTTCTCCCACAAGTCCTTCCTGTACTCCTCAAAGGGGTGGTCTGTAAACGCTGCCACTCCCTCCCTCTCAACTGTCCCCCCAATCCTCCTCCCTAAACACTCCACTGAAACAGCTCTAAGTGGGCCACATCCAAAGGCCACATCCTCGTCCTCCTTTCCCTGGACCTTCTGATCCCATTTCTGCATTCATCTCTCTCTGTGTTTAGCAAGCAGCCACAGGAGAGCACGCTAGGCAATGCTGGGACACAGCAATGACACGGCGCACATTTGGCGCCCCTCCTGTCTTCCCAGAGCTTCCTGTTGCCGTCCGACCTCTTGATAGTATGGCGCTGATGCCACTGCTTCTCCAGCATTCCCTCCCTCTCCCCCATCAAATTATCCCGTGAGGCTCAGAAGTCCCGCATGTTTTCTTCTCCATCCATAGATGTACTCTACTATAAGCTCTTCGGAGACGGGAACTACGATCTCCCTACCGCAGGGTACTCTGGATATAACAGACGCTGGATAAACACTGAAAGAGTAAATCCCCAGCGTGCATCACCCACTCAGCTGCCTCTCGCTCCCCTGGGGATAAGCCTTATCCCCACCAGTGCCTTCTGGA
This sequence comes from Nasua narica, assembly GCA_028533885.1. Taxonomy (NCBI): domain Eukaryota; kingdom Metazoa; phylum Chordata; class Mammalia; order Carnivora; family Procyonidae; genus Nasua; species Nasua narica. The sequence goes on along the minus strand of CM052798.1, from coordinate 87,306,726 downwards.
GTCCTGGCCTATTCTCTCCAATGTCCTCTGCTGAGAGATATAGTCAGCCCATCAATCCTGTCCGCCCAGCCCCGTGCCGTGTCTGACACTCTCTCCCAGGATTCCCTCACATCCCGCTGTCACTGTCCTCGGGAGCCTCTCCTCACCCTCCTGGAGCTCGGCCACCGACCTCCCCCAGGCTCCCAGGACAGAGGGCTGACCTATCACAAAGCCTGCAGGTTTCCCCATGGAATCTGGTCTGCGGTCTAGGTCTGCGCTGAGCTCAGGGCCCTTCCCCTAAGTCCTGCTGTTCCTCTCACAGCTATCAACTCCCGTCCCAGATCTCAGTAAGGATTAAGCAAGAGCCACAGGAGGCAAACTGACAAAATCCAGAGCGGACTCATTTCAAGGGCCAGTGAAAGAGCTTGGACGTAGTTAACAGAAACACCCATCGTGAAGCCTATCACTGCAATGATATGTTTACGAGATAGTTCGCTTGCATGCACAAGAAATTAGCAGAACTCAAATAAGGTCAGAGGGACGCCTTATCAGGAAGATAATAAAACAATGAAAAGGAATTGGGTCCCCCCCCCCCCCCGGGGTAATAAACGGACAGGAGGTAGCACTGGCCTGAATGGAACAGTCACGTAAAGGTGGAAATGTGGATCCTGGAATCTGGAACTGTGCCCTCTCTCATCCTGACCCCGGAGATGACCCACGCGGCGCAGCTGGGCAGCTGCCACGGTCATCTTCCACATCACAATGTGGATGTCCTGTCTCTGCTTAAAACCCTTCCGTGGGGTCCCACTACAGTTGGAATAAAACACAGACTCCACTTGGTCCGCGGGGCCCTGCTCAGCTGGCCGGCTGTACTCCCCGTCTCGGGCTCCAGGCCCGCCGAGGCCCCAGAGCCTTGGCACAGCCCAGTGTAACGACTATCCTGCTTCTCTCAAGGGCCTCTTGAGAGGGAGGCCCTGTGGGGCTGTGGGAGGCCCCCTCCCAGCACCGCGCCCCACGTTCGGTACGGTCTGCCTGGCTCGTGGAACGTAACAGGTGCTCACTAACTGTGAGCTGAAGGAGGGTTTCTGGGGCCGCTCTCAGGCTGTGGAGGCCACAGACGCACCGTGGAGGGAACCCTGGAGGTTGCCCATCTTCTGCTCTCCGCTCTCCAGGAGGGGACAGCAACTCGGAGACACTATGCTCTCTGCCATCGCAGAGAGCAGGGACGACAGAACGACCGGCTTTCTGCTCTATGGTCTCTGCAGCGGCGAAGTTTCTCTTCCAGAAACACTAAGGTAAAAGTCAGCTGCAATCTCAGTCCAGCTGCTGCCAGAGAGCACCTGGCCCACCTGCCATTTCCCCCCCGCCCCCCGTGCACCCCGGCTGCAGCAGCAACTACAGGCACTGCCTGGGGGGAAGCGGGGGGCAAACGCCAGGATGGGGCTGGAGCCCCACATCTCCACAACATCTCCACAATGTTGAGACAGGTGCACTTTGGCTGTGTGGCAGAAGGTCCGGGAGAACCCCCTTCTCCATGCTTTACTCAAACCAAAATGACGATCAGTGGCCTCCAAGAGAATCTCTCCCTAAAGTTACGTTCGCCCACATAAAATGTGCCAGACTACTACTTAAAAGAAAAACACAGTGTTCAGAAAAATCATATGAGGGAAATAATATGTTTCGGTAATGACAGTGGTAAACATTAAGTTAACCTTGATGAAAAGGAAATTATAAAAACATCAACGGCACTGCCTATAGCTATTAAGTAATTAAGGGAACTCTGGTTTGGAGGGTAGAAAGTTATCTCTCAAGGGGTACAAGGAGGCACACGGCATTTCAAGAGCCGTTCCACTCCTTTCGTGGTGGAGGTATTTCCCAGGAAAAGAAAGTTCTGGTACCGTCGTGTTTAGGTAGACGGTGCTTGCTACTTCTCATCGTACATATGATGCTAAGGGGTTTGCTCCACTAATTATTTTTTCCCATTAATTATTATTTTTGTTGTGTGCTGCCGTGGACATTTTTCTCAAGGTACCCCTCTTTCAGTTGGAGAGCACCCAAGGGCAAGACGTAAACTGAAATAATTTTGTTCACGGTCAGCTCTTCCTTGACAGGGAAGCAATGAACAAAAGTTCTAGAGTTAACACTGTCACCCTTCAAATCCTGGCTCTGGTGTGTATCAGCTGTATATCCTCAGATCAAGTTACTTAACCTTGCTGGGCCTGTTTCCCTAACTCTTAACAACAGAATTATATTTTACTTATTGGCTCGCGGTGGGTACCACAGGAGTGAATGCACAACTGTTAGGCGTTATTCTTTATCAGGAAAGTGAAGTTGGGAAGGGATACATCTCCGTATACCTTATATACTCTTAACAGGCACTGCTCGATCAGTGCTACTCTATCCTGAATGAATATCATTAACTGTAGCTAATCTAGTGATTTCCCTTCTGTTCCCTGGGCCTCCTTTTGCTAGTCCCGGGTTGGGAGGGAGTATCAGACAGATCAGAAAAAACTGTTTCACTGCATTTATTTGGAGGACCCTGGGGTTGTAAGGGAGGGTGGGGAGAAGTATGGCAAGCTTTGCAAAACATTTTGCTGAACTTGTGGTCTATAAACCCTAACACATCATCCAGGTCACTGATGTGGGGATCAGAGAGCTTGGGGCATCTGTGAGAAACCCAATGACACCGGCATTACAACAGACCTCTTCTAAATGAATGATCCTGGGCCACCGTACACAAGCAAAGAAAATGTCAACCTCATTTTACCTGTTTTGCCAATAATTTCAACTCACCTTCCTAGAATAACTGCTCTTGGCTCCAGTCCCTAATTACCTCTGAAACACCCCCAGCAGCTGGGTATAGATTTCCGAAGAGCTATGAATGCTTAACGTGTCTGGGGTTCTGTGATGCAGATCTATTTTCAAGTGACCCCCTTATCCCCTGCTAGATTTTTAAGCTTCAAAAAATAGATTTTACAAGGACTACCTTCTCTGTCAATCTCATGGTGCCAAGTCCAATGATCACTGTCCAATAAATGGGATTCAGAAAGACCCTGATGGGGAGAGCGGCATGCACATTTTCACCAGGCTTCAGGCAAGACCATAGCCACTAGCGAAAACATGGTCCGGCCTCAGGTCCACTTACACCTGTCTTGTCCACCTTCTGGAAAATGGCACAGCACGATGCCCATATCACATGCCTGTACACAGTTAGCCCCCTAACCACAGCTAGTTCACCTGACAGAGACAGAGCCTGGCACTAGTAACATAAGAGACTACTGTTCATTGTGCTTACTATGTGCCATGGGCTGTTTAAATCATTTGCATGTAATATCTCACTTAATCATCAGAACAAGCCATATAAAGGACAACAAGCATTCATGTCAAGTTACAGTTAAGGAAAGCAAGGTCACAGCAAGTGAAGGAGCCAGGGCTTGAACCATGGAAAGCATAGCCACACAGCAATTACCAGAACAGTTTATTTACATATCAGAGGGGAGGCAACATTCACAGAGTGTCCCAAAGCACACATAACCCACAAAGAATTTTGCAATTTCGACTCCCTCTCACAGGTTCGGTGTCCCAAGCATTGTGGGGAGTCCGGGAGAAAAAAAATGTGAAAACAGTTGTAGCTCCTGAAGAGTTCCCAGCCCAAAGGTACACGCTGCCTATTAAAATACAATGTGATAAGCACCCGCGCCAGGCAAGGTCTGGGGCAAACAGGGTGTGCGTTGGTGGGTGTTCGGCGGATGGAGGGGAGAACACCTCTTTCACCCAACATCTGTTTATTCCTCAGCAGACTGGGGTGACACGGAACCGGGGCTTGCATTGAAACTTTCCTTTACGGTTCTATCCTGTAGCTCAGCTAACACCCAAGACAATAAAAACGTCCTGCTTGACAAGCTGTCTTTACAAATAGGCCATTCTCAAAATTCTTCTCCCTTTTTACTTCCAAATTAAGATGCAACCAAGTCACACTGCCAAGGCTGTAACAGTGAAAACTTCACACTAGAGGTTTCACTAATTATCCTGAGAGACACTAATGTTTGGGAATGCTAAAAGCCCATGGGTAGGTGAAGAGGGTTATTTCTCTGAACTGCAGAATGAAACCGTTTCCTCCCAGAAATCAAAGCCCCAGCTATATCACACTGATTTAATTCAACTCTAAAAACTCTAATTAGAGGTTACATAAAATGACTAATTACTTCTCCCGGTTTCAGATAGTTTCTGCCATGTCACTTAAAAAGCCTAGGAGCTGGGTAATCAAACAACCCACCCCCACCCCCGGAAGAAGAATGCTAATTAGCATTGTTGATTGGTAACACAAGCTATAATATTTTTCCAGCAACTCTGTAAAATTTATAAACATATCAGGGAAAATGCCAGATTCTTTACAGCTTGCTAACTTTTGGCATAAAGGTCTAAAAATACATGCGTTTCCAACCACAGCCCGGGCTAAGGATTTAACAAAATGCACGCGCCGGCCACGCAATCATCACAATAAAGCGCTCTGACATCTCTTAACGAGGAGCTAAAGGAGCCCACGACACCTTCTCCGCTGGGCCATTATACCTGGTTTGAAGATGTGAAAACTGAGGAAGAGATTTCTCAGCTCCGAGGCTCCCCAGCTCATCTCCGGCCGCCAGGCCACGGCTCCGCCCCACGCCTGCCTCCACCCGCGACGCGTTTAAATTTTTATAAAGCTTCACACTTCTCTGGGCGCGTTGCTTGGGGCAGTTCAAAGACTGCAGGAGGAAATGAGGTTCTGCCCCTGGCGAAGCCTGTCCCGGCGCGGTGAGATTTCCTCCAACCGGGACACCTCGGGCAGAGACTTGCCGGATGCCCTCTGCTCCACCCCGGCGTTTTTTGAAAGTAAACTCCTACCTGCCTGTTGCGCTCTCCCGGGCGCAACCGGACTCGCCCCCCAGGCCTCCGGGGCCGGCTCAATTTTGCAAGCGAGGTGCGAACACAGGCCGGCTCTGTGCCGGTTTCTGGCCCAGGGCCGGGCGGCTCCGGGCGCCGGCGGTTACCGGGTCGAGCCCCGCGGTGGGGTGGGAACTGCGGTGCGCGCCCGGTTCCCGGGGAGCGGAGGGCGGCCCGTCCCTCCCTGCCCCCGCAGGGCCGGTAGGGCCACCCGGGTACCCCGGGAACGTCGGCCACTCCCCGCCGGCGGGTCGGAACGCGCACTCCGGGGCGCACCCCAAAGTGCGGCCAGGGCAGCAGGCGGCGTCCGAGGCGTGGGGAGGGAGTGCCGGGGTAGTGGGGCGCAGGAGCGAACGCGGGGCAGGGGCGGGGGCAAGAGGGGCGCACCTCGCAGGCTTGGGAAAGGAGTGGGATCCCGGGAGGCACGGTAAGGGTGCGGTGCGGAGGCGGGGAGACGACTCCCGGCCGGGGGCGAGAAGGGCGGGGACCCTGGGTCCCAGTCCGGGGTGGGGGGTTGCGGGGGTTCCGCGGCGGGGGCGTCTCCGCGCCCGAGGTATGCACCCCGCGCCCGGCCTCTCGCGGGACTCACCTCTGCGCCGGCCGTGCGGGCTCCGCGGCCCGCGCTCTCTGCTCACAGCGGCCCCGGCTCTGCGGCCTGCGCTGGGCTCCCTTAGAGGCAGAGCCCCGCCGCCGCCGCCGCTGCACTGCCGCTTTCCGCTTCCTGTCCCGGCGCCGCCCCGCAGCCCGAGCCCAGCCCTGCGAGCCCGGCGCGGCCGCGAGCCAAGAGCAGCGAGCGCGGCCGGCCCCGCCACCGGCCCGGCCCACCTGCAGCGGAGGGCGGGGCCGGCCGGCGTCTCCCCGCCCCTCCCCCACCCCCGCCCCCGTCTCCCCACACTCAAGGCACGCTCACAGTCACACACGCTCGTGCACACTCATGCACACACAGACCCCAAGGACTGACCATACCATCCCCCCCCACACACACATAGTTAACACTTGGCTCGGGATCCGCCCCGCCCTGCACTCCAACATACTTGCACCCTCAAACGCGTGCACGCACACACATATACACACACGCACAATCATGCACATAATCCAAGCCTGTCTGCCTCCACCGGAGACCCACATACATTCATACGTTGGCCCAGGGACCAACCCCCCCCAACACACACATACACTCCTGTACCCACTACAAATATCCATATACACCTACACCCCAACCAATGTACATTACTCACACTTAAACTCACACACAGCCCGGGAAATGACCCCACAAATAACCACACACACCCAGACCCCCCAAAGTCACCCCCCTCCCTTGTCCTCCTCTGACAAAGCAATCACTCCGGCCCCCCACACCCTGTTTTTCTGGAAACTGCTAGAAGAGCCCACCTCTGAAGGTAGTTAAGCAGCCCCAGGTTTCAGTCCTGATTCAACGCGGGGGGCGGGGGGGGAACTTCCATCTCTGAATCTCTGTTTCCGTGTCCAAAAAGTGAAAGGATAAGAAGGGCAACCTTGCAGGCTCCAGGTGAAGATTATGGACAGTGGCTGGTGCCCGGTAGACACTGAACAGTTGTCAACTGTTTCTATGAATATGTGTGTTCTTCTTGCTTAGTTGTCTTGTGTGGGTAGGGCCAGGGATCCCTGCGGAGAGTCTGGAATCTGGCTGGAACCCAAAGCTGTTTACGTGATGAACTCTCTGGTAGAGGCATGTCTAACCAAGTACTGTGGGCAGTTGGTGTGAACAAACACACGCCCACCCTTGGAGCTAGCCTTAGTTGGGGAACTTGAGCCCCCAAAGCTGTCACTGGCCCCTCATCACCTCTCTCCCCCACCCCTGTTGTCCCCATGGTCTCTCCGATATATTGTACTTCTACAGAGGACATCACAGGTTAAATGTGCCAACCTTGACCCCCACCCTCAGCCTGCCACCAGGTTCCACTGCTCACCCTTGGCAACCCAGGACATCTGCCCACCCCCCACCAACCTGTCCCCTGTCTCCAGAGGGCAGTCAGCTTCCTAAGGGTAAAGCCAGTGGTCCAGCCACTGTGCTCAGGTGCAGAAATACAGAGCTTTATAAAAACATGTGTCTTTCATCTTTAAAATGGAGACCCTTCAAGGTTACGACAGGCCAGGGATTTCCGTTCCGAGGTATGAGGCTCCTGAATAGCCCCCATGAAATACACAGACCCTCACTAAATCGCGAAGGGAACCGACTCGAATTCACTAAAGTTTATGAAGTCTAGCCACCTTACCATGTGCTTTTGTGGGAAAGGGGGACAGTGCAAAATCAACTCTATTTGAAGACAATAAATTCACATGTAAATGCCACCTACTCTGTGTTCTAATTTGACAATCTCAGGTATCCAAGTGTAAACGGTAAGAGCTGAAAAACTTGTCCGGAGCTGAAGGATGGTCTGTATAACCTGAGGCCTGCCCTGGCTCCCGTTTTCCACCAGCAAGTGGGTCAGGCTTATTTAGCTCTTGCCTAAAGTTGAGTTCTCCAGCTTAACCTGAATTAGTAATGAAGGTAAAATTGTGGGTCCCATCTGCCACTCCATTGTTTCACTTCTCCATTTGTTCCAAACTCAGCTAGGGAGGTGCGGTACTCTGCTGGGGGCTCTCAAGACTCCAGCAAGACTATAGATGTTTCACCAATTCATGTGTCTATTTCTCCCTTCCTGCCCATTCTCATGGGTAGAATTCAACTCACTAAAATTCTCCCCGTCTGCCAACATCCAACTCAAATGCCATCTCCTCCCAAAGCCTTCCCTAGTTCCCTCAAGCAGAAAACATTCCTCTCCCCTTTTCGAATTCACATAGCCCTCTGGGTTTCTATACTCACCTTCTTACCTTGTATTGGTTAGTCTACTGCCCAATAAGGAGTAACTACCACGTCTTATTTATCTTTTTTTTATCAGAGATCTTTCCACATAGAGGTTGCTTAAAAAAAAAACAAAAAAAAAAACCTAGCAAATGAATGCAGGACTATAAGACACCGCTTGCCTTTGGGAAGTTAATCTAATCGGGGAACAATCTAATTGAAAAGTTATGACATATGCACATAAAGATAGTTAACAACAGAAGAAAATATAAAAAATGCTAAAGGCACTAAAGGAACATTTTTTAAGAAGTCACTTACCCAGCCTTGAGGATTCTGAATACACCTGAAAAACAGCAGTTAGGCCTCTGGTCAACAAAATAGACTGTACAAAATCCATGCTTTGAAGAGGAAAGATTTTATAATTAGGAGAATCTCTCACACCCTCACATCAGATACTGTTCACACTTTGTTTACAAACCTTTCTAATAAGCTTCATCATCTGATTGCCAAACCCACTGTCGATTAGACACTTAACAACGGAGAACAGGAGGTGACCTCAGGAGACCCCAGCGTCTGCAAAGGGAAGCTTGTTCAATTCCTAAATGCCAGTTACCTCTCTTGGCACACTGTCACATCACGGAATAATAGCAATGAGCCTGAGTTAAAAGGCTAGGTGGATATTCTGTATACAGTACTCTAAGAAGACAGGAAAAACTGAAAACAAATTAGAAGGATTTCCATCCGAAATGTCTGAAATGTTACAAAGTGCTGATTCTTTAAAGGGAAATGTTCTGTGAAGACCACATATGTAAAAGCCACATATTATTTTGGTTAACAATGCCAGTGATGGGTTGCTAAAATAAGGGTTATTAGTGTCTAAGGAGAGGGTCACAGGTTACCGGATGGTCAGTCACGGTTAACTTGCCTTACCTTGAGGAAAGAAAAAAGTAGAATGAGCAGAGAGGGATGACAAGACTGGAACAGGGACTGACTTATCTCAAGTGCTTAATAAGTATGAGTTGAATAAATGGGTAAATAGTACTTCTGTTTGGAGTATGGATGGGAGTGTGGGGAGACCAGTGTCTGAGATACGGTCAAGGGCAGTGGCAGGGCAGTTAGGCTCAAAATAAGCACTCACACAGACACAGAGCCTTCGGAACTGAGTGGCCAGATTCGAAGGTAGAGAAATTTGAGTCCAACTCTAGTGTCTAAACTTTTTTTTAAAGATTTTATTTATTTATTTGACAGAGAGAGAGAGAGGTCACAAGTAGGCAGAGAGGCAGGCAGAGAGAGTGGGGGGAAGCAGGCTCCCTGCTGAGCAGAGAGCCTGATGGGGGCTCGATCCCAGGACCCTGAGATCATTACCTGAGCCGAAGGCAGAGGCTTTAACTCACTGAGCCACCCAGGCGCCGTGTGTTTGAACTTTTTTTTTTCAAAGATTTTATTTATTTATTTGACAGAGAGAGAGAGATCACAGGTAGGCAGAGAGGCAGGCAGAGAGAGAGGGGGAAGCAGGCTCCCCGCTGAGCAGAGACCCCGATGCAGGGCTCGATCCCAGGACCCTGAGATCATGACCTGAGCTGAAGGCAGAAGCTTTAACCCACTGAGCCACCCAGGCGCCCCGTCTGAACTTTTTAAAACAGGCTAGCAACATGATAAAGTGGTCATTCACCCGTCCATTCATTCAAAAGCATACACTCGGTGCCTACTACAAGCCAGGCAATGTCTGAGCGACTAGGCATACACAGGTAACACAACAAATATTTCCTGAGTACTCACTGTGTGCTGGTCACGGTTCTAGGCAGACAAAAGCTTCTGCCCTCATAAAGTGTATATTCTAGAGGGGAGAGAGAGATGGACAAATGAGGACATGTGTACTGGGGTGAGGAGCCGAAACACTAAGGAGAAAGCAAAGCAGGAGAGGAGATAAGGGAGGCGGGCCGGTGTGTGCCCCTCACTCTCCTGCAGGAGCTCAGGCCGCTGGAGGAGGCTGCTACTTTCAGCCTTGCAGCCAATATGAGAGCCCCATGAGGGACCCGGGCATGGAATGGGTACTGCGGGTGCAGAGAAAGAAGGGTCAGCCCAGCTTGCAGAGGCAGCATGGCTTCCCCTGGCTGTGACCCTGGGAGCCGAAGTTGGAGGATGAGTATTTGGCCGATAAAGAGGGAGGAAACATTCTGGGCAAAGACACAGAAGTGTGACAGAGCATGTCCAGGGGCCATATCAGATGGCGGCGCGCAGCCCTGACGGGCTGGTGGAGAGCGGGGCAGGGAGGACGCAGTGTGGGACTGCAGGTCTGGAGGCCTGAGGTGCTCCGGTGCCCCTGGTGTCAGGGGGCAAGGACAGGAAGGCCTGGATGTTGAAGAGGCAAGCACCTTCCAGCAGTGTGGCAAGGGGTGAGCATAAGGGAAGGAGCAGGGCTGGGGCGGGCAGGAGAGGGGTGGACACAGCCTGGAAGAGGGGGCAGAGGCCACGGTTCTGAAGGCTTCATGTGGTGAGCAGGAAGTTTGGGCTTTATCTGGTAGGCAATCCGGAGTAAGATGAGCCGGTTTGAGGCATGCAGGGTGATTTGCGGAAGGAGGAGTGAAGGCAGGAAGACCCAGCCCGGTCGGGGGCTGGTGAGACACAGGGAACCCGAATGACAGATGCCACCATCTTAGGCAGGTGGGGAGCCAGGAAGAAGTTCCAAGAGGTCCGTTTTAGGCATGTTGAGTGTCAGTACCTTCGGGGTATATAGGGGTAAATGGTAATAGAACTTGGTGTTCTATAGGTCTTATTTATTCCTCACCGTGTGGGTATTATATCGTCTGCATTGTACAGAGACGAAGACTCAGGCGTAGGAAAGCAGCCTACACTGCCGGAGGTCCCGCAGCAGCTAAGAAGTGAGGCCAGGCTACGAACCCAGACTAGCTGACCACAGATGCCCCCTCTCTAATCTGTGAGCTATCCGGCTTTCTGGCAGTGTGATTTTAGTGCCGGGAGGAGACTGGCTGCAAAAAGGTTTTGGAGATTTGTCGACACTGCAGTAGATAAAGGAACAAGACGTGGGTAGAGAAACGCAGACTGAGAGGCAGAGAGGTAAGACAGGGACCGGCGGAGGTGAGCAGGCAGGTGACACGGTCGTGCTGTTTCGACCGAGGAAGCCCTCAAGCCTGTTTATAGACCCGGGAGAAGAAATCTTAGATTTCGAAATTTCAGAGAGAAAGGCTAACCCGGGAGACAGCTGGAAGGATAAGTCTGGCACAGGAGGAGACAGAGGTGAGCGCACAGGTGGGCGTCAGAGGTCAAGGGCATCCGGGTATTCTCCAGGAAGTAGGAGGCAGGAAGAACCAACCAAACCTGGGAAGCTGGGAGATGACGTCAGGCCAGGGAGGGGAGGCGTATGGATGGCTTCCCAGGGCCTTTGAGAATCTGATTGCCGCTGGGATGGAAACCACAGAAAAACTGCACATTCCCCAGATTTTCAAACAATTTGAATGGACTCGCATACCCCGAAGGCCTTCGGGGGACCCCAGATGTAGTGCTCTCTAAAGTCTCTCCTGTGTCTAAGAACTCTCATCTTTGAGGAGCTGAGTGCGAGGGGATGGAAGGATGTCCAGTGGTAACTTGAGAAAGCCATCAAAAATGGTGGGACTCTCTAGCCGACAGCTCTGTCGGGCTCGGGAGCAGAGTCGGCGGACGACCAGCAAGCAGACGTTCTCCGTGGGAAGCCATGGGCCCACGGGAGCCTAACCAAGCAGTCATGGCCACGGACCAAGTGCACTCCTGGCTCCGCAGCGAGGCCAGGCTCCGTGCCCACGCTGCTGCTCGGCAGGTCCGGGCAGGCCGGCCCACTCCCAGGCCCTGCAGCTATCACTACCTCGGGGGCTGGGAGGGAACAAAATGTCAGGTAGGGCTCGGATCTCAGGAGCAGGATCCTGCCAAGCCTGCAGTCAAGCCCTGCAGCTTCCGTGGCGCTGTTATCAGTGGAAGGAGAGCGCCAGGGGCAGAGAGCCTGATGAAGACACCAGCCAGCGCCCTTGGCCTTGGCGCCTCTAGGTGTTCCCAGGGCCATCCCACTTGCCGGGGCAGTGCAGGGATCACACTCAGGGCCCGCCGTGGGCAGGGCTGACCGGGCTAATAATACCTTCTGGGGCCTGGAAGTTTCTTCGTCGGTGTTGTTTTTAATCTACAGTCATCATTAGTAATTCATTAGCTATTTATGAGAAACACTTGAATAACAGCCTGCATACCGCGTTAAGCTAATTACTTGGACCAACACCAGGTCGCATTACTTCCTGAGGGCGAACCAGCCTCCCGCACCGCAGGCTTGGACTCAGACCCCTCCGGGCTGAGGAGCACCCACCGCCAGGGACAGAAGGCCCCAGCTTCGGGTCCCCACGCAGAGCCACCTCCCCCTGCATTGAAAACGGTCTTCCTGGGTGCTACAGAGGGGGAGGGCCGAGTCTGGGCATGGTAGAACACCGCCATTAAGCCACTGTAGGGATTGGGGTCTGTATTCATCTTGCCTTTTTATTTTTTGTTAAGCTTCTCCAGAAACTTTGCTGATTTGTGAACCGTATAAATGACCGGTCAGAGAGAAGAAATTAATATTTGTTGGTTTCTTAAAATTATGTATCAGGCATTGTAACTGTCATTTTTTATCTCTTATCTCATTAATGGTATTTTCCTGGTAATACTATAAGCTGGATACTTTACAAAAGCTCAGGCAGGTTAAGGGACATTCCCAAGCTCACGAGCCTGAGGCTAACCCCAGGCCTTCTGGCTCCCATTCAGGAATTTCTCACTGGACTGGTCATAGATCACTAAGACGGTTTTCGTTTTCTTGTTTCCTTATTCTCCCTCCCCTTCTCTAACTACTGCCGCCCTCCCCATCCTTCACCACTTTCCTTTTTTTTTCTACCTTTCCCTTAAAAAATTCCTTTGCCATGTTCTCCATTTCTTTCCCGCCTTGGTGAGAATCTGAAAGACAAATAAATCATAAATTCCAGGATATAATAAACTTCCTTCTTTTAATTGCAAAAGACTTGAAGTTTTGGACGTCTAATTATTTTTACGTTGTCAGGTCAACAATAACATTTTTGGCATGTGAATGTCCGGTCGTTCCAGCACCATTTGTCGAAAAGTCCATCTTGCTCTTGTGTTTTGTCAGATATGGTTGACTCGATTCACACGAGTCTGTTTCTGGTCTTGCTGGACCTTTGCATCGATCTACTCTTCCCCAGCCTTGTAGGCGTCTTCTTGGTTTCAGTGCAGAATTCTGGACCCATGATGTTTCTTGCTGTCCCTGGGGATAGAGGGTTTTTCCTTCTACTCTTCTCACAACGGTTCTTTGCCTATGTCCTGGGAGATGCTTTTCTACCTTCTCCCAGAAGCTATGGCTCTAGAGAGTTCACTATCCTTCCCTCAGTGGCTTAATGCTTTTGCTTCCGAGAAGAAAAGGGGCCAGGGAAGCAAGCAGGGCTTTGTGCCTGTCCCCCTCAGCCTTCTGCTGCCTTCTTGGCCTCTGTGTCAGAGAGGAGACTCCGCCAGTCTCCTTCCCTGCCCCCAGTCTTTCTTGGGAGCACCCAATGGAGGGTCATGAAGAAGAATCTCGCAACAGAAGCTGCTCTCCTGGTGTCTAGGGCCCCCAGCTGCTCTAAACTGACATGCTGACCCTCGCTTGGCCTCCAAGAATTTGCTAACATTTTAGTTTACTTCTTACTCATTTGTTTGGCAGCCCCATCTGTCTCCCACACTCTGCCAAAGGAGAGCCGCCGTGGGTCCCATTTTGCCTTGTGTCCCTCTGTGGAATTTGGTTTACTTGGTGGCCTTGTAAGTCAGACTTCTCCTGGGCTCCATAAAAGTCATAATTCTGTAGCTTATCTAGCTTTTCTTCATTGTTAGGGTGGGAACATTCTTCCCAGCTTTCTTCATCCTGAATGGAAGCCTCATTCTCTTATCCTCGGATCCACTCTTTTTCTCAAGAGCCAGAAGAGGAGGGTCTCCCATGTCTCACACGGGAAGCTGGGCTCTTGGAGAGATTCTGGTCTTCCATTCGTAGGTGATGGTACTGGGACTCCTCCGCTACCAGAAATGTATGAGGTCTTCATTCGGATGGGGCAGGAGAAAGGCTGAGGGTCCTGCGAGGAGCGCATGGGGAACTGAGGCAATCCAGGGGGTGAGGGTCATAGGTACTCACACCTCTGTCAGAGGTGAGAATCCAGTGATCAACCAAGAACAAAAAGCCTGACCAGGTGGCTTTCTGAAAACTCACTGGCCAAGAACTGCCCCACCGAGGGTGAAGGGGCATTGAGATGGTGGGACGAGAGCGTGTCCACTATATTCAGGGGCCAGGCCAATGTCTTGCCCCAGGCCCTCTGGTGTCTGCCCCACTGACCTTCACAGCTATGCTCTCCTGGCACACCCAGCATGCTCCCTGGCCCCCGCCATCCACCACGCAGACACACTCACCTACTTGCCATTTCTCAAGCATGCCTCTCGTTTCCCCGACGTCATGGACCTCTTCGAGGTGTCCTCTAACTTGCAATGTCCTTCGTACTCCCACAGAGCTCCTCTCTCTCCCTGGGGCTCTGCCAGTCCGAAGCTGAGGGTGGGGGAAGAGACATGGGTTGCCTTTCCATATGGGAAATGAAAGAAAGGCTGTGAGTAGGAATGGCAGGAGGAGAGTGCTACAGCAAAGGTGGGAGACAACTCCCAGGGCACAAAGGGGAGGAGAGACTGGCAAAAATGAAATTGCTAATTTTATTATAATTTCAGAGCCGCCCTGGAGATGTGCATCTTTGAGTGCCGATGCTGTGCTCATGTGCCGGTGTCCAGCTACAAATAAGACAGAATTAGCCCAGCAGGGAAACAACGAGAGCTCATATTGGGAATCCTCTTCCGGGCGGGCTGTGTGGAGGGGGACTGGGTGAGGCTCCCCAGGTTGCAGACAGAGTGAGCCGAGAGGCAGGGTAGAGGCACCTTCCTGAATGCCTTGAGGGGGTGGGGAAGGTCTATTGCCAGAGTGTCTGGAGTCCCACCACCAGCGATTCAAAACTATACCCTGTTCTCCATCCCATGTCTTTAAAATGCTAATCTTCTAAGGGTAACATGCTGGATACTTTTGGTTCAATCTTATGTTAATTACAAAGGCTTTAAATCCATTAGAACTGAGTTCGAATTCTGGCTCTATTGATTACCAACAATGAGCACTGTGAGACTTTTGCTCTTAAGTCTTGTTTTAAGTTTTATTTTGAGAGTTCGTAACTCTCTGAGCGTCCATTTCCTCAGGGTAAAAGGAGGATAATGGTACCCACCTTCCAGGTCTGTCATGAGGATGAAATGAGATGATGTGCGTCTTGCCACAAGAACCATCCATTTGTCCATTCGCCGAATACTTATTGAGCAGTTACCGCTCTACATGCTGTAGATTCAGCAGCAAACAAATTCCCCACCATCATGGAGCTCATGTTCTAGATCAGGGCAGTAAAAAAATAACTAAATAAGTAAGTATGAAGTAGGTCAGATAGTAAGTACTTTGGGGAGCAATAAAACAGGGAGACAGGGATCCTGGGGGGAAGGGTCACTATGACAATTTTCTGTAGGGTGGTTGGAAGGCCTCTTTCATGACATGAAATTTGGGCAGGGCCTGAAGGAAGTGAGGGAGTGAGTGCCCAAGATCTAGGGCAGGGGGAGAGTAAACAGAAGTCTGGAGCCCCCAGCTTGCTGGGCAAGTGTGAGGGAGTGCAGGGAGCCCCGAGTGGCTGCAGCAGAGTGAGGAAGCAGGGAGCCATGGGAGAAGTGGGACCAACAGGTGTCGTGTCACACAGGACTCCTGGGCCGTGCTGAGCACTACAGCTTTACCTGACGGGAGCCATGGGAGGCCTGTAGGAGGGGAGAGCCATAGGCTCAGTCTCCCCCTGGGTCTTGCTTGGAGTGAAGGCTACAGAGAGACCATTTAGAATGCCATTGCAATACAAGGAAATGATGGCTGGAACTTTGATCTCACTGTGCAGGCAGTGCGAAGTGAGGTTCTGGAAAGAACGAGAATGTGCTGGAGATAGTAACGGACAGGGAGAGGTAGGTGTTTGGAGACTGTTCCCCCCCCCCGCACCCCTCCCCTGCCTAGATATGGGTGTAGGAGGGTTTGGAGAAGGTTCTGGAAATGAGGGTGGGGCTCTGACAACTCCTACCCAGGCTCCAGTATGTGTGCTTCTATAGGCGATTCCCTGACTTCGATCCCATTTCTTTGTCCACGGAGAAGCTGGACCAGATGATCTAAGGTCTGACACACTGAGGATCTGTGGGTATCCCGCGAACATGCAGATACACGTAGGAAAAGAAGTAACACAACCAACTATTAATAGCGTGTGGGGGTCCATCTAGCAGTTGTCTACTTAGGGAAGGGAGGGAAGATAGGACGGTTAGAACCCACAAAGGCAGGCGGTGTTACAGCTGGGCAGGGCAGGACTGGGGCCCACGTGGATGGACATAGGGTTCTGTTCCTTAGTAGAAGGGGGGCAAAAAAAAGGGCCTCCCAGCACTGCCTGGAGTCACTCGAGTCAGCTGCCCACACTCGCCCACCGGGAGCCTGGCCAGCCCAGCAGCTGAGTGGCCTCTTCGTTTGCAGCTTGAACCTGAAAGCCTCATCCTCTAAAGAGAAGTGACTGCCTTTCCAAAAGAGGGCTGTCTCCCTGCCCGGAAGTGCATCCCACTGCAGCTGCACAATTCAGTACCGGCTTCCAGTTCTGTGATTAACTGACAAAAGTAGTTCTTTGGCCTGAAGGCAACCCGTCTGTGCTTAGCGGCCTCTCAGAGAATGTCCTGATTAGGTGGACTCTTCACTTAGCCGAGAAAGAAATTTAACAGTGCCATTAGCATTTCAAGTTAAAACGGGGGAGGGGGGACACTTGTGGAATAAATTATTATTAAATGAAAAACAAAAGAATCAAGTCAAATTAAGCAAGAATATAAGTCCAGCCATGGAATAGGGCATGCTGAGATTTCAGTAAACTGGCTGCATATTACACCCAATAAGGAACTCATTGCAAAGGTCATGCTGGTACAAGGTGATGCCCACGAGCAGAGGGTCAAGAGAGCCTTCACTCCAAGGTCATTCACAACAAGGAACTGGATACCACCTCCACTGATCCAAGGAAGGCATAGACAAGAGTGAAGGAAGGCTTGGTTCTCAAACTCTGCCATGAACAGGGTCATCTTTCAAACTGGCAGACTGCTGTGTCTGTCCCCAGAGATCCAGTATATCTGGGATGTGGGCTGGGCTTTGACATTCTAACAAGCACCTTCGGTGATCATGGGCTACCCTTGAAAAAACACTGATAGACGAGGGGAGGGACCAAGGGATGAGGGAGGCTGGGGAGTAGGGGAGGGTTCTAGTGTTTTAGGGGAGTGAGGGGAGCTGATTGAGCCCGTGTAGGCTCACTGCTGGTGGCCAAGTATTGGGTCTGTCCCCGGAAAGTCAGACAGGGGAGTTGAGAAACTAGGAAGAGGTGAAGGCAGAAGGAGGGTATCTGTGACTCCACCTGGATAAACAGGGAAGGGAGAAGTGGACAATAGCTAAACTATATAAAATGCCAACATAATTTACAGAGTGTGTGTGCGCGCGCACGTGTGTGAGCGTGTGCACGCACGCGCGCACTAATGCATGGCTAATTCTAAAAGGAAATTTCTTTTCAACCATGGCTAATTTCTGAAAGGAAAGGGCTTTGTTTCCAGAAGAGTCATGAATAAGATTGTTGCTACCGTGCTGGTATGCCCCTGGCTGAACGTGAAAGAACTTTTTGAACCAAGAGTCAAGTTTTACGAAGAGGAAAGCTTGTCGTAGAAGCCTGTGGTTTTAAATGGGAAGATGCATTCAGAGGGGTGAACTCGCCTGGCATTTCCATCCGGTCCAGCATGGAAGAGAGGTGAGACTCTCAGTGTGAGGACGTGCAGCCTCACCAGCCTGTGGGTGGGAGTGAGGCCCCTTTATCTTGTAGGAGCCCCCCTCCCCGCCCCCCTGCATCGAGGGCTCATCCCCTCCACCTGTGTCAACATGGCCCTGCAGACAAAGCAGGTGATGAGACAGGTGATCGAGGGCCATGGAAGGAAGGAGGGCATGAGTGCGTCTCCGCTCGAGTAGTAAAATCAGTCAACTTTTCAATCTGCATCTTGAAAATGATCATTTAGCTGAGATTGTAATTTTGTTTCTCTTGGTTGAAGGAGCAATTTATAACCCTGGGCAGCTCTACAAAGAAGTGGGGAGATAATGAATACATAGATGTGGAATTCTTGCCAGTGGGTTAGAATGCGTGGGGTTTGTAACAATTCTTGAAATCATTCTGCTGCTTTGCCTCCTTTTCTGTTTTTATGATATTTGAAATGGGTAAGAGAATCAGAAATGCCACATGTGCAAGACTGATTTATTAACTTACAAAAGTAGCATCATTGCTGAGAATAATTTTCCTTGTTACGTCTGCCACGACAAGTCTCAATTGCCTGGAAGAATCCAATATATAAAATTGTGATTATATTTTCAAATGTCTGAGGAAATATGATTCATTAAAATATAAGTGGAGCAAATGTTTAAGAAGGACTTAATCTGTTAAAGTTGTTAGTTGAACATTGATCAAAGAGCCAGAAGAAACGATGTTTTTAATTCTTTTTATGCTGGATTTGTAAATAGAACAAGATGATTTGTAGATTGAACTTGAAGGTTTAAGGTAGACTAGGTTTTAAAAATGAAAACTTTAGAGGCACCTGGGTGCTTAGTGGGTTAAAGCCTCTGCCTTCGGCTCAGGTCATGAGCTCAGGGTCCTGGGATTGAGCCCCGTATCGGGCTCTCTGTGCAGCAGGGAGCCTGCTTTCCCCTCTTTCTCTGCCTGCCTCTCTGCCTATTGTGATCTCTCTCTCTCTCTAATAAATAAATAAAATCTTAAAAAAAATGAAAACTTTAGTATGTTGCATATTAAACACACACACACACACACACACACACACACACACACACACACCCCCGCAACTGTAATTAGTGTTATCCAGGTACAAAAGCCTTCTTTCCCTATACCACAAAAAGGAAGGAAAAAATTATAACCACATTCTCATCACTTGCCTGCAGGGCAGCGCCAGGTCCTGTCTGACATTGGTTGTGATTATTCTCACTAATTTTTGCCAACCCTATGTGTCAAAAGTGCTATTTCATTGTTGCGTTAATTTCTATTTCTATGACCACCGGGAGGTTGAACATATTTTCATCTTGAATTGGACATTGACAGGGATCTCAGAATTTCTGCTGATGTCTCAGAGTGAAAAGCCATGAGTGGTGTGTACTACCAGATTCTAAGGAGAGGCCCTGGACCCATTGCTGCAGCATGTGCTAAGGAGTGGCTGGGCTGGTCCAGAAGTTTCTTGCCCACCTTGGGCCTATACAGAGAAAGCATTAAATCAGTGAGGAAGATAGGAGACTTTCAAAGGGATGGTGGAGTGGAGAACACTACAGTTTTTATTCCTCTCCCCTGTGTGGGGGGAAAATCCCTTCCCTTCCCTTCCCCTCAAGCCAAATATGAGGAGCCCCAAAATGCTGCTCTTAGAAAATGGGAGGAGGCAAGGGGGAACTGATTTTTCCATCTTGGCCAGCTGTTTGTTTGGGGGCATTGGAAGAGAGGGTGCATTTCATACATACATACATACATATATGTATACATATATATACACATACCTACACATTCCACCAGGGGATACAGGAAGGATTCCAATAAAATGAGGCTACAGTTGCTACCCGCCCATTCTGGGATCCTTCTGGCAGTGGAGCAGCAGGCAAAGAAAGGAGGTGCAAGATTGGGAGGCATGTTGGCCCTAGTTATTGTAATGATTTAGAGTCCGGTTTCTGCTGGACCACAGAAATACTTCTGGAACCCGGAGTACTGCCTCTCTGTGCTCTAACAAAGGCTCTGACCTCTCTAAAGTTTGAAATGGGTAAGAGAAGGTCTAAGATGAAGCAAGGAACCTAGACCCACTGAAGTGCTGGCTGAGCAGAAATCTAGATGGGGCAGTGGAGGTAGGACATGATGAAAATGACTGAGAGCATTGGCACCACTTACAACAACGCACACTCTGGTTTATTTCACTAGATTTTCTGTATTAAGTCTGCCCTCACCGAAGGCTCTATCAGTTTGGTCTTAATGTCCGGCATGGACATGAATGGTGCAAAGTCCCTCTTCTTGGGTCACCTTTGCCATTCTGATCATTCCTGAGGCAACCAGCTGGGCACAGGTATAAACTGACAGCACCTGGCCTCAGCTGCATTGAACTCCTCTAGCATTTTCCTCTGTGGCTTTTCTGGTGCTGTCACGTGATATACCTGCACGACCACCGTCGGTCATCCTCAGACCTGTGCCCACCTTGACCTGCAGAGTTAACACCCTGTGGGACAGTCCAGCTGAGTCCTCCAAGAAACAGAGGCCGAGATGGAGTTGGGGTGCATGTGGTTTATTGGAGTGTAATTCCAGTGAAAGATACAATGGGTGTGGGGGGAGAACTTGGTGGGAAGTGCCTCTAAAAGATCAGACACCTGCAAAAGGAAACTGGAGGAAGCACGGCTGGACGGGGAGAGCCTCAAATGGTGAGGTAGATCCGACAAAATGTTGGGCCAACAGGGAACTCTGGAAGAAACGCTGCCTAGTAGGGGAGTCCCATGTTGGGCAGAAATGGCAAGATTCTAGGCCCCCACTGTGCTCACTCAGGAACTGGCTGCTGCTCCAGGAGGGCAGGACTGGCTCAGAAGCTGAGACAGATCTTGAAGGACTGCAGCTGGAGGTTTTTGGCTAAGCATACTCCTTGCAGCTGCATGGCATTTTTTTAAAAGATTTATTTATTTGAGAGAGAGAGAGAGAAAGCAGGGGAGGGGCAGAGGGTGAGGGAGACAAGCAGACTGCCCGCTGGGTGGGGAGCCCCGACATGGGGCTTGATCACAGGACCCTGAGATCATGACCTGAGCTGAAATCAAGAGCCAGACGCTCAACCCAGGCACCCCTGCATGGCGAATTCTTGAAAAGACTTTGAACGGCACACCTCCATGACCGCCACTTAACCAATGGGATTAACTGAAACTTCAACTTCTTTCTATCTAGGGTAAATGATTCTGGATTCTACAGTCTTCCCAGAGGGTCACCAGCAAGACTGAGCCCAGTTGGGTACAGTAATAATCAGCTCAATAATCTTACTGGGCTTGATTGTCCCTCCTTCCTTTGACCCTGTCCCTTATGCCTCACTCCCCTTCCCTTCCTCCCTTTCTTCCTTCCTTCCTTTCTTCCTTCCTCCCTCCCTTCCTCCTTCCCTCCCTCTTTCTTTCTTTTCTTTCTTTCTTTCTTTCTTTCTTTCTTTCTTTCTTTCTTTCTTTCTTTCTTTCTTTCAAGACTTTATTTATTTGTCAGAGAGAGAGAGAGAGAGAGAGCAGCACAAGCAGGGGGAGCTGCAGGCAAGAGGGAGAGGGAGAAGCAGGCTCCCTCTGAGCAGAGAGCCCGATGCAGAACTCCATCCCAGGACCCTGGGATCATGGCCTGAGCTGAAGGCAGATGCTTCACCGACCGAGCCTCCCGGGGGTCCCCTCACTCCCGTGTCTTGAGACCACTTCTCTGATTACCAATTACCTGTATACAAATGACCTGGTCTCAAACTCTGTCCTTGTGGGAACCCGGGCTGACAGTGGTCTACCCTGTTTCTTAATTCAACAGTGCCCCCTTGAGCTGGTACAATGAAGTTCAGTTCCTTAATGAATGGGATGCTTGTGGTCTGCTTCTGATTTTGTGATACTGTTTCTGCACACACTTAAATTCAGATGTTTCCTCTCCCCTCACTATCTTCCCCTCACTATCAAGCCCCTAAGGGCTGCCTGTCCCACTAAAGTTCTTGAGGCTCACACGCTTTCTCTGATTTACTTGGTCTTAAGTTTACTGTCAGTATTTCCGCATTCGGGATGGAGGGCTTTCCTGGTACCGTACTCGGATGGAGGCTGTCTATCATTTGCGACCGCTTGATCTTGTTGTTCCTCTCCCTCAAAATCTCTGCTGCATTTTCTACTCCAGAGAGGGCTCTAAAGTGGGCTCTTCTCTGCTCCTTGCATAGCTATGTTCATTGCCCACTTCTATGTCAAGGGTCTTTCAGTATAGGTGCAGGTTAAGAATAATCCTCCTGGTTCCTCTTATTGTTCTATATAGTTTCTGGAACATGTCTGTAGAGATCCTCCTTTGAGTGGCTGCCATTATCCTCTGGGAATCAAAATTCCTGATTCAACTTGTGTTTCAGTGTCGTATCTCTTCTTGAGTCAGTATTAAAGTTATAAGTAGAAAATTGCCATGTTTACCTGTTGTCAAATTTTTTCATCATAAAATTGAAAATATTTGCTTATTATTTTTAAGGATCCTTGCTATAGTCCCCTCTTCATTACTAATTGGGTTATCTGTTGCCTTTTATTTTTTTGATCATTTTTATCATAGGTTGTTCAAAGTGTCCACATTTACAGTGACCCAAACCTGTGTTCTTTGATCCATATGTTTGTTTTTCATTTCACTGACTCCTCTTAATTTCATTATTTCTTCTATTTTCTTTGGATTTATTCTATGATCCCTTTTCTCACTTCTTAGTCGAATAGGTAAGTCATTACTTTCCAGTCTTTCCTCCTTTGTAAAATAAAGCACAACGTTTCCTCTTAGATAGTTTTAGCAGCATTCCAAAAGTTTTCTGAGGTGGTATGTTCATCATTATTCACTTTTAAGTTGTTGTAGCCTGGGGCCGTTAAAAAGCAGAACCTGAAGCAACAGTTTGGATTTAACGTGTTTGGAAGGTACAAGCCCAAGGCAGTAAGGAGCAGAGGAAGAGGAGTGAGGCAAGAGAACCTGGAAGGACATGTGGCACAGGGGCTGGTTGTGCCTCATACTATGAGTTGTGGAAAGGCAATGGTTGCTCAGTCCCTGTGTCCACTTTGTGCATTAAATTTCTCCAGAAAAGTTGCAAGAAGGGACCTCACCTGTGGTCT
Organism: Nasua narica; assembly: GCA_028533885.1. Taxonomy (NCBI): domain Eukaryota; kingdom Metazoa; phylum Chordata; class Mammalia; order Carnivora; family Procyonidae; genus Nasua; species Nasua narica. Next base: position 87,283,987 of record CM052798.1, on the reverse strand, counting down.
GCAGGAGAGAGACAGGAGGAGAAATTTGTCTTCCCAGCTGCTTTTCATCTCCCACTCCCCACTGGTCAAGATTCATACCAAAAGATACTCAGTTCCCTACATTTCCAGTGGGTAACTCAGGCCCTTCCCAGGGTGCTCAGGAAGCCAGACCCTGCACCCCACAGTGAGGTGTTCATTCCAGCCCCAAGTGTAGAGGCAACCTGGTGTGGGTGGGCCACTGACCAAGTGAGACAAAGAAGAAGGCACACAAGATTTTTTTTTTCACCAACCATAGGTAATATCTAATTTCTACCATAATTAACTTTTTTGACTCACGGATTATTAAGAAATGTTTCTAAATTTTTAAATAGATTGGTTTTTAAGGCCCTCATTTAAAAAAAATTGATTTTATGTGTGCTTGAGGAAAATGTGTATTCTCTACTCACTGAATGGAAAATTCTTATCTGTCCATTAGATTAGCCTAAGTTACTCAGTTTAGTTACTGAGAGCATGTGATAAAACCTAGCATGATGGAATGACACATTTCTCTTTGTAGCTCTGTCAATCTTGCTTTTTATAGGTTGGCGCTATTAGGTACTTATAAATTTAGAATCACTATTTTTTCTCTGGTGAAGTATTTTACCTTTATGTGGCAATCTCTTTATCTCTAGTAATGCCTTTTGCCTTAAAGTCTATTTTACTGATTTTAATATGTACCTATAGCACTTTCTTTTGGTTGCTCTTTTCCTGATATATATATATTCTTTTACATTTCATCTTTCCATATCCTTAATTTTCAGCTGTGCCTCTTAAACAACACATAGTTGGTCAGGCTCCATGCTCAGTGAGTCGACTTGGGATTTTCTCTCCCTCTCCCTCTCCCATGAGTGCTCTCACAAAATAAATAAATCAATCTTTTAAAAAAACCCACAACACATAGTTGGATTTTTAAAAATCTAGTCTGGCAATTTTTGTCTTATAACTAGAGTCTTTTGGCCATTTATGGTTATCATGATTACTAATATATGGATTTACTTCTAGCATTTTTTTAAACTTTCTCTCATGTTTCCATTATTTTTTCCTTCTTTCTTACCTTCTTTTGGATTAATTTAATGCATTTTCTCATTCCACTTTCCACTCTATTAGTTGAGAAGTTATTCAGTCTTTTTCTTATATTACAATGGCTACCTAGAAATTTTTAACATGTATTATAATCAAAATTAGTCAATGTTTTCCCACTTTCCTCCCAAGGAATGAGAGAAGCCAGGAACACTAACTCTGATCGCCCTCTTGCAGCTTCTGTGCTGCTGTTTTCATGCTTACCTCATTCTCTCTTTCAAGTTAATAAAGCATTGTTTTCATTACTGTACTATATAATCGGTATACTTAGATTTACTCACACCATTACTGTTTCATTTTCTTCTTATTTTTTCTTACATGTCACCTATTTCTTCCGGAATAATTCTTTTTTTCCTTAAGAATACTTATTCCTTTTATGATGGTCTTTTGTGGTAAACTCTTGCCGTTTTTGTGGGGCAAAATAAGAATCTCTTTCATCTTCGTGTTTAAAAAATACTTTGTTTTATAATATTAATTATCTTCCTCTCAGCAAATTAAAGATATTATTCCACTATATTCTTTTGTCATTGCCTTTCAGCAGATAATTATCTATGTCATTGTCAGTTTTTCATAGCTAATTTCTTTTTTCCTCTGCTTTAAAGTTTTTTTCCCATTTGTTCTGCATTTTTTAAAAAGATTTTATTTATTTATTTGACAGAGAGAGAGATCACAAGTAGACAGAGAGGCAGAGAGAGAGGGGGAAGCAGGCTCCCTGCTGAGCAAAGAGCCTGATGCGGGGCTCGATCCCAGGACCCTGAGATCATGACCTGAGCCGAAGGCAGAGGCTTTAACCCACTGAGCCACCCAGGCACCCCTGTGTTCTGTATTTTTTAAGTGGATTTATTTTTATTTGTTAATTTAATAAACATTTAATCCTTTACTGGGTGTCAGGCATTTCTAAGCACTTTGTAGATATGAACTCATTTAAACCTCAAAACAACCTTATGAGGTACATATTATCAAGTATCTTTACATATGAGGAGACTGGGGCCCAGAGAAGTTAGGTGACTTCCCCAAGTTGACACAGCTAGTAAGTGGTAGTGCCATAATTTCAACCAGGGCAGTATGGACCTAGAATTTTCTTTATCAAATAAAGATACTCGGGTTATCTTGAGTGAGCTTTGGTAATTTGTATCTTTTAAAATTTTGACTCATTAAGTTTCATGGAAATTTATTGGCATAAAGTCTTTTTTTAAAGACTTTGCTTATTTGAGAGAGAAAGAGAGAGAGAGAGAGAGAGAGTGCACAAGAGGGAGTAGGGTCAGAGGGAGAAGCAGACTCCCCAATGGGCAGGGAGCCTGATGTGGTACTTTATCCTGGGACCCCCGGATCATGACCTGAGTCAAAGGCAGTGGCTTAACCAACTAAGCCACCCAGGAGCTCTGGCATAAAGTCTTTTGAATTTTATTATGCTGTTAAATGTGTGTAGGGTCTGTAGTGATGTCCTCTCTTTTGCTCTGGTCCTTATTTACATTATTTGCTGGCTTTGGGTTTAATTTCCTCTTCTTGCATTCACTTTGGCAGCACATATATTAATTTGCTCTTCTTTTTCTTATTTTTGAAGTAAGAATTGAGATTAGTGACATGAAATTTTCCTTTTTAATATAAATATTAAATGCAGTAGATTTCCCTCTAAGCACTACTTTGTGATATGCTGTAATTTCACTTTCACTGAGTTAAAATATTTTCTCATTTCTCTTGTGACTTCCTCTTTGATACATGGGTTATTTAGACATTTTTTTTGTTTAATTTATGAATATTTGGAGATTTTTTCAAATATCTTTTTTTTAGTTTTAATTAAACTACTGTTAGAACATATACTTTGCACAATTTCACTTCTTTTAACTTCATAAGATATCTTTTCCACCCCAAAATATGACCTGTCATAGTGGATGTTTTATGTGCACTTGAAAAAGAAAGTGTACTATGCTGTTTTCATGCATGGGGTGTTGTACAAATGTTACTTAGGTCACGTTGTTTCAGTGGCATTGTTCAGGTTCTCTATACCACTGCTGATTTTCTTTCTCTTTGTTCTATCAATTACTGAGAGAGGAGTGTTGAAATTGGAAATTATACTTGTAGATTTATTGATTTCTCCTTTTGGTGCTATTAGTTTTTGCTTCCTATATCTTGAAGATCAGTTGTTAGGTGCATATACATTTAGAATTGTTATGTATTTTTGGTGAATTAACCCCTTCATTATTATGTGATTACCCTATTTATTTCTGGTAATATTCCTTATTCTGAAGTTTACTCTGTCTGATATTAATACAGCCACTCCATTAGTGTATGCATAGTATATCTTTTTCCATCTTTTGATTTTTAATTTAACTGTGACGTTATATTTAAAGTAGGTTTCTTGTCAACAATAATAACTGGTGGGGGCGCCTGGGTGGCTCAGTGGGTTAAGGCCTCTGCCTTCAGCTCAGGTCATGATCTCAGGGTCCTGGGATCGAGCCCCACATCGGGCTCTCTTCTCGGTGGGGAGCCTGCTTCCCCCTCTCTCTCTGCCTGCCTCTCTGCCTCTTGTGATCTCTCTCCTGTCAAATAAATAAATAAAATCTTTAAAAAAAAACAATAATAACTGGTGGTACCTAAAAAACTAAAAGAAAGAAAAAGGGTTGTATTTATTAATTTTATATTTGTCTCTATGGGGCCAGAGGGTGCCCAGATATTTGGCCAAACATTACTCTCGGCACCAAGATCTGCGTTAGGGTTTTCTTTAGAGAAACAGAACCAATAGCATTTGTTTCTTAGTTAAAGGGAATTAGTTCATATAAGCCAAGGCAGACAAGTCCCCAGATCTGCATTTGGAAAGTTAAGAGACCCAGGAGAACTGATAGTGTAGTTCCAGTCCAAAGTCTGGCAGTCTCAAGGAAGAGTGGATACTTCAGTTTGAGTCTGAAGGCAGAAAAAAAATGATGTCCCAGATTGAAGGCACTTAGGCAAGAGGAAATCAGTGGGCTCACGCTGGAGGAATTCACCGACCTTGCCATGTTCCCACCACCCTGAAGCAGCTGGCTTAATAGGAAAGAGGAATGGCCATTTGAAGACGCAGCTGTAGTGCCAGCTAGGCAGCAATACCTTGCAGGGCTAGCGCAAGGTTCTCCAGAGGGCCACGTATGCTCCGAATCAGCATCCATTATATGATGCTGTTTTTCCCATAGCCCACATTCACAGATGCAGCAATCAAGGACTGGAAATGGGAGGCGTACCACTCATTATAACCCTTAGTGACCCACTTGCAAAATTTTTTCTTTCTGTCCCCACAGTTTTATGTTTTGCTACCCTAGAGGTCTTAGTTTCCAAGAGAGACATGACAACAATCCCAGTGAACTGGAAATTGAGACTTCTGCCTGGTCACTTTGAGCTCCTAATGCCTCTGAATCAATGGGCAAGGAAGGGAGTTACTATGCTGGCTGGGGTGATTGATCCCATATACCTGAGAAAATTGGACAAACTCCACAGTGGAAGTCAAGAAAAGCATGTGTGAAAATCAGAGGATCACTTAAGACATCTTTTAATATTACCTTTTAATATTCCTGTGATTAGGCCATGAGAAAACTACAACAACCCAATCCAGGCAGGACTATAATGGTCCAGATCCTTCGGAAATGTAGGTTTGGGTCACCCTACAGGTAAACCAGCTCATGTGCTAGCTGAAGGCAAAGGGAATACAGAATTGGTAATGGAAGAAAAAAATATATATAACATACCTTTGTTTTTCTTCTCTTATTCCCTTATCATATAACATAAGCTGTACTGACTTAATATTATAGTATTTAGGTATTGTCAATTTTATTTGTATGTTTCAAGTTTTTATATAAATTCTAGTTAATTAATATGTAGTGTAATATTGGTTTCAGGAAAAGAATTTAGTGATTCATCACTTACATATAACACCCACGGCTCATCACAAGTGCCCTCCTTAATACCCATCACACATTTAGCCCATCCCCTGCCTACTTCCCCTCTAGCAACCCTCAATTTTCCCCTTATAGTTAAGAGTCTTTTATGGTTTACCTCTCTCTTTTTTTTCCTTCTCCTATGTTCATCTGTTTTGTTTCTTAAATTCCACATGTGAGTGAAATCATGGTATTTGTTTTTCTCTGAACGACTTAATTCACTTAACATAATATCCTGTAGCTCCATCCATGTCATTGCAAATGGCAAGATTTTATTCTTTTTGATGGCTGAGTAATATTCCATTACATATATATACACCACATCTTTATCCATTCATCAGTCAGGGGACATTTGGGCTCTTTTCTTGATTTGGCTATTGTTGATAATGTTGCTATAAACATCGGGGTGCATGTGCCCCTTCAAATCAGTATTTTTGTACCCTTTGGGTAAATACCTCGTAGTGCAATTGCTGGATCATAGGGTGGTTCTACTTTAAGCTTTTTGAGGACCCTCCATATTGTTTTCCAGAGCAGCTGCATCAGTTCACATTCTCACCAACAGTGTAAGAGGGTTCCCCTTTCTCTGCATCCTTGCCAGTATCTGTTGTTTCCTGTGTTCTTAATTTTAGCCATTCTAACCGATACAAGGTGTTATCTCATTGTAGTTTTGATTTGTATTTCCCTGATGATGAGTGATGTTGAATATCTTTTCATGGGTCTATTAGCTATTTGTATGTTTTCTTTGGAAAAATGTCTACTTCTTAACTAGATTATGTGTTTTTTGGGTGTTGAGTTTGATAGGTTCTTTATAGATTTTGGATACTAACACAAATATGTCATTTGCAAATATCTTCTCCCATTCCATAGTCTGCCCTTTAGTTTTGTTGATTGTTTCCTTTGCTGTGCAGAAGCTTTTTATCTTGATGAAATCCAAATAGTTCATTTTTACTTTTGTTTCCTTTGCTCTTGGAGACATGTGTAGCAAAAGTTGCTCTGGCTGAGGTTGAATAGGTTGCTGCCCGTGTTCTCCTCTAGGATTTTGATGGATTCCTATCTCACATTTAGGGCTTTCATCCATTTTGAATTTGTTTTTGTATATGTGTAAGAAAGTGGTCCAGCTTCATTCTTCTGCATGTTGCTGTCCAGGTTTCCTAACGCCATTTATTAAAGAGACTGCCTTTTCTCCACTGGATATTCTTTCCTGCTTTGTGGAAGATTAGTTGACCATTTGGTTTTGGGTCCATTTCTGGGTTTTCTATCCTGTTCTATTGATCATTGTGTCTGTTTTTGTGCTAGTACCATACTGTCTTGATGACTACAGCTTTGAAATATAGCTTGAATTCTTGAATTGTGATGCCTCCAGTTTTGCTTTTCTTTTCCAAGATTGCTTTGGGGGGTCTTTTGTAGTTCTGTATGAATCTTAGGATTGTTTGCTCTAGCTCTGTGAAAAATGCTGGTGGTATTTTTTTTTTTAAGATTTTATGTATTTATTTGACAGAGAGAGAGCAGGAGAGCACAGCAGGGGGAGTGGCAGAGGGAGAAGCAGGCTCCTCACTGAGCAGGGAATCCAATGCAGGGCTGGATCCCAGGACCCTGGGATCATGACCTAAGCCGAAGGCAGTTACTTAACCAACTGAGCCACCTAGGCACCTCTGGTGGTGGTATTTTGATAGGGATTGCATTAAGTGTGTAGATTATTTTGGGTAGTATAGACATTTTAATAATATTTGTTCTTCTAATCCATGAGCATATATTTAAGTTTGATGATATCAAGGAGAAGAATAAGCATAACTCAAGGACTTTAATCTCCTCTTCTGAGGAAGGGGTTAGTGCATTTTCACTTGTACACAAGATGCAGGCTATTTGTCTCATGTTAGGTCACATTTTGACTTTCTTATTGTCTTTACTTGGAGACTAAATATGATTTAAGGCGATGCGGTGGGTGCCAAGTTGATAAAGGTTGGACTTGTGATGGTTAATTTTAAGGGTCAATCTTTTGGGGTCACAGGGTGCCCAGATATTTGGTGAAACATGCTGGGTGTTTCAATGTAGGTGTTCTTTGGATGCATTTAACATTTATGTTGAACTCATTGTTTTTTTAAGAATGTTTTTAAATTTAGCTCTTTTGTTTTTATTTATTTATAAGTAAGCGCTACACCCAATGTGGGGCTTGAACTCATGACCCTTAGATCAAGATGGATGAGTTTAACATTTAAATCAATAGACCGAGCAAAGCAGATTGCTCTCCCTACTGTAGGTGGGCCTCATTCAGTCAGTTGAAGACCTGAATAGAGCAAAAACAGTGACCCTCCCCCAAATAAGAGGGGGTTGGGGATGAGGTACAGAGATTAAAGATCCAGAGATGACCGTGTTGAATCTGTGTATCTGTTTCTAAAGCAACCAGTAAAAAAAATACCAGCTTGAAACTTAGGAAATTGTGCTGAAGCTACAGATTTAGGGGTAGTCAGCACAATTCTTAAAACCATGCAAATGTACATAATTATCCATGCAAAACAGAACAGTTAGAAGATACAGTCCTTCATGAGAGCTGTTCCCAAAGTGTGGTCCAGCGTTTTGCCTCACTAATATCTGAGAGGCTAGTTAGGACAACACATTCCTGGGTTCCCCCCACAAAAACTAAATTAAAACCAGGGGTCCTCATTCTGAAAAAGCATCTGGGTGTTTTTCATGCACAACGAAGTCTGAGAACATCTGCACAGCAAGAAGGCAAACTGACTTCATGGGAGAGCCGTTTCTGACAGGGTGACAGATAGCTCCTATGTCACTAGATGGCACCAAACACACACTAAATCTCCAGTTTTGCCAATTCCTCAGCCAAAATGGAAAAGGACTTGTCAGAGACTCCTCTGTAGTGTTTTTTTTTTTTTTTTTTTTTTTACAAGAAATTCTGTCAAAGGATTTCCACCAGGCCCTCCTCACAGTGAAGGAAAGATAAAGACAACAGGCTGACTGGAATAACTGCCCCAGCACTATCAATCATCCACGAAAAGTCTGCCCAGAAGAGGCTAAAATTATCGGTAGGGAAGAGATAAGTAAAAGTGGCTGCCAATGGACTTTCTGGAACCACACCTGTTCCAGTAGGTGGTTCTGGGAGATCATGGCGTGAATCTCCTAAGACCCAGGGAGGGGCAGCGCTGTGGAGAGCCAGGGGGCTTGCTGCCTTCCCACCAGCCCTCCTAGTCACAATGTGTGCACCCAGCAGAGGTGACGCCGTGAATTTCAGGGTCATACACGGGCCCTGGGTCGCCCTTCAGAGCCCTTTCCCTGGAAGCAATATCTTCTCTGCCTTTCCTCAGAGAGCTCTTACTACCACAGTTGTCTCTAATATTCTGGCTCAAAAACATCTGCTCCTGCTTCTCCTCAGCCTGTCTGTCATGCTCACACAATCTTGCAAGCCTCTGACAGGATGAGGAAACACCCTAGCATCCCTCTGCCTTCACCATAGACGCTCAGTGCCTCACTGCTGGGCCATTTGGACAGCGTTTGACTAGCACTCCCACCCCCAGGCTCCTTGACCTTCCCTCCAGTGGGTGTGGAGCCAGCTGTTACGATCCCAAAGCACTCCTGTTCAAAGTCTCAGGCCTTAACCTGGCATAAGGATTCTCATCTTCTGGGCCCATTGGCATAAGAGATCTCTGGAGCTCCTGTGTCGGACGAGTATTAGTGGAGGGGGGCTGGGAAGTGAACAGACCTGGGGCGCTGCTGAGTACCTGCAAAGGGAAGGCAGGAGTATCACAAGCTGAGGAATGGGAACAAACTGGGGAGGGTGCAGTGAGGGAACCCTGTGGGGGAGAGAAGACACACCTGAACAGGGTAATGGAGGAGAGTTTCATGATGGAGCAATGTACAAGGGATTACAGGGTCACCGAAACCAGTGAGAAATAAGGATCACCATAGTGCCAGCAACATGGGCAAGGAAGTCATTACCATAGCCAGGTCAAGGTCAGTTGAGGGGCAATTACTGGAATCTAGCATGAGAGCTATGGATCCAGTAGCCATAGGAGGACTGGATGGACTCATCAGAACAAATGTCCCAAACTCGCCTTCCTCAGATCTCTGCTTCTACCCATCTCCACTTCCTGGGATGTCTATTGTGGCCTCCTTTTGGCCAAACCCAGGGAGAAGCCAGGGGGCAGGTAGGGGTGCCCTTTGAGGCAAGTGTGAAGTTCAGCCTGAGACAGAGCATGGGGAGGAGAAGGCAGAATGGGATCCTGGAGGAATAGGAAGAGAATATGCCGCACAAGAAGCTGGGATCGTGTAAGACACATGGTGGCCCTCAGTCCTTCACAAGTTCATCATGTTGTAGCGGGACAAGCGCAGGACGTTTGGAGCCGGAGGGACCTAGACCCCGCCCTAAAACACACACATTTGGGCAAGTTCCTTAATGCCGACCATGGAACAATGGTAATGACAACATGTTATCTTCTAGATTTCATGAGGATTCAAAGAGATAATGTATGCCTCTGGTATTAGCCTGGTCGTGGCCAGGGGGCAGATGTCGTGACCCAGGGCCAAGGGTCTTTTCCCTCACCGTGTCCTCATGATACGCCCAGAAGTCCACCTCCCTGCCCCTGGTGTCCTCCTATTCCTCAGTCCTGTTCTTCACCTTCTCGGGGCCACGGTGAGCATACGCAAACCCAGGTAGGCTGGGCAATTCTCCTGGGGCTCAGCGCTGAGCATGGGGATCTGTTCCTGCAGTAAGGGGCTGGAGCTATGATCCTGGGGTCAAAGAAATGACCATTTACCAATTAATAGGAGACTGAGCTGGATTGGTTCCAAGGCTGGGTAGGCTGCTGAAGGAAGGACTGGGGTCCTCTGCTCCTCCTCAGAGCCCAGATCGAGAGGAAACCATCCCCCATGAGGCCCAGCAGCAGACTGTGTTTCTACACCACTGCACTCCCCTCTTGATGCTCACCACATGTCCCCTACCTCCATCGCTTGGCCCGGAGAGGACCACACAGGAGAGAGAGCAAGGCGTAAGGAGGCAGGGCTGGGAAGGCCTGATTCTCCCCTGCTCCGGAAGCCCAAAACGTGACCCCAGTCTTTTGTGGTCATTCAATTAGTGCTTTTATGTTAAAAAAGCATTAATGACAATTTTAGAAATTGCCCATCTTAGGACTCCATTTTGACTTTTATCCATTTCTTTAAAATAGCGCCAAAGCTTCAAGAAATGGAAGCAGACCAGGCCTTTCTCAGAGGTTGGAGGGCCCTACTTCAGAGGATCCTAGAGTATCTAAAAGGAAGCAGGTGCTTGGTACAACTGAGTTCTAGCTTGGATCCCCTCCCCATTCCTCCCTCGAAGGGAACCCCTAGAGTCAGGAGAAACTCACCAAACAAAGTCTGGTCTGGCTGTGAAGCAGTTTGTGAGGGCCTGGGGCTGAGGCTGCCTGGCCTTCCCTGGCTTCCTCCAGGGGGGTGGGCCAGCCTTTCTCTAACCCATGGGGCCACAGCTACAGTTGATCCAGGAGGGGCCACACCTCCTAGGCCAGCTTCTCCTGCCTCAATGTCACGGCCAACTCTCCCCCACCCACCACCACACGGCCAAACACAAACAGACCATGCAGGAGACACCGCGGACTTGTCCCGACTCATCTCCAGGCACCACCTCCCAGGAAGGGAGCAGTCACCTGGGCCACCAGAGCCCGAGTTCCAGAAACACACACCCAGCTGGGGAACAATGACAAGTGTGGACCCTGGCCTCCAGAAGTCAAAGCCTTGGCAGGTGGAAGCCTCCACTGAGGATTGCAAATAAGGGAGAAGAGCTGGGTCAGGCGGCTTGTCAACTTGCTAATATGAGAGGCACAGGGAGTTCCTGAGGGAAGAAGTGATAATACAACAGCTCCCTTTTCCTTCTTGCCAGGACCTGCTCTAACTGGTTTATAGACCCTATCAGCCATCCTGGACTGTAGGAGTGGGGTTTTTTTCACTTCAGAGATTGTCCTCAAGGATATTGAGGGATAACGGAGGTTGGGAACTCGCTGGCTCTCCTAGAACTAAAGGATGCAGAATTCCAGACCAGATCTGTCTCCCAAGCTTTTAACCAGAGGGTTTCACGCCCCCATTCCTGGGAGGGAAGAAGGGAAGGCAGGGTCTGACAGTGGTTATGGGTCAGTGTTGCTAGGAAGTAGATTTAGGCATCAAACACTTAAACCTGACCTCCCTCCTCTGATTTTAAAATCTAATCTCTCTTGAATTCTCAATTCAGACACTGCCTTATCTTAGCGGCAAGTTACATCTTCTATTTTTTTTGCTATATTTCCATCTTCTATGTGATGCCAGTGCTGCCCTCTGCCCTGGGTCTGCCAAGATCATGAAAACATGCAAGTGCTTTGAGAACCTTGGAGGGGGGATTTTCCTGCATGGAGGAGGAGCTAGGAAGGCTTCCTGGAGAAGGAGGTGTTTGAGCTGGGCCTAGAAGAACATTAGGGTTTGTTGCAAGAATCCTGCTGGAGAAGTGCAGGTGGAAATTTTAGAGGGGTGGACAACAAGGTAGAAAGCCAAACCCAAGACTTTCTGTCCACTAGACCCCCTGTAGTATCTTTACTCTTAAGTAAATCTCCCTCTTCTCAAGGTCCCCCAAATTTACTAAGTTTCCCAGCTTTCTTTCATTTTTTTTAATCCTTTAATTAAATTCAATTTAGTTAACATAGTGTATTACTAGTTTCAGGGGTAGAATTTAGTGATTCATTGTTTTCATACAACACCAAGTATTCATTCCACCAAGTGCCCTCCTTAATGCCCATCACCAAATTATCCCTTCCCCCCACCCATCTCCCCTCCAGCAACCCTCAGTTAAGTTTCCCAGAGTTCAGTGTCTCTTATTTGCCTCCCTCTCAATTTTCATCTTATTTTATTTTTCCTTCCAGCATTTCAGGAAGTGACCTTCTTTACCATCTGTGAGAATAGGACCCTAGAAGCCAGGAGCCCAACTTATATTGGGAGGATATTCCCAGCAGGATTTTTTAGGCATTAGCTCTATAAATAAAGTAAATCGTTGTTCATTAAAAGTGTCAGTCACACCTAATTCTGTGAAGATTATTTTCAAATGCGGCACTCCAGCTAAGGTCTTGGTTGTATGATCTTTTGTCCAATTATATCTTGGTAAGAACCTATGCAAACAACTATATCACCACAGAAGATAAGTTGGAAAGAACTCAAATACATGGAGACTAAAGAGCAACCTACTAAAGAATGAATGAGTCAACCAGGAAATTAAAGAAGAATTAAAAAAATTCGTGAAAACAAATGAAAATGAAAACACAACTATTCAAAAATCTTTGGAATGCAGCAAAGGTGGTCCTAAGAGGAAAGTATATAGCAGTACAAGCCTTTCTGAAGTAACAAGAAGGGTCTCAAGTACACAACCTAACCCTACACCTAAAGGAGATGGAGAAAGAACAGCAAAGAAAGACTAAACCCAGCAGGAGAAGAGAAATAATAAAGATCAGAGCAGAAACCGATGAAATAGAAGCCAAAAGAACAGTAGAACAAATCAACAAAAGTAGGAGCTTGTTCCTTGAAAGAATTAATAAGATTGATAAACCCCTGGCCAGACATATCAAAAAGAAAAGAGAAAGGACCCAAATTAATAAAATCATGAATGGAAGAGGAGAGATCACAACCAACATCAAAGAAATACAATTATAAGAACATATTATGAGCAACTATATTTCAGCAAATTAGACAATCTGGAAGAAATGGATGCATTCCTAGAGACACACAAACTACCAAAAATGAACCAGGAAAATAGAAAACCTGAACAGACCCATAACCAGTAAGGAGATTGAAGGAGTCATCAAAAATCTCCCAACAAACTAGAGCCCTGGGCCAGACAGCTTCCTAGGGGAATTCTACCAAACACTTAAAGAAGAATTAATACCCATTCTCCTGAAACTGTACCAAAAAATAGAAATAAAAGGAAAACTTTCAAACTCATTTTATAAGGCCAGCATTATCTTGATCCCAAAACCAGATGAAGACCCCATCAAAAAGAAGAATTACAGACCAATATCCCTGATGAACACAGATGCCAAAATTCTCACTAAAATTCTAGCCAATAGGATCCAACTGTAAATAAAAAGGATTATTCACCACAACAAAGTGGGATTTATTCCTGGGCTGCAAGGTTGGTTCAACATCCACAAATCAATCAATGTGATACATTAATGAAAGAAAGAACAAGAACTATATGATACTCTGAATAGATGCAGAAAAAGCATTTGATGAAGTACAGCATCCTTTCTTGATCAAAATTCTTTACCATGTAGAGATAGAGGGTACATACCTCAGTATCATCAAAGCCATTTATGAAAATCCCACAGCAAATATCATTCTCAATGGGGAAAAACTGGGAGCTTTTCCCCTAAGGTCAGGAACACGGCAGGGATGTCCACTCTCACCACTGCTATTCAATATAGTACTAGAAGTCCTAGCCTAAACAATCAGACAACAAAAAGAAGTAAAAGGCATCTGAATAGACAAAGAAGTTAAACTTTCACTCTTTGCAGATGATATGATACTTGATGTGGAAAACCCAAAAGGCTCCACCACAAAATTGCTAGAACTGATACAGGAATTCAGTAAAGTGTCAGGATATAAAATCAATGCACAGAAATCAGTTGCATTACTATCACCAACAGCAAGACAGAAGAAAGAGAAATTAAGGAGTTGATCCTGTTTACAATTGCACCCAAAACCATAAGATACCTAGGAATAAACCTAACCAAAGAGGCAAAGGATCTGTACTCTGAAAACTATAGAACATTCATGAAGGAAATTGAAGAAGACACAAAGAAATGGAAAAATATTCCATGCTCATGGATTGGAAAAACCAATATTGTGAAAATGTCTATGCTACCTAGAGCAATTTACACATTTAACGCAATCCCTATCAAAATACCATCAACTTTTTTCAAAGAAATGGAATAATCCTAAAATTTGTATGGAACCAAAAAAAGCACAGGAATAGCCACAGGAATGTTGAAAAAGAAAACAAAGCTGGTGACATCACAATTCAGGACTTCAAGCTCTATTACAAAGCTGTAATCATAAAGACGGTATGGTACTGGCACAAAAACAGACAGACAGATCAATGGAACAGAATAGAGAGCCCAGAATTGGACCCTCAACTCTATGGTCTTTGACATAGCAGGAAAGAATGTCCAATGGAAAAAAGACAGTCTCTTCAACAAATGGTGTTGGGAAAATTGGACAGTCATATGCAGAAGAATGAAACTGGACCATTCCTTAAAGTGCACACAAAAATAGACTCAAAATGGATGAAAGACGTCAATGTGAGACAGGAATCTATCAAAATCCTTGAGGAGAACACAAGCAGCAACCTCTTCAACCTCAGTCGCAGCACCTTTTTCTTAGAAACATCACTGAAGGCAAGGGAAGCAAGGGCAAAAATGAACTATTGGGACTTCATCACGATCAAAAGCTTTTGCACAACAAAGGAAATACTCAACAAAACCAAAAGACAACTGACAGAATGGGAGAAGATATATGCAAATGACATATCAGATAAAGAGCTAGTATCCAAAATCTACAAAGAACTTATCAAACTCAACACCCACAGAACAAATAATCCACTCAAGAAAGGGGCAAGAGAAACTCAACTCTCAAAGAACAAATAATCCAATCAAGAAATGGGTGGAAGATATGAACAGACATTTCTGCCAAGAAGACATCCAAATGGCCAACAAACACATGAAAAAGTGCTCAACATCACTCGGCATCAGGGAAATACAAATCAAAACCACAGTGAGATACCACCTCACACCAGTCAGAATGGATAAAATTAACCAGTCAGGAAATGACAGACATTGGCGAGGATGTGGAGAAAGGGGAACCCTCCTACACTGTTGGTGGGAATGCAAGCTGGTGTAGACACTCTGAAAAACAGTATAGAGATTCCTCAAAAAGTTGAAAATAGAGCTACCCTATGACCCAGCCATTGCCCTATTGGGTATTTATCACAAAGATACAAATGTAGTGATCTGAAGGGGTATGTACACCCGAACATTTATAGCATCAGTGCCCACAATAGCCAAACTACTGAATGAGCCTTGATGTCCATCAACAGATGAATGGATAAAGAAGAAGTGGTATATATACACAATGGAATATTATGCAGCCATAAAAAACCTGAAATCTTGCCATTTACAATGACATGGATGGAACTAGAGGGTATTATGCTAAGCGAAATAAGTCAATCAGAGAAAGACAATTATATAATCTCACTGATATGAGGAATTTGAGAAACAAGACAAAGGATCATAGAAGAAGGGAGGGAAAAATGAAACAAGATGAAACCAGAGAGGAAGACAAATCATGCGAGACTCTTAATCTCAGGAAACAAACTGAGGGTTGCTGGAGGGTGAGTGCTGTGAATTGTGTAAGACTGATGAATCACAGAGCTATACCCCTGAAACAAATAATACACTGTATGTCAATAAAAAAAAAAAAAAAGCAGTGTCTGCTAAACTGAAGGTTAGAGACAGCTTAAGAAGGAAGAGAACGTGTTTCCTGATAAATCCATTGAAAAAAATACATAAAAATAACACGAATATTCCAAACAAAAAGTTCCAACCTCATCAAGTACACTCTGTCTAATGTAATAACAAAACAATTCTGCTGCTGCTGAGTTTTTAGTCTACAGTTTGTCTTCAGGACACCATTTGCTTCCAGACTAGAGTAAGTCTTGAAAATCCCCCTGATTTTCCCCATCCACTGATGTGGTCTGTAGTTGGCTGATAAATGTCAGCTTGGAAGTCTGTACCCAAGAATCTGCTCTTTTAAGTATCATTAATTCAAAGTTCCTGACTCCTCCTTAGTTGAAGACACAAACCCCAGCTTGTAGCTTATGAGAAAGCCATCAGGCAAGTTTCCAAGTAAAACAGAAATTATTTGTAGATCACAAACATTGAAAGGCTAAGGTCAATTATTGTAGTAACCAATAATACAAGACTATAGGAAAATCAAGTTCTCTGTTGGGGTACATTTCACATGAGTTTGAATCAATATATTTTCCCCTGAGAGTAAAAATGTATTATGGAGAGTGAGTGCAGTGAAAAGTTTCCAGGGGCTTCACATAAAGCATACAATTTAAAAAATATTTGTAACAGCTTACCTATTCTAATGTAATTCAGGAGGGCTAAGGGTTTTTAATGATTTGATAATTCTTCCTATGTAGCTCTTATGATAATGTTGAGTTGAGCTAACTAGGAAATATGCCAAACAAACCTAATTATTTCTAACATCTCTCATTTTGTAAGGCAAAATAACAAATTGTTGCCACTTCCCATGAGCCTTTTGGGTTACTTCAAAGATTCCTTTAGTTCCCCAGGCCTAAGAGCTTATGAGGAGCACACCTCACTGTAAACAGCTTACCTGCCCCCTCAGGAGAGTACACTGTGGTAGCTTGGTGATGATCTCCAAAAACCACAAGAACATAACTTTCAAAATAGCAAATTCCGGACTCTCATAGAAATTTAAATTGGACATATGTCAAAAATAATAGAACTCTTTAATTAAAGAGGGAACGAGTAAGATGTTAAAATCAGTTTAATTTTTAAATTTTTATTTTATTTAAATTTAATTAATTAACATATAGTGTATTATTAGTTTTGGAGGTAGAGTTCAGTGATTCATCAGTTGCATGTAACAACTGGTGCTCATTATATCACCTGCCTTCCTTAATGCCCAACACCTAGTTATCCCATCCCCTCATCGACCTCCCCTCCAGTGACCCTGTTTATTTCCTATAGTTAAAAGTCTCTTGGAGCTCCTGGGTGGCTCAGTCAGTTAAGAGTTCAACTCTTGATTTTGGCTTGGGTTGTGATCTCAGAGTCCTGGGATTTAGTCCCACATGGGGTTCCCCACTAAGTGGGGAGTCTGTCTCTCTTGCCTTGTACCCCCTCACTCTGCATTCTTTCTCGCTCTCTAAAATAAATCTTAAAAAAGAGAGTCTTTTATGGTTTGTCTCCCTCTCTGATTTTGTCTTATTTTATTTTTCCCTCCCTCCCTCTATGATCCTGTCTTATTTCCTAAATTTCCACATGAGTGAAATTATATAATTGTCTTACTCTGATTGACTTATTTCACTTAGCACAATACTCTCTAGTTCCATCCATGTCATTGCAAATGGTAAGATTTCATTTTTTTTTGGATGGCTGAGTAATACTGTAATATATATATGTACATAGATATATATTGCATTTTCTTTGTCCACTCATCTGTCAATGGACTCTATCCATAGGTTGACTATTATAGACATTACTGCTATAAACATTGGGGTGCAGGTGCCTCTTCAGAGCACTACATTTGTATCCTTTGGGTAAATACCTCGTAGTGAAATTGCTGTTAAAATCAGTTAAATCAAGATTTGTCTGACAGTAATTTATAGCCTCTCTGGGACAAAATTCATTTGTTTCGTATGGACATGGATCATTTGCATTGCTGTAGAAGGAAATATTTGCATGACATCAGTGTTCTATAACTTAACCCCAAATTCTACAGAGTCGTGAAGAACCTAGTCTATCGAAGGCAGTCAGGGGTACACAGCCTGGTCGAGCTAGACCACCCCTGACAGTTCCACTAAACAAGGCCAGCATTTCCTAGAAAGTGCTTCTAATAATCGGTTTTCTTTTTTTTTTTTTCCCATTTTTTTTTTTAATTTTTTTATTAACATATAATGTATTATTTACCCCAGGGTACAAGTCCGTGAATCATCAGGCTTACACATTTCACAGCATCTGCCATAGCACACACCCTCCCCAATGTCCATATCCCTACCCCCCC
>CM052798.1:87230683-87265659 GCA_028533885.1 Nasua narica | reverse complement strand
ACAGATTCTTTGCCTCTTTGGTTAGGTTTATTCCTAGGTATCTTATGGTTTTGGGTACAATTGTAAATGGAATAGACTCCTTAATTTCTCTTTCTTCTGTTTTGCTGTTTGCGTATAGGAATGCAACTGATTTCTGTGCTAATAATCGGTTTTCTTAATTTTCAAGTCTCTGACATATTTTCCCCTCTGAGAAGCAGGGAGGTTTTTAGAGGAGTTACAGTGTCTGTGTGTGGGGGGGGAGGGAAGTGCAGGGGGCCGGGCGAGGCGTTATTAATATATGAGCAATGAGACCAAATTGTGACAGCCTTCTATGCCATGCCCCCAAATCTGGACTTTTCTCAGTGTAATAACAAATTTCTGAAGCAGGGAAGTGGTGTGATCAATTTATGTATTTTTAAGAACTATATGTTAAAATTATTAATATAATTTTAATGTATTAAAAAATATACAATTTGGTACATTAAAAATAGATCAATGGAAGATCATATAGAGAAGAAAGACATGGAGATGGGGGTTCGGTTAGGAGGTTGGTGTGATGGTCCCAGGAAGAGACACAGGTTATTCAATAGTCAGGAAGAAGAGGAGGCAATGAGGCGTTTCCAGGGTAAAACCAACCAACTCTTAGCCAGGTATCAGATTCTGAAATCCAGAGATAGGATGCACCCAGGATTATCTAAGATTGCTCACTTGTCGCCATTGTTGGAATCTGGGAATGCAGGAGGAGCAGCAGGTTCCAGAAGAACGAGAGAAGCGTGAGAGAAGCCTGGAAGCTTTCAACAACGACATCTAACAGCTAGTTGAAAATATGATTGGAAGTAAAGAAGATGGGTCTGGGCTGGGAATGAGGCGTCAAAGCCAAAGGGGTGGCTGCATGGCCCAGAGAGTGAGAAGACCAGAGGGTGGAAAACGAGTTCTGGCAAAGACGGAAGGAAGCCGTCAAGAAAGCTGGAAAGCAGCGGAGGTGGGGGAGCTGGGGAGCTGGGGAACAGTTCCTTCACTTGACCCTTTATTCTACCACTTGAGACCTATATTATCACTTCCTACCTTCGTAGATACCATTTGGGAATATTGCTTCCCTAACCAACTGCATTTCTACCATGTAGCCCCCCCTGACGAGCATAGAGCCTTACACACAGTTGCCATTCCTACACATTGAGTAAATTAATAGAAAGGGCTATGAAATGAAGAGAGTAGAAAAGAATTCCTTAGAATTCTTTTCTAAGAAGGAAAGAAGGAAAGTGAGAAAAAGGTCTGCTAGAACTATCTTAAGAGAAGCATCAGGATGACAGAGAAAACTGTGGAGGTGGGATAGGGAGGAGTTCCAGAGACGTGCCAAGATGGATGGGTGTGCACAATAGCTTACCCTGTTCTGGGGATGGCATGCCCCAAGGCAACCTCTCACTGTCCACTGGAGCAATGCCCTCTGCATTTGGGCCATAAGCCAAACTGTGGCCTTATGACCATATATGTAGTGTGCATCCTTGTAGGGGAGGATCCTCTGGAAAGGAATTGGATCTGCCTACATGGCTGGCTGATTGACTGCCCCAAGAAAGCACTGCCTCGTATCATCAATGAAAATAACCATGTCACCAGGAAACTCAAGTTCCTACTTTTTAAAAAAATTCATTCATTCATTCAAGCAAGTAAGGAATCGCCATGCCCAACATGGGGCTCAAACTCATGACCCTGGGATCAAGAGTCACATGCTCCTCTGACTGATCAGCCAGGGACCTCACAAGTCTCTACGTTTGATGTCACTTTTGTGAGCCGGATGACCACTAGATTCTCTTTGTCAACGTGCACAATTTACTCCCCCACTATTTCCCTTGCTGGCTCTCCTGTTACTGGTTGATGCCTTTCTTGCTTTATTGTCCTTATCTGACACTATATGACTAGTATTTAAAAGCGGGAGTTTTACTTTTAGACCAGATGGACTTAACAGACATGTATGGAACATTCCACTCAAAAGTAATAGAATACTTCTCCAGTGCACATGGAACATTCTCCAAGATAGATCATATGTTAGGCTATAAGACAAGTCTTAACAAATTTAAAAAGATGGAAAATCATATCGAGCATATTTTCTGTCCAAAATGGCATGAAGCTAGAAATCAATTACAAGAAGAAAGCTGGAAAATTCACAAATATGTGGAGACTAAACAACGTGCTACTGAACAACCAATGCATCAGTGAAGAAATCAAAAGTGAAATTAAAAAAAAAAAGTGAAATGAAAAATGCCCTGAGTCAAACAAATAAAAGGACAGTCTTTCTATAAATGGTGCTGGGAAAACTGGACCAGTTGTTCACGCTAAAGAATGAAACTGGACCACTTTCTTACAACATAAATTGACTCAAAATGGATTAAAGACTTAAATGTAAGACGTGAGACATTAAAACTCCTAGAGGCAGGAGTGACTTGGAGGTTCAGTTGGTTAAGTGTTCAACTCTTGATTTCGGCTCAGGTCATGATCCCAGGGTCGTGAGACTGAGCCCTGGGTTGGGCTCAACACTGAGCATGAAACCTGCTTAAGATTTTCTCTCTCAGGACGCCTGGGTGGCTCAGTAGGTTAAAGCCTCTGCCTTTGGCTTGGGGCATGATCTCAGGGTCCTGGGATCAAGCCCTGAATCGGGCTCTCTGCTCAGCAGGGAGCCTGCTTCCCACCCCTACCCCCGCCCCGCCTGCCTCTCTGCCTACTTCTGATCTCTCTCTCTCTCTCTGTCAAGTAAATAAATAAAATCTTTAAAAAAAAAAGATTTTTCTCTCTCCCTCTGCCCCTCTCCTCCCCCTTCTCTCTTTCTTAGAAACAAAAAACAACAAATGGAAGCTTGAATGATTTCACAGAGAAAAAAAAAAAGAAAGAAAAGAAAAGGGGGGGGGAAAGAGAAGACTCCCAAATAAGACAACCTGCTTAAAAAGTGGTCAAAATATTCAGGTGGCAAATAATCATAAGAAAAGAAGCTGAGCATCCTATGTCAGCAGGGAAATGCAACTCAAAATAATGACATACCACTGCACACCTAGTGGAATAACTAAGACCCAGAACGCCAACACCAGATATTGGCAAGGATAAGGAGCAACAGCAGCTCTCACTCATTGCAAAATGGTGGAGCCACCCTGGGAGACAGTTTAGTGGTTTCTTACAAATTCTTACCATACAATTCAGCAATCATGCCCCTCAGTATTTACCTAAATGAGTTGAAAGCTTATGTGCACACAAAAACCTGCACACAGATGTTTATAGCGGCTTTATTTATGATTGCCCAACTTGGAAGTGGATGTTCTTCAACATGTTAATGGATAAACAAACTTTGGGACATCCACACAATGGAGTATTAATCAGTGATCAAAAGAAACGAGCTATCAAGCCGTGAAAAGACATGGAGGAATCATCAGTGTATATTGTTAAGTGAAAGAAGTCAGTCTGAAAAGGCTATGCATTATATGATTCCAAATCTGTGACATTCTGGAAAAAGCAAAACTATGAAAACAGGGGCTGAGGGGAGGGAGGGATGAACAGTGGAGCTTAGGGGATGTTTACTACTTTGTGTGACACTAGGATGGTAGACACGTGACATTATGCATTTGTCCAAACCCATAGAATGTACAGCAAAGAAAGAACCCTAATGTAAGCTATGGACTTTAGTTAATAATACTGTATCAATATTGGCTCATCAATTATAACAAACGTACTATATATATATATATATATATATATATATATAATTCTCTGTACTTTCTGCGAAGTTTTTCATAACTAAAAGTGCTCTAAAAAATAAAGCCCATTTAAAAAAACAAAAAAACAAAAAACAAAACCCAAAAAACTCCTAGAAGAAAACATAGGCAGGAAGTTGTTCACATCAGTCTCGGCAACGGGTTTTTTTTTTGCATTTGAAACCAAAAGCAAAGGCAACTGAAGCAAAAATAAATAAGAAGGATTACAGCAAACTAAAAAGCTTCTACCCAGCAAAGGAAACCATCAACAAAATGAAAAGGCAGCCTACTGAATAGGAAAAGATATTTGCAAATCATATGGTAAGGGGTTAATATCCAATTTATATAAAGAAATCCTACAACTCAATAGCAGAAAGCCAAACAATCTGATGAAAAATGGGCAGAGGATCTGAACATCCATTTTCCCAAAGAAGACATACCGAGGGCCAGCGAGTACATGACAAGATGCTCAGTATCACTAACCATCAGGGAAACACAAGTCCAACCCACAATGAGATATCATTTCATACTGGTCAGAATGGTTCATATCAAAAAGACAAGAAATAACCAGTGTTGGAGAGGAAGTGGAGAAAAAGCAACTCCACTTCCGGGTCTTTACCTGAAGAAAAGGAAAATGGTAACTCAAGAAGATATCTGCAACCACATGTTCATTACAGCAGGATCAACAATAGCCAAGATACGGAGGCAGCCCAAGTGTCAAGAGAGGAATGGACAGAGAGGATGTGCTATATCTAAACAATGGAAGATTACTCACCATGAAGAAGAATGAAATCTTGCCATTTGCAATGACATGGATTGAACTTGAGGGTATCATGCTGAAATAAGAGAAATAAAGGAAAGCAAAATGAAATAAGTCTAAGTCAGACAAATACCAGATGATATCACCTACCTGTGGAACTAAAAAAAAGCCAAAAAACCCCAAAAAACAAAAACAAAAGCACTAAAAAACTAAAAAAAAAAAAAAAAAAAAAAAAAAAAGACTAAGCTCACAGACACAGAGAACAGATTGGTGGTTGCCAGAGAGGGGTGAGGTAGCAAAATGAATGAAGAGAGAAAAAGATATACACTTCCAGTTATAAAATAAGTAAATTATGAGGATGTAATGTGCAGCCTGGAGACTATAGTTAATAACATTGTATTGTATATTGGAAAGTTGCTAGGAGAGAAAAATTTTTTTTTTTTTTAAGATTTTTATTTATTTGTCAGAGAGAGAGAGCACAAGCAGAGGGAGCTATAAACCTCCTGGTTTAGTTTCCTGCCACACTCACTGCCTGGAGTTGGATGGTGTGGCCTGCTGTGGCCGCAAAGACCCGAGTGAACCTGACGCCAGCATCAGCTAGGTCAGTGCCTTCTTGAAACCTCACTGCCATCAGGTGAGGAAGCCAGTCTAAGCTCCTTGAGGATAGAGGCCCGTAAGGGGGGAGAGAGGTCCAGCTGCTCCAACTGAGGGCTCAGCCAAGTTACCAGCTGAAAGCAGCCACATGAGTGATCCCAGGGAAAACCAGCAGAATCACCCGATCCATAAGCAGAATCATGAGAATAAATCATTGTTTTAAGTCATTAAATTTTGGAGTAGTTATTGTTATGCAGCAATACATAACCAAAACACAATGATATTTACACAATTTGACATATACTGGTATGTAAATGAATCACATGGATCATTCATTTATTAATTTAATATTTACCGGGGCCTCCCACACACACATTGTTCAGACTACCCTCAAGGCTGGCTTTGAGTAAAATTGCATGGACACTGTGAAATCACCCTACGGGCCCCAGAAAGTCTGAGACTCCTAAGTAGGGAAGGAAGTTCCAAATTAGGATAATATTCTATATAGGGTATCTTCAAAGTTAGGAAAAAGCTAGAACGGCCTCCCCACCCCCCATCCCAGGTCTGTAAGGCAAACTAACCCTTTAATTCTGGCAGTTTGATCGTTGGTCTGAAAATAAAGGCTGAGCTGTGGTTTTGTACCTGCCTGAGCGCATCGTTTTTCTTTGCTCTACTCCATGACCTTTGCTGTGCCACGAGTTCTGGTCAAACAGTTTGTCTTTAACAGGAACTAATCATGTGTTAATGTAGCTCTTTATAGTTTATAAAGTGTTCTTCGTTTTACAAAGCACTTTCATGGACATTATGTCATTAAACCTTGAAACGACCCAGGGAGGTTATTTGCTCCAGGCCCCTTGGAGCAAACATGCGTGTAAAGGGTCAGTGCAAATCTGTCACCACTGTTGAACAAATGGTTTTGAGCACTGACCTTACGAGTGGTTGGGCATTTTCATATCGTTGTGTTAAAGATGGCACTCTCATAAATGACATCTTCAGAATACAAAAGGTGACACTCTTTCATATATGACATTAATGCTTCTCCAATTAGCATGTTAAGTCAATTTCTGTTTTGTTTTCTGAGAGTTTTAATCAAGACCGAAAAACTTTACTATCTCACATCCTTGGCAATATCCATTAAAAGTTTGGATTTTTCTCTTTGCGAAGCCCCTGGTCCCCCAGGGATATTTTAGCAAGAAGAATGTGATTCAAAGATTTCCAGATGTTACTTTTCAGATGTGTCTCAGCATGCATCTAGAGACCATCTGGTAGCAGCAACAGCTGGATGGGGTCCAAATGTAAATGTTCATCCAGGTAAAAGGATATTAATAGAAGAACCTGAATCAATTAGTGATTTGTCAACTAAGTTTGTGATATTGTTTCATCAGCTCTCAGTAACCAAGACAGGCTTCCAAAATTCTATAGTCAGTTTCCCCCTTTTTTTTTTTTTTTTCCTCAAGGTGCTCTTCCTTACCTGGATGTTCTAAAAAAGTATTTGTGGTTAGTCCTAGACTAAACTCTGCTTTACTTAAATGTTCTGAAGGGTCTGTAGTGTTGCTTTCAAAGATATTCAAATACCTTTGCACCCCCCTACCCTTTCCTCCCAGCGAAAGAAAGAATTATCTCTGAGATGTGCCGAGAAGCAGTTGGTGGCTCTCTGGGGGTGCTGGTAAATGTATATCTTGGTCATCCAGCTTCTGACTCAGGAAACTGTATAAGCATAAGCAAGAGACAACAGTCCCACCTCCTCCCCTAGTTTCTGGAATGAAAGAGAACATCCCCAGCCATCTGACTCTGGTACCTCCAACAGGATGGGATCATCTCATTAATTCAGCTCCTCTCTTTTCTGGGAAGTGTTGATAATGACGCCAGAGGCTGGACTGAACTTTCTCTAGCTATACACTAACTTTTAACTCTGCAAATTAATGAAGATAATAGTGAAGATAATTAATAAAAAGCATCACAATGAATAAAAACCATTTCAGGAAGAATAGTCCATCTACATGTAAAAAAAAAAAAGTACTTCCAAGCACCTCAGAAACAATTGTTTTCCTAATTTAAAGATGGTGATAATAGCCAATGTTTATTAAGCATTTTCCATATGCAAGGTATTTTGCTAATTGACTCATGTAGATTATCTCGCTTGTCACATTGAAACTATGGGGTTTTCTTATCAATACTAATTGTATAGATAAGGAAACTGAACTGTAGGGCATTAAGAAATTTGTGCAAGGTCTCAAATGTTGTAAATGGTAGTTCATGAAAGCCTACTCTGTCCCAAGGACATCCACACGTGCTAATTTATTTCTTACAATAATTTTGTGAGGCAATTTTTATTCTTATTATTCCCATTTTGCAGGCCAGAAAAATGAAGCCTGCAAATTCAGTGATTTTTTTTTCTATAGACCCCAGAACTAGCATGTGGCACAGTGAGAATGTGACCACAATTCTGCAGATTCCCAAATCATAGGTTATTCTAAGACCCTGCAGTATCCGTTTCTGGGTAATTAAGGCCAAAACCCTCAGGACACAGAGCTATCAAACCCATAGAGCTGGTCTTGAGTGGATTGGGATTGGGGGAGAGGCCCTATTTGGATTATCCCTAGGATCCTTTGGTATGATACTTTGCAAAAATAAGCCATTGGACCCATCTGGAGAATCACAGTGCTTCCTGGTTTCATCCCGACATCGAAACAGCAAGTTCACTAACTACAATGTGGAGTAATGTTTGATGATTCCCTGTCTGGCCACCACACCAGGGACTTCTCTGATTGCACCAAGGGAGTACTATTGGCGATTTCGGAAACCAGCAAGGAAATCCATCCGCGGTTGGGAATCAGGTTCGCATGAAAGGGGGGATTTCTGAATCAGAGCAGACATTAGACGCTCGACCACATCAAGGAGGAAACAGACTTTCAGGCAGACATCGAGTTGCAGCGCTGGGGACTGTTGACTGATTAGCCAACCGCAGGGTGGGTGGTGCTGAGCTCCTGGTTGGAGCAAAAAAAGCAGGAGTGAGGCTGGAAGGTGAACGGAAGCAGGCAGGGAGGCATGAAGTGTCAGGATCTACAACATCTGGGGATGCTTAATCGGGAGGAAACGTAGACCTCCCACACAGTAGCACTATTACGAGCTCTGATTACACACTAGGGTACAGAAAAAAATAACAAACTAGTGCGCCGGTAAATACTAGCCCTCCTTGATGTGAAAAACCTACCGCTTTCCTGAAGCTTCCCCCTTCACCAGCACGTCTGAGAGGTAGACGGTGCCGAGTGTCTCAGTGGGACAGGAAGGGAGCTAAGCGCATGTCTAAACACAGACAACTCTTGGGAGGCCCGTGACAGAGAGGGGAAGCCCGAACCACAAAGGAGAGTGATGGCCCAAGATTCCTCTGGGGAAATCTGCCCCATGGTAACACAGGTCTTCCCGGCTCAGAACAGCGCCTGAGTTGGAGGGCAGGGCGGGGCTGGGGGTGTGAGAGGAGGGAGAGGGGGAGCAGGACCTCAGCTCACTCATTCACTCGCTTGTTCATTCGCTCATGCGTTCATTTGGTACAATGTTAAAAATGTGTGCTCTGGAGTCAAGCTCATCTGCTTCAAATTCTAGCCCCACTTCTTGAGAGCTCTACAAACCCAGGCTCGTTATTTAGCCCCTATGGGCTTCAGTTTCCTCCAAGTGGTTCCTGCATCATGGAAACGTTATAAGGAATAAAACGCATGGCCTAAAAACGTGATCATACCACCACTGGGTTAGGTGCGTACGGGTGATCAATGGATATATGCTGGGATTGTTAATGAGTCTTTCAAAAAGTAATAATGAACTCTGGACTAGTTGCCGAGGGCACAAAGATGGTGGCTTAGGGGGATAATGTTACCCTACACTTGTGGAAAAAGACACATGGCAAACTTTTCCTCTAAGGCCCTTCTATTTCCTTTCTTCCCACTTTCTCATATATAGAAAACCCAATAGATGGAACAAGGGAGAAAAGGGGGCTCTGTGGTCAGAGAGGAGATGAGAAAATAGGAACATTCCAGAATCCTCTCTGGGCCAGGCATACAAAAGGCACGTAATAGTTGAACAACTGAGGTGACTCCAGTAGGACCACATTCTCAGAAGGAGAATGGAAATTTTTATTTTTCCTGGTGTTTTGGTTACAAAACAGTCACTCACTTGGAATTCAAGGTCGCAAACTGGTGGCCAATGGATCAGGTCTGGCCCAGTGACAAGTTTCGTTTGGCCTGCATGGTATTTGAAAAAGTGGGAAACTTACATTTTATGCACATAAAAACCTGGATTTCTGGCTTCTCCTGAAAACTGAGAAGGCCTGGCAACCCTGGCCTGCATTCCTGTGTGGTAGAGGGAGTCTGTGGAGGCTGCCCCCATTCTGGGGACTTCCCCTCCCTATCCCCTTTAGCGTCACCACCCCCTATTGTATTTCAGCCATCTGGGATGAGGGCACTGCCTTCTCCATGCAATTCCGACCACCTCGTTGGATCATTCTAGCCATCCTTGAGGTGATCTCAGGTGAGGAGAGAAGACCCGACTCCTAGCACAGTCCTTTCCCGAACCCATGCCCTCTCTGCACTCACTCCTTCCCACACCCCTCTGCTCGGGCTGCAAGTCCTGATGACTGATCTTTCTCTTTCCACCCAGATCTGTTGGCCCCGTATCAGCACGGCTGACACCACCCTTCCTTTATGATGATTCCCCTTCCAGGCAATAAGAAAATGATTGAACGACAGTTATTGTGGCATCCAATACAAGGGCAATTTCCCTCTGGTTAGCCGAGCGCAGGATGGAACATAACTGCACATTCTCTGCATACCGTCAGTGTGACTGAGAGCCATCCCCGAGCAGGGGCTTTGCTAATTCTGACAGTTGGACATTCAAAAGTGAAGACATAGAGGGGTTTGAGCCTCGCACAGTACAGTGGCTTTCAAGATCACTTTGTTCTTTTTATTCCCTTCAATCAGCGGCACACTTATTATTATTTTTTTTTCCTCAAATGGATCCTTACCTAGGGGCCTGATAAACCCAGAACTTCCCCTGGCAGCACGTCCTTGGATTCCCGGGGGCATAGAGAGCCTGACTGAAAAACATGGTCCCAATCACCTCGTACATTCCACGAATGAGGAAGCAGATGCCTGGACAGGGACAGCGGCTTGTCCAGGCTCCTGGAGGGTGTAAGCAGCCACGGACTCAGACAGGCCTCCTTCTGGGTTCTGGTGCCCTTTGCCCTCTGGCACGTTGTCCTCAGCAGCAGCTCCCAGAGCAGCAGTAACAGCTTGGCCTCTGTGCTGTCACTCTGACGGGGCATGCAAGCGGGACCCCTCTCTGGCTGAGGGACAGAACCATCACTCACTTCCGATTTCCGGTCTCTCCAGCCTGAGTACTGCTGTCTCCCTGGAGCAGCCAGCCCCCAAGATGGCTCCGATGGCCCTGCCTCCTGGTCCTCACACCCGGGTAGTCCCCTCTCACACTGTGCCAGGTTGGTCTGTGTGACCAGGAGAATACAACGGAAGTGCTGGATGTCACTTCTGAGATTAAGTTAGAAAGACACAGCAACTTCTCTCTCTGTCATCAGTCACTCTGGGGGGAAGCCATATTGTGAGCAGCCCTGTGAAGAGGCTCATGGTGAAGTCCACTGCCGATAGCCACGTGACAGTGCTTGGAGGCACAGCCCATAGCCCCAGTCCCGTGTTTAGAAGCCAGCCCTGGCTGACAGCTTGACTGAAACTCCATCTTAGAGACCCTCAGCCGGAACCTCTCAGCCAAACTGCTCCCGTGAGGTCCTCAGTTCTCCCTGTTTTAAGCTGCTGAGTTTTGGTGTAATTTGTAACCCAGCGCTAGAACGCTAATACACAGCAGCCGTCAGCGATGTGTGATGACGGGCACCTTCACGAAAACTTTAAAATTCAGGCAAAAAATCCACAAGTAGTTGGCTTCCTATTGCTAACTATGATTTTGAGGTCGTGAATCAAAAGTCAGAATTTGACAGTTATTACATCAGATTTAACCAAACTCCTATGTATCTATGTGTGTATACACACACACACACAATGACTTTTTTCCTTTTTTTTTTTAAGATTTTATTTATTTGTGTGTGAGAGAGAGAGACTGGAAAGAGAGAGAGAGCATGAGAGGGGAGAAGGTCAGAGGGAGAAGCAGACTCCCCGCAGAGCTGGGAGCCCGATACGGGACTCGATCCCGGGACTCTGGGATCATGACCCGAGCCGAAGGCACTCGCTTGACCAACTGAGCCACCCAGGCGCCCGACTTTTTTTCCTTTTTAAAGAAATTACACATGGAACAAAAGATGGAGTGTTTTTTAAATTGAGTTATAAGTCATATAACAGAAAATTCACCCTTTTAGGGGCACCTGGGTGGTTCAGTCGACTAAGTGTCCTACTCTTGATTTTGGTTCAGGTTATGATCTCAGTCATGAGATTGAGCCCCACATCAGGCTCTGTGCTGGCAGCGGAGTCTGTTTAAGATTCTCTCTCTCCCTCTACTCCTAGTCCTCCCCCCACATACTCTCTCTGGAAGGAAGGAAGGAAGGAAGGAAGGAAGGAAGGAAGGATGGAAGGAAGGGAAGAGAAGAGAAGAAAATTCACCCTTTTAAAGTGTACAATCAGTGGTTTTTATTGTAGTCACTCTCCATGCAACCACCTAATTCTTCATTTAATTCTAGAACATATTCATCATTCCAAAAATATGACCCTTACTTGTTTCTCCCCGTCCTCATTTCCTGGAAACTGTTCATCTGTTCTCTTTCTCTATGGCTTTGCCTATTCTGGACACTTCATATAAATGGAATCATACAGTCCTTGGATCTCTTTGGCCTTTTCTGTCTAGCTTCTTTCATTTAGCGTAATGTTTTCTGGGGTGCATCCAAGTTCTGACCTATATCAGTACTTCATTCCTTCTTATTGCTGAATAATATTTCACTGGATGGATATACCACATGTCCTTTATCCATGCATTAACTGGTGGACATTTGGGCTGCCTCCACTTTCTGGCTGCTGTCACAAACATTCATGTATACGCTTTTGCGTGCATATGTACTTTCAGTTCTCTTGGGTGTAGAACTAGGAGTGGAATTATAGGGTCGTAGGATAATTCTATGTTTAACTTTTTGAGGGACTGCCAAGCTCCTTTCTACAGTGGCAATACTATTTCACATTCAAGATGTGGATTTTGAACGTAGTAAACGGTCTAGCAACTGGACAAAAATGGAACATGCAAATACGCATAAAACTGAGACCTAGAGAAATGGACCTTTGACTTCCCATCACTTAGCATGTGGTTTGGTATTGCACAGACTCGGGACTTGTGGTTGCAGCTGAGCCTACTAGTTGTACCCTGACATCCACGCTTCCCTCCTTCTTAGTAACTGACCCCTTCAATTTAAGCTGGCCCTCCTCTGCCCAAAATAAAGGCGCTAATTCTTAGCTTCTTATGCAGCTAGCATGGCCACTGACCGAGTTCTGGTAAATGAGACGTAATCAAAAAGTTTGGTATGTGTCTTCCAAGAAATGACCTCGAGGGGAAGAGGCATGCCCTTTCTCCTCTTCCTCGCTCCGGCTGGACTGCAGAGGTAATGGCTGAACTCAAGATGCCATTTGGCATTAGGCTCTTCTCCCTCCTGCCCCTCTCCTTCTGTCCACTTTGGTCTCACTGAACTTCTTTCAACTCCTTGAATAGACCGTGCTGCATCTCACCATGAGCTTGGCACGTAGTGGTCCCTCGGCTGAAAATTTCCTCCATATCCCATATCTGCTCAGCCCAGTCAACTCCTGATCATACCTGGGACCTCCTGAGAGCAGCCTTCTCTGACCATCCTGACTCATGTGAAGACCTGTTCTCTTGCTGCTCACTAATGTGCCCGGGACGGGATCTGGGACACGTCAGGTGCGTGAAGAATGTTTAAGTGCATCAATAAATGACCTCCATGTCTAGTTGCATGAACTTGGCACTTAACCTCTCCAAGATTTCAGCATCAGAAAATGGAGACCATGGCAGTGACTACTTCTCAGGGTTCTTGTGAGTGTTAACTGGGGAAACGCTGGTGAAGAGCGCTCAAGTATCAGCCGCCATCATGGCTCCCAGCACCAAGGCTCCTCACTGACCAGGTGTGAGCGAGATGGTGGAGCAGGACCTAAACACATCCTGTGAAGAGACTGGGGACTCTCTTACCCTGATTTCTCAGGATTACGAGAGTATAATAACCCATGGCCCCTACCTGCCTGTGCCACGGGCCCAACACACGAGCCTATGTGCCTGTGACTGATGTGGGGTTTATGTTAGACACAAAAGTCCAGTGAGGCAAATAGATGTTAGAGAGATAATAAAACATAGTGAGAAAAAGCTTGCTCTCATGTGTCAGAAAAACTCAGAATCAAATAGGAGCTCTGTCAGCCTTGGAAAGTTACACGGTCCCCGGAACATCAATTCCCTCATCCATGAAATGGGAGAATGGTAGAACTTACCTGACAGCACTGTGTTGAGGATTAAATGTGAGCAAGTCTCACTGCCTGATAGATGATGAATGCTCAATAAGCGGCAGCCAGACTGCTTACCAGCACAGACGCCGAGCACACTCCCATTTGGTGAGCTTGCTGCTTCCTGGGATGACGAGGCCGGGTGGCGTGCGCGGTGCCGGCATAGAGCGTGCAGGTGCGGCAGGGAGAGGCTCTGTCCTCAGCAGCACCTGAAACCGAAGCCAAGCCAGGTGAGGATGAGCCACGTGAGGCCTCCGCAGAATTCAGGCCAGGGGACAGAGGCTGCTGATAGAGCGCGTCGTGGCAGGACCTCCTCCCTGGGAGCTGGGAGTTGGCCTCTGCCCTTTGAGTGGCATTTGTTCCTGTGCTCAAGGCCTGATTGACGGTCACTCTTGTCACCTCCCCGAATCAAGGTTCGTTCAGTCCTAACATTCACCATTTCTGCTTTGTTCCAGAACCTACCGGAAAGGTAATAAATGACAACAGAGCTTTCTCCCCTCTGTCCTTTTCTTGTATGGAGTAAGGAGGAGGCAGATGATGAATAACAGACCTACAAGAGATTCACAGGCCACTCAGCTATGGAAGCCACCCGTGAGGAGCCTCCCTGTCCTGACTCCTACGGAGCCAGAAGCATCCCTCTGGCCCTGAAGGCATAACTGGCACCATGCTCTCCAGGCCAGTTTTCAAACATCACTAAGAATTTCAAGATGGTGATGGCAGAGCATTGAACCAAGCAGGGGCCCTTTGTGTGACAACACAAGTCACGTGCCCAGGAAGTGACTCCCACACTGCAAGTCCATAGTGCTAGGAAGACTGGCCAGTAAGCCTGCCAGAGAGCCTCTCAGGAAGCAGAAGAATCTCCCAAGTCCATGTTTAGGCTTGGGATGGCAACAGAAGAAGCGAAGGTGGAAGGTTGGGATAGATTCCAACAGCCAGAACTTTTTGGAAGGTAGAACCTGGGTGTCAGCCTGCAGCACCTAGGACCAGGCCTGTTGTGCGTGTCACCTTCTCACTTGGGTGGCCTGTCCTCGTGGACATCCCCATTTATCATGGCAGGGTAGGCCAACACAGGCTCTGCTGCTGTATGGGACCAGGGCATCTGCGAGATTTCTCTCTTCTACCTGGGTTTTTGTTGTCCGGTATCTCTCTTTATCCCAGCTGAAATCACTTTTCTCCATATACTTCCAGGGTCAGGACCCTGAAAATTCCACACTTATGGGGCAAGCCAACCAAAAGGCACATGTCTTACCATGGATGGGTGACTGACCACAGACTGGCGACCCGACCGCAGGTCTGGCAATGCTGTGTACCCACTCGCTCATACACCTCCTTCCTCGGCAAACGCGCAGGTCGCGCATGCGCACATTACGGTCTTCGCCGGCAAACGCGTAGGCCACGCGCGCACGCACGTGCCTTAGCTCAAGTCTGACAGGTCACAGTCCATTAAATAATGTGAGGTCATGTTATGCTCTAAATGTTTGTACCCCCTAAAATTCATATATTGAAATTCTAATGCCCAACCTGATGGAATTTGAATGTGAGCCCTTTAGCTCTGCCCTCAGGAATGAGATTAATGCCTTATAAAAGATGCCTGAGGGCTCTTTCTTGCCCTTTCTGTCATGTGAGGACACCACGAGAACTCTGCGACCCAGAAGAGGGCCCTCACCTGGCCATGCCAGCACCTTCATCTTGGACTTCCAGCCTCCAGACTGTGAGAAATGAATTTCCGTTGTCTGTGAGCTGCCCAGTCTATGATCTAATGCTGTAGCATTAGATCCAAGGGTGTCCAAGGGTGTCCAAGGGTGATGTGGGTGTCCAATCTCCCTCCTCCCTGCGACATCTCACTCCCCACCCACTCCCTCCAAATCTTCCTGAAATTCTACCACTACCCCCACCCCCCACCTCCTCACCAAAAGAAAACCATCCTACAAAATGAAATCAACCTATCAAAAGCTCAAGACTGCTTGCTCACTCACATACCCCAACCGGTGGGCTGACTGAGGCCTTCTCGGAGGAGCCTACATCCTACTCCTTGACTTAGGACCGGCCCTAAAGTGGAGCCCATGCTTGCACTGAGGGATCGTCATTCCCCAGAAACACTCTGAGGATGTGGGGGGCTGCCTTCACGTGGAACATTGACCCGACCTCATATCATATGCACCACAAGCTTCGAGTTACAACAAACATCAAACGCTCGATTGTTGGTCCCAGCACAATAGTAAAGAAAACAGAAGGAGGTCCACTGGCTTTCGAAACAATGGTCTCATTCAGCTTCCTGGTCACACATGTTGAAGCCTCCATTCCCTCGGAATGTTTAAAATTGCTTCAACCCATTATGGGGCAGGGATCACTCCCTCTGGAGGCTTAGACAAATAGCCAAGTTCCTTAGGTGAGGGTCATCATCCTATTTGCTTCCCTACCAGATGGTTTCCACTGCCTGGATATCATCCCTCCCACCTCCTGGCCTGCAGCTGGAGGGCCCACTCTCACGGCCAATTTTACTTTGTCTCTTAGGAGCCTCACCCTTGGCAGCTCTCCCCAGAAAAGTGAAACTTGACGATGGAATTTAAATTAAAAGTCTTCAGAAATGGAAAATCAAGTTAGGAGGCACATAGTAAGTGCTTGATAACAAGAATGAACAAATGAATGAATGAATGAGTGAATTTACCCCAGGAGCTGACCCCTTCACTAATAAAGAAAACAAACAAACAAACCTATATTTCAGGGTTTTTGAATTTTGTCCCTCACTCTTCCTTACCTGCCTTGGAGTCCTGGAGTAGTTTTGTTAGCACTGCAAATGTCCGAGTCCTACCCCAAACCTACTCAGACGGAGTCTTTGGGGGAATTTGACTTTGGACTTGACATTGCTAACAAACCCTCCAGGGAGTGTCTTGGGTTAACATAGTTTGCAAAGCTGTGTGCCACAGGCGCTGTAGCCTCAAGAATGAACCAGAGGCTGTCAGTCAGGGAGTTCTGCCATCGTGATTAATATCAAGTGGTTCTTTTTCTTGAATAGCAGTCTGGGGAAATATTAACAGATACTCACTTTGGTTTGTGGGCTGAGCTCAAGCAAAGAAAAGCCTCCAAGAGCCAAAGGACTCATAAAAACAAGTGCATGAAATGTGCTACTTCACATTTCCACAGTAAAAGAGAGCTCAGGGGTAGCTATTACCTGGAGAAAAACAGACGATGTTTAACAACACATTAAAATAGTGCTTGGTTACCGGTTATGTCAGAGGGAACTCCACATTTCACTTCACGCAACCAGCGAGGAGAGTAGGAAAAAAAGAGAAATGCTTGTGGGTCCGGAGCACGCCGATTTCAGAAAAAAAAAAAGACACGAGGATTTTCTGGGACAATTATTCTCCTTCTGAAATACCAAGTGTCAACTACGGAGCTCATGCCTAGGCGTAACTGAATATTGTATCGCTTAGAAGATCTGTGAGGAATATTTCATGTTGGGTAATAAAGCCTTTAATGTTACGCAGTTGAACTGCATTCAGTAGAGCTTGTTTCCAATAATTTGTCTTCATGAACAAAAGCTCACTTCTGCTCCATGGAAGGACCATCTGGAAGGACCTCACAGAATCATGGCTTTGGTGGAGTACCCCTGCTGACCAGGGTCCCCCCCCCCTTACTCAGAAACTGTGGGGGCACAAACTAAAAGTTCTTCCTTGCTAGGCATAAAAGAACCCTGATTGCTTAACTTCTGGGGAGCAGAATACTATGGTATTTCATAAAGGCCTAAATTTTCTACTTAGGTCTCTCTTAACTGTTCTTTTCACTGTCAACTCATTTTCCATCATGCCTCCCATTTTAATCCCTCTCTGTATTTGTAAATGAAAGTGAGTCCCTGCTTTAAAAATACATAGACATCAGTGAGTAGCATGAACTGAGTATTTTGAGGGACAAGGGGACAGCTTGTTCATTGTGGCCTAGAGGCTAGTGAAAAATAGAATAGGCTGATCACAGCACTTTCCAACCATATTATAACCGGCTGTTTACTTGTCCAATATCCCCTCTTTGATGTTGCCCTAGATGGCAGAGACTGTGCTTTATTTCTCTCTCTGTCTTTCTCTATCTAGACAACTAGAACATAATAGGCACTCATTAAATAAATATTTGTTGAGTGAATAAATAAAGCCATGATCAAAGGAATGGAATGGGGGTAGAGAAATGAGTCTCTCAGAGTATGATTAATGGATATAATAGTCCAATCACCTTGAATTTAATCAAAGGCTTACTGGAGGTTGCCAAGAAGCAAGAGCTCTTAGAGGTGCGAAAGGTAGATATGTTCATAAACAGCAACGAGTCCTTTCTATTCCTACAGGTCCTTGAAGACAATATGCTAACACCTCTACACTTGGCGCATAGAATACATGGAATAATCATTTGAAATAGATAGTGCTTTAACTCTAAAGTAAACACAGGTTGGTGTTTTTTAATGCATAAAAAGCAAAATTCATAAAAAGTGCATAAAAAAGTGAAATTCCAAACAAGTTGTCCCTGCAGAGTGACTATCTGTTGTTCAGAATGCCCAGGAGAGCAAGATTCCTACCTTGTCCTGGACACACTCGACTCCTCGGAACAACCATGTGGTTTGAATAGAATTTGCTGTTTTTGTTTCCATCCCTCCCCACTGGCCAGAGTGATTGTTTCAGAGGTCAGGATGTAACCTGAGCCGGGTCAATCGTTTGACCCCTTTCCTGGCCACAACCCATGGTTCAAAGCGAGATATGAATGGAGCCTACGAGGGGCCAAGAGCCCTTCCCGGGGTTAATATGAGGGTCTCAGGTCTCTGGGGGTAGAGATGTGAGCCTGTGGGTTGACCACACCACCCACAGTGCAGAAGGAGCTGTTCTCAGCAGGAGAGAGACTCCAGCGTCTGAGAAAGAAGAACATCATGGGTGTCTTTGGGCCCTTCCTGCGGGTTCATGAAACTTCTGTCTGCCTCACACATCTGAATAGGTATCCATCATCTGCAGCCGGAAGAGATCTAATGCACTCAGCTCAATGCTCCAGGCTCAGCAGTATCAGGTGAGGTTAGTGCTGTTCTTGGTGAAAAAGATGATTCTGTTGCATTTACATGTCCTCATGAAATCCTTAGCATCCAGCTGTTAAAGCAAGTAGCTCTCCAAGCAATTCAATTCCTTGTGAAACCAAACACAAATGACTTCTTTTCAAAATTCGGTTTTGTTTTGAAAAATACAGCTTTATGTCTTGTGCCATTGCCATATTTTATTTTGATGGTTCAGAAAATCGCTTTAAAACTTTCAAATGACTCTTTTCTGCATTGATGTATTTCCTAGACTATGTCAGTCAAATGTTGATCTCTGTCGTTTTTCCATATCTTTTGGGCTCTAGGAACTTCTGCAGCTGGCTGCCTCAGCTTAGTTACTTTGCAAAGGAAGATACTCTATTTTCTTTAAATTAAAATAAATACAGAAATTGCTTTGAGCTGCTCCCTTCCTCTCGGATTTCTTAGATCTGGGCCACAGATTTCTGTTTCACTTCAGCCAAAACAAAACAGAATAAAACCAAAAACCCACAGGAGAAACCAAGAAGTAGTTACATAAATAATACAAAAAATTTCAAATAATTAAAAAGATTGTGAGTTTTTTGTTTGCATACAAGACAGGATGCAATATACTATCAATTATGGAGACTACCAAGAAAAAAAACTCAATCTTAGAGTGAATAATAAGAGACTGTTTTCTAAATAACAAGGAAGATGATTGACAGTTCTCTGTTTTTCATTTACCAACGCGATCACCACCATGTGTCTGTATTATAATGGGCAATTCAGGATGCCACGCCTGGAGAGTGACAGTCGCAAACTGATGAAGGTCCAGCGTCTAGGAAGCTGTAGATCTGAAGTCTGTGACATTTTGAGGAATGAGTGAGAATACTGAGAATAAGCCAGAAACAAAAATAAACTGTAGAAAAGTGCATTACTACGGTCCTGGGAGGTGGAAAAGAGTAACTACTTATCAAGGATCTTACAGAGCGGATTGAGGCAGAGGGTAAAGATTCAGAGTTCTAGAGTTCTCTTCTGGCTGCCCTTCAGCCATGGATAACACAACATAAGGAAGAGCAAGGAGAGACCCTAGCTAGCTCTGCCACATATGATTACGTAGTACTGGGCAAGGTTTTAACCTCAGAGAATCTCAATTTTTTCATCCATTAAAATAGCAATAATACTATTAAACTGCTGTGTTTCTGTGAAAATTAAATAAGATAAAGTATCACCCAAATATCCTCAAGGTATCCAGCCTCTCCTGCAGATACAGAACGTACACATGTCAACAACCAATTAACGCACTGACAAGGGGAGCGCCAGAATGGTAAATCTCGTTCCAAGGAGTATCGTAGAGATGGAAATATTTATAGTCACTGCCAGAAAGACTACTTGAATGAGAAGGCTAAATTCGTGACAAAACTGGCTAATGATCCACAAGACAGGGAAACCGTAAGCTTCAGGGATGATCTTTCCTCTGGATGGAAATCCTTTACATTTCATTTCCGTGTGTTGAGGAGGGAGAAATCTTTTTTTCCTCTCCTCAATTTGGGTTATGTAGCTGAGGGTCTGTAAATGACATTGACCAAAGACAGATCAACAAGAGAAGAACGGAAGTCCTTAGCACCCAGAGCTGCGTTAAGTCAGAGGGGTGGGTAGAACTCGGGTTTATTTATTAATTTAGAGTTAGACAAAGGAAAAGGGGTTTAGAGTTTCTGGGCAGTTGGGTGGGTGAAGTGAGAGGCAGATTAGGGGAAGGGGGAAAGATGGTAAATAAAGGTCTTTCAGTAATATCTCTTACTACTTCTCCCTGATTTGACAGGGAGACACCTTTTTAAAAATTGCCTTGAAAAATGTTAAGTCTCCATTATAGAACGAAAACTTCGGCCCTGTTTTTTTACAGTTTTTCCTGCATCTGCTGGATCTCGATGGCTTTTAGTTCAAAATAATCCATATATCAGAGGTGTATTTTGAGGTGGTGTTTTCCGGTACCCCTCACGCGGGGCTAAAAAACCCACTTGTGTTGCATTCAGATAACAAACGCTTTCGACAAGTTAACACCCACAGTTCAGAGCTGTAAAATATCCCAGCGGATAGTAAACTGTGAGTCACTGCCATGCCTCCAGAGAATGAGCTCATGCTGGGGTGGGGCTGCGAGGTGACACCCACAGGACATGTGGTCATCCTGGTGCTTACTTCCAAGTGCTTGGGTCTCCCCCCCCCTTCATGCCTCAATAGACTAACAGACTGTCTCAGGCTCCGTCCCACCAAAGCCCAGCTCCATTCTCAGTTTTCCTAGGATTCCTGGCATCTCAGAATCTTCTAGTCACTTTGATGCCCTGCCTGAGATGGTTAGCTTTCCGTGTCCACCTTACCAGATTATGGTGCTCAGTTATTCAATCAAATATGAATCTAGGTGTTGCTACGGAGTTGGTTTATCGATGTGGTTAACATCTACAATCGGTTGGTTTTATGGGAAGGAAATTAACTTGGTAATATGGTTGGGCCTGATCCAATCAGTGGAAAGGCCTCAGGAGCAGAGAGGGAGAGGAAGCTCTGCTTCAAAACTGCAGCTTTAGCTCCTGCCTGAGAGCTCCCAGCCCGCCGGCCTGCTCCACAGCTTTGGGAGGAGCTGGTCTCCAGCTGGACCCCGAGACCTGACCGTTACTGCTTCCCTGCGTATACCCATTGATCTTTGTCCCACATTTTCCCTTTAACTCCTCTTTCCAGCTTATCTCTTAACTCAGGCAGAAGACCTGAGGGGCTTGGCATGCGATGGTGGATAGCAAAAGTACCCTTTGAGGCAGTAACAGCTGCCTGGGCAAAGAGCTCCTCTGGCCCAGGCTACCTTGACTCACGCCTGCGCAGATGGACCACGGAGCGACCTGTTGAGTGACCGCCCGTAACTTCACCTCATTATATACTAAAATCTCCACCAAGGAGGAGCACAAGCCTCATTTATGGAACATTCACCTTTTGTTTATGAATATTTCCTTAAGGTATCTACGTGACCTTTGACCTCCTCTACCTACCATGAGGCGGCTCTCTCTCTAAGTAGTCATTATGATGCAGGCTGGCTGGGTCCACGGACCCAGAGAGGGTCCTGCAGGACTAGCCCAGAGGGTCCAAGAGGCTTTGTGTAGGATAGAAATCAAATGCAAGCTGAGAGGAAGTGAGAGCAGAGTTGATGAAGATTTAGGGAGAGTGTAGGTTCCGACAGTGAGAGACTTAGAAAGAAATGAAGAGCGAGTCTTGTCTTTGCCTGGGGCCTGGGGTTTTTGCTGAGGATGGTGGCCTGGTGCCCGTGTCTTCTCAGTAGTCCAGGAACAAAGAGGAGTGTTTAGGTGTCCTCCCTAAGTCACTTACGCTCTGGAACCTGGGATCCTGATGAGTCCAGTCACTTCTTAGACATCACCTATTGTGCTCACAGACTCCAAAGAGGTCATTAAGTGCTTGACTTTACAAGAAAAAACATATCTTAGCTGTTCTGTAAGGCGTGTGGAAGGCAGAGGGGTAGGTCCTAGCAAGGATGGAAGCAAGAAAAGGAGTGAAAAAAGCAGGTTTTCATGGGGTCCCTTTAGTTTCTCTGTCTCAATCCTAACCCTAAATAAAAGGAACCCATTCACCCCGGCTTGAGAAGTCACGGCTTTGGAAGTTTTTCCGTGTGATCTCCTTATTTGCTGCAAATAAAGCTTCCTTTGTATGACAACTCTACCTGACGTCGTTTGTATCTGTGACTCACCAAGGAGCCCATTCACTTAGTTCTATTACCTTCCCACAATCACATAAGCCGGTTCCTTGAAACAAACACACAAATTTATAAATACATTTATGTATACAAATATATTAAATATAAATACACATATATAAATACACACACACACACACACACACACATATATATACACACATCATCTTGGTTCTGGTTCTCTTGCCAGGTCTCTTGCTCGAGGTGGCTGCCGCCCTTAATCTGCACTAGTTTGCTCCGCACACGAGCATTACTAAACTTCACTAATCCAAGGCAGAGTATGTTACTAACTTGAACAGAAGCTTTGGTGATAATCTTTCTTTAGGAAATACAACAGAGCCGGAAGCTGGAGATCATTGTTCTTAACAGCCATCTGTGAGCAGCACAGAAGCATTTCTTACTGCTCAGCATTTTCTTGATCCCAACCTGCTGCTCTGTTGGAGCCCATCCTCCCCCCAAATCTGTCTTCCTCTGCTCTTTTCTTGGATGTCAGGGCTCTAATTTCAATCTCCTCCAAGGCCAGAAGAAAACCCCAAATTTCCAGCATTCTATTCTATGAAGAATATAAATTCTAAGGAGGCAGGAATGTTGGTCCATTTTATTTTCTGATATATGCCACACACTGAGAAGAAAATGTGTTGTAAGGCATTCGATAACAAATGGATGAATGAATGAAATGAATGAATTAAATAAATGCAAAACTTTCTTCTTCCAATGACTCCCATTCTAGCTTAGCACCAAATGGCCTATTTTGCATAACTGAAAAAGCCCATGAACAATCTTTGCAAAATAAAATGTCCCGTCTTTTGCTAAATGGTTGGCAGTAGGTATGAGTTTATCTTGGCTATAATCCCCAGTTATTCAAACACTAATGTAGGAGTCTTTGTGAAGGTGTTTTGTCGATGTGATTAAAGTCCATCATCAGCTGATATTGTAGGGGAGATAATCCGAGGGCTAATCTAGGTGGCTATGACTAAATCAGTTGAAAGGTTTAAGAGCAGAACTGAAGCTTGTCTGAAGATGAAATCCCACCCCTGTATGGCAACTTTGGCTCATGCGCAAGAGTTCCAGGCTGCCCTTCTCAAAGGCCTGCCTTCTGGATTTTAGACTTGCCTTGCCAGCCCCGAGAACTATGTGAGCCAATACCTTATAATAAACCTCTTACTGTATATCTCTTGCTGGTTCTGTTTCCCAGGCTAAATCCTGAATGATACAGTAAGGTATAAGGTTGATGGCCACAGTAATATTTTTTAAGGCAATTTTTCTTTCCTTTTTCTGTATAAAAGACCCTGGCATGGCATCTAAAACATAACAAACATGAATTAAATGGTAGTTATCATTATTATTCTAGAATTCAGAGAAAACCATCTAAATCTAGGATTTGCTTGGATTTTGCCAGTCTTGGAGATCCTGGTGATTTCTATCAGAAAATCTTCTCACACTTAATTGACAGATGATCAACTAAGGGATAGTCCGGTTCACTGCTATCATTCATTTTCGATCTCACACTGCCCAATTTTAGAATAAGTTTTTCTCTGATAAAATACGTTTAATTGAGTAGGATCCCAGTGGAGGTAATCTGTAGAGGGGTGTTGTAGACATAGGTCATCTACAACCGTCCCTATCTTTTATTTGTTTGTTTGTTTATTATTTATTTTTCTTTATTTTTTTCAGCTAGGCTCCATGCCCAACTTGGTGCTCAGTGTGGAGCCCAATATCCAGCATGAAGCCTGAACCCATGACCCTGAGATCAAGACCTGAGCTGAGAGCAAGAATCAGACACTTGAATTAATTGAGCCACCCAGGTGCTCTGTCCCTATCTTCTAAATAACACCTCTCCACATTCTGGTATTTCCCATATTGTGAATTCTGTCTCCCCAAGAAAGAATTTTTGTTAAATTCTTATATTTCTAAGCTGCTGTGCTGCTAGAGCATGGAATTGTGACTTAGAGCCCAGAGGTCAGAGTTGCCAACTTGGAGCAAGACTTGGTTTCGAATGAGTTCCCTGAGACTAGGCCTGGGGCCTGACACTAGGCCTGGCAATGTGGTGGCTGTGGCTCCCTCATCATAGTTCTGTGGCACCCAGTGTTCTTCCTGGACTTCTGGTCTAGAACCCAATACTGCAGCCCTCTCAACAATTCTGAGAGTTATATCCAGGGTCTCATAATAAATCCAAGAGTGGATTGACCGTCAGTAACTAAGCACTCTGCCTGACACAAATTAGTTAGGGTATGGAAGATGCTTTACACAACTTTGCCAAATTAATTATACATTCTGTACTTACATTCATATTTAAATTATACATGTAAATTATGCCTATGGGGGAGGAGACTTTCTAATAGTACAAGTGAGTAAGTAAAGGTGAAAAATAAGTCTTTATCCCATCATCCCCAACCCTACAGTCTGATTCCCAGGGTAACACCTATTAACAATTCTTGGATTCATTAAAAAAAAGTTGGTATATGTATACATACACACACACACACACACACACACACACACACCCCTAATATTTTTAAACTCAAAAGGAATATACTGTATTTTTCTGTAACTTGATTTTTTAAAAATTTTCAATATATCTTCATTATCTTTCTAAATCAGTATAGATTTATCTCCTTATTTTTACGGTTATATAGTACTCTAACATTGAATGTGTTTTTAATTTATTTAAACAGACCTATTGATGGGCATTTAGATTGTTACTAACTTGCTGCTCTTCCCATACTGCCTTCAACATCTTTTGTAAGTTGGTACAATGATGTACCATTTGTCTTTGTACACACACATGTCTTTGTACACACACACACCCATTTGTGCCAGTTTATCTACAGAATAAATTCCCAAAGTGGAACTGTGACATCAAAGGGTGTCTGAATTTTAAATGTTGATAGATATTGCCAAATTCCCCTCCAAAAATGTTACCAAAATATATTTTACACTCAGCAATTTTCCCCTCAAGCATTAATGAGCTTTAAACTGCAGCAGCTGGAGTTTTGTTTGGTTGTTTTTAGAATTTTGCTTCTTAAACATTGCTTTCTGGGTTGACTTGCTTACTCAAACAAAAGAGCAGAAGCAGGGAGATGAAAATGAGACAGGACAGAGGAAGCCAAGACGGACAGGCTCAGACCCAAGGACTGAGAGTGGCACAGATCAGGGAGCAAGGCTCAGGCAAGGAGGCTTGGGCTGGCAAAATGTTGACCAGGGAACACGCTCCTCACACAAGATGGAAGCTTGCAGGGCTTCCTTAGAATCATCACATACGGGGCTGCAGACGCAATAGACTTACTTACGCAGGTGAAGTATGTCAGTGTAGATGTAGGAGCTACAGGAAAGCAGCCCACACTTACACAGCCTGTCCCAGGATGTGGTCCAGTGTCCTGTAAGGTATACAACAGAAGCTCTGTGCACTTCCCCGCCTTGGAGAGGCACCCGGAGTCTGAACTGTATGAAGTGCTACAACCCTTCGCATATCATGCAGATATTCAGGTCCTCTAGCTAAGGTATAACATTGACACTGACAATCAGTGTTTCTCTGGCTCTATTGCCTCCTGTTTTGCAGGAAGACTAGCTTTACTCACACACCGCCCAAGTAGATCTGACTTGTTCAGGTATTGTCTGCATGTGCTCAGGAGGTCAATTCTTTTGTCTGCAAAAGTGGGATCATCTTAGAATCTCCTCTACTTCTCTGGGTGATTATGATGGTATCTTCCCTGACTGTCACTGTTCAAAGATGCAATTACACTTTTGGCAGTGAAAGAAACCAGACTATGTTACCCCCCAAATATGCCACTTTGTCATGAGGATTATTTTGAGATGAAGGTAATTGAGAAGTAGATACAAGAGAAGCTCTCTGCCCTTCCTCTATTTGCCTAAAAGCAGGACATGAAATTTCAAAGGTGTCCCTTCTCCCCTCTCTACCAGGACAAAAGTTAACCACTGAGGACAATTTACCAGGTTAGAGAAGGCACCAGAGGAATC
This sequence comes from Nasua narica, assembly GCA_028533885.1. Taxonomy (NCBI): domain Eukaryota; kingdom Metazoa; phylum Chordata; class Mammalia; order Carnivora; family Procyonidae; genus Nasua; species Nasua narica. The sequence goes on along the minus strand of CM052798.1, from coordinate 87,239,351 downwards.
TACATAACAAATTTTACTAACTAGCCTTTATCTACCATTAAATACGGATATGTTTATCTTCCCATAGTTTGCTGTCCTTGCAAACCCACAGATTTCTTTCCTTGTCCTGTCACTTCTCTTAACATTTTTGTTCTTTTTTGAGGATGGTCTATAAACCTGAATTCTAAGCTACCTCTTTGAGTCACCATCTCTGGTTACCCTCGTATGTTACATGTATAATACATATGTTAATACATTTGATTTTCTCTTGTTAATCTACCTTTTATACAGAGCCCAGCCAAGAAATCAAGATAGCTGCAGGAAAAATTTTTCCTTCCCTGCTATTATTGTATCATTGTCTGTCTCTCTCTTCAGATCTATTAGTACTTGTTTAATATGTCGAGGTTCTCTGACACTGGTTGCATGTACATATGTAACTATTATATGTTCTTGACAAATTGTCTCCTTGATCATTATATAATGACCGTCTTTTTTTTTTTTTTTTTTTTTTTTTTACTGTTTTTGTCTTAAAGTCTATTTTGTCTGACTTAAGTATAGCTACCCCTGCTCTTTTCTGGTATCCACTTACATAGAATATTTTATTCCATCCCTCACTTTGAGTCTGTGTGTGCTTTTAAAGTTGAAGTCAGTCTTATGTAGACAGCATATACTTGCATCTTGTTCTTTTTTTTTTTTAAGATTTTATTTGTTTATTTGACAGAAAGAGATCACAAGTAGACAGAGAGGCAGGCAGAGAGAGAGGAGGAGGCCGGCTCCTGGCTGAGCAGAGAGCCCAATGTGGGGCTCGATCCCAGGACCCTGAGATCATGACCTGAGCCGAAGGCAGAGGCTTTAACCCACTGAGCCACCCAGGCGCCCCAGCATCTTGTTCTTTTAAATCATCCAGCTACTCTGTGCTTTTTGAGTGAGAATTCAGTTTACACTTAGTGTAGTTATTGATACTAAGACCTTACTAATGCTCTCTTATCAAATGTTTTCTGACTGTTTCATAGTTCTCTTGTTTCTTTCTTCTTTTCTTGCTGCCTTCCTGTGTGAATTGACGATTTCCTGTAGTAGTATGCTTTGATTCCCTTCTCTTTATTTTTTGTGACTCTTCAGTAGGTATTTGCTTTGTGGTTACCATGAAGCTGACATAAAACATCTTACAGATATAACTGCTATTTTATGCTGATATGAACTGAACTTTGACCACATATATAAAAACTACCCTTTTACGTGTTCCCCTTTTATGTTTATGATATCACAATTTACCTCTTTTTATATTGTGCATTAGTTAACAATTATTAGAGCTGTAGTTATTTTTAATACGGTAGTCCTTTAACTTTTGTACCAGAATTAAGTGGTTAATGCTCCTCTATATCATGTTTTAGAATTTTTTTGAATTTGACTATGTATTTAACTTTACTAGCATACTGTATATTTCCATATGTTTTCATGTTGCCAATTAGTGTCCTTTCATTTTAATTTGAAAGAAACAAGAGAACTATTTAACTTGAAATTAATTTTAATTTCATTTTAATTTGCAAACAAGTGCCTTTCTTGTAAGGCAACTCTAGTGTTGATTCTCTCAGCTTTTGTTTGTCTGGGAAGCCTTTCTCGCCCTTCATTTCTGAAGGACAGCTTACCGAGTCAAGTATTCTCGGTTGCCAGATTTTTTCTCTCAGCACTCTGAATATATCATCCCACTCTCTCCCCGGCTGCCAGGATTCTGCTGAGAAATCCACTGATAGCTGAATGGGAGTTCCTTTGAAAGTTACAAGCTTTCTCTCTCTCTCTCTCTCTCTCTCTTTTTTTTTTTCTCTTGCTGCTTTTAAGATCTCTGTGATTTTTGAGTTTTTAAAATAACGTGTCTTTGAGGAATCACCTTAAGTTGATTCTGTTTGATGGCCTATGAACTTCATGAACTTGAACATCCAAATCTCTTCAGGTTTGGGAAATTTTCAACCATTCCTTCAAATAAGCTTTCTGTCCCCTTCTCCTTCTCTTCCTCTGGAATAGTAAAATTGGTTTTCTTGATGATACTCCATAGATCACATGGGTTTTTTTTTTCATTCTTTTTCATCATGTTTTCTTTATTCTACTCTGACTGGATAATTCCAAGGTTCCTGTCTTCAATCTCACATATTTCATCTCCATGGTCCATTCTTGCTAGTGATACTCTCCTGATTTTGTTTTTTTGTTTCATTCATTGTATTCTTTGGCTCCAGGGTTTCTGTGCGGTACTTTTAAAAATTATTATTTCTGTCTCATTTTAAAATTTTCATTTCGTTTGTCGATTGTTTTCCCGATTTCAACGTACTGTCTTTCTGTGTTTCCTTGTAGCTCCTTGAGATTCCTTAAAGCAGCTACTTTTAATTCTTTGTCAGGTAAATTGTAGATTTCCATGTCTATAGGTTCAGTTAATGCAAGATTGTTGTGATCTTTTCTTTCTTTTTTTTTTTTTTTTGTTGTGATCTTTTCATGGTGTCATTTTACTTTGATTTCTCATGAGCCTTGGAGTTTTGCCTTGGTGTCTCCACAGGTCAAGTAGCATCGCCTCCTCCAGTCTTTACTAACTGCCTCTGGGAAGGAGACATCTTTCATTAGCCCTGCTAGGGATTCTGAAGCTATCTCAGAGCTTCTGTGGATATACCTGCTCCATGCTTCTAGCTCCCTTTGTTTCTTAGGCTTGTATGCCTTCTCTAGATTCTGCAACACAGCAGCCTGAAGGCTAGCAGTCTATCTTTTGTCTTCCCAAAGGTGGCAGTGAAGCTGAGGTTTGTGGTTTTTCCCTGGCTGGCAGATTTGGGCCAGCTTCCTGTGTGTGCTCACTCTATGTCTGCCAAAGCCCGCCTGCACTGCAGGTGGGAGCAGACATAGGAAGCCTGCTAGAGGGTGATGGGGTGTGTGGGTGTGGCATGCTAAGAGCCGGGGAGCCAGTGGGCAGGCTGGGGGGATTGCAGGTGGGACATTCCCAGCAGCTGGGAGTGGGCCTGTTGTTGGAGTACTTTTGCAGCTAGCAGGATTTTTGTTCCTTTAATGTCCCCAGAGAGCTCCATCTGCTGCTTTCTCTGCCTCATCCTGCTTCCTACTCCTGTAGCTCATGTTTCAATACTTGGGTAGGGTGATAGAGAAATGAACCCCTTTAGCAGTGCCCTGCACAGCTGGGTGCCCATGTGCTCTCCTTTTCCTTGCCAGATAGATCAGAGGCGGACAGGGTCTCTCTTGGTCCTAAGCTATTCCACCATGGGGGAAGAGTAATAAAGGTACAGCCAAACTCTTCCTCTTGTCCACTCTGATGTGCTCAAATCTCTCTCTCCATTTTTTGCTCCAAAGGAGTGCCAGAACTTTTCCTCTAGAAACCAGAACCTCCACATACGCTCTCTTATCCATGGGGGATTTTGTGAGACAGTGTTTTCCAGGGGCTTCTGGACTACAGCCCAGAGGGAGTGAGCGAGGTTCATGGGCCATTGCAGCATCCATAGCTGGAATAAAATTCTGTCCATTACCTTATAAACAGGTGGGCAAGATATAGGATGAAACCTGTAGCAATTGTGCTAGTGTTCCATGAATCTCCTTTGAGAAACTCTATGCTAAGGGCTAAATGAATTAATAATATATGCAAAGGTCTCGGGAGACTGGTGCAGAGTGGTAGCTATTACTTCCCTGGGAACAAAGGAACTTGTTGGGGGGTGGGGGGGACTTGTCGTTGGGGGAGAAGCTTGGCATTAATACCAAAACTGTAATGTAATAAGGTTATTGCCTTAATGAAATTAAGTAGACCTAAGTTCTCTGGGCACACTGAGGAGGAGCTCCACAGGTTTGCTCCATAGAATTAAGGGTTGGTTTTTACCTAGTTAAGGTATTTGGCTGAGATTTGAAAAAATGATTTAGGTGTACTCTAGTCAGACATTGGAAGGAGAGGGTGCTTTGGATAGAGAAACCACACGGGTAAGTATCATTGCCTGTATAATAGATGATCACCAGCAAGAGAAAAATGTGAAGGAAATGTATGTATTATATGTCTACTTAGTCTTCAGTCTACACAGGTGATCATTTCCTTGTACACTTTTGCCTTGATCAGAACTGTGGGAATTTGAAAGTATTTGCTAAATCTAACTTCCTTATATGAACTAGACAATTTGTTAAGTCCAAACAAATTTTAGTTTACTAATGGGCACAATCAGAGCAGAAGCGTACACTTTTTTTTTAAGATTTTATTTTTTATTTGACAGAGAGAGAGAGAGAGCAAGCACCAACAGGGGGAGCAGCAGGCAGAGGGAAAGAGAGAAGCAGACTGCGAGGCCCAATCTCAGGCACCTAGGATCAGACCTGAGTCAAAGGCAGACGCTTAACCGACTGAGCCACCCAGGTGCCCCAGAAGTGTGTACTTAATAACATTTGGTTCTAGAAAAATAAACAGGAACACAATTAGAGCACATTCTATATTCTTCCCTGCTCCGGGCTTAAATTGGCATTTAGTAATTAGCTGAGAAACAGGAACAGGTATGTTTGTGGCACTGACGCACTCTAACAATGTTTCAGGAAATTCATGATCATGTTACCATGTTCCTGTTGAGCTTTCAAAAACACTTGACATCGGACAAACCTGGTGCTATTTCCAGCACAACTTGTTGGGATTTGAAAGCAAATCTTAGCTCTTGAGAAGAATGAGAGAGATTTAAGGAGGTGCGGAAAGAATGCTGAACTGAATCCAAAATCTCTTTATAAATGTATTTTGAAAAAATATAATTCAGGATTGTTTTTAAGTCATGACTTCTAGAATGAGGAATAGAAATTGGCAAATCTTATGCAGACTTGGCCAAAATAGTCTTTCACTTTTTGAAGGTTTTTTTTTTTTTGGTTGGTTTTTTTTTTGTGTTTTTTTTTTTCCACTGTTAGTGAAAGTTCTGTCGCTGCCCAAAGCTTGCAAGCTCTTTGGGCAGAGTCCTTGCTCTGTTTAGAGAATAAGAAAAGAGTCATAGTGGAATTCTCACTGGAGAAAGCAGGTCCAAGGGATGTGTGAGCGTCCCTGCAGTGATAGGAGCCAAGACTCTGCGGCCCAGGCCACCACTGTGGGTTCTCATCAGAGCCTCAGGGACAGCATGGCAGTGCATTCAGGAGCTTCCACTGCCATCCAAAGGGGGCAACAACATGGAGCACAAGAGGAGGGACAAGAGAAGTTTGGCAATCGTCATTATCTGGCTTCCCACAGATTAATCATCTTGTCCAAAGCCCTGACGACCCCCCTGTGAAAAACACTGTACCAGGAAGAGGAGATAGAGGAAAGAAAAGAACAAGGGTGGGGTGGGGAAAGACATGGGGTGGGTGAGAAGAGAGAGGCAGAGAGAGACAGTCTCAGGGGAAAGGGCAGAAAGGGGCAGAGGACCTTCCCAGGACCATCATTTGCTCAGAGCATGGTCGGCCCCTAGATGGCGCTGTGTAGTCAGCAAGTTCAGAAGACAACACTCACTGGAAGCACAGAATCCCAACCTTCCCTCTGGTGCCTTTAGATATGTGGCGCTGGTTTGGATCCTTTCCTTCAAATAGCCTCCAAATTAACTCCTAGATGCTGCCCTTTTTCTTCTTCTCCCCTCCCTCCAGTCTCTTTGCTCTTTCTCACCTACCCTGTGCGATGCTAGGTGCTTTACACATATGTATTATCTCATGGATGCCTGCAGGAAGCCCGTGAGAGGCTGCATTATCTGTTTGATGAATGAGACCACTGAGAGTCAGATATATGAAGCAAGAAGCCCAAGCTCTCTCAATCATTAGGCTTAATAGCTGGGAGGCAGGATTTGAATCCAGATCTGTGGGACTGTGAAGCCGGACAGCGGTGTAGTGTCGCCTTTCCTGTGCATTTGCTAGGGGCCAGGCTGTCAGCCATTCATACCCTCAGTCAGTTGACAATCTTTATTGGGTGAACGCTATGCTGTTTATGAAGCCCTGCCCTGAGCCCTGTCAGGGAAAGTCACAGGTGACTTCCGCTTCCATGAGTGGGGGGTAGGGGGGTGGTGTGAGTCATTCGTTCCCCAAGGAGGAACCCAAGGTGAGTGCTTTGCTCATTGGTAACCAGTGACACAGCTGAGTGTGAGTAACCAGAAAAAGGGAGAGAGGGGGGGAAAAAAAGGGAAAGAAACAAAATAACCTAAGTCATCATTGCTTTCTTCTGTTCTGACCATGATGACCTTTTATTCCACTTAGAATTATACCTCTTAAGGTCCACAGAATCAAGAGGTTAAGAATCCAAGAAATAGATTCTATTCTCAAATAAGTACCTCAAATACTTATTTACTAGTAATTAAATGGTACAAAACTCAAGATAACGATCACAAGTCAATGTTATTCCAGTGCTTATAATAATCCTTGAAAAAGAAAGTATGTTGGGATCAACCAGGAAATCAAAGATGAACTTAAATAATTCATGGAGACCAATGAGATTGAAGACACGTCAATCCAAAACCTATGGGACACGGCAAAGGCGGTCCTAAGGGGGAAATACATAGCCATCCAAGCCTCACTCAAAAATACTGAAAAATCCCAAATACACCAGCTCTTTTTACACCTTAAAGAACTGGAAAATCAATAACAAGTTAAGCCAACCCCACGCACAAGAAGGGAAATAATCAAGATTAGAGCAGAGATCAACAAGTTAGAAACTAGAGAAACAGTGGCATGCATCAATCCAGAAGCTGGTTTTTTGAAAGAATCAATAAGATCGATAAGCCACTGGCCAAACTAATCCAAAAGAAAAGAGAGAGGACCCTAATTAACAAAATTTTGAATGAAAAGGGAGAGATCACAACTAACCCAAAGGAAATTGAAATAATCATCAAAAATTATTATCAACAGTTATATGCCAATAAGTTAAACAACGTAGAGGAAATGGGTGAATTCCTGGAAACCCATAATCTTCTGACTGAAACAGGAAGAAACTGACAACCTAAAGAGACCAATATCTACTGATGAGACTGAAGCAGTGATCAAAACCTCCCAAAAAACAAGAGTCCAGAACCTGATGGATTCCCTGGGGAATTCTAACAAACATTCAAGGAAGAAATAATACCTATTCTCCTGAAACTGTTTCAAAAAATAGAAACAGAAGGAAAATGTCCAGACTCTTTCTATGAAGCCAGCATTACCCTGATCCCCCAACCAGGCAAAGACCCCATCAAAAAGGAGAATTAAAAAAAAAAAAAAAAAAGGAGAATTTCAGACCAATATCCCTGATGAATATGGATGAAGATTCTCAACAAGATCCTAGCTAATAGGATCCAACAGCACATTAAAAAGATTATTCATCATGACCAGGTGGGATTTACACCTGGGATGCAAAGGTGGTTCAACATTCGGAAATCAATCACTGTGATAGAACAAATCAACAAGAGAAGAGAGAAGAACCACATGGTCCTCTCAATTGATGCGGAAAAAGCATTTGACAAAATACAGCATCCTTTCCTGATTAAAACTCGTCAAAGTATAGGGACAAGGAACATTCCTCAACATCATAAAATCTATCTATGAAAAGCCCACAGCTAATATTATTCTCAATGGGGAAAAGCTGACAGCCTTCCCTCTGAGATCAGGTACACGACAAGGATGCCCACTCTCACCACTCTTGTTCGTCATAGTACTAGAAGTTCTAGTGACAGCAATCAGACAACAAAAAGAAATAGAAGGTATTCAAATTGGCACTGAAGAAATCAAACTCTCTCTTTGTAGATGACATTATACTTTATATGGAAAACCCAAAAGACTCCACCCCGAACTAGTAGAACTCACACAGCAATTCAGTAATGTGGCAGGATACAAAATCAATGCACAGAAATCAGTTGCTTTCCTATACACTAACAATGAAAATATGGAAAGGGAAATTAGAGAATTGATTCCATTTGCTGTAGCACCAAGAACCATAAGATACCTGGGAATAAACCTAACCAAAGAGGTAAAGGATCTGTACTCGAGGAATTACAGAACGCTCATGAAAGAAATTGATGAAGACACAAAAAGGTGGAAAAGCATTCCATGCTCATGGATCAGAAGAATAAACATTGTTAAAATGTCTATACTGCCCAGAGCAATCTACACTTTCAATGCCATCCCAAACAAAATTCCACTGGCTTTTTTCAAAGGACTGGAACAAACAATCCTAAAATTTGTATGGAACCAGAAAAGACCCCGAATTGCTAAGGAAATATTGAGAAAGAAAAACAAAGCTGGGGGCATCACATTGCCTGATTTCAAGCTTTACTACAAAGCTGTGATCACCAAGACAGCATGATACTGGCACAAAAACAGACACATAGACCAGTGGAACAGAATAGAGAGCCCAGAGATGGACCCACAACTCTATGGTCAAATCATCTTTGACAAAACAGGCAAAAATATCCAGTAGAAAAATAACAGTCTCGGGCCCCTGGGTGGCGCAGTTGGTTGAGCAACTGCCTTTGGCTCAGGTCGTGATCCCGGAGTCCCGGGATCGAGTCCCACATCGGGCTCCCAGCTCCATGGAGAGTCCGCTTCTCACTCTGACCTGCTCTCTCTCACTCTCTCTCTTTCCTAATGGATAAATAAATAAAATCTTTAAAAAAAAGAAAAAGAAAAAGAAAAATAACAATCTCTTCAATAAATGGTGCTGGGAAAATTGGACAATTGTAGAAGAATGAAACTTGACCATTCTCTTACACCA
>CM052798.1:87143567-87230583 GCA_028533885.1 Nasua narica | reverse complement strand
ATAATCACATCAAAAAAATGGGTAGAAGACATGAACAGACACTTCTCCAAAGAAGACATACAAATGGCAACAGACACATGAAAAAATGTTCATCATCTTTAGCCATCAGAGAGATTCAAATCAAAACCACATTGAGATACCACCTTACGCCAGTTAGAATGGCCAAAATCAACAAGACAGTAAACAACAAACGTTGGAGAGGATGTGGAGAAAGGGGAACCCTCTTCCACTGTTGGTGGGAATGCAAGTTGGTGCAGCCACTTTGGAAAACAGTGTGGAGATTCCTTAAGAAATTAAAAGTAGAGCTACCCTAGGACCCTGCAATTGCACTACTGGGTATTTACCCCCAAGAAGCAGATGCAATACAAAGAAGGGCCACATGTACCCCAATGTTCATAGCAGCAATGGCCACAAATGCCAAACTGTGGAAAGAACCAAAATGCCCTTCAACAGATGAGTGGATAAAGAAGATATGGTCCACCTATACAATGGAATATTATGCCTCCATCAGAAAGGATGAATACCCAACTTTTGTATCAAAATGGAGGGGACTGGAAGAGATTATGCGGAGTGAAATAAGTCAAGCGGAGAGAGTCAATTATCTTATGGTTTCACTTGCGTGTCTAGCATAAGGAAGAACGTGGAGGGCATTGTGAGAAGGAAAGGAAGGGTGACTGGGGGGAAATCGGAGGGGGCAATGAACCATGAGAGACTGTGGACTCTGAGCAACAAACTGAGGGTTTTGGAGGGGAGGGGATGGGGGGTTGGGCGAGCCTGGTGGTGGGTATTGAGGAGGGCACGTATTGCATGGAACACTGGGTGTGGTGCATGAACAATGAATCTTGTAACACTGAAAAAATAAAAGAAAAATGTTTGGGATAAAAATGAAAAAAAATAAAACACATTCATGCTGACTAAAAAAAAAAAAAAAAGGAAAAAAGAAAGTATGACCATTCCATTCCACTTTCTAATTTGTTTGAAATTGGGGAGAGTGAAAAGAATGAGAGAGAGATAAAGAGGAAACAAAAGTAAAGGAGGGATAAAAGAGAAAGAGAAAGAAAATGGACCAAGAAGATTGCATTTGCACAGGGTCCTCAGGCACCTGTGTCTCTCCTCAGGATCCTTTCTTGCCTGCTCTTGCCTATTTCTCCTTTGTGTCCTCATGTCTTTTCTCTCTACACACATCTGAAGGTGAAGAGGGAAAAAAACCAGAATTCAAAGGTGATTCACCCCCCACCACCGATCTTACTGTCCGCCTCTTAACTACACGGTCATTTTCCCCACAGTAAAAACAGACTGCCCAGTCAATTATCAAGTCCAGTTAATTATCAAGTCAGACAAGAAAATAAAATTAAGATAATTCTAGCCCCGACTAACCACTTTCTCAAAATTTACGAAACCGTTGAATGAGTTCAGTGTAGTCGTGTAGCTAAAGAAAAGATGCGTTGGCGACAAGCAGTGATGACAAGCAGACAGCTTTAAAAACAGTCCCTTGTGTCCCTGAGACTGTACGGGGAAACCGGTAGGTTACCGAAGACAGTAAAAAGAGAGAATCAAGAGAAAAAGCAAATATGAGATGATATAGTATTATTACATTCCTTCTTTAAAAGTTCTTCAGGGCTCGTCAAAACAAAGGGTAATCTCGTCTTCCATGAGAGAAAGAAGAACCGCTTCTGTTCCATCTGGTAAAGTCATCTTGTGTTGGAGAAGGTACAGCCAAGTGTCCAGAATAATGACCTTCTTTAGGCCCCTCTGTAAACTGTCTGGGCTTTATCAGTGGTCCTGACTTCACAGAAGAGAGCATCGTGAGAGGCAGCCATCCAAGTGGGTTGGCTTCCAACTTTCAAGACACATATAGGCAAAAATTCTTGCGTTGAGCAGCTGTGAACCATGAATAGGAAGGACTCAAAATCCATTTGGTTAGAGTGTTAAGATAGAGCAAGGAAATAGTTACCGTTGAGTGTTAGTGCCATTACAACCTCAATGAGATTTTATCTACGGAGTGAAAGATTAGGGGAGACCTAATTTATTGTCATTCAGAGGAAGTATTTATAAACTTGGCGGAGACTCATGTGAGAGCGGTACGAAGGCTGCCAGGGGGGTTCATACATTGAGATGGATGGTCTGAACGTGTTTCGCATGTACACTGCACGCACGTGGTTATGTAGGCAGAGCATGGCCCCGGCTCAGTCCCCGTTCGCCCTGCACGAAGCTGGTGCTATTTCTTCCGTGGGCACGGCGCCCGGTGGGGAGTTGGAGTCAGGTTCCATTAGAATTGGGATGGAGAATAAAAGCTCTTCTGAGGATGAGACTGCAGAGTGGGGAATGGATGGATGGAAGGAAGTGGAAGGTTGCACTGAAAGGGGGGGCAGGTTGCAGTGAGGGCAGAAGACCCTTCCTGAACACGGCATGAAGGAGAAGAAAAACAGAAGAAAAACTGAGGGGTGAGCTGGGGGTGCGGGAAGGGGGAGGGGCACGGCAGGACATGGAGAATGACACAAAGGAGTTGTGGCATAAAAGCAAAGGGTTGGGGTTGGGGGGAGGGGGGAGAGGAGACGACAAGGGTCTTGACCAGTAAGTAAGGCTCATGGGCCACATCTGGCCTGCTCTGATTTTGTTAGTTTTATTGCAAGTTTTTATTTGTTTACAAATTACTTATGGTTGCTGCAATAATGGAGTGGAGTCATTGTAACAAAGATTGTGATAACCCACACCACCTAAAATATTTACTATCTTGCTCTCCGCAGAAAACATTTGCTGAGCCTTCCCTGGTATTCACGCCCCTCCCTGCCACTCAGGGAGGTTGGCTACTGGTCCGTCGGGGCCGATATGTCTCGATGGCAAAGCTTGATTCTACTCTACATTTATGATCTACTATTTCTATTTATGTTGTATATGCTTAAAGCTTTGCGAAATTGTTCTTGGGAGAGCAAGGGTATGTCATACCTCATTAAAAAGTAGATAGCAGGTGCTGCTAAGAGACAGGGGTGTACGCCCAAGAGACCTCTAATATAGCATCTCCGAGGACTCTCTTTCCTTAAAGCAGCAGTGCAATGTTACGAGTCTAAGCGCATACCTCCAAAATCCAGATGTTGAAGCCTTAACCCTTAGAACCTAGAATGTGACTTTATTGGAAAGTAGGATTGTTGCAGATGTAATTAGGTAAGGAGAAGTCATTCGGGTGGGCCTCGAATTCAGTATGACTTGGTGTCCTTATAAAAAGAGAAAATTGGGTACAGACGCAGAGAAAGCACCCTGTGAGGATGAAGGCAGTGAGCTAGGCAGTGCAGCAGGAGCCAAGGAACAGGGAAGATTGCTGCAAACCCCTAGAGGCGAGGGGAAGGGGTCTGCAACAGATTCTCCCTCCCTCCCCTCAGAAGCAACAGCCCCTGACCATACTTTGGTCTTGTACTTCCAGCTTCCAGAACTCTGAGAGAGGACATTTTTGTGGTTTAAGCTGTTCAGTATGTAGCAAACTAATAATATGCACACGTACAAGGCTTCCCATATAGACATTCTCTGCTGGCAAGGACCATCTCCCCAAGGAGCTACCTTCATTCCCAGGGGACCCTTACTTCAGCCGCAAGCTTGCAGGAGTCTAAGGGTTTTGCTTTCTTTCTTTCAGAAAATCCCAGCTTGACAGATAAGCCTTCCAATCCCTGAGCTTCAGCTCTGGGATTGCCTGATTCCAACCATTTTTCCTTCCACAGAGACTCCGGCACTGTTGTGGGCTTCTTTTGCATGTCCCCGCTTAGGATAAACCAGAAGTGCTTTATCATACTTCTGATTCAAACTCATCTTTAGAGGGGTGCCTGGGTGGCTCAGCCATTAAGTATTTGCCTTCGGCTCAGGTCATGATCCCAGGGTTCTGGGATCGAGCCCTGCATTGGGCTCTCTGCTCAGAGGAAGACTGCTTCTCCCTCTCCCACTCCCCTTGCTTGTGTTCCCTCTCTCACTGTGTCTCTCTGTCAAATAAATAAACAAAATCTTAAAAAAAAAAAAAAAGCCCAACTCATCTTTAGGGTTTAATTATAAGCTCTAAAAGCGATCAACCCTCTCCAAAAATGCCATGTCCCTTGGAGGTGTGACTGCCAACAGGAGTGCCCCAGGTCCCCCTGGAGGTCAGGAGCTCCAGCCACTGACTCACAGATCTGTATGTGCCCCAGACTTTGTGGGTCAGCTCCATTCGGTTTTAGGACTGTATCAGGTCCTGATAAAATATTTATCCTCAAGTATTAAAAATTCATCTAGTAGTTTAGAGGCACCTGTGTGGCTTAGTCGGTTAAGTACCTGACTCTTGGTATCAGCTCAGGGTTGGGAGATCTCAGGGTTGGGAGATCTCAGGGTTGGGAGATCAAGCCTCACATAGGATTCCACGCTCAGCATGGAGATTGCTTGAGATTCTCTCTCCCTCTTCCTCCGCCCCTCCCACTCATGCTCTCTCTCTTTCTCCCTAAAATAGGGAAATACATCTTTTTTTAAAAAATGTGACCAGTGGTTCATAAATGAATCCATAAGATAGTTTGATTTCAAAAAGGAAATCTTCATACTTAAGTAAAGCCTCTATTTTAAAGGAAGGGGCAGCAATCGTCCCTTTAAAAATGATCAATTCCCCCAGTCGTTCTCTTATTTGTATGAATGATAAACAGGTACCAGGATAAGAAAGGAACAGCACACGCTGTCCTCAAGGAGCTCTGAGTCTAGAAGGGAAAGCAGATAAAGAAATCAAGGATGAACTACAGAGAAGCCAGTGCTGTGTGGGAAGCATGTGCATTGGAGAAACGAGGTGGACACTAACTCAGCAGGAAATGGCAAAGTCAGCATAAGTTGAAACAGGCTCTGAAAGTCATGGATATTTGAACTTGAGTGGGAGTTACTCTGATAGTAATACAAGGGCTTTTCAGAAAGAAGAGTTAACATTTTGTGAGCACCTTTTAGGCTCACATCATGCCAAATATATTCTGTATATTTACGTCTTTATTATGACCTTCTGAAATGGGTACTATAATTTAAATTTTTTTTGTAGTAAAACAGATATAACACAAAATGTATAGTTTCAACCACTCTAAGTGCACAGTTGAGGCATTAACTACACATTGTTGTTTAACTGGTCCTATCATCTAGTTCCAGAACTTTTGCATCTTCCCAAAGCAAAACTCTGCACCCATTTTAAATAGTAACTCCCCCTACCCAGTCTCTCCAGCCCTGGGCAGCCACCATTCTGCTTCCTGTCTCCGTGAATTTGACTACGCTAAGTTCCTCATATTGGTGTAACCATACAATATTTCCCCTTTTGTAACCGGCTTATTTCACTCTGCAGAATGGCTTCAAGGTCTATCTATTGTGTTAAGATTTCCATCCTTTTTAAGGTGAATACTATTCCACTGTGTATCTATACCTTATTTTGTTTGCGCATTTATCCAAAGATGGTTGCTTGGGTTGCTTCTACGATTTGGTAAATTGTGAATAATGTAGCTATGAACATGAGTGTATAGATATCTATTAGAATCTGTGCTTTCTTTTTGCTTATACCCAGAGGTGCAATTGCTGGATTATATGGCAAATCTGGGGTTACTTGAAAAAACCTGGACACCAATTTTTAATTTTTTTGAAGACCCATCATACTGTTCTCTGCAGAGGCTGTATTATTTTACATTCCCACCAGCAATGTGATGAGGTTTTAAAAGTATGCGGGGGCCAAATCATGAAGACCTTTGTGTTCTTTCCTAGAAAAAGCCTTAGTTCTTATAAACAACTTGGAAACCTATGTAATATGTATATAGCAGCCATGTTAGTCTAAGGATAAAGAGAAGGAAACATGAGATGAGCCCGTGAAAAAAACAAAACAAAACAAAAATAAAACAAAACAAAAACCCCTTGTTTCTCAGAAATGTACTCAGAATAGCTGTAGGTTAAGGCCTAATGTAAGGAATAACTTATTTTTTTCCATCAAAGTACAACTGAAAATAACCAAGAATAATGTTGGCTTCACATTTTTCCATTTGTACTGAGCAAGGATATTTTGGGGCATCTTATGGAAAATATAACCTCAAGGGTTAAGGGAGCATTCATCCAAGCATCTCAGTGAATTCCTAAAAGGAATTTGTGCTTATATGAGGCAAAACCTCTAGCATATAGTTCTAGAAAAGAGGCCCACAAGGAAGGAAGGAAGGATCTCACTGTCCATTTGGGGGTTTAGTCTGTCCAGGCCTGCCCAGATGGCCTGCACTCAGGATTGGGAAAGGAGAGAGGGAGCCCTGCATGGGAGAGACTCAGGACCCTATGGATACACCTAGCATCAAGGGTGCCAATGGCCAGCGCTTTCCCCCTTGGGACCTTCCCCTCTTATGAATGCTCAGGTGGGACCAGGCCAAGGATCAAGAAGGAAGGTATAATGCCTGTGAGGTGGGACCAAGCAGGGAAGGGAGGGCCCCGCAGAGAGGGATGCCATCTGTGCTCCAGCGGGCTGCAGGTCCTACAGCTCCACGGTGCTGAAGCCCCCCAGCACACAGGGACTCCTAAAGAAAATCTCAGAGGCTCTCGGACACCCATAACCTCCGAGACCCGCTAATGAGGGCATGTTGGGCCTGGGTACAGGGGACAGAGGCAGGCAGGACAGATGGCCATCACCAAGCACGCAGAACATACCTCTTCTCCACCTTTTTTGCTCCTCCCTAAGCCCAACCAGAGGTGTCTCCAGGATAGTCTGGCTGAGCCCAATAAAGCACCCCCAGTAACATCACAGAAAAGGGACAGGCACAAGGACAGGGGGTCAAATAAGGCAAAGCAGGTGCACCCGCCCTCCCGTGGCCTTGGGTTGCTGTGGGTTGGGCAGGTGCGTGGCAGGCAACTCTGGGGAGCTGGTGGGTGGGGCTGACCCTGACCCTGGGCCCGCTGAGGTGGCTTGGGGGCAGGGGGTCAGGGAGTCCCAGCGGGTCAGGGCCATGTGAGGCTCAGCTCCTTCCTTCCTGAGGAAAGGCAGCAGAAAGGAAGCTTCTGTTCCCGGTGAGCCTCTGTGGCCTGTTGTTGGGCAGGGTAGGTGTGATTCACTCTCATTTGCCCTATAGGCAAGGGAGTCACCAAGAGGTGAGGTCACTTCCTGACATCAAGCAGGCCCTAGCGGGGCAACTGGGGCCTGGAGCCAGGGCTCCCAGTGCCCAGTCCCAAGCTGGTCCCCTTGCCTTCCTCCTCTCCACCCCACATGATGCCTCGCGTGGCTCAGGGGCCACCTTCAGCCTGATTTCTGGAGTGCGCATGTGCGTGTGATGTGGCCTTCTAGCATTCCCAACAGGAAGCCTGTGTGCACGCATACGTGTGTGTGCGGTGTGAAGGTGTGCACATTACTTTGTGCAGGTGTAATTGCATGCTTGCAAATTCAACACACACGTGCGCGAGCTAGCACAAGTCTCTCCTGCCTGCCCCTCCCTTGGTAATCTTAGAGGGACCCACCTGAAGTTCCCTCCTCTTCCCCAGGGTAAAGGAAGAGGCACTCTCTCCCCTCCACCAGGCCCAGCTTTTCCCTATTTGCTGAATCCTCATCCCTCCCAGGGCCTCGAGGCTGGCAACCATCTTCTCTTTTCTCCGTGTTCTCCATCTGTCTCTTTCCATTGGCTTTTTCCTCCACCTTGGGCATTCTCAGGGATCCCTTAGCCTTTGAAAACGCCCTTCCCCGCTTGGGATCTCTCCTTCTCTCTGGTTGTCTCCTCCCTCTCACCCCCCTCCTTCCCCCACCTGTTGAGTTTCTCAGGAGGGCCTATACTGGCAACCTCCACTTCCCAACACCAGCATCTACCCTTTTAGCTGCTCGCTGCCTGCCTTCCCCTGACATCCTCCTTTAAAAGAGCCCTTCTTCCCAAGACTGGCCGTGACTACAGGGCTCCTGACTGGTGGGGCCTTTTCTCAATGCCTCCCTTTCTCTCATCGGATCAGAGGCTCCCCTGCACTGTACTGTGGAGATTTCCCTGGACTCTGACCTTCGTCTCCATCCTCGGTACCCCCGGACTAGTGGTGGTCTCCTGATGACTTCGTGTCTCCAGCTCCTTACCATCTCTCTAAACCCAGCAGTTTGGGGCAGATCACAACGTGCTCAAGAGCTGATGGGAGTTCCCCCCAGGGCTGGCTGACCCGCCCGGAAGCTCTGCCTAGACCTGAAAAGCTTCTGGTTTTCAACCTTGTCCTCCCTGTGTGCCCCTGACACTCAGCACAGCATAACAATTTTGCCTGTTTTACTGTAAGCTTGGGGAGGGCAGGGACTCTGTCTTGCCCCCATAGCCTAGCCCACTGCTTGGCACGTCCATACCCAACATCTATTGAATCAATAAGTGAGCAAATGAATGAATGAATGAAGTTGGCTGTCTCCATGTGAGAGGAGCCACGGGCCTCACAGGGGCGGTCCCCAAGGTTACTTGCCCTACATACAAGCAAGCTGCAAGGTCCTTCCTAGTCACAACTTTGCACCACCACGGGCTCGGCTTCCTTGCTGTGTGAGCTAGTATTAGCACAACACGCAGTTCCTCCACTCCCCAGGTTCCAGAGTGGGCTCCA
Organism: Nasua narica; assembly: GCA_028533885.1. NCBI lineage: Eukaryota > Metazoa > Chordata > Mammalia > Carnivora > Procyonidae > Nasua > Nasua narica. Next base: position 87,222,039 of record CM052798.1, on the reverse strand, counting down.
GCCCACCTCCCTCCCATTGAGCCTGGCTGCCTTCCTGCCTCTCTCCCTCAGCCTTAGCTGGACGGAGCCTGGGTTCTTGAGGGAGATCCTTCCCCAGTATAAAGAAGAAAAAACAGAGAAGGCCGGGTCTCTCTCCTCATGGCAAAGTCCAGGAAGCCCCTGTTTCTCTCACAGCCCAGCCACCCAAGGATTACTCTGTTCCTGGAGGCCCTCTGAAGGACAATTTACAAGCCCGTTGGAGACAAGCACTGGCATTAAAGAACCCTCAACGAAGTTCCTCTTGTTGTCTCTGACCTCCCATCACTGCTAAGCCCTTCCTTCCTTCCTTCCTCCCTTCCTCCCTTCCTCCCTTCCTTCCTTCCTTCCTTCCTTCCTTCCTTCCTTCCTTCCTTCCTTCCTTCCTTCCTTCCTTCTTCCATCCATCCCATAATTGCCTGTTGACCAGCTCTTACCTGCTTGCACTGAGCTGGATGCCAGAGACACAGATAGTGAAGATTGTTGCTGCCTTCAGGGGACACCAGCAGGCCTGGAGACAGACAAGGAAACACACAGTGAGCTCTCTGGGGAGGTGAAGGCTGGGATTATGCCCCTGGGGGCTGGACAGAGGAGGCAATGCCATGTGGGGCCTATAGGTGGCAGCAGATGCCCGCCACGGCCCACAGGGGCTCCTGGATACCCCGGGGGGGGGGGCAGGTACCCAGCCAGGCGCCAGGGGGTGAAGTGGACCTCAGTCAGTGGGTTGGCTGTGGGGGAGACTGGCATCTTGAGTCTGTGTTGACCTCGTCCTTAGAAAGACATCTTTGAGCCGGAATCCTGGTTCCTCCGCTTCTTGTCCTGATGCCCTTTCCTCACGTTTGGGAGGCAGCATCAGAGGGACCTGGCTGCTCCTGGGAGGGGCCAGATGTTCTCCATGCACCCTGGTAACCCTCGTAACAACTCTGCCAACCAGGCGTCTTCAGTCCCAGTTTACAGATGCAGAAACCAAGGCTCTCAGGGATGAAGGCGACTCCCAAATGAGGGAGCAGCTGTGTCTGACCCTGTTTCCATGAAGCCCATGAGGCTCTGTGGGCACACCTGCTGTTAGCCTCTGGGGGGAGGGGCAGGGCCCCAGCTTGAATGAACTTCACAGCAGGCTTTCCCGATCCGTGTGGGGAGTCGGTCTTTCTGCTCAGCTGCTAGTCTTCTTTACTCCCTCTATCCTTCCTTCCCACACCCCTGGTCTTCTACTTACTATCTTATTATCTCCATGCCTGTCTATGCAATATTATAATGGAAATGATGTCACACTCGTGTCGCGGTGAACTGCTTACAAAGCCTTCTGCTCTGGGATTTTACTTCTGCCAATGAATGCCCTTTCAGAAAGTACCTTGCTTCTCCCTTTCTTTTCTCCCCAGGTCTTTGATCCTCCAAAGCCCAGCATGTGCCCCTCCTCCAGGCAGCTTATCTGGAGGCTTGCAGGGCACCCCGGCCTTGCCTCTCCTCGGGCTCCTGCTCCTTTCCCTGTTGTCTCCTCCCTCTCACCCCCCTCCTTCCCCCACCTGTTGAGTTTCTCAGGAGGGCCTATACTGGCAACCTCCTCCTATGGATACACCAGCCCACTTACTTTGTGCAGGTGTAATTGCATGCTTGCAAATTCAAGCTCCCATCTTTAAGGGTGCTCACAGCCTGCAAGGCCCGGCCCGATGTTAGGGAGACAGGGCCGGATGGTGGGAGGCCAGAGTGGTTGTGTGATGTGTCCCATGGCGGGTGCCTCTCTTACTACCTGTGTGACTCTGAGAAAGCTACCTAACTTCTCTGAGCCTCTTTGGAGCCCCTCTGTAAAGAAGGGCTTAATCATACTGCCTACCACGGAGGGTCTCTGTGCCGGTTCAGTGAGCTGCCCACCTCTCAATAATGCAAAGTGTATAAGGCAGTGAAAGCACCCTGAGAATGGGGGTCACATACCTGGAGTTCCCAAAGCACCTTGTATGACGTTCTGCACATAGCAGTTGGTAAATATGCACAACTGTGTTGTAAAAGCCTGACCCCCCTCTCCACCATGGCCCAATTCCCAGACCTGACTCTTCTCTCTCGGAGAACAAGGAGGATGGTTTTACCCTCCCCTACTTCGCCCGCAGGGGTGAGGCTGCCCTCGCCCTATCCCTATCCTCCCCACCGGGCAGTTTCTGTCTGGGAAACTTGGAGCAGGGCAAATAGGCTTTGGAAACAATGGGCAGGCATGTGTCCAATTCCACCTGCTGCTCAAGGAGCCTTCGTATCCTCGTCTGTACAATGGGCCTGTTGGGTCGTTGGTGCATGATTTGGGATGAGACATGAGAAGAGGTTCTGTGAAATCCTTGGCATTTCATAGGCTTAGCCACTGTTACTGTGATTCAGCCTGCCTCTCCTTGGGTCTTCTGGTCTCGTGTGTACTCCCCAGACTGAAACCCCTTTTCTCCCAGAGGCCCCTCCCAACCTGTGTCCTCCCTGTTGAATGACTTATTCCCACAGGGCTTGGCACAGAATGGATGTTAAGCCTTCCTCCTCCCTCTCTTAAGGCTGCCTTAAGCCTTTCTTTGGCCTCTTTGCTGCCTTTTAAATCTTAAATCTTCCCAACAATCCACCCCGTGTTTAGGAACAACAGCTGAGTTCTTACTGTGTCTCCTGCCCGGTACTAAAGGGCTTTCCATGCATTGTCTGAGTAAATCTTCAGAACAGTAGGCACTGGCATCATACGTTTTTAAAAATGAGTAAACTGAGACTTCAGAGGTTTCTGGACAAGAAGTAACTTGTCCACGGTTCCGGAGCTGGTTTAGGTCTGCTTGTGGAGCAGCACGTAAACCAAGAAAATCCGACTCCGGGAGCCAGTGCTCTTCCCTGGTGGGGCTTTCTGTGCCCATCCCCTTCTGGATGCTTGGGCTGTGAGCCTGAGGGCGAGGGGCATGACTTCAGAAGGCCTCTGAGTTCCCTGCGGTACCTTGTGTGGGGTGCCTCGTGGGAGACCTGGGCAGGAATCAAAGTACATGACTTCGGGGTCTTACATACTACTTATCTGCTGTCTGTGTGACTTGGGCAAGTCACCAGGACCTCTCTGAGGGGACCATCCCTGCCCAATGGTCAGAGGACTGGCCAACAGTATAGACCTGAAAGCTTAGGGCCCTCTGCCCCAGTGACTGAGGCGCCGGGGTCTATGTGGAGACCCCTGGCGCAGGAGCCCTGGACCACCAGCAGGAGTCCCCAAAGAGGCATCATGCTCCCCCAGGCCCTTGCCTTCCCTCCGCATGAGGCTCTCTCTCCAGGATCCACTGAAGTCTGTGGTCCCACAGAGCTCTTCTCCTTTTGTCCACTTCGTATGGGGAAGTTCTGACTTTCCTGTGTGCTGATTTACTATCCTGGGGCAGATGCCAGGGCACTCAGTAATACGTTTACCCATGGAACCTAGCTGGGGGGGTGCAGGGTAACCACATGGGAGGCTTTGAGAGAGGATGCTGTGCCCAGTGACACCAGCTGCCCCCCGTCCCAGCCTGGCCCAAGTCCCACCACCCTCCCCCCCCCCCCCCAGGGGAGAGGCTGATAGGGAACAGCACTGTGTGGAGATAGGGTTAGGGCTGAGACAGGCAGAGAACCTGGGTTTCTAAACTCCTAGCCCAGACCAACCCCCCATCCTTGCCCCTGCAGCTGCGTTGTCTGTAATAACCTTGACAGTGCCCCTGATTGGTTTCTCCCAGGCTATAGCTCAGTTTTCCCATCTTTAAGATGGGTGAATCCTCCTGACTTGTTCAGGGGGAGACTCAGGGGCCTCGGTGCTGCCTCCCTTCACATGTCTATCCCTGCTTATGGGCAAGAGCCCCAGAACCTGGCAGGAGAGGAAGCACCTAGCATGGCCCTCTGGAAGCAGGAGCATGTAGGGGGGACCGTCCGTCCTCAGCTGAACTAGTAAGAGAGAACAGAAGGCAGTCCTCAGGGTGTGGGGAGCTCTGGCAGATGTTCTGGCGGGGGGTGGGGGGTGGGGGGGCACAGGTCTTCCAACTCTCCCTTACCTTTCTGCTTGGCCCTCACTCCCTGTGGGCCCCATCTCTCTGCCTTCTCCCCTTTCCCTGTAGCTTTTCGGCCAGTCTGAGGCAGCTCCCAGACACACATCTGCCCCCCTGCATCTCAGGATGGGGACATTCAGCTCGCCATGTCCCCACCTGGCTTCACCCTGCTCAGACTTCAGGACCCACTTTAAATGTCAGCACCTTCTCCAGAAGCAGGCCCTGACTCAGCCTGAACTTGACGGCTCTCTCCCGTGGGCCGCGCAGTGCAGAAATGAGCCTTCTGTAAGACCACGGACCTCAGTTCTCCCTGTATCGGTTATTGGTGTGTGTGTGTGCTTTGGCCTCTCGCCCAGCACGGAATATGGAGTAATACTTAAATGAGCGAACTATTAAACTGTGACAGGCAGTGCAAAGAACCCTGGCCTGGGCTTTACCATGAAGTTGCTGTGTGATGTTGGACTGGCCCCTTGCCCTCTCTGGGCCTCAGTTTCTAAATAAGTACATGAAGGCAGACAGCTGGAGGTCTCCTGTGGTGTCTTCCAGCTCAGCCGCTCTAGCATTCCACATTCTGTGCCTCCAGGCTGGTGCTTTCTGCCAGGGGAGGAAGAGTGTCCCCACAGGGAGCAGCGCATGCAAACAGCCTGTAGAGGGAGGAGGAATGAGGGAGGAAGAGAGTCTATGTGACTAAAGCAGACCGATGAGAGCTGGAGGCCGAGGAGGCCGGGGAGGAGGACAGCAGACACTGTCTGCTGTCTGCCAGGCACCATTCCAGGGCTCAATGCATCAATTCTCACGGCAGTCCCGCGAGGGAGGTACCATAATGATCCCATTTTAGAGATGGGACTGGGCAATGGGGGATTCAGAAAGTAACTTGTCCAGGGTCACACTGAAAGGGAGGGGTAGGTCAGCGTGCACATTTAGGCAGTAAGATCCAGAATTCCTTGCATCGCTGACTTGGGTGTTGAACCATAAATGTTCTTGAACTTCACGCTACGAAGTTCTATGTCTTCCCTACAAGCAATGGAACCTGTCGATGGGTTATGCATTATATCCTCATAGAACTCGAAGTGTTTCACAAAGGTCACTCTGGCTGCCATGGGGACTAGTCAAGGAATTAGGGTAGATTTGGGGTCTAAGGTGTAGCATAGATGTGTTAGGAAGCATGACAGTCGACCTTGAGAGTTATGATGGAAGCTTGAACGAGGGTGGGTGGGCATGGTGGCGGATGGAGAAGATTGGATCGAACTGAGAGAAATTTAGGAAATAAAATTCCCATGATGTGGTGGTGAATGAGATACAGGCAGTGAGGAAAAGGAGCGTGCTGTGGAAGAGAACTCAGTCAGACTCCAGAAGGGGAGGAGGCTTGGGGAGATCATGAATTTGAAGACCTGCTAAGTGTGAGAGATCCCAGGGGAGAGAGCCAACAGCAGGTGACTATACGGATCTAGTGAAAGACCTATGCACTCTTGGCCATAGGTAATTAATGCCATGGGTCTGAATGAAATTAGCCACGGAGAAAATATAGAGCGAGGCCCAGGGCTCCGAGCTTTAATGGACCAATATTGGGGAAGAGTCTACACAGAAGACCCAAAATGAGTGGCCAGAGAAAACCACTAGGTGTCCCTGAAGCCACAGAAGGACACTGATGAGCAAAGTCAGGTAGGACCCCAGTTAAAAACTGGACTGTGGACATGCAGCTGTGGGTGCTGCCAGCAGGAGATTTTTGTTGGGGAGCAGAAGGGCAGGGATAGCAGAGCAACGATGGGAGGAGGTCGGGAGAAGAAGACAGCAGAGTATAGTTAGCTATTTGGCGAAGTTGGGCTGTAAAGAAGAAAGACGGTGATAGCTGGAGAGGAATGTAGACCAAGCGAGAGGCTTTCTCTCTCTCTCTCCCTCTCTCTTCGTCCCTCTCCTCCACCTCTCTCCCTCCCTCCCTCCCTCCCTTTCTCATAAAAGGAGGGAGTTGAACATATTTAAAGGCATAGAAAGTACTCACCTGAGGGGAAGAGACCATCACTTCAGCGAGGCTCCTGAGATAAACTCGGGCAGCAGCCCCTGCACCTGAATAGAAGAAAGGGAGGCAGGATGTGTGCTATGTTGGTAATTTATTTGTTTGATATGGAAGCTGAGGGACTCCCTGTCTGATGGCTGTTTTCTTCTCTGACAAACAGAAAGTAGGGACTTCTGCAGAGACCCAGGGATGGGATGGGGGCTGGAGGCCTGAGGGAAACAGAGCAGGTGTGAAATAATTATGGAAAGAGGAAAGGAGTTGACCAGGGAAACCAAGAGGATTTCTGAGAGGCACTAAGAAGACACTTCAAGGCTGGGGATTGTGGCTTTGTAGGAAGCCAGGCTGCCCTGCCCTCTGACTCCCCTACCACCGCCCCAGTATTTGGCTGTTGGGGTACAAATGCAGAGAAAGTGAGTGGCCGGCTTCATCCAGGGCTGGGGCTTTGCCAAATGTGCTGATTAAGGATGAGGGAAAAAGGAATGTAGAGTCTTGGCAAAAACACATTATTGGATGAAAGATTGTGGGATATAATAAGCAGGATATAGGAGAGAAGTCCAGACAGGACAGGCTGGATGAACTGGGAGAAAGCAGAGGACTGTGGACAGGTGAGAAGAAAAGGCAGTTTGGTGGGAATAGTCAAGTCGCCAAGCTGGAAGGTGAGGAGCTGGTGGAGAGGGGGACGCTTGACGTGGTCTTCTTGGAAGCGGAACAGTCACAAATAATGACAAAGTCCCGGGTAGGACGTGGGAGTGGATGGCTGAGGTTGAGTGAGGGGGAAGTCAGTGGCAGGAGGGCACTCAGGGAACTGGGCAGCCAGTGTGCTGGCCAGGTCACTCTCTGTGTGGATGGTGGTCCATCCAGGATGAGCAAGGGCAGCTTGAGGTGGAGGAAGTCTGTAAATCAGGAACCAAAGTCTTCGATTAATGACATGGTGGGGTGGGGGTATTCGGAAGACAAATAGTGACAGTAGTGAGTGGGCAGAGAGAGTCAGAGGTAAAAAATAATGAAGGAGAAAGGTTTGAAAGGAGAAGGGACTTCTCCCAATATCATGTCAGCCCTGGATGTGAGGAGAGTGGACCAGTGTCCTTGAAACGGAAGAAGAAACCAAGACCTAAGAGGTTAAGTAATATGTCCTAATTAGCAGCTGGTAAGTGGGGTGAGCATGGGGCCTTGAATCTCCCCTCCACCATCTCTTGTGTTAACCTCTTCCTACCCACATGGGTCATCAGAGAGAGGAGTGGTCCAGGGATAGCAGAATGGCTCATTTTATAGGATGAATAGGGGTTGAGTTTGTGATTCTTTACTCAGAGATACAGAGATACCCCCCACCCAGGATGCTTGGGGATGAAATGCTCTCTCTAAAAATCAATAGTGTCACTCCTGCCCTGACATGCTACGACATGACCTCACAGCGCTACTGATCATTTGGGAGCCTCTGGAGGGTTACGAGGATGAAGTGAAGGGACACATATATCACCTTCATCCTGGCCTTCAGCAAGAGCATGGACGGCCAGGCCACTGTAGGTTTCTCTTGCATGGGGAGTGGGGCTCCAGGGCCTTGGGACAGAGCCCCCCAGCAGAGGTCTGACTGGGAGGGTAGGATTGATACACAAGCCTCAGTGGGCAGGGCAGCATCTGGGGATGGCAGGCATCATCTTTCAAAGCGAGCTTCCACTGGCTAAGTTCCCTGGGAAAGGGACAGTGTGGGCTGTGACCCATGTCCCTTTGTAAAATGTTTGTTAGCCCATGACAGGGAGGCAAATTCAGGCGTTAAAAAGAAATTTTCAGAAAATGCTTTAGAAATTTGGCGTTGTTGAAACATCCAAGTGGCATCTCTTTGGGTTTCTCCTTAGTTGTTTTTTTTTTTTTCCTAATTTCAGTTTTCTGGTGGTTCATTTTTGTTGTATTTACAGCAACAACAACAACAACACTGATCAGAAACAGACCCTGCAGAAAGAACACAGTTCCTTCACCACATATAGTTTGAGAAGAACTGACCTTGATAAAACAAAAGCCGTCTTAAAACCAACTAAATACAATGAAGAGCTGATTATAGAAATTAGCTGCGAGTCACATGTTGGTAAGATGGCACTTTCTTTATTGCCTCAGGGCAGAAACTCTGATTTTTTTTTTCCCCTTCACACTGACCCAGGCCCCAGCCCACAGGCTCTGTGAGCCCTGGTCCCTGGTTTGAAGTTCATTGCCTGGAATCTCAGCCCATCCCATCTCCTCCATCATGGTTTCCAGCAACATGGCCTGAATCCAGATGTAGGTCCTTTCTTGTACCAGCATCAGCCTAAGTTTGGATACCAGACGGCTGGGATGACGGAGCCCACAGGCCTGGCCTTTCGGGCCCCACTGAGTTTTGGGGGATGAGGGGCAGGTCAGATGGGATTCCTTTCCATATACCATGGGTTCTGCTCCCAGAGGGCCAGGGGTCCTGGAGTCCAGGCTGCTGGCCTAGGACAGAAAGCCACAGGGAGAGGCTGTAGGGAGGCCAGGGCATCCGAGAAGGCTGGGGGACGGCTACAGAACCTCTGTTCCATCCCCCATCCTGCCATCCCATTCTGCTCCTTGACGTGTAGGATGCTCAAGGCTAAACGCCATACAGAACCAGCAGGACCATGGCGCATTTGTTGCCCCCTCCTTCAGTATGGCTTTCAGTGAAAATGTTTACCAGAAGAGTCTTAAATGTGTTTTATATAAAGCAACTTCCTTTTAGGGAGCAAACAGGGTCTGGCTTTGAAATAAAGAGAAGTAAAGTTATTTGTGGGACATTTCCTTTGCTTCTCTGCCTGGTTCGCCTATCGCGGCTCTGTCTCAGGCTCCCCCGCCCCGCCTCCCGACTCCCTCCGGACTGTGAGCTCCTGGGGACAGCATGGCCACATTCATCCATCCGCGCGCCTCAGGGTGCTTGACGTGGGGCCTTGCGTGTAGTAGGACCTCAGTAAATGCTTGTGCAGTACAGAGAAGCGAATGAATAGCTTGTGGAAACAGAAACTGAGAAAGGGGAGCAAAGACTATTGTGCCTCCTCCTACCTGGGACCCAAGTCTGGCCTCTGAGGATAAAACCTGTGACGCCCCTGTACGCTGTGTGAAGACCTGACAAAAAGCCAGAGTATCTAGGTCACTTGAAGCCCCCGCCTCTCCCACTCCTGGGAAGTGTCTTCCCTTCACACGGAGGGTGAGCAAGGCCGATCTAGAAGGCACCTCACAGGCAAGGCTGAGGTAGTTAACTCTAATTTTGCCAGTAGCATAGGGCAAGTAGTTCTGAGTAGACCACAACCCCAGCCACTCGTGGTGAGAGATTAGCAGAAATGTGGCCCAGTGAGTGTGTGTAAGGGGCAGGTGCTGGGGGTGCCCTGCTCTTCAGGACCCTGGGCCCCTTGGGGGTTCCCGGGCCCCCATGGAACCGTCTGGAGTTCACAGGAAGCCACCAGAGGCCCTTCCCACTCCCACCCCGCCTAGAACCCTTGATTGTGACCTGAACTTGGATTGCAACCAGAACAACTCCTGGTGTGAGAAATCTAGAGCCTTCTAGCGGCCTCTTGGCCACTCTGATATCTCACATCTGATCTTCTACTGATCTTTGCTTTGTGCTCCTGGGGTTGCCATCATGTGTGAGCAGTGAGAGTTTTCGGTGCTCGCTACTCTTTAAAGAGAGGACTTGGAGGAGGTAAGAGACCACAGATCCCCACGCTGGGCCAGGCAGCGGGGCTTGGCAGCCATGAACGTGAACGGAGGTGCTCCCTGCTGGGCAGGTTTCACCACCTGCTTACCCTTGGAGCCAAGCGGTGCGTGCTCGGCTCCCGAGGATGAGATGCGGGCAGAACTGTGCAGGTTGAGGAGGATGCTGCTGGGCGGCACAGGACAGAGGAGCCCTGAGGTCAGGGCAGGCGCAGCATGGGTGGGGGGTTGGTGAGGTCTATGCGGTTTCCCGGGGAATGGTCACCCACTGGGGGTCGCTGCGTGCTGCTCAGTGTGGTCTGAGCACCAAACATACCAGAATCACCCGGGAAGCCTGCGAGGGCTGTGTACCTGAGAAGTGCCAGTGGCTGCTCCGAGCGGGGCTACTCATTATCACCCCTGCCTTTTGCTGCACCCATAAATCTCCGATAACAAGGATGTCCAGGTGCCAAGACTCAGGCTGTGGCTCTGAGACTTCTGCCTTAGCTCATTGGGCTGGGCACAGTGATGAACTGAAATCCTCTCAGCCAGTACGTCACCCAAACAGGCTTGATCACCTGAATGTCTGTGGTTCACAAGGCACTGACCAGTCACCTCCGGGCTCCTTCTTGGGAAATCTGACACGTTAATCTAGAATGCCTCGCGCTGTGCTGTCCAGGACGGCAGCCACCAGCTTACACGGGGCTATTTTAATAGAACACTTGCATCATCACAGAAAGTTCTGCTCACGACTGCTGGAGAGAAAACAGGTTCTGTTCCTATGGGTGTTACCTCAGAGATTTGACACTGGGTCTCTTGTTTGTGCTGGGATGTGTGTCGGCCCCGAATGACAGTGCTCTAAGTCTGTGTCAGGTACCTGGACAGCCCGTCTATCTGGTCGGTCGGTTTGGTGGGGGGAAGAAAGGCAGAGGCTCAGTAAACATTGTCTGCAGCAGGGGTGACAAGGCTGAGTTATGACAAGACTCCCCTTTCAGCTACTCAGTCATTTTCCAGACGTTTGCGGGGTACCGGTTATGTCTCCGCATCATGTCTAGACACTGGGGGTTCACCAGGGACAGGACTGTTGTGGTTCCAGTCCTGGTGGAAGGTGCAGTCCTGTGTGGTCGGGCACTAGCGTCGCAGATGGGATGTGGAGCCTTAAGGATGGCTGTAGATTTCTCTCCGCATCTATTTTAACCAATCGCCTGGGATTTTCAGTGAAAAGACACAGTAAAATTCTAAAGGTCGCAAATTGTGTTCCAAGTGAGCAGGGCACAACCGTCCCTGTAACTTCCTCAGACTTTCTCTCTGGGACTCGGAAACCCAGCCCGTCCACCGCAGCCATCTGGACACACTTAGAACAATGGAGGTGACACAGGGGCCCTCAAGGCAGCTTGGGAGGCCCCCAAAGGGAGCTCCTGGGGGGCAGCAGGAGTAAACACAGGCCGAGTGGCTGCTGAAATGGTTTGGCTGTCGAGGCTAATGCACTGAGGTTCAAAGCTTTGAAGAACGTCTGCCGGGCAGTAACAACAAACGACTTTGATTTAATTACGGACCACAGGCTTTCTAACTGACTTTTGAGGGAGACGGCCCTTCTAAGATCCAAGTCTGGCAAGAATTTGCCATAGGTGATTTTTTTTCAGGTTGTTTTACAGACTGACATTTTTGTGAGACTCAGGAAATAAACTAGCCCTTTGAAATCCTCTGTGTGTGTGTGAGTGTGTGTGTGTGTGTGTGTGTGACACAATTTTCTAATTTTAAAATAGCATAGTTTGTGCTCCATCATAATGTGTGTCTCAAATCATAACTAGAAGTCTTTTTGCGTTCTCGGAACAGTGCGTAGAGAGGTATGTTGTGAAGTGTTTTATGAAAAAACAACTTTGGGATGTGTGTGTGTGTGTGTGTGTGTGTGTGTGTATGTGTATCAGGGGCTCTTTAATTGATATTTCAGGCAACTGTTGAAAGGGTTGAGTGTGCAATTGTTTATATTGAGAGTGAGCCTGTCGTTTCCAAAACTCTCAATACTCTTTGTGAGCATTTCTTGAGGACTTGCTGTGTGCTCAGCAGCCACCTGGCTACAGGGAGAAATACAAAGAGAAGTGAGAAGAACTTGGTTCTTATAAAGCTGGCAGATTCTCGGGAGAGACAAGCATAGGTCAGGCTGCCCAGAAGGGAGAGATTTACCCTCATGGAGGGCATCCGGGAAGGCTTCTAGAAGGAGGAGGCCGTGGACGTGGGCCTGGCATGTTCAACTGTCAGCTGGCTCAGTGCACCAAGGAAAGGACTTCTCCAGACTCCTCCAGCATGTTCAGGCCTCTGGCCTCCATCCGGCATGTTGGCAATTATCCCGAAATTGAACTTCATATTTTTTTTTTCCCCACAACTTTAAGAATTCAGTTGGGGCAGATGGAAATTTACAATAAGACTCCAAAATTTCATTTGTTTTAATAATGGATTTGTGAAGTCTTCCTTGAGGTGAAATCCTCATCATTTAAGTATATGCCACGTGCCTGAGCTTGGGAAGCAGGATGCAGTGATTCCATGGGCAGTCAAGTCAGAGAGACCTGGGCTTGAATCCTGGCTCCACTCTAGTGAAATCCTGGGGAAGTTCCTGGACCTCTTGGAAGAAATGGTAGTCAAAATGACTACTGAAGAAATGGTAGTCAAAATGACTATTCTATGAACTCTTGTCTGTGGTTAGAATTTCATAAGGTACTTTGGTGAATTTCTCAGTGTACTCTCAGGCATGTAGTAGACCTTTGGTTATTGTTGCCTAAAATACAACCGATCCCTTGACTTCTCAGCCTCATCCCATCTTAATTCACCTATGCTATGCTCTGGTCAGTTATAATTCAATACCAACAATGGGGAAGCCAAGTCTTTTGGGTGAGGGATAGCTGAGGCAAAAGGCTTTTCATGGAATTGTTTTAAGTAAAAGTCTGGAGGAAAGTAAAAACTTTCCTCACACTACTTTGTGTGAGGAAAGTCCTGGCCTATCTTATCAAAAACACCCTCTCTAGGTGGTTCAACTTGAGGTAATGGGGCCAGGTTCACGTCCTTCCCCTCTTTTCCCCAGTGGCCTGTACTCATCTCACTTTGGCTTTTCTCATACCGTGTTGAAATACCCTGTGTTCTGGTTGGTCTTCCAGAGTTGACCATGACTTCCCTTGAGCCTGCGATTCTTCTTAATAATTCAGCAGCAAACTCAGTGCCTGGGTGAAGTTGGTGCTCAGTACCTGATGAACCATTAGCTGGATATATGGGTTCAAATCTGAGCCAGAGCTGGGGTCAGACACCAATATCCGGATTCTCTGTCAGTTCACTTTAGTGATGGACTGGAGGCAAACTAAAGGAATGTTTATTCAGTATGTTATTTACTATCCTAGAAGAGTTAGTAGCAGCATTTCCTTATGTAGGCAAACTCAGGAAACCCAGAGAATTTTAAGGTCGAACGTTAGCTTCATTCTCTCCAGCCTATTGCCCTGACTCATCAAGATCCTATATTTGGGTGATCAAGAGAAATTATGATATTTCCTAACCTGGTGGGGATCGATTCATCCCATCTGTCTCTCTTCAACTGTTAGATCTGGAACAGGGAGGAGAAGAGGATGTCTGGGAATGTTAGCTCAGGTTGGGTATTGAACTAGGGATCCCAAAGAAGGAGAACTTCTAAGGCCCAGGAAAGTCATTAATTGATGAGTCTGCTGAGGAAGAAATGCTTCCTGGCCACACGTTTATGTCAATCCATGTCAACATTTCCTGCTTCCCCGTCAGTGTGAACTCAGCAGTGACCAGTCACTCCCTGATTCACCCTGTGTAGTAACCAGTTACCATTATTCATTCATTAATTCAACAATGTAGGGGAATTTCTGTATGTAGCATAGAGTACAAAAAGTACCATACGAGTCACATAAAATTATACCCTAATATAAATCTGTCCTCCAGGAACTTATGGTTTAATAATACAGATTACTAGGTACAGGCGTACTAGGTATAGCAAAAGGTAGAAAATGAAACATTAAGGGGCGCCTGGATGGCTCAGTGGGTTAAAGACTCTGCCTTCAGCTTGGGTCATGATCTCAGGGTCCTGGGATGGAGCCCCACATCGGGCTCTCTGCTCAGCGGGGAGCCTGCTTCCCCCTCTCTCTCTGCCTGCCTCTCTGCCTACTTTGACTCTCTGTCAAACAAATAAATAAAATCTTTAAAAAATAAAAAGAAAGAAAATGAAATATTAAAAAGAGTCAAAGGGCAATGGGAGGCCAAGAGAGTAGAATATCATTGCCATTGGCAGGCAGTATTACCAATGAGGTTGAGAGGCTTTAGAAGTGAATAGGTTCAAATCCCAGAAATATCATTTACCAGCCTGGGCCTGGCATGTTAACTGCCTGCTGGCTCAGCGCCATCTGACTCATTGTAAGGTACTAAACCTCTGTGGGCCTCAGTTTCTTCACTTGTCAGGTTTTTGTGAGGGTTAAATGAGAAAATAGGTGTGGAGCCTTAGCACACAGCCTGACACACAGACGACCAGGATTTCTGAGCTCACTCTGCAGGCCAGTGGTGCTTTAGGAATCACAGATGTCCAGGTACGGTGGTCAGGGTCATTGGGTTATAAACATGTATCTTCACTAACATTAAGCAAGCAAGAAATTTATTAGGAAGATATAGAGTGCTCACAGAATTGAAGAAAAGCAGAAGAACAGGCTTTGGAAGGGATAAGACCAGGTGGTTCTCGGGTCTCTGTGTGGGCATGATAGGGAGTTAACTTCGGGGGGTTTTGCTGGAGGAAACAGCTCCCATCAATTTTTATTCCTCTTTTTTCAGCCCAGGATTGGGACCTGGGATAGTCTGCATGTCAGGCTGTGTGCTAAGGTTCCACTCTATATCTACGTAGTGGACATCAATGTTGGGCATCAAGCATGGGCAAGTCTACTTCTAAAAAGACCCACAGATAATTCAGAGATGCATCAAAAGTTGAGAATCACTGAAAAGTCACTACAAAAGAGAGGAGTCTCATTAGTTCTTAAGGCAAGGAAGGGAAGTAGGTACAAAGCTGAGTATCTCTTCAGAACTTGAAGTCCATTGTGAAGATTGGCATAGTAGGATAATGCTAGGTGTGATTCAGTCCTCTTGCCTTCTAGTGGAGGAGATAAACACTATTCCCATAGCTACAAGGATATGTACCAGGCTTTGAGGGAGCTTTGACCTTTCCTCCAGATGATTATTTTGGTCTCTGTGATACCAGTAACACCAACGTCAGTCCAAGGCCCTTAGCAAGTGAGTGGTCTGAGAAGAAAGTGGGCTAGCACTGACCCAGGAGAGGTGGTCACCCCCTCAGATTGCAAAGAGAAGACCTGTAAATCATTCTAGGGAATATTCCACTCCCTGATTTCAGGACCAGCCTCTTCCACAGAGAGATTGGGTATCTGCCAGGTGGCCCGTGGGAGTAACCTGCACTTTCTGAACTTTTCTGTAGCATTGGGGAGGAAAGAGGGAGCAGTAGACCTGGAAGTCTGCCCAGAGATATGGAATCATGGGAATGTGCCTGACTATCTCTGGGAGGTTGCCCAGCACTGCTGGATGTGAGCTTCAGGGTCTTTGAAGGACCAAGCATTGCTCTAGACATTTTGCTCTAGGTCCATTAATCCTGATGACAAGTTCCCCAAAATTGCAAAGGGATTGCCCTTTGCCAGATCACATGTATCTACAGCCTGACATTAAAAAACTGACTTTGTATTTCTGGGTATAATTGGCACCCAAATATAGCTAACTCAAAAAGGGGAAAAAAAAAAGAAAGAAAGAAAGAAAAAGAGGATTTTTGGCTTCCTCACCAGTTTAAAAATTATACCATGACATTTATTGCTTCCATTATCCAAAAATGTCCATTTGGAGCAGACTTGCCTCTCCCTTTGCAGCCACCCCACCCCTCCACAAGGTCTTCCCACACTGATCTTCTCAACAATGAGCCATTGTACCTTCCGTTCCTACCAGGAGAGACCCTGGACAGAATTAGATCACAGGAGCGGGGTGTCTTTGGGCACTTCCCACCTCTCTCTGTATGGCCTATAAAATTTCAGAAAATGTGGATTACTATTTCCAGAGATATTTGCCTTTTTATCTTTATCTTTCATTGTCCAAAGAAGCGTTGCTCCCTTATTGGTTGTCATGAGGTTCCCTCTCTGGATCCTATTTCACTGAAGAAAATAAGTTTCAGTCAAATCTTTGAATGTGAATTGACAATTGATCTTGTTTCTCTTCCTCAGAATGATGAAGGAGAACAATGCTTAAGCCAAAGGAATAAATTTTCAGTTGTGGGGTTTGACGCAGCATCACTGATGTGGAGGATTGTTTGGGCTGGGGGAGGGGATAGTAGAATATTGGTCTGGTTACCATAACGAAGGCCAAGATGGTAGTGACTTAGTCAAGGCAGAGATTTATTTTTTTTCTCTATTAGCTAGGGCCGATATGGTGGTTCACAGCGTCAGGGGCTAAAGACCTTTCTGTCTTCTTTCTCCGCCATCCTCAGAATGTGCCTCCACCTTGTGGTCCAGGCACCTAGTCCCAGCTCCAGCTGTCAGATTCGTGCCACTCCAGACAGCAGAACCAGGAAGGGGACAGAGAGGCTGGCCCACATGTTACAGTGACCCAACCTGGAAGTTGTGTGTGGCCTCTTCTCATGTTCTATTTTCTAGAACCTTGCCACAGAGTCATACCTAGCTGCAAGACAGTCTGAGAAATAGAGTCTTCAGTTGGGTAGCCATGTGTCCAGGCAACACTGTGTCACCATGGAGGACATAAAGGACAGATATTGGGGGGATCACTTGCAATCTCTGCCAAAGGAAGCCTTCCTGCTGCCTTGTACTTCACGCCCCAGTTTTATATCTTTATAAAGAGTGTATACCTGGGGCGTCTGGGTGGCTCAGAGGGTTAAAACCTCTGCCTTTGGCTCAGGCCCTGATCTCAGGGTCCTGGGATCTAGCCCCACATCGGGCTCTCTGTTCAGTGGGGAGCCTGCTTCCCCCCCTCTCTGTGCCTGCCTCTCTGCCTGCTTGTGATCTCTGTCAAATAAATAAAATCTTAAAAAAAAAAAGAGTGTATACCTGACCCTCAAACCCGTCTCCTTGAACGCTTCCACCAATCACTCTGCTGCCTAACTTAGAGCCCTAGGGACATTAGTGCTGCTTTATTACCCTCATTTCCCACTCCTAGATTGGCCACCAAGTCCTGTTGCTTTGACTGCAGAAGTACCTTTCACATCTGTCCTCTTTACTCCCCCTGTACCCTCACTGCCTTAGTTCAGGGTTTCAACATTCCATCCCTGTGTTATTAATTTGTTCAATAAGCAATTACCAAGCACCTACTCTGTAGTAAGTAATAATATGGGTGTTGGCGATAATAATAAAAAAAAAGATCCTTGCCCTTCAGTAGCTCATAGTGTAACGGGGGAGAAAAAACCAAAACCAAAACCAAAAACAAAACAAAAAAACCAACACTCATGTAACTAGAGGCAATGCACAAATGGCTGAAGCCAACTATTTCTTCCCCAAGCCACCGCACACATATTTCTTAGGCATTCTCATCACTGCTCCAGAGTCATATACCTTAATGGCCAAAATTAAAATGACACAAAACAAAAATGTTGGCAAGAATGTGGAGAAAATGGAACCTTCATGAACTGTTGGTAGGAATGCAAACTGGTGAATCCACTGTGGAAAACAGTATGGAGATTCCACAAAATATTAAAAACAGAAATACTATTTGATCCAATCATTCCACTATTGGGTATATACCCCAAAAATGAAAACACTAATAGGAAAAGATATATGCACCCCTATATTCATTATTGTGGTATTATTTACAATAATCAAAATATGGAAGCAACCTAAGTGTCCAACAATAGATGAATGAATAAGGAAAATGTGGTCTATTTAATACAATGGAATATTATGCAGCCACGAAAAAAGAAGAGATCAAGCCATTTGAGATAACGTGGTTGGACCTAAAGGGTTTTATACTAAGCAAAATAAGTCAGACTGAGAAAGACAAATACCATAAATTCCACCCTTAAGTGGAATATAAATAAATAAATAAATAAACAAAAAGTAGAATCAGAACTAAAAGTACAGAGAACAAACTGATGGTTGCCAGAGGCAAGAGGGCGGGAAGATGGGCAAAATGGGTGAAGGGCATTGAGAGATACAGACTTCTAGTTAGGGAATGAATGTCAGGGGAAGAAAAAGCACAACATAGGAATACAGCCAATGACACTGTAGCAAGAGGGTGGTAGCTACACTTGTGGTGAACATAGCCTGATATATGAAGGTGTCAAATCACTAAGCTGTACACCAGAAACTCATGTAACATTGTGTATCAACTAAAATAATCTTTTTTTTTTTTTTTTAAGATTCTGCTTATTTTTGAAAGAGAGCAAAGAGAGGGTGAGAGAGTAGGGGGGTGAGTAGAGAGAGGGAGAAGGACGAGCAGACTCCACACTGAGTATGGAGCTTGACACAGGGCTCGATCCCAGCACCCCAGGATCATGGCCTGAGCTGAAACCAAGAGTTGGACGCTTAATCACCTGAGTCACCCAGGCGCCCCTATATGAAAAATAATGTCTATAAAAAAAAAAAAGAAAAAGGACAAAGTTTGATTGTGTCACTATTCTTTCTTTAAAATCGATTTCCACTCACTCCCTGCTCTGCTTTATAATTAATATCAAGAAGGCAGGGGTGATACTCAAGGCTTTAATAAATGACGTGGCATGAGCCCTAAGGAACCAACAGACAAGGCTGTACCAATGTCCACAGAACCAACCCTACAAGGAAGGTTCCTCTTCCTTTGGCCCCAGACTCACATCCCCTCTTCAAACCCCATGTGCCTGGCTGCTTCGAGTTGCTCTCTGCTCCGACCTGCCATGGGCTCCCACCACCCTGTACTCTGCTTCTGCTATTCCTTCTGATGAGGATCCTCTCACTCCCTTGGTGGCAAATTTTCTTCCTCCTCTTCTTCCTCGGATCTGCTGCTCCTCTTCCTGCTAGCCGATATTTCTTGAATAATTTCTCTGTTTCAGGCACCGTTCCAAACACTTTCCATCATGTGAAAGCTTATTTGACTCTCGTAACTGTGCGGTCACACAAGTATTGTTATTTCTATTTTAAAGATGAGGAATTGAAGTCCAGAAAAGTTAAATGAACTGTTCCTAGTCACCCAAGGCAAATGTTATTTTCTGTGTGAAGCTTTTCCAGACATACCTAGGCAGAGTTAGTTGCTTTTTGCTTTGTGTTCCCATAACACCTTGTGCCTATCGCTATTACTTTCCTCACTGTATTGGAAGTCATCTGTTTGCATAGTTCCCCTCCTAGGCAGCAGATGATGTGCTCTCCAGGGCCTGGGACAGCTCTTGGAATTCGGTAGGCACTCAATAAAAGTTGCTGCCTATTGGAGGAATGCTTAAGTTCTAGGAAAATGCCTTTTTACCTTTGTGGTAAATTACTTGGATCTTAATCACACCATTTTATCAACAACTTCAATAATTTCCTAAAAGTGTCTTTTTCAGTTTTTTAGTATTTCTTTTAGCCAGGATAAGTAATCTTACCTGAAAGAAAAGGAGGCAACCACCAATGCAGTATGAATTCAGGAGCTCTGAGAGAACATATCTTACAAGTAAATGTCTTACCTACTGGCTACCTAGAAGCTTACTAGCCTGGATAACAACTCCTGCTGTCGGGATCCACATCTACCTTAAATAACCAATGCCATGAACTGTTAGGATGCATGTCCACTTCCACGTGGCTGATGAGTGGTGCAGAAGCTTTATCATAGGACTGGTGGAGCTAGACAGGAGAGTATTGTATGCTCACTCCCAGGAAAGGTGCAGATATGAGAAGGATCATGGGGAGAAATGGGGCAATATTCACCAATCCAGAGCCAGGTGATGGGGGGATAAGCAACTCACCAGACTGTCTTCTTCTCATTCTTTCAGGGTCTGAGCCTCTGCCTAACACTGTCATTAACACTAACACTAAGGTCCTCAGAGTAGGAAAACAAGAGCTGGACACTGCCGACTGTCACTGAAACTAGAATCTCAAATGGTGCTCTTCTTAACCTTGGTGGTCTCTCTCCTTGGTTTTGAAAACACTTGAAATAGGTAACGAGCAAGAATACTGTCTTTTCATATCATAAAGTGTGTATAAGAGACCGTCTGGGGTCCTCATTAATGATCAGAAGCTCCTTCAAGGTCATGCTGAATGCCATACTTGAGAAGCTCTCTGTCCCTCCAAAGTATCTGGTACAGTGCCTGACACATGGTGGCATAGGTCTCCATTTCTTCTGACAAGTCATCCCTGAGGCTAATCAACAAGGAAATGTGAAATGATATAGAACTGATTCAGTTTTTAAGATGTCACTATACACTCACACAGACACATAGATAGCAGTACAACTGAAGTCACTATGAAACCATAATTTGTGTCCTCATACTTAACATAAGTCACAAACTCTTCATCTTCATAATCTCCATAATGATAATTGTAAATAACTACCTAATCTATCCAGAAAATGAACCATAACTGAGCTAGACATTTCCTGATATTTGAACATTTAGGCTGCTTATATTTTTAAAAATAATTATCAGGTTTCTAAAAAAAACCCATAAACAATGACATTTCATTGCTAAATACTTCAATTTGCATCTCTCAACAATAAGGGCTTTTAAAAATGTCAGTATCAGCGCTCACTCCTAAGTAAATGAGCATTTATTCTCTAACATCTTCTAATATCTGGTCAATATTAAAATTCCCAATAGTTCTGACAATGTCTTTTTACTGTTTGCTCAAACCTAGATTCCAAAAAGGCCTGCCCATGCATTGCATTTTGTGGTTATGGCTTTTGAGTCCCTTTTAGTCTAGACTCCTCCACCTAGTCCTAATCTTCTATTTCATTGACTTGGTGAGGAGATTGGGTCAGTTTTCAATTAGAATTTTCTACCTTCTGGATGGTTTCCCGGAAATATCACTAAGCATTCTCTTAATCCTTGCATTTAAATTAAAAATTGGATCTTAATCATATTCATTGATAAAAAATATTCCATCGGGGACTATATCTTATATTGCATCAGCAGGTACATAATATAAAATTGTTCCACCAAAAATGATGATAAATTTTTTTTAAAAGATTTTATTTATTTAACAGGGAGAGAGAGCATAAGCAGGAGGAGCTGCAGGCAGAGGGAGGAAGCAGGCTCCCCACTGAACAAGGAGCCAGCTTTGGGACTCAATTCCAGGACCCTGGGATCACAGCCTGAGCTGAAGGTCCACACTTAACCAACTGAGCCACCCAGGCACCCCAAAAGTGATGATAAATTTACTGATCAGTGAGCTTAAGTGGTGACAGCCTGATCTGTCCATTTTAAAGTTGTACATATCCCCCTGCTTTAAATCAGCAAGTAATCAGGGGGGTGATGTTCCAGTATCCTACAAATATCCACTTCTCCTTCAGTCTCTACCCTAATGACTTTAGCATCCATTGATAAATACCACCTAAATCAAATATTTTACTAGGAGTTGCAAAATGTCAGTTTCTAGTTCTACCACTTCCTATATACGTATTCACTGGAATTCTGTTGAGATTCTATTTCTCTCTAATTTATTAATAGGATTTTTCTTCTGTAAAGAGGAGCTTCCTCTTATTAACTAGAGCTATTTAGTGAGCCTGCATTCCAGTTAATATCGGTATGTAGCAAACCACCCCACACAGTGGTATAAAACAAGAACTTTATTATGTTTGTGGATCCTGTGGGTAAAGGAATTCAGACAGGACCCAGTGGGGATCCATGTCTCCATTCAGTGATGTCTGGGCCTCAACTAGGGAGACCAGAAGGCCGGGATGACTCAGCTGCTGGATGCATCAACGATTTGGAAGCTCCTTCACTCGTTAGTTTCTTTGGGGCCAGAATGGCTTGAACACTAAGCTCAGGCTGGGACTGTTAACCAGAGTTCGTACATTGGGACTATCTCTGTGGCTTGGGCTTCCTCACAGCATGGGTGGCCTCAGGGAATCTGAACTGTTTTACTGAGATGCTCAGGGATCCCGAATGAATGTCCCAGCAGACATGGTGGAAGCCCAACTGTCATTTGTGACTTATCCTCAGAAGCTGTAGAGCATCACTTTCACCATACTCTATTAGTCCAAGTGGTGACAAGCCTGCCCAGGTTCACGGGGAGGGACACAGCCCCACCTCTTAACGGGGAGGTGGAATCGTCACTTTGTAGAAGAGCGCGTGGGATGGGAGATGCTGTGGCCACCTCTGGAAAATACAATCTGGTACAACCTAAAATAAAGTTCCTACAGGAAGGTAAAATAAATGTCTAACTCTACCCATTTAATTATCAACATTCGGGGTAAGAAGCCAGCATAATGGATATCTTGAATGGTGAAAAATTAGGTGTTTTCCTCTGAACTGAGTGTAAGGCTTTCCCATTTTTTTATAACATTATTAATGCACTGATTTTTTTAATAGTGTATTTTAATCTGTTCTTTTTGGCACACAAATTTGGCTCATGAAAGTCTCTTCAAACTGGCTTCTGTGTCCTCTAAATAATACACCATAACCTTTCATAGCTTTATTGCTTCTAGGCATGACAAAGTGTGTCAAGCTTGTTTTATACATTCCCTGGCCCCCTCCTGGAATCAGCCATTTCTCTTAAGAGCTCCAATTCCTTTTAACGGAGAATGGTATTTAGAAACCAAGTCTAGGCACCGAAGATGTTCATTACTACAGGGCTGGTGTTGCGTCCAGGGTTTTCGGGTGGACAAAACAAAAATAGAGCTTTATTTTTATTTGTTTGTTTATTATTTTTAAAAAATATAATAAATTTGCCCAACATGGAGCTTGAACTCACAACCCTGAAATAAAGGGTCACATGCTTTACCAACTGAGCCACCCAGGCACCCTGATGGAGCTTCAGATTCTTAAAAAAAAAAAAATGTGGCATAAATATGTGTGTCTTTAAATGTCTAAGCTTATACTAATATTTATAATTCAAATTTAACTTTGAATGTTTAGTATAGGATTTTTACCTATACTAAACCTTAGAAAATAAAAATAGCTTCAAAATGATAATGCTAATATCACTTCTAATAATAAGGTGTAATTAAAAATAAGATTTAGGTCTGAAGTTTTCTGTTGTCATTAGGCTTATTTACTTATTTTTATTTATTTACTTAAAGATTGTATTTATTTATTTGAGAGAGGGCATGAGCAGGAGGGGGAAGGTGGAGGGGCAGACGGAGAGAAGGAGGGAGAAGCAGACTCCCCACTCAGCAGGAAGTCCTACAAGCTGGATCCCAGGACCCTGAGATCACGACCTGAGCTGAAGCAGTGCTTAACTAACTGAGCCACCAAGGTGCCCTGATATATTTGTTTTTAAATTTTGTCCTTGAAAAAAATCACACTACGCTTATATGGCAAATGTACAGTAAGTGAATGAACGTCCAAAGTATACACAGATGAATCTTGCTTCTTTCCTGCCCCTTCACCACATTCTCTCTCATCCTATAATAAATGGTTTTTATAAGATTTCCACTTATGCTTCCAGTGTTTCTCTTATAAATATAAACAAATATGTATGCCTACATACAAAAAATGTTTCTATTTATACCCTCATCTCTCTCTACCAATAGCACATTGTTTATATTTTTCTGCATCTTGCTGTTTTCACTTAACAGGCTATCCTGAAGATCACTCCACGAAACTACTAGAATTCTTCCTCATCATTTTCACAGCTGCATGCTTTCCAATGGAGGGCTTACCATCGTTTATTTAATCATTTCCTGGGTGATGGAGATTCAGTTTGATTCTAATCTTTTAATTCCGAGTAAGGCCACCAGTAATGACTTTGTGCATATGTTATTTTGTATTTGTTTTTATGTTACTGTATCCTTGGGATAGATTCTGAGAACTAGGACTCCAAGTACAAGGGTCAGTGCACCCTTGATGTTGCCAACTTCCCTCCATAGGGCTGATGCCATTGCATTCCTAAGAGCAATGAAGGGGAAACTGGTTCCCCATAGCCTCCTCATCAGGACATGTTACCAAACTTTTAGAGTTTTGCCCATCTGATAGGAGACACGTGGTATCCTGCTGTGCTATTATTTTGTACTTCTCTGATTATGAACATTCTTGAGCAACTTTAACATTTTTTTTAAAGATTTTATTTATTTATTCCATACAGAGAGATCACAAGTAGGCAGAGAGGCAGGAGGAGAGAGAGCCCGATGAGAGAGCCTCTGCTCTGCTGAGCAGAGAGCCTGATGCGGGGCTCGATCCCAGGATGCTGAGATCATGACCCGAGCCGAAGGCAGCGGCTCAACCAACTGAGCCACCCAGGCGCCCCAACTTTAACATTTTAAAGATTTTATTTATTTATTTGACAGAGGGAGAGAGATCACAAGTAGGCAGAGAGGCAGGCAGAGAGAGAGAGGAGGAAGCAGGCTCTCTGCTGAGCAGAGAGCCCGATGTGGGGCTTGATCCCAGGACCCTGAGATCATGACCTGAGCCGAAGGCAGAGGCTTTAACCCACTGAGCCACCCAGGCGCCCCATCAACTTTAACATTTTAAAGGCCACCTTTATTTAGCTTTATGAGTCTTATCTGTTCATGTCTTTGGCCTCTTCCTCTATTGAGCTGTTGATCCCTTCCTCCTTCCGATACATATGAGTATTATTTTGCTATCCAAAACAAAAACAAAAACTTTTTCCTTTTGATGTTCTCCAATTTATTAATATTTCCTTCCTTTGATTCTTAATTACAAAGATTTTTCTCATTCTCAGGCTGTAATAATTCATGCATTATTTCTCCACTATTTTTATGTAATAAAGAATTTGACTATTACCTTATAAGCCTGGAAAAATTTCACTATAATAAATAATGTTTATAAACATCTTTGTGCATACAGCTTTTCTTTATCCCTGTGTTTCAGATTATCTCCTTAGGGTAGAGGCCTATAGTGGAATTTCTGGATCAAAGAGCACAGACCATTTTAAAGATCTTGATACATAATTCCAAATGAACAATAATTCTTGAGACCACAGTAAATGAATTGGCAACGAATTCTGAGCCTTTGTTATGGACAAAATGTTCGATCTGCTTGTCAGTTTTCACAATTCAGAGAATGTGCTCTAATTATAGTGCAATTCCCTGGGGTACACCTGCATAACCAGAATGTCCCTATACCTCACCAGCCATGTGGGTATAAATGGGTTCTTTTCACCCACTTCTACCCTAATTTGCTGACTTGTTTCCTCCATTTTCATACTACTCAGTTCTTATACCAAACCCTCCTCAGTTATTTGGGGTTGGAGGGTTCATCAAATGTCATTTGAGGAGCAAGAATTCTTCCTCTTGGTCACCTTGCATGTGCCCACTGCCCAAAAGGCCCTTGATAGATGCCTCATCGTTGCCACTGGGGAAGTGTCTTCTTTGAGAATGCTGCATCACATCCCTGGACCACCTTCACACTGTTCCTCCAGTCACCTGCTAGCTCCATTCCTTTGCACTTGGGGTGCTGAAGCTGTGTTCTGTTCTTTGCAGACAGGAGGAGAATTTACATCTCTGCTCTGCTGTAGGTTAGGGTCTCTTGTGTAGACGATTCTTTCATTCCTACCTGCACTGTTCATCCTCTCCATTGCCCTGTCTGCCCATCTATGTTCTGTGAACCCAATCGCAGAGCCTCCCCATCCAAGGCCTCCTGGCTTTCTTGCATGCAAACCCATGCTACAAACATGGGGAGGTAATCAGTGTAGAAAGCAGGGCTCCCTGACATATCTGATACAACAGACTGAACCTGAATTTTTCTGCTCTACTATTTCGTATGATAGATATGGAAGCTATACAGGGTAGACGATCGTTTATTCCATTAACACAGATTTATTAAGTGCTTAGGCATTACTCTAGGTATTAGGGATTAGAAACTAAAGAAACTAAAGAAACTAAGAAAAAAATCATTTCCTCATGGAACTTACTTTCTAATGGTGAGAGACAGATAATTATACAATATACAATATAACAATATACAATTGTATAATTTATATCACAACAGATGATGGGGGCGGGGATGTGGCTATTTTAGACAGTGTTAAGGAAAGCCTCCAGAGGAAGTGATAAGACGCAGAGAGATCAAGGGATGTAAATCTCTAGGAGACATTTCTTTTTTCTGAGGTGGGAACAACTGAGGGATACTGAAGGGGTAGCAAGGAGGTCAGGGGGTGGGCAGAGCTGGGAAGGGAGAGAGGGTCCAGGGGCTGGTCCCATTGGCCTTGCAGGTAAGCACTAAGGATTCTGTTGCAAGTGTGATAAGAAGTCTCTGGAGGGTTTTGGGAAGCAGAGTAATTATCCTGATTTACTTCGAAATAAGGTTATTGCAGTTACTATAAACAGTGTGAAGGGGCACGAAGGTGGTATTAGG
Organism: Nasua narica; assembly: GCA_028533885.1. Taxonomy (NCBI): domain Eukaryota; kingdom Metazoa; phylum Chordata; class Mammalia; order Carnivora; family Procyonidae; genus Nasua; species Nasua narica. Next base: position 87,195,887 of record CM052798.1, on the reverse strand, counting down.
GAGACCAGGGAGATTACTGTAGTTGCCTGGACTACATTTCCTAGTATAATTCCTAGCACAATTCAGATTTAAAATATTCTGCCCTGCTTTCCTCCTAGAACTTTAAAATGTTATTTATTTGTTCAACCAATATTTATTGGGCACCTACCATGAGCCAGGTACTGCGCTAGGAGTTGGGAATACATCAATGAATAACGCAGATAAAAATAAAAGTCATGGAGCTTTTGACCTTGGTGTTTGGGGCAGTGAACAATATGAATAAATGAATTCTGTGCTATGTTAGATAGGGATTAGCTGCAAATAAAAAAATTAAAGAGGTGAGAGCGAATACACACACACACACACACACACCTGCCTTAGCTGAGCTGAGGTGGCAGAGGTTGGGTATTGGGAGGGATGCAATTTTCAGTTAAGATGACCAGGGAAGACCTCACTAAGAAAACGCTTTGACTGAAAGCATGAAGGAGGTGAGGGGCTTGTCAGACCATACAGGTCTAATTCTTACTTTGAAAACATGGTCATTCATAGATTCATTCAATAGGCGTGTATTGAGCTCCTGTTATGTTGAGTGCTGGGTGACATAAAAGTGGGTAAAATTCTATGTTCTCTGCCTTTGTTAAACTTACAGTTTAGGGAGAGGGGAAGAATTATCAAATAATTGTAAAAATCAATGTAAAATTATAATTGTAGCATGTACTGAGCTGAATTACTTGGTTTTATCACAGCATGTAATAAAGGGATTTTGACCCAATCGAAGTCAGGGAATACTGCTCCACTGAGGTCTAAAGGACGAATAGGCATTAACTCAACAAAAAGGGATGCAAGACCACCCTTGCCAGATGTGATAGATCGTCAAGGCCATGTGGTGGGAGGAAGTACGACATACAAGGACCAAAAGGTCCAGATGTTTGGTTGAGTAGGACACAGTAAATTTCTGGGCTGAAGATGCAGAATGAGGAAGTTGTTGATCTACCAAGCTTGTTTTTTTGTTTTTGTCTTTAGTGTGGGATTTATAAATTTGTCACTTTTCTCTCTGTAAACAGGTTTCCCCAAGGAGTCAGACCTGGGAAACCATGAGAAAAGCCAATAAGATTCCATTATCTCTGAGATCAGAATTTATTCTGGTAAAATTTTAGAAGAAGTTAATGCCACCCAAGACACAAGGACTTAGTTTTCCAGTTGGGGTATGGTGAGGATGAACAAGGGCCTATAGGAAAGGCAGTTAATTGTAAATTTCTAAGACAGGGAGAAGGTAGCTATTTAGTTTGGGTGTTAGCCTTGTTAAAATCTGCTTTTTGTTGGTCTTTAAGAATGTGACTTTTAGGAAGAGTTAGGAGAGCTTTACTCTATGACAAACAAGGTTCTAGCCCTGAGCCTAGCATCCTTTAGCATCCCAGCAGATAGGGATAATTGGGCAACAAATTCTTGTTTGTTTCATATTTAAAAATAAGCATAAAATATAATGTAACATGCAATCTCCTGAAATAAAACAAAAGCTGTATTTGAAGAGTATCAACTCTTTACCCAACTCTTCATTTTTACATAAATTTCACTGTTTTTAACTTATTTTTTAATCCTTTATTCAAATGAAATCTTATGCATTCTTCAAATATAAAATAGATGAATGTGGGGCTTCATTAGTAGAAAGAATGAGGGTTCCTGATCTCCTTTCTTTGTCCATCTCCTTGCCCTGTCATGACCTCATAGCCCCAACATGAAGACCTAAGGCTCTGCCAAACACAGTTTGGAAACCCCAGATCTAACTGATCCTTTCTACCACCTTACAAAGCTACTGGGTAATTCACTGTACAAAACTGATTCACCTTACCTATAGCTACTGAAATTTAATTCCTTCCTAAAACGGTTTCTATGGAGATCTCCCAGAATTTCCTGAGACAGTGATTTATTCATTTAATCTGGGAGCCATAGAGATACCTTTCCAGCTCTCACTTGGTCTGACTTACATGGCTCCTCTTCTCCAAAATGGCTCTTAATCATGATTTCCTTGTTCCTTATCTGCTAGGGGCTCCCAACCAACTGGGCATGGCAGGAAGAATCGTGAAAGCCTGTGAAATGAGTAAAACGGATGACAACTTGTCCTGTCTGGGGCACTTTTCCAGATTAACCCCACCTTTCATTGTCTTTGAGTTTCTTTGAAAACTCTGTAAGTTGGAAAAAAAAAAAAAAAAAAGAAAACTCTGTAAGTTGTAGAATACTGATAGTAATGCAAATAATTGTTGTCCAGAGAATTTCTAAGTATGTCTCCAGGAGATGCACTTTACTTGGTTATTGCTTTGTAGATATGGACCAATTCTGAATTTATTTATAAATTCATTTCACAGTCTTCATGGTCATTATATGTGTGCGCTTAAAAAAAAAGATTTTATTTATTTATTTATTTATTGGAGAGAGAGAGAGCGAGAGAGAGAGCGAGAGAGCCTGCTTGAGCCACACCTGTGAGCACAGGGGAAGAAGCGGCGTCGGGGGAGGGAGGTAAAAGGAGAAAATCTCAAGCAGACTCCCTGCGGAGCCTGGGACCTGACTCCCTGCGGAGCCTGGGACCTGACCTGGGACTGAATCACAAGACCCTGAGACCCAGACCTGAGCAGAACCCATAGTTAGTGGCTTAACCAACCGAGCCACTCAGGCCTCCCTATGTTTGTGCACTTTTTGAATGTTCCCTTAATTCTCCTGTTGCATCTTACTGGTTTTCTCTTTAATGAGTTAAAAAATCATGTGTTTACTTGATATTTGTAGGAGAGTTATTTTTAGCTTCAACAAATATATCCTTTAAGAGGCAGGCACCGATGCTTGCCAGCCCCACTATGAAAGTAGCAAGAGGGGGGTATTGCGTGCTCTGATGCTTGCAGACGTGGGGGGAGAGGACAGAACTGAACTCTCCCATTGTAAGGAATTCTTTTGTTCTTTATCCCCTCTACTCTCCATCTTCCCTTCTCTTGGTGGAAGTTCGCTGCTGGTCCCTCTTGGGTCCTCTAGGGGCCTCTCTATCTCACAGTCTTCCGGATACTTCATGCTACATCCCTATCTCTCAACCTTATTATATCTAATTAAATGTGCAGTACATGTGAGATCAGGCAAGTCTGGGCATGTTCCGTGACCACAAAGCTGACCACTGGAAGTCCATTTGGAGAGGCTCTAGAAGTCCCTTGGGACAACTCAAACCAAAGGCAGAGACAAAGAGGCGTAATGAACATGGTCTAGCAAAAAAGCATTGATCTTGGCATTGGGGGGCATTTGAGAAAATAATTCAGTGTAGCAGCCAGGCCCAGAAGGGTACTGTCTGCTGCCATGAACGTCACTTGGAAATAATCCTGGAGAACTCCAGGATCTGACCATGTATGTAGATGCAATAGGCCAGTGACCCCACAGTTTGGTCAGACCTAGAAACATTATTTCAGCTTTTTATTCAACAAATATGGTTTTAGCTTGTTTCTAAGCACTTAATGACATTAGTCACTGAATACAGACTTACACAAATCTGCTTCTATGTAACTTATGCCTGGTGGTCCTAGCTCTGCCCTGCTCTTTACAATTCCCTCAAATGTTTTTGGTAAAAATACCTGTACCCCTTTTATTGCAGAGTGACACACACCCTGTTCAAACTGACTTAAGCAAAAGTGGGTATGTATGGGTCCCGGTAGCTGGAAGGTGAGGGAGCAGAGCAGGGCTGGTATTCCCGCCCAGCTGAATCAATATAATGCCATGAGTTCCACCCTTCTCCACCTGTCTCCCAGGTCCAATTGACTTTATTCTCAGGAATGATTGCCCCTCATGACGCCCGAGCCAGCCCTTGGCAGCTCAAGACTTTACAGGGTTCCTAGCACCCTTGATGTCAGGAGAGAGATCTTTCCTTCCAAAAAGGCATGCAATTTTATGAATTCTGATTGGTCCCGCTTGATCACCATACCCCACCCCAGGCAGTGAGGGAAGCCCCTAGATAAAGCACTCTGATTGGCCAACTGGGTCACGTGCCCACCCACCTTCCACAGGGAGGGTAATGCCACCTGACCTACCGCCCCCTTGGAGCTCCAGGAATACTTTCTTTGCTTCCACACCTTAAATGCAACAGTTGGCCAGGCCTCTGTCCTTGGTGAGCATGGATTCTGTGGCCAAACTGCTTTGCCTTCCATTTCAACTCCACTGCTTCTTAGCCGTGTCCCTCTTGGGCAAATTCCACTGGGCGCCAATTTTCTCCTGCAAACCTGGGATAATAGTACTTCCCTCCTGGTGTTATTGAGAAGATTAACTGAGGTAACATGTACAACACAGTGCCTGACACATAGTAAGTGCAGCGGAAATGTTAACTCTCATTATCATCGTCACCGTGGTCACCACCATCACCGTCATCACCATGCCTCCGGGGCCAGGAAAACGACCAAGAGCCTAAGCGCCATGTATTTGAAAGACTCAGAAGAAGAAAGGCAGCGTAGTTCATACTCCTATACAAGCCTCTGACTGTTTCTTTCTCAGAGAAAATATTCTGGAGCCACTTTTACCAGGAGATTCACAAGGAATTCAGCTCTGCTGCACAGTTAAGGATCAATAGACTATGCTCTGGTCAAAAAGTTGGGGTTTTAGACTTCAAAGAGGATCCCTTCTCATTAAATGAAGATGAATGGCATTTTCTGCATTCACAGAAGTATAGATCAGCATCCTTGCATGCACCCAGCCCTCATCCTGATTAGTCACAGCACTTAAAAATCTGAGGGAGACAAGCATCCTTTGTGGACTTTTACGTTATAGCTCTGCCTGTTAGACTTTGGTACAACTGTATGGGCTTTGAGATATATAAACCCAATTAAAGTGTGTCTGGCTTTGAAAGCAGAGGGGAGATAAGACCTCTGAGAGCAGCTTTCTCATTTTATGCTATTTACCAAACCACTTGACTTTTTGCCACCTCATTCCTAGCAGTTAGATCTGGGCTCACGTCGGTGGGTGACCTGCGATGAGGTTAAAAACCCCAGCAAGAGTGGGAAAGCAAGCTGATTAAGAAACGAAAACCACACAGACGCAGGGCCCATTTCTCCAAAGATGCGTTTTGGGAGTTAGACGTTCTTGGTAGGGCATCTGAAGTGACCAGCTCAGTGTCCCTGTCCATTCCCATTTCCTGCAATAAAACCATGAGAAGTGCCCTTATTCAAAAACAGAAAACGAATGAGCTATTTTGGTAACATCCCCTACAACCTAATACCACTCAGACCCTCAGATATCTGACCATACCAAAAGTCTTCTCCTTGACTTTCCACCAAATGTAGCAATAGCTTTACAAGGCTTTTTCCCTAGGGAGGTGCATTCCAAAACAAGCATGTCATTTACCGAGCATCTCTTGTCTAAGCAGCCTATCTTAGATGCTCCATGTCTTCTACTACGATCGGTAACGGACCACATGAGATAGACACGTGGCAGAGCCCCCGTTGTTCTCAGTTGTATCTCAGTTTGGATATCCCTGGCCTGAGCTCCAGACATACGGACAAGTGAGTAAGCCTCCAGGTGATTCTAGTTCCCAAACTTGGAGCTACAGCAACCCACGCTGAGTGGAGCAGAGATGAGCTGTCCCCTCCCAGAACAGATGGAAGGTTCAAGAACGAAGTAAATTTAGTTGTTATTTTATCCTACTTGGCTTGGGGACATAGCAAGAGATAATAAGAGCAATGAGGATAAAATTACCTGCTTCACTTACAAGGTGGTTGTGAAGCAATGAGAATTATATGAAATTCATGTAGATTTTAAGAGTATTATACAGAGTTATCATAGGAAGATTCAGGTAACAAGCCTATCTATGTGCATGTGTCAGAGTTTCCAGCTACAGCCCACACAGGAGCTGGATTTCTAGATCCGCTGACCTTGACTGGGGCCTCTCAGAGGCCCCCGACAGAGTGAAAAATGAAAACAGGCCCAAGCGTTCATAAAAATTATGGAATATCAGATATATTTTATAATGAACAAATCAATATTTTCATTAAAAATATAATTGGGATATCAGCAGTGTGAGCAAAGGATTTATAAGAGATGACTTCTTAGCACACCGCCGCCGGGCACGGCCTGACGATGAGACTCGCATTTCCAGCTGCCTGAGTAACACCTTCTCACTCGGTCACTATCTCTGTGATGGAACCAGCTCATTTGGAAACGGCTTCCAGAGTCTACATCTGAGGCCATCGTGAGTGTGAGTTCTCAACAGCTGGGCCAGGCCTGTGACAAGCCCCGAGCTGGCTGCCCCGGCCTGGCACGCCCGCTGCCGACGACGGTCTGAGCCTCTGCGCCTGGGGGGCTGTGTGGCCCCCTCAGGCTCTGGGCCTCCTCATCCTCCCCACAACCAACAGAGCTGTCCTCCTGTGCCACCCAGTGTCTAGGGAGTTAAAAGCCTTTTTCCCCCCTCCTTTGTTCTTGTCTTCCTCCCTTCCCGGCCTTCCTCTGACCAGGCCTCAGTGGTGCTTCTAGGAGCCACTGTTCTGTCTCCTCAGCGGCACTTAGTCTCTCTCAGTGTAAACAACACAGCAGCCAGCACAATTAACGCTCCGTTTGCAGAGCATTTTCACAGACATCCTCTTCTCTTAGCCGCCCATCCAAGAAATCATTATTATTGAAATGTAGTTATTATTATAATTTCAAGTTTACATGGGAGGAGCAAGGCTCCTAGAGGTGAAGTGACTTGTCTGAGAGGAAATACCCCGCGAGTGGCGAAGCCGGGACGCAGCTGCAGGTATTTGGAGTCCGACTCCCGTCCTCCCTCCGCTCAGTCAGGCCATGTCCCTGCGGGTAGACAGAGTGGCACCTCTTCCTCCACGAGGAATTATTGCCATGGTGGTTGCCATTGTTCGTCAGTTTGGGTTCACTCGATGTGCCTTTGCTTCCTTTTCCATGAAAATAATTTTATATTTACAGACTAGGATGTTGTAATGGAAACCTAGTGGGAATTCTTCTATATTTTAAATCTCAGTTTACCCACTGGTTTCTCAGTGCATAAAATATAATAATAATAATAATATAATAATTACTGCGGTTACGATAATAGTAAACAACGAAACTTTTTTAGTGTTTGGTGTTTAACAGTTTACAAGGTTCTTTCACATATATTATCGCACTTGATTTTCACCACTTCCCAAGAAAGTAGATAATATGCCTGTTTTATACAACGACTGAAACTTACAGAAGTGAAATGCCTGGTTTGTGTTCTCTCAACAAATAAAAGTTTTCCGGGGGCTTGTACTAAAGGTTTTGGCTTCTTCTATTCCTTTTCTGGGACCTCCAGCATGGTATGACTTGGGGCGGGAGAGAAAGTCACTTATTCTGTGTCCTAGGGCAGTGCCACTGAAACTCAGGGCCAACAACCACTTGGAAAGCTGTTGAAACTCAGGTTCCCGGGCCCAACCACTCTGGTTCAGTAGGTCTGGGATGGGGCCCTACCATTCTCATTTCCAACAAGCTTCTAGCTCATGTCGCTACTTCATGTCTGTGGACAATACTTTAAGTACTTTAAATAGAGCTGATAGAGTGAAAGTAACTCATCCCTCAAAACGTAGTCCTCTCATCTCTAAGGAAGGTTAACAGTAGTACCTGCCCCACAGAGTACTAATGAAGCAATGGGTGTAAAAGCCCTTTTACACTTGCCTATAATGTATTATGTAAAATACACTTGAAAGGTGAAAGATTACGCCAAGAACATTCTTATGCAGATCTCGGGGCTGCAAGCCACATCATATTCTATGCGCATGGTGCCCATGGGGTTGTGCATCAAGGAGGTTATGGCTAAATGAGAACCCATTCCATTTGACTTGTTGTTAGGAACTTTAAGAAGGGATTCCATTCTAAATCCAGTCCACACTCAGATGGCCTACCTCCCCCTTATCACTGAGCACTGCTGATTTTCCCTCTGTGGCCGCTCGGCACCCCAGGAGTGTGATCACGTTCCCCACGTGGGGACAACTGGCAGAGGACTGGCAGAAGGAGGGGAGACAAGGGAACCAGGAATCCCACATCCTCACCCACTACCATGTGGGCTTCTCTTTTCACACCAGCCTTGGTCGAGCAGCCAGACTGAAGTGCAGATTTTTGTTTCTTTTCATGCTTCCTCTAGTTCAGGAATTCCTGGGGACTTGAGAGTGCCAACAAGCGGTCAGCGAGAGGGAGAGTAGCCAGGGCAAAGGGCCCCTCCAACCGCATGTTAGTTCATCAGCCTCTGAGTGAGAGAAAATCTGCCCCATGAGGATTCATTTATTCGTCAGCTTTGGAGTCCGACAGTGTCGTGTCTCACTGTCCCTCACTAGCAGCGTGGATTTATGTGGGTCACTGTGCCTCCTCGAGAGGTAGTTTCTTTACTGTACAAGAAGATTAACAATGTCCTAATGCCCGGCGCACGCAGTAAATACAGCTATCATCCCATCACTGTCATCATCATCATTTCAGTCAACCAGGACTGGTCTATGTGCCAAACAGTATGTTAGGCACTACAAGACAGGAGGTAATAAACCCAACACCAGGCCTGTCCTGTGTCCTAGAGTCCAGTGTGAGAGAAAGATATTAGCAAGACATATGTTGCACATGCTGTTCTCAATACATGCACAAAATTCACTACAAATAAGGGAAATCAGCCGAGAGTGGTAATAGCGTCTGCAACTAACAGCCTTCAGATTCCTCATCCTTCACTTCCCTGTACCCCTCCAGCTCTGAGAAGGCTAATGTACATGTCCACGGCTTAAACAACAGCCCTGGATAATTGTCCCCGGTCAATAGTCCCTGATTATCCTTGAACTGCCACCTGGCTAAGCCCTTGCCAGCCAAAATCGACGTCCACTGGGGTGAATTTACACTATCCACTCAGCATGCTCACACAAGGCATTTCATTCAGGTTTGGAAAGTTACAGCCTGACGCAGCTCTGGAGGTTTGTTGGACTTTTTATTTTTTTTAAAATGTTTCATTTCTTTCCTTTTAGGATCTGTGCCCTAGTTGTTCTGGGAAACTTGTGACCTCTCTGTGTTTTTAATTGGAAGATGTCATTTTTCCATGGCAACCTATCTTGATGTCCTAAATAGAGAATCTGTAAAATCAGTTTTTCTATGAGGGGCCATGCAATTGGAATGGGAGGCTGCCCAAGGAGCGCTGGTGCCCTGGCCTGGTGGCTTCACCCCTGGGGAAGTTCCCCCCAGCAGAGAAACACCCCCAAGGGCTCCTGCTACAGCAGACTTGCACCACCATGGGCCCTACCAGGAACTCTCTTGGTTTGAGCTCACAAAACCCAATTGTTGACAGCTAAAGGGGGTGGGGCAGAATATTGCACTCTCTGATGGCATGGGAACAAAACCATGAATTACGGTGTCTCCAGGGCCCAGAACCCATAGGTAATAACAGAGAAGCCAGAAAAACACTGATGGGAAAGAGTTGAAACCAACCCAAGCTCCATGGTGGCTGAATCTGAACTCATCCTGTCTCCACAGCATCTCACCTCCTAATGGGAAAGAGCATCTTCAGGAAATGATGAAGAATGTAGAGAAAGTATGTACTACGCTTTGCAAGTCACTGCTGAGGAAACAGTAGTTTAATCATTTGGCAAGTAAGTGATCAGTTTCCAATAAATGTCCTGATTTTTGTAATTCTGTTTTTCCTTTTCTTCTACTTTTTTAAAGCGTAATTTGCAGTAAGGTAGAAGTGTTGATAAACAGAAGTCAACTTGACCATGGAGATTACATCGGTGCATTTTAAAATGAAATGATAAAATGATATGCCAAGTCCTGCCTCTGTACTTGATCTAGATGAAAGGGCACTGAAGTGACCAACTCATTCAGTACACACATTAGTGAGACCCCAGGAGGGGCTAACCACCATCTCCAACAGCTAATACCTGTTTGCTATTTCCAGGAACTGTGTATGTATTAATGAAGGATTCATAATAAGAATATCAAGAGCTTTCCCCCGTTGGCTGCTTATGATTGGACAAGAACTATGACAACTGTCTTTGCATCTAACTAATTCCATATTCACTACTGTTTTCCTTAATTTGAAAATCGGGAAATTGGGGTGTAGCGAGGTTGGGTGACTTTCCCAAGGTCACAGTCTGGATATGAAACCGGGCCGTACTGGCTCCAGCATCTGTCTGTACTTGCAACAGCTATAAATACTGCTTCTTCCTACTCCGCGTAAGAAAGTTTCTGGAATCAGGCACGCAGAGTTGATGTGCCGAGCTCTTCGCATCTCTGGACTTTGCAGTGGCTATTCCCTCTGCCTAGAGTGCCTTCCCTACCATGGTCTTTGCTTGATTGGCTCCTTCTCATCATGTAGGGTTTGGCTCAAAGGTATTTCTTAAAATGCTTTTCCTGAGCCCCACGCCAAAAAAGCCCTCTCCACCCCAAGCCTGAGACACTCCACCCCATTTTCTTGTTTTAGTTCTTTCAGTGCTTTTCGCTGCCAGAAATTGCCCTATGTTTTGTATGTTGGTTCTTCCCCAAGACCAGGATGGACGCTCCAGGAGGGTTGAGACCTCCTCTCCGACACTGCTCTGTCTTTTGCCCATGGAAGAGGGCTTCCCGTAGGCAGGTGCTCAGCGGCTATTTGTGGAGTACGTGCATGGAGCATCCTGGTATTGACTTTTGTCTTGAGCATCAGTTATACTGATGATAATATAAGCAGCAGCCACAATGCTTCCAGGTAATAATGATGAAGTGTTTCCCATGAGTTGTATGCTGTGCCAAATGTTTATCTTTGATTCCTAGGAGGTAGAGACCATTATTGCCGCCATTTTTCAGAAGAGGAGATGTCGCAGTGGCTTAGGGAATGCAATGCTGGTGTCACCACAAGGCTGAGAAACCCTCACGGATGTACCCACACACCTAACACGAAAAACATGGCATTCTTGCGGGCGAAACAAAGGAGGCAGCCAGCCAGCCCCCACCACGGGCAGTCCCTGAGGTCGTTGGGGTCCGTACTTCCTTCTCAGCTAAAGAGGGAAGGTTGAAGCTTCATAATTAAGCAGTGTTGGGGTCAAGAATGCAGCATGGTACAGTGGACACAGAACCCGGGCACTGGCTTTGGAAATAACTGGGTTTGAATTCTGATCTTGTTCCTTAGCAGCTGTGTAAGCCCGGGCAGTGTCTTGATCTCTTCCAGCCTCAGTTTCCCTACCTGTGAAAAGGGGTAGCAGCCCCGACCTGCTCACTCTGCAGAGATGCCGTGAGGAACCCATGCGGTGGGCCCATGAAAGCAGCCAGCACTGTGACCAGTACACAGTCAACGCTCAATCAATGCATCTTCCCCTCCTCCGTTCCTTTGCTGCAGCTTACTGAGCATCTACCTCCGCCCAACCCAAAAGACTCTGTAATTTCTGGCTGTTTGAATTCCATGGCCTCAGATTAAGCCAAAAACTATAGGTTACCTGTGGCCAGATGGCTCAGTCTTTGACCTCATTAAAGGAAGGCTGGAAAGGAAGAGTGAAAAAAAAAAAAAAAAAAAAGACCAGGAAAAAGATTTCAAGGAAGAAAATAGAAACCTTTCTGACAGGGGGAAAAAAATGTGTGGGAGGAGAGGATATTGCAGGAACCACAGAACAGGAAGAGCCCCGCTGAGGGAAAAAATGGTGTCAGTCACAGATAAGGCATTGAGGATATAGTATTTCCTCTGCTCCATTTGGAGAAGGGCACACATGGGGGAGTCAGCTCTAGGAGCTAGCTACCAGCCCCTGGGAGCCAAGGTGTGTGAGTGGATGGGTACTTCAGAGCAGACGTGGGTCAGCGGGTCCCGCCAGGCCGCAGGCCAGCAGCACCTGGCAGGTGAGGCCCGACCTGAGGCCCAAGCAGGGAGGGGGTGAGGATCCCACACTGTGCTCAGCTGCTTTTCAGCTTCTGAAAACACCTCGCAGCCCTCTATTTCGGGAGACTCTTGGGTCGTGGAAGTGTGAAGCAATGTTAGAGGTTGATGGGTAATCAATTCTGAGGGGTTATTCCCTTCACAGAATGGCTGTGGCAAACTTTAAATGGATATTTAACTTCTTTTTAAATTCATTTTTGCTTTCTACAGGGAAGGAGGGTGGGGTGGATGAGACCAAGCCTCACCTGCGAGGCAGCCTTCTTCTCCCCTCACGCACAGTGTACTGGGAACTGTTTGGGCTGCACCTTGGGCGGCCCCTGGAGGGTGAGGATTGCCCACTCGGCAAAGCGGGGCGGGCTGTGGGCCTGATGCCTCAGTGGGGGGAGGACGTGCAGGACTGACCGATTCCAGCAGTGACCATGCCTGACTCTGACCTATCGCCGTGGTCCTCAGTCTGCATTTCAGCAAGATCCCACCTCAGGTAATCGGTGTGCACATTCAGGTTTCAGAAGCATGGAGCTAATAAAAGCATTTCGACTTCTCTCAAGGCGTCCCTGCAACCCCAGGCCGGGAAACTCTCGGATGGAAATAGCTCAACCACAGAGTGAATCGTCTGTGTGTTGGCTGACCACCATTCAATCGAGTTTGGGTTTCTCATTATGGGGAATAAATCTCATCTCAGACTGAGCCTCAGTCTTTCTAGAAAACCTCTCTTTAGTCCTCTCTTTCCACATACTAGAGATTCTTTCAGGATTTCTTGATTGATTAGGGTAAAGGGAGGTCAGGAGATTAAGTTCAAGTGCATGCTTTGGAGTCAGCAAAACCGGGTTTCCATCTTGGTTCTAGTTTTTCCTGGCTGTGTGAACCTAAGCAAACGCTTATGCTCTCAGGCCTTGGTTTTCTTATCCATGGAATGAAGCTAGTAAGAGCCCCCAATTCCTGAGGTTTTAGTAAGAATTAAATTTAAAAATAGATGCAAAGTGCTGTCACCATTTAAATGCCCAAGAACTGGCTGCTATTATTGCCATTATTAAGCAATTACAATTATTCCCAGAGGCTGCTGCCTTGCTCATTCATCCCAGGAACACATTTTCACGTTAGTATTCTGTTGGTAATTCACTGTGGGTATCTGGAGATCCTACTTAACAAAAAAATTAATTTTTAGAGCGTGTACACTATGAAGACAGACATTCATTTGCCAGGCCTGAAGAAAAATACCAGTGAAATTATATGGCGGCTCCAACTGTAAAAAAAGTCTTTTAGAAGATTCATTTCAGAGGCGTCTGGGTGGCTCAGTGGTTAAGCATCTGGCTTTAGCTCAGGTCATGATCCCAGGGTCCTGGGATCGAGCCCCACATTAGACTCTGTGCTCAGCAGGAAGCCTGCTTCTCCCTTTTCCACTCCCCCTGCTTATAGTCCCTCGCTTGCTGTGTCTCTCTCTGTCAAATAAATAAATAAAATCTTTAAAAAAAAAGATTCATTTCGAACCACTTGCCTTGTGCCAACTTTAGGATTTTATTCCATCTATTTGCAAAAGTGCTTTCTCTGTGCCAATTGCTAGGAGAGGCAGTGTGTGGATAAGATCGGCCCTTGTCCTCTGGCAGGTCATGGTAGCTGGAGAGACAGACACATAGACAAGAAACTGGAAGGACTTAGCACCTACACGCTGCTGGAGCGTGGCAGGCTTGCAGGGCACAGTCCCTTGCTGTCCTAACAGCAAGGGGAGGGCCTAAGTCCGTACTGGGGAGGAGGCACAGAAAGACTGATTTTAGAGACTGACTTCAGTTTTAGGGTTGGACAGATGAAAGGATAGAGAAAGTATTCTGGGCAATGAGAAGAGGCATAAAGGGGGTGTATGTATATGTGGGACTTACAGTAATGTGCTATTGCCGGTTAGCAGACAGACAAAAGGCAGAAGTCACCCCACAAAGGGCTTTAGATTTCACACAGGAGTTTATTCTGTAGCAAGGGGGTGACTGTTGGGTAATTTAAGCAATGGAGCGCTGAGGTCGGATTCGAGTTTCTGTAGGATTCCCCCAGTGACCGTGCAGGAAACAGTGGAAGGGCAGGTTAGAGATAGCTGTAGCAAAGAATAGAGAGTGGGAACAGAGAAAAAGGGCAGCGGTGAGGGGATATTTAGAAGATAAAATTGGATCTGGATGTGAGAGGAAGAAAGGTGTTAAAGATGATTCCTGGTGTGCCAAACGGGTGGAAATGTTCAGCAAACAGTTCGACACACGAGTGTGTCAGACACAGATCTTTGCTTACATAACAACCATCCCCTACATCCTATCCTCCTCCTGCTAGAGCCTCAATTTATTGCCTTGGAGAGGGAGCTCCTTTCGTAGTAGAAGGGTATAGGCCCAACCCCTAAGGATGAAGTATGATTGATCTAAACCAGCTGTGCTAATCTCTTTCCCCTTGGCCACTTAGTCAAACTGTGACCAGGTGACTCATTTATTCTAGCTAATGAAGCATAACGAGGGGCTTCCCTTGGTGGATAAAAAGACATGCAGTGGGGGAGATAACCTTTTGCTCATTTTCCCTTCTTCCTGTCCAGAAGTGAGCATAACTGCTATAGCCCACATATCCCTTTGCGACAGCCATCTTGTGGCCACGAGACAGGAGTTTGAGAGCAAAGCCAATACACTGAGGACAGGGGAGCAGAAGATGACCCCCGGTCCCTGACGGTACCTTCGAGCATCTGAGTAAATGCTAGCAGCTACTGTCTCTGAATTTCTTGTTAAGTAAGGTAAAAAATGTTCTGTTTAGGACATTTGTTTTATTTAGGGTAGGATATAGTAAGGTAATGAGTAGACCTCAGAAGTAATGGCTCAGACATGATAGACATTTACTTCTTGGTTTTGATTGGCTAAGGCTGGACATTGCAGGTTGGTGGTGGGGGACAGTTCAGAGACACAAGCTAATGGTGTCTCTTCTATCTTCAACATGTGGCTTCTAAGTTTGCCCTAAGCATAGAATCAGGCAGAAGGGAGATTTGTAGGCCAGGTCCCTAAATGGCATATATCACTTCCATTCATAATCCACTGGCCACATCTAGCTGCAAGGGGCACTGGAAAATACAGAGTAACCAGGAAACTACATTCCAGCTTCTATGGAAGAATGGACTTTGTGGATAGCTGGCAGACTCCACCATACCACTGTAAATTGAATTTTTCTGTTGTTGTTACTTGCAACTAAAAGAATTCCTAATTGATCCGATGGGTCTGGGACATAGAGGAGAATGTGAAGTGTTTTGTACAGTTTTTCCTTGACTACAGTATCTGTATTTTTCAAGACATTATTATATGTGATCAGTAAAACCAATGGAGTGATGACATCACCTAGGAAGAGTACAGAAAGTCAGAAGAGATACAGAGATAGGGTCCTTTACATTGTTCACAAGATCCATCCAATCCAGAATTCTCCTTACTGCCTGTGAAAGAATGACTCAAACATCTTAGTGGCCTAGAGGACTTGCCCTAGGTCCAACAGTCTCATGGCTCAGAGGAAAGAACAATTTTGTAATCAAAGTTGCCCAAGTATTTTTGTTTTGGGGGGCTTTTGGATATAAACTCCAACTGGGACTGTCTTTGCCTTTGTTTTCTTTCTATAAGGCACTAACTTTGACTAATAGCTGAAAAAAAGTCTTGAGCAAAATATGTTCAACCTCCTTCCTTCCCTGGTGAAGATATTTGATGTGGACACCTAGCAACACAGATCCTGAAATAACTTAATGTGGGAAATGTTCCAAGTGCAGTTTTGTTCCTTCCCTTCTTCCTTATCCTTACTCCTAAGGCTTTAGGCTGGGAGGCTGATTTTTCCGGTTTTAACCATACAAGACCACACTGAAAGCAATAGATTGGACACTGGAACTTTCCTCCACAAAAAATCTACATTGGCATTTAAATTTCCTTGGAAGGGTGACCCCATTAGGCAGTGGTCTTTCCTGATAACTTTAATCACTCTAGAGTAGATACTGATGACTCCTGGAAGCCCGAGTTGACACAGCCAATGGGTCTCAAGGATGTGAGGCATATACAGTCATGGTAGCCTGTCAGACATCCTCCTCCAAGTACTGTAACTCAAAGCTCCCAATCCCAGTAGATAGGCAAAAAGAGAACATTCGCTTGTGTCTTGGTTTGGGAACTTGAGGGTGTAGGCACTAATGTGCTGGAGTCCTGGCTATTTGTCATTCAGATAAATTCCACCAGGGCAGGAGCCATATTATATACATTTCATCGCACTCCCGTCCCTGCCATGCTCTGTAAAACAAGGATAATAATTAGCATACATGGATTCTTATTGTACTCCAGCCCTCACGGCTATGCGTTTCACCAGAGGGATCTCATTTGATCCTCAGAACAACTTGATCAGGGAGGCACTGTTACTGTCACTATTCTACAGATGAAGAAAAAAGAGCTTAAGTAACCACCCAAGTATCAGAGTTTACAAATGGTCCAACTGGGATCCAAGCCCAGCAGTTTGAGTTATTTCCACCCTAGAATGCTCCCCATTAGTCCTTGTTGTAAGGATTAAAGACTGAGGTGAAGCACCTTGCCAGCACCCAGTACAACGCCAAGTGGCCATTATCTTCACGGCATCATTCCTTCTGAATAGGTGGACATTTTCTCACAAGACTGCAAAGCGGGTTTATACTTAGGTGAGCTGTCTTGTTTCTTGTGCGACTATAAGGGAGCTAAGCAAAAGTGATTCATTGGTTAGAAAATGTGGAGATTTTGTGGCATGGTGACAACTGAGGTCTTGGTGACAGGCACTATCTGGGGGCCCAGAGAAATCAAAAGTCCTGGTGCTTTCAGTTACAAGCTTTCACTTACTAACAGTATTTATGAGTCCCTTGGAGAGCAACATTAAATTGAATCAACTAGTGGTTATTCTGATCATTTTTCCCTAATAAAGCTTGTTTCCGGTGTAAAAGTAATATACAACTTGGAAAACCCAATGAAACAAGAAGAGGAAAAAAAAATCAACATAATTCTGCTACTCAGAGACGGTTCCATTGACATTTTTGTGTTCTAATTGACATTGTATTCATTTTTTAGAATTTGCTTGCTCTGTTGATAGCATGAGAGACTCTTGAATTCCCATGTACCTGAGTCATCAAACTTTCTAAATCTGGTCCCTTTGGCTTGGGACACAGAGAGGCCCTGCTATTAGTTGGTTTTTGGCCCCACAGTCTCAAGGGTGTAGTTAGGACAGATCCTGGCAGCGCAGTGGCCAGAGGAGCCCCTCTGGACAGGGTGACAGAGGCCCCAATATCTCAGGGAAAAGCACTGCACTCTGAGCCAGTATTCTGCACAAGGGTCGCCCCAGCCCAGGAGGAAGTTTTCCTGGGCCCGGTTCCCACCCTCGTGGTCACATCACAGTGACGCAGCAGGAAGCCGGCCTCCCCAGAGCCCAGGTCTCTCACAGGAAAGTGTTGTCAGAGGTTTCCGCACGGGCAGGCAGTCCGTGCACACTGGGTTCGCAGCAGCATTCCCAACCCGCAGGATTTGTTCACAGGCTGGAAGGCCGGCCTCAGGGCTACTCTGTGGCGTTTCCTCCATTTGGTCCCAATACTTGCGGTAATGCCTGTGGTGATGCCATAAATCAGCTCCGCTCTGCTTTCCCCGAGAGACTTCTAGATGGATTGCCCTCCCGGCAGGCAGCGTGAGATACCTCCTTTTGGATGTCATGTGCTAAGCAGTGATTGACAGGAAGAAATTTATTTTCCAGTTGAACAAAATAATGCCCTGAGGGCTTGGACATATTCTTCCTTTGGCCCAATATTTTTTGGTGGTTGTTGAGAGGGAGGGAGGGTCTCTGGATTCATCTGCTCTCTGGATAGAAGGTCCTTCTTTGTAGAGGAGGTGAATGGTAACGCCGTGCTCTCCTGTTGATGTCTGATCCTTAGTCCTCGCTCGATCTTCACATCAGTGATGAGCTTGCCCTTGGATGTCCTTCTCCCAGTGTTCCCTCAGCTAGCGGAATGGGGATGGGAGTCCAAACTCCCATGTGGCAGCTGCTATCCCCACTGCTTGAAATTAGGCAAACCAGCTTGCCTCTTGGGGCCCTGAGCATCCTTGGAAACTTATTCTCTTAACTGGACACTTAATTAACTGACATTCCTAACCGCTGTCAGTCCAAGTGCTCGTAATACTCATGATAATGATCCTTGCACCCTGCAAGATCCTAAATCACCTTCTGAGCTTCCTAAATTCTCAGGGCTCCATGCATTTTATTTATTCAAATTCCTTAGAGATTGCTGATTCGTGTGCATCGATTATGAAGACTCTAGTAACCGGAACAGCAGACTTCCAGAATCAGACACAGGCTGTTACCCCAATCCTTCAAAGTTTATTTTGGGGTTGATGTCATGGAATGTGTTACGAGACACCAGCAGGGCTGAAGTAACATGCATAGGACCAGAGGTCTATCGTCAAAAGGTTTTTTGAGCTTCAGACTGGCCTAGCCAGTTTTTCTCTCTGTTGCTGCCACTTCCCAGCTGTCTGTCCTGTGCCATGCTGTGCCCCTTTAGGTCTGGCTTGCTCTGTCTAATGGCATTCGGCCTGTGCTAAATGTATACCATCACACAGCACAGGCAGTTGTGTTACAACGAGGCCACATCTTAGCCACTGAGTGGGTTGCACATCAGCTCAAAACTCAAGGTACACATGAAGATGAATAGGAGTTGGGAGATAAGCCCATGTCTCAGAACCACTGCTCAGGGCATGATTAGGCTATGGTGTTTCATTCTCCCTCTGGTGGAATATTCAGTGAGACTTCTGTTTTCACAGAGTTTCTCCTGAAGACCCAAAGTGACAAGTAACTTCACTTTCTCAAGAAGCTGCTAGACCAGACATGTAGGATTTGCTAAGAGGTGGCCCACTGCCCCTTCCAGCCTATATATAGGAGAAGGCTAGATGTCGATCAAGGATGCTGGGGAGTCAAGATTTCTTCAGGGCAGCTTATCTGAGTGTCCTGTGTATTTCCCCCATTCTTCCCCCAACCCCGCCTCTTAGTGAGAGTCAGAGGAAACCTTGTTCTCATCCTCTTTTCAAGCTGGGTGAGGAGAGCCTGCTGCCCAGTGCTGCTGGGAGGACACAGCAGGGAGGGGTGGAAGAGCTCCAGGGAAGGACATGACCGTGTCCCTTGGAATCTGCCCGAGTCTCCTGGGGAGAACGCTAAAGGGAAGAGGCCAACCAGAGCTGTTTACGAAAATCAAAAGAAGACCACGTTGCAGACAGGCTACCCTTTGAGCAGATGCTGTGGAAGACAGCTGGGCTTGAACCGTCATGACAGAAGCCTACCCTACACAGACAACCCTGGGCAGCGGCTGCCCGGGGACGTCGCAGGTCACCCTGAGTGCGTATACCCTGACAGAGCAATGCTGTGCCCGTGCACCCCCGAGAGCAGGGGCTCAGGAGAACGCACAAGAGAGGGAGAAAGCCACATGTGGGCGCCTGCCTGGCTAATCGCAGCAGCTCCAGCCGTAACATGACACTTTGCCCTGTCCTTTCATTTCCCTTCCCCTGACCCCAACCCTGGAGGGCAAACAAGCAACAGACGAAGAGCCAGAGAGAGGGAGAGCAAGGCAGAGGAGAAAGCACAGTTCTTCCCTATGCAGGTTGCCAAGCTGGGGCCAAGCCAAATGGGGTAGAAAGAAAAAGAATCCCCTGAAGTGGATGAGATGTGCAAGTTAGTCTGGATTGCCGTTCTGACCCCTGGAAATGAAGACTGTTCACACTTGAGACTGGAAAGTGGAAGGATCCATTCTCGATGCCATCCAGTGTAGGGAGATGGGCAGGTTGGAAATGAAGGGTGGTAATGAGGGGAAAACTCAGCTTTCAAACCCAACCTCTTCAATAAATGGGTCACGTTAACACTTTGTGGACTCAGACTTTCACTTTTAGGAAGATTGAGTACAGGTATTTTTTTTCTCTATTCTTCTCTCTAGGTCCAACTAAAAACCCTGGATATTTTATATAAAGAAGGAGAAGGAAGGAGAGGAGAGTGCCAATGGTGGGGTGAAGAGGCAAATTGGCTAGGGACCTCAAGATCCACAGAGTGATAACAGAGATGAATTCATGGTTCTCCTTTTTGCCTCACACCTAGACTGAGTCCTGGAGAAACCAGCAATATAGAAATGCCTGTGTGTCAGACATAAAAAGCCCCAAGTTTTTGGGAGGCAAAAAGCCTCCTCTCTCTAGACAAAGTGCCAGGAAAACAGCAGCCTACCAAAAGCAGCTTTTAGACAAAAACTATTATACTCTAATCAAACACCAAAGGAAAAAACTGTGGTCTCCAGCTTCACCAACACTAGCCAAGATCAAGTCATCAGCCTGGACTTCTACCTTATTTCTGTGCTGTGGTGCCCTCACTCCACTCCACCTGCTGTCTGAGAGGTGAGGTGCCAGGGCAGGCCTAGGAGGGAACTGGGACTTTCATTCCCCACTGGTTACATTAAAAAAGCAGAAATGGCTCAAAGAATCCAGATGCCCACATGAGGAATCTGGAAAAGAGAAGAGCAAAATAAACCCAAAGAAAGTGAAGGAAGGAAATAATGAAGGTAGGAATAGAAATCAGTGAAATGAAAAGAGAAAAATAATAGAGAAAAATCAACGAAACAAAGAGCAAGTTCTTTGCAAATATCAATAAAATTGGCAAACCTCTAGTAGGACAGAACAAGAAAAACAGAGAAAACACGAATTTTTATCAGGAATAAAACATGGAAAAAAATTTTAAAAAGGAATAAAACATGAAATATTACTATAGATTCTGACATATGAAAATGATAATAAAGGAATATAATAAGCAACTCTACAGATGTAAATATGATAATTTAGGTGAAATGGAGAAATTCCACAAACAGTACACACTACCAAAAGTCACCTAATATATGAAATAGTTAACTGTTAGAGAAACCAAATTCATAATTTAAAATCTACCTCCCCAAATCTCCAGACCTAGATGGTTTCACTGAAGAATTCTGTCAAATGTTTAAAAAGGAATTAACACTAACTCTACAAAATATCTTATAGAACAATAGAAGAGGAGGAATACTTCCCAAAACCAAGCATTGACAGTACAGAAAAAGAAAACAGCAGAATTTGATCTCGTAAATTTAGAGGCAAAATATTAGCAAAGAGAATTAAGCAATATATAGAAAAAATTACACTCCATGATCAAGTGGGTTTTTTTCTTTCTATTATTATTAGTTTCAGGAGTAGAATTTCGTGATTCATCAGTTGCATATAACACCTAGTGCTCATTCCATCAACTGCCCTCCTTAATGCCCATCACCCAATTCTCTCTCCCACCCCCAAACATCCTCCTCTCCTCCAGCAACCCTCAGTTTGTTTTCTAGAGTTCAGCATCTCCTATGATTTGCCTCCCTTTCACTTTTCATATTATTTTATTTTTCCTTCCTCTCCCCTATGTTTGTCTGTTTTGTTTCTTAAATTCCACCTATGAGTGAAATCATATGGTGTTTGTCTTTCTCTAATTGATTTATTTTGCTTAGCATAATACCCTCTAGTTCCATCCACATCATTGCAAATAGCAAGATTTCATTATTTTTGATGGTTGACTAATATTCCATTATGTGTGTGTGTGTGTGTGTGTGTGTGTGTGTGTGTGTGTGTGTGTATACTCCACATCTTCTTTATGTATTCATCTGCTGATGAACATCTGGGCTCTTTCCATAGTTTGGCTATTGTGGACATTGCTGCTACAAACATTGGGGTGCATGTGCCCCTTGAATCACTATGTTTGTATCCTTTGGATAAATACCTACTAGAGCAATTGCTGGGTTATAGGGTAGCTCTATTTTTAACTTTTCGAGGAACCTCCATACTGTTTACTAGAGTGGCTGCACCAGTTTGCATTCCCACCAACAGTATAAGAGGGTTCCCCTTTCTTTGCATCCTCGCAAGTATCTGTTGCTTCCTGGGTTGTTAATTTTAGCCAAGTGGGATTTGTTCTACAAATGGAAGACTGGTTAATTATTTGAAAATCAATCAACATAATCCACCTTATTCATAGGCTAAAGAAAAATCACACAATCATTTTAATTACTAAAGAAAACACATTTGACAATATTCAATACCCATTCATGATGAAAGAACAAGGAATAGAGGGGAACTTCCTCGTCTTAAAAATGAATGTTTATAAAAAATTTAGAGTTATCATTATTCTTAATGGTAAAAAAGAGAATGTTTTCCCCTTAAGATCAGGAACAAGGCAAGGTTGTCTTTTCTGACCACTTTTTATATATTGCTAGAAGTTCTAGTTACTATAATGGGCAAGAAAAGGAAATAAAAGGTACACAGATCAGGGAGGAAGGCAGGAAGAAAGCGAGGAAGGAAGGAAGGAACTCTCTTTGCAGATGACATGATTGTCTATGTTTAAAATCCCAAGGAATCAACAACAACAAAAAACCTCCTACAAGCAATATATGTATTCAACAAGGTCACAGGCTATAAGACAAATGTACAACAGCTAACTGCAGTTCTATATACTAGCAATGAACATATGGATACTAAAATTTAAAACACCATACCATTTACAACCCCACACAAAAATGAAATATTTAGGTATAAATCTAACAAACCGTGTATGGGACTTGTACACTGAAAATTACAAAATGCTAATGAAAGAAATCAAAGAAGATCAAAATAAATGGAGAGACATACCCTGTTCATAACCTGGAAGACTCAACTTAGTAAAGAAGTCATCCCTCCCCAGGCGGACATACAGGCTTAATGCAATTCCTATTAAATAGTCTGCCAGACTTTTTGTAGATATACGCAAGATTATTCAAAAATTCAGATGCAAATGCAAAGGAACTGAGGTGGCTGAAACAATTTTTGAAAAGAAGAGTAAAATGTGTGGAATCCACCCAATTTCATGACTGATTATACAGCTGGAGTAGTGAAGACTGTGTGGTATTGGAGAGGGGCACACATAGGTCAGTGAAAGAACAGGAAATCCCGAAGGAGACCCACACAAATATGCCAAAGTGATTTTTGATAAGGCAAACAATGTCGGAGTATGTGGTCATTTGAGGGTAAGATAACGAACCCTGATCTACACGAAAATAAACTCAAATTGGATCACGGACTTAAATGTAAAATACAAAGCTATGAAACTTTTAGGGAAAAGTTTCTAAAGAGAAAAATCTTCGAGATCTGGGGCTAGGCCAAGTTCTTAGACTTGACACTAAAAGCATGATCCATAAAAGGGAAAATTGATAAGACAGACTTCATTCAAGTTAAAAACACTGCCTCTTCAAAATACTTCAGTGAGAGAATAAAGAGACAAGCCAAGGACTGGGAGGAAATATTGGCAAACCATATATCTGACAAGAGGCTACTATCTAGAATATATTAAAAAAAACCAAAAAACAAAAACCTGAAAACTTAGCAGTAAAAAAACAAGCAATCCACTTAGAAAATGGATAAAAGACATGTACAGATATTTTGCTGAAGAAGAGAGCAAATATCCAGAAAGCAAATACACACAAGTGAAACTGTTCAATGTCATTGGTCATTAGGGAAATGCAAATGCAAATGCAAATGTGACCACAATGCAATGAGCTATTACTATACACCTATCAGAATGACTAATATAAAACACGGTGACAACATCAGATGATGTTAAGGATGTGGAGAAATTAGATCACTTACACATTGCTGGCAAATATGTGAAGTGGCACAATCACTCTAAGAAAACCATTTGGCAGTTTCTTAAAAAACTAAACATGAGGCTACTAGCAATTGCCCTGAGGGCATTTACTCTGGAGAAATGAAAGCTTATTTTCACACGAAACCTGTATATGCATCTTCATAGAGACTTTATTTATAATAGGCAAACACTGGACACAAGCCAGATATCTTTCGACAGGCCAGTGGTTAAGCAGGATGTGCCACATCTGTTCAGGGACTACTAGCAGGCAACAAGAAGGAACAGGTGACTGATATCCACAAAAACCTGGAGGAATCTCTGGAGAAACCACGATGACCAAACAAAGCCCAAACCCAAAGGTTACGTCATGGGATTCCATTGGTATGACATTCTTGAAAGGTCAAAATTACAGAAATAGAGAATTGAGTCTAAGTGGTTTCCAGGGGTGGAGGAGGGGGAAGGGGTGGGGGAGAAGTGAGGCAACATGAAGGACCCTTGTTCTGAGGTGAAAGATGTTCTAAATCTTCACTATCTCAATGTCAATATCCTGACCGTGATGTCTAATAGTTTTCCAAGATGTTATTATTGGGGAAAACTGAGCGTTACAGACTGAATTGCATCCCCTAAAGTTCATGGTGAAGTTCAGTCTGACCCCAAGATGACTGTATTTGGAGACAGGGCTTTGAAAAAAGTTATTAAAGTTAAATGGGTTCAACAGGGTAGGGCACTAATCCAATCAGCCTGGTGTCCTTAGAAGAGGAAGACACACCAGCAATGCGCCTATATAGGCAAAGGGCCACGTAAGGACACAGGAGGCAGCCCTCTGCAAGCCAGGGAGAGGGGTTTCTGGAGAAACCACACCTGCCGACAGGTGGACTTCCAGCCTCCAGAACTGTGAGAAATAAAGGTCTGTTGCTTAAGCCCCTCAGGCTGTGGTATTTTGTTAGGGCAGCCCATGCAGACTAAGACACTGAATAAAGGGTACGCAGGCTCTCTCTCTATTATTTCTTACAACTGCATATTCATATAAAATGATCTCAAAATAAAAGGTTTACTTAAAAAAAAAATCCTAGGGTGCCTGGGTGGCTCAGTGGGTTAAAGCCTCTGCCTTCGCCTCAGGTCATGATCTCAGGGTCCTGGGATCAAGCCCTGCATCGGGCTCTCTGCTCGGCGGGGAGCCTGCTTCCCCCTCTCTCTCTGCCTGCCTCTCTGCCTACTTGTGATCTCTCTCTCTGTCAAATAAGTAAATAAAATCTTAAAAAAAAAAAAAAAGTCCTAGCATCTCAGAAGTTAAACAGCTCTACCTGGGAATTACCTGAAAGACTCCTAACCTTGTTCTCTTAATTAGATTTTTTTTATACCAGGCCATGTCAGGTGCCTCTTGCTGGTAGACCCATGATACCCTGTGCTATCACCACACTGATCTTCACCATGTGTTTCCTAAGTGCAAGGACTAGGTCTCAATCATTTTATATTTAGCATGTAGCCATTTGTTTGTTGACATGATGTCTGGGACATAGTAGGGGCTCAACAAACATTTAAGGCATGGGCACGTCAATAGATGCCTCTATGGCAGCACGAGGTTGCAGATTTTTGTCTAAGATCTACTGTCTGGCTGATGTATATGGGACACCTGAGAACATTTAAAGATGAGGCTGGGTGAAATGGAGATATTAACCAATTTTTATAAGGAAAACATTTTCCATTGTAAACTCAATGTTAAGACAATTCCCTGTAAGTGCTGTTAAGCCATTCCAAAACTTTCCAACTTCCTTTTTATATTAGCTAAAGTATTTTTATTAGAATTAAGTATTTTCTATTAAAATATTTCATAAAGATTTGATTTGCTCATTTTTTTTTTTTGGTGATATAACTTCTGCCTTTTTTTGTGTGTGTGGCTTCTTCTTTGTGTCAGATTTACAGATGTAAATTTTGTCTGACAGATTCGATTTTTCCGTTAGCTTTCCCTAGTAACAAATTTTACTCTGCAAAGTTTTAGCCAGCATCAATTTGAGCTTCAGACATAGTAAGGCCTTAATAAATATCAGCTGTTATTATGCATTTTTTATAACGGTTATTTCTTTACAAATTTGTTTTGAGATATAATTATATGCCATAAAATTTTAATGTGTACGATTCAGTATTTGCAAGATTTTAAACCATCATTATTCAATTCTGGAACATTTTATTAGCCCAAAAGGAAACTCCATACCTGTTAGCAGGCATTCCCCATTTTCTCCTCTCCAGTCCCTGGAAACCACTAATCTACTTTCTGTCTCTACGTATTTGCCTATTCCAGACATTTCATATAAATGAAATCATTTAATATGTAGACTTTTGAAAAAAAAATAATATGTAGACTTTTATGTCTGGCTTTTTTTTTTTCCCACTTAGTATAATGCCTTCAAGGTCCATGCATACTCTAGCATGTATGAATACTTCATTCCTTTTTATGGCCGAATAATCCAGTGCATGGCTATACCACTTTGTATAATTCATTGTATGGACATGCCATTTTGTTCATCCATTCATCAACAGATAGACATTTGGGTTATTTCCATTTTTTGGCTATTAGGAATAACACTGCTATGAACATTTGTTTACAAGTCTTTGTGTTGATATGTTTTCAGTTCCCCTGGCTATTTTCCCAGAAGTTGGAAATTGCTGGAATGGATTCCTACTAGCGTATATGAGAGTTCTACTTTCTCCACATACCAGTCAATACTTATTATTGTCTGTCTTTCTTATTGTAGCCATCCTAGTAAATATGAAGTGGTATCTCACTGTAATCTTGATTTGCATTTCCCTAATGACTAATGCTGTTGGGCATCTTTTCATGAGCTCCTTGGCCATTTGCACATCTCTTTTGGAGAAATTTCTTTTCAAATTCAATTTTTAAATTGGAGAGTTTATCATTTATTATTTAATTGTAAGGGTCATTTATGGGTACTGGATACAAATCCCTTAGCAGATATACGATTTACAAATATTTTCTCCCATTCTCTGGGTTGTCTTTTGCTTTTTTGATGGTATCCTTTGAAGTACAAAAGGTTTTAATTTTTATGAAATCCAACATATACATATATATACATACAGTACATATGCATTAGGTGTCCTAAGAAACTACCATATAATCCAAGTCACAAAGAATTACACATATATTTTCTTTTATAGTTTTATCCTTACATTTTGAGTTAATTTTTATATATGGTCTAAGGGAGGGGTTCAACTTCATTCATTCCATGTGAAAATGTGGTTATTTCAGCACCATTTGTTGAAGATCATTCATTCCTCCCTGAATTGTTTTAGCACCCTTGTTGAAAAGCAATTGACCATAAATTTAAGAGTTTACTTCTGGACTGCCAATTCTATTTCATTGGTCTAATACGTCTCTCCATATCCCAGCCTTGATTTTTGTAGCTCTCCAGAAAGTTTTCAGATTGAGAAAAGTGAGTTGTTGAACTTTGTTCTTTTTAAAGACTGTTTTGGCTCTTTCAGGTCCCTTGATTTCCATATAAATTTCAAGATCAGCTTGTTAATTTCTTTTATAAAGGCAGCTAGGATTTTAATGGGCATTGTGCTGAATCTGTTAATCAGTCAGAGGAGTACTGCCATCTTAACAATATTAAGTCTCCTGACCCATGAGGATGAGACTGCTTTCCATTTACTTAGGTCTTTAATTTCTCTCTATGACGTTTTGTAGTTTCCAGTGTACATGTTTTCTACTTCTTTTGTTTGTCTACAAATTGGATAAAAGACTGATAGAACTTATTTCTTAAGTTAACACATGAGAAATTTTCCTACTCTTTGTACGACAGAATGAGTGAGGCCAGAGAAAAGGACAGATGCACAGAGAGACTGAGGGAAAGGCTGAGCTTTTGCAGTGAGTTCACTGTTCAGCCCTTGAGTGTCTGACAATGTCAAAGCAAATGAGAATATCTGGGCACCACAAAGGCAGAGTACAAACTTGAGGCTAAGAGTATCCAGCTCTGGCAGTGGGAGATGGACTGTGGCAACGGAGGCCTCTGGCACACCTCCTATTAT
This sequence comes from Nasua narica, assembly GCA_028533885.1. Lineage (NCBI taxonomy): Eukaryota > Metazoa > Chordata > Mammalia > Carnivora > Procyonidae > Nasua > Nasua narica. Next base: position 87,168,340 of record CM052798.1, on the reverse strand, counting down.
ACCTCATGGTAGTTCCTTGGCCCCCAAGTGTGAGTCTGGTCCTGTCAGTAGTAACCTCCCAGAGGAACTTTAAGATTTCCATGAACTTTTCTGTTCTGTAATCACCTGAACACAGTCAAGAATAATATGGGATGGGAATGTTTCCCCCAGTTCTTTCAGACCTACCACGCTGCAAAAGACCACTGATGCCAAAAGTCCTCATTCAATCAGCAAATAACACTTCAGGAATGGCCTGCCTTTCATTCCCTATGGCAAAGGGGAGGAAGACAGGAGCAGCTGGGAAAAAACCAGCAGCGGGGACTCTCTCGAGTCTAAAACTGAGTTGTGGAAAAAATCCTGAGAAATCCCATTGGAAAGAATGGGAAAGAATCCACATAAAAGATTTTATTGCTTATGACAAACTCCTGCTGCTCCCATAAATTTTTCTACAAACTATACTAACATTATAAATATGCAACACAGACACAGACACACACACACACACACACACACACCCCATCTAACATATTGATGAGGCTGGATTTCTAGTGTGCTCTCCAGAAGAAAATATTCACTTCAGTTTAAACATCTTAAATGCAAATGAAAATATAATTTCAAATATCAAATTTTCAAAGACTTTCCCATTTTGAGGTAGACTCAGTCCCTCCCTATCTCATTTAGGATAATTCTGCTATCAAAAACTAAAGCAGATACTTATATTAATTTAATTTAATTTTTAAAAGATTTTATTTAATTATTTGACAGAGAGAAAGCACAAGTAGGCAGAGTGGTAGGCAGAGGGAAAGGGAGAAGCAGGCTCCCTGCTGAGCAAGGAGCCCAATGCCGGGCTCGATCTCGGGAACCTGGAATCATGACCTGAGCCAAAGCAGATGCTTAACCGACTAAGTCATCCAGGCACCCCTAATTTAATTAAATTAAATTAAATTAAATTTAATTTAATTTAATTTAATTTACAGACGTGCCACTCCTCAATTCACCAGAATATTTTTGCTACCACTCTTTTAAAGAGTGGTGCTTCATAAGAAGCTCAAAATATTTTACCCTTATTATATGAATTGTTTTGCCAGCATTCCTGGGAGTACATAAGAAAGAAGGCAGAAGAGGTAAGAAGCAGATTAATTCTCCCCATTACACAGATGAGGAAACTGAGACATGGGAAAGGAATGGCATTTCATTCATTCATCAATGTCATCATTCATCAATTATTTACTGAGAGCCATTGTGTATTAGGCCTTACCTTTAGATGCTAGGGTTACAGAAACTGTCTTGGCTCCTCTTTTCATGGAAATTTCTAGTCTTATGGGAGAACCAGATTGTTATTTTCAAAATGCAAACCTGGTCATGTCACATCTTTGCTTAACTTGTTTTTGGGGTTTTCTACGGATTCTAGAATAAAGACTAACTCTCTTATCATGACTTCCCTGGTTACTCAGTCTTACCCCGTATCCACTAACATTAGCTTCATCTAATTTCTGCCCCGACACCCACCAAAGTTCCAACTCTCTCATCCATGAAATTTGTATATCTTTGGTTTTTTGAGATGATGTATTTATTTAATTTCTGTTTTTAGTTTTATCAAGTTTTAAGGGCATATAGTTCATAAAATTGATATTTCTTATAAAGACTTCTAGTAAAGAATCACAGTCCTTTTTTTTTTTTTTTTCCCCCCCAGATTCAGACTCACTCCCTTTAGGTCCTTAGTTAATTCTTTTGATATTTACCTCCTCATCTCTTGATAACATTCTGGCATTGCCCTGTGCCCGTGTTTTGGTTCAAGCAAACCAAACACTATCTGCTGGCTTCAGAGCGAAGTAAGAGGCTTTAGTTGATTTGTCCCACCGTCACCACATTCTGCTCCCACCACTACTGACTGTCATGACTTCTCATTCTAAATCCAGATTTTATAATCATAAGCAGACTTTATGAGGTACAAATTATAGCATAAATTTATATATATTGTTGCTGCTTCAGAAACAGCTGAATAAGAGGCTCAGCCCTTGGGAAAAAAAGATAAAAGACATTGACTGGTTTAATGTTTTTCATGAGAAGGACTCTCAAGGGTAACTTCCTCTCTTTTAACTGCAGAGATGCTGATGTCTAGGCTGAAGGTCACATGGCAAATGGGTGACAGACGGGGCCTGGCAAGTAATTCTCCTTCTCCCATTTCCAGTTCTTGTTAGCATGTGGCATGCTGTAAAACAAGCTTTCAAGAAACATGAATTTAGGACTGATCACTGAGTGTTGTGACATTGAAGCTATTTGCCTATAGGTAACCAAGGAGTGGATCTGAGTAAAAGGACGAGCTGAACACTTTCCTTCTTTAATTAACATCGCACTGCTTCTGTGATCCTCAGACCAGGATCATCCCCAATTCCTGGAACCTGAAACTCTCTGGCCTGTTGGCAGCCTCAAAGGCCCATTTAAGTAAGTAAATAAAGATGCAAACTGTGCCCTAGAAGAATGGCTGGCATGTGATAAGCTCTCAGTAAATGTTAGCTGCCTCGTAAGCTTCCCTTTCCCCTCTTGTCTTCTCCTCTTCCTCCCCAACCTCTTCCTCGTCCTCCACCTCCCCTCTCCTCTTCCACTCTGTCCTCCTCGGCCTCTAATCCGTACCTCCCTGCTCTTCACCGACCAACTACCTTTTCTTTCTTGCTCCTAGACAAATACCCTTCCTTTCTTGGATTTTCCTCATGAAAGCTTTCTGCCGGCTCCATTTCTTGCCATTGTCCACATGTAGTTCCAACTTCTATGCTCTTGTCTTGTTTTCTTCATTTTTTTTATACCTGCCTACCATTTGTAATCGGCAACAAATGACCCCAGAATTGTCTCACTTGGGTCCCACTGCCCTCGGGCGTTCCTCATCGTGCCTCTTCACATCCGTCTCTCAATCACTAAAACCAGTCCCTTCCAAGAAGTCCTTCCCAAACTAGGCAAACCGTCTTCTCATCCGCAGGGAGAGAGAATCCCAGTGCCATGGCCCCCAGGACCCTACATTCTGTAACTACCTTCTCATGGTTGAGACACTTCACTAGTTTTGGCTTCCTCTCTATAAAGTAAGGGCACTGAACAACCCAACCCCCAAATTCTTGGATTTCATAAATGCTTTTATTTCATTTCAAATATTAGATCCTGCTCTCAGCTGGGGCTCTGCACACTCCCAAGAACCGCCAAGGACTGCTGAACCTCCCTTGGCTCCTTTCTTGGTTTTAGTCTTCCTTGGAAGAAAAGTAAAATTAGTTAGCTTCAGAAACTGTTGGTGGAAGACCCTGTATATATTACACTATGCAAAAAATCAGAGCAAATTAAGACCATCTTTCCCTCATTGTTCTGGGAATACTCACTTTTGGGGGAAGAGGTAACTAAACACCTACACATTTTTTAATTCACTCTCTGTAATGAAAGCAGAAAAACAAACCTCTTGGCAAGAAATGGATCTTCAAGGGTGACTTCTCTTTCTTTCTTTCCCCCTTTTCTAGATTAAGTGATAGCTCCTCTGTATTTGAAATTCTGCTATATCCTGTCTCCCCAAACACCACTGCTCTCAAAATTTCCATGCTATTATTTCAAATACCCCTTGCCCAATAAAGAGCCAAAAAAAAAAAAAAAGTGGGGGGAGTAAAGGGTTGAAAGGGAATATTGAGGAAGAAGAAAAGGAAATGAAATATTAGATTAGCACCCAATATACCTCAGGCCTTTCTCTAGTCACTCAATATATGCTATTCAATTGAATAATAATAATGCCGCTAGGTAATCACAGCTATCATGCTTTCAGAGTGGAGGAGATGGAGGCTCAGGGAGGGAGGCTAAGTTGTTCACTGGCATTGTCTCTTCTTGCATAGTTGCTTTAGGACAGTTAAGCTATAGTCAAGTTCTGTTTGACCAAAGACTGGGTAATTTTATGTATGAATGTATGTATTTATGTATTTCTTTATTTTGCTTTGCTTTGCTGATTACCCATGGCTGCTAAACAAAGTACCACCAAAGATCCAGTTGCTTAAAACAATATTGATTATCTCACAAGTTCAGAGTCAAGAACTTGGGTAGAACTCAGTGGGGTGCTTCTGACCCACAGTCTCTCAGGGCAATTAAGGCTCCAGCAGGGGCCTGCCAGCATCTCCAGGCTCCCTTGTGTGGCAAGAGAGAGGCCAACACGGCAAGAAACTTATAAATTCCTCTCTACTGGGCAGCTCACGACGTGGCAGCTGGCTTCCCCAAGAGAGTCACTGACAGAGAGGGAGAACACTCAAGATGGCAGCCACAGTCTTTTCATAAACTACTCTTGCAAGTGACACCCTCACACTTCCACTGCACTCCATTCTGTAGAAGTGAGTCAGTAGGCCCAGCCTACTCAAGGGGAGGGGGTTACACGAGGACCTGAGCACCAGGAGAGGTGGAGCCATTGGGAGTCTCATGCACATCATCTCCCTGAGCTCATCTCTATGTCCTAATATATTCTTTGCTCTACAAAAACTAGTTATATTTAAACACTCCTTATTCTACCTGTGTTCAGCATCTCTCATGAAATTTTTTACACTATAAAATTTTTTTTAAGATTTTATTTATTTATTTGACAGAGAGACAGTGAGAGAGAAAGCACAAGCAGGGGGAGTGGGAGAGGGGGAAGCAGGCTTCCCACTGAGCAGGGAGCCCGATGTGGGGCTCGATCCCAGGATCCTGGAACCATGACCTGAGCTGAAGGGAGACACCTAACAACTGATCCACCCAGGCACCCCCTACACTATAAATTTTTAGGAATAAATTCCAAGTATATATATTATACATAATATATATGGATACTCCAAAAATAGTATTGAAATGCTTTCTTCACGACTGTTTGGCAATGTATAAAATATAATAATAAAATCAAATCACAAGTATGAGCAGCATCTGGCAAAACGCTCATTACATTTATACAAGTCCTATTTGCAAAGATCTCTATAATGTTAAATTTGGAAAAGAACCAAAAGAAACATCTTGGTGGTCACCTGACCCATGCTAATATGCACATCTGTCCCCTCCTAAGTGGCATCTTATTAATATCTAGAACTAGCCAAGAACATCTACGGACTACACACTAAAAACAGAGTCCTTCTTTCTGGAGAACACATAGTAAGTAAAGCCTTTTATACCTCCAAAGCTTTAGAATTCAATGGACGAGGTTGAAAAATCTCAACCTCATAGGGCCTCACAGGGAAAAGCAGTGCAGATCAATAGCAGGCTACTTAAATAAGGCCTTGGGATCCCAGAGACCTGGCTTCAAAAATTTGTCCTTCTGGCTGGGGGGCACGGGGGTGTCCTCGGTCAAGGGCTCTTGTCTAAAAACAGGTTTAACAATACCCGATGGCCGACAGGGTAACCATGAGAAAAGCCAGCATAGCCGAGAGGCTATCCAAAGCACGTGGACTGAGAAGCCAGAATGCTTGTTCAATTTCAAGTTCTGCCACTTACTGCGGGAAAGCCCTTAACTTCCCTGCTTCGGTTTCCCCATCTAGAAAATGGACATAATGATAGAAGCTACCCCACAGGGCTGTCAGATTGAGTTAATATGTCCAAAGAACTTTAGAACAGTACTTGGCATTTGGTAAGTATGAGATCAACAAGGATAAATGAAATTATTTGTGTAAAGCCTTTAGCACTGTACCTGGCATAAAGTAAGGAGATTAATATAAATTATTCTCAATTTTTAAAACTTTAATTTCTTAATCTGTAAAATGGGAATATTAATGCTGGTATTACAGAGTTCTTTTAAAAAAATAAACTATATTAAGTACCTAATGGTTTGTAGCGCAAATAAAGACTAAATGGTAACTTGGGTTCCATTTGGGTTATTAATATAATAACTTGGGTTATTATTATGAATACTCATAAGCAGTTATAGAGCTACCAATGTATAAGAGTTAGAAATGCCAAATAACCCAGTGTTACAAAACCTCTCTTTAGCCAGGAAGTGTCTCAGCTCTAAGTGAGTGCCATGCTCTGCGATTACTACAAGATGTTTCTCTTTAGCCTGGGTAGGGCTCTCTGGAGTTCCTTTGGGGCTATATGTGTCCAGGGAATTCTGAGTCTGAGAATGGTTTCTTCTTGGTATTTTAATTGGCATATTAAGTTTTTTATCTATTTCTCTTTTGTGTTTTTAATAATATCCCTTTGTGGCTGTAGGCTGAGCACAGAAAGAACGTCTTAGAGCTAATAAAGACACATGACCCTACACACATGGAGAGCCTAGAGCTCTGGGAATATCTGGTTCCAAACTGAGGGAGCTGGCTGTCAACCTGGTAACCAGTTTCTGGAGGCCCTTGTTCTCAGTGTGACAAGTAGGGGAGGCTCAGGGGCACCCAAAGGACCCACTGAAATTCTCTTGTTCTGCTTTCTTAAGGACTGCCATTGTGCCTTACCCTCTCTGGTGAGAGTAACACTCAAGAACACTTAGTGTCTTGGACCTCTCTTTCAAGACTGGGAGGGGTATTTCTTAGGTAGCACCAGCTTGGGTAGAAAAGAATGCATTTCTGTAAAACATAACCCTGTCTGTGGCCCTGCTAATGATAGCCACAAACCAAGGAGAAAGAAAAGCATTTTTAAAGCTAGTTCTGGGAAGCAGATCGCCCCCTGACCTCCTCCCCAGAGCCAGCGCTCCAACTATCAGACTGAAGGTAAACATACCACAAAACAAGACAGTGGGGAGACACCACTTTATGACTAATTGGCTTTAAGAACACGGAGTAAAGAAAAATATATAAACAACTCTTTGAGCTTTGAAAATAAATACTACTAAGTACCACAGATTGCTCATACAATTTCGTTTTTATTAGAAATACCAACCTCAGTGACTATCGAGGTCCCACCCTAATGCTGAGTTCAGTAGGGAAGTATCATTTCTAATGTTAATCTTCCACTGTATGTGAAATTGTACTTGTTTTTGGTCTTTTTATTTTTTATTTTTCACCTGAAGGCTTCAGAGAAGTCTTGTCAGAGCTCACTTGGCAATATTTTATGTGTCCTAAATCAAGTAAATTCCATAAAAGTCCTAACTTTCATCACCTTTCAAGTGGAATTAGTGTGGCTTTAAACTCCTTAGTTTAAGAGAGAATCTCAGTGGTAAAGGATAAGTTCCTGGTATCTGTTATCAACTCCCTGTTAAGGAATTAGTCCTGTGTTTTCATGTGGGATATAAACATATCCGGATAATTCTCCTGAGCTTCACTTGTTGAAATTTGACATTGGTCCTATCACTTAATTATGGCTTAGCTCCCAGAAGGCTTTGCTGGCACCTCTCTGACAGCTGCCTGCCCCTCCCTCATAAAACACACACACACTCGGTCGTGGTCCATATCCTCCCTTTAGCTAAGAAAGCAAAGCCAATAACAAATTACAGACGGGAGAGCTTCCATCTTATAAGACTACCTCAGCTTTGTGGCTTGGGGCTATTAGCCATAGTGAGGTTCAACAGGTCAGATTTGGGGTATTTCTGTTCTGGCTAGGTAGGGCTTCCAGCTACCTACCTACCCCACCTCCTGGCCACTGCCTCTGACCCAACATTTTAGCTTTCCTCTCTATCAGCTTGTCTTACCTGGTCCCAGGGGCATCCTTTCTAGGAAGCATTTGCTGCCTCCAATGTTGCTGAAACAGTAGTTGCTGCCCTCTTCCTTAAAAACCCCGCAGTTGAATATAGACAGAGCAGACTGGGATTAGTAGAAAAAACTGTGTGTGTGTGTGTGTGTGTGTGTGTGTGTGTGTGTGTATCCTTGTTCTACTACCATTGAGTGTTCTTTGCTGTCTGTGAGGTAAACATCTGGGTTATATTCACTGGGGTGCTGGTAAATGTGTAAAAACTTGCCCTCCAGGGGGACAAAGACACTTACTTGGAGCATTTGCCAATTTCCTTGGTATAAATACTTCCAGCATGGTTGATTTCAAGATACTAAAGTGAAATCACTGAACAATGACTTGAGAAGAAATGCATGTTGCCAGCTCTGCCCCCAGTGTGAGTCTGGTCCAGCATAGGGGGCTAGAGAAGACCAGGGAATGTTTATAGAGCAAGCAATTCTGGAGCTTGAATCTAGAAAGAACAGTGGGTATTTTCTGAGTAGATACAGACATGGGGGAAGAAAGCAAGAGGCAAGTACTTTTGGCAAAGGGTGAACAACTTTGGCTGCATTGTAAGTGTATATGCATACTCGCTTATGTGGCGTGTGTAGTGTATGGGAGCTGGACTGGGGGAAAGACTCCCTCAAACAGGCCATGTCTGGCTCTAATGATGAGCCTGAATCATCTACATCATTCCCAGGATTAAATGCAACATCTACAGTTTCCTTTTAAGACAGTGAGTTCTAACCCAGCAAGGCCATCCTCTCCAACTGGGCTCCTTTCAAAAAAGAGTTGTTTCAAACAGTCCTTTGGTTACAATAGCCAGTGTCATCATGCAATAGTGATTATTCTAGGAGCCAACATCAATACTGTATTATTACAGAGAATGGCCACACAACAGAGCACAGCCAAGCCAAGGAAAAGGGAACTTCAGACTGTGAGGCTGGCAAAGGTCATGCTGTGATTTGGTCTGCAGAGGAAGTGGACGGAGTTTAAAGGGAAGAGTGATGCACTGTTTGCGTCAAAATACAGGCTCTGTGTAACAAGAACTATTTCAGAATAGCCTAATTACCAACTGTCCCCATCACATTAGCTCGCCCGCCAAGGGCCGCGTTTCCTTTGTTGCATCCAAGGGCAATTCAAAGTGTTGCTCAAGGCCTGAAGTCTGGGATTCTGGAGCCCAGTGCTGGTGGGTCTCATTCCTCTCAAGGAAATCAATAAATATTTATGGAGTGGCATCTCGGCCCATGAGAGCAGATTGTCCTTAGTCCTAGCATAACACCTCAAGGCTCTGATTGCCCTCCTCTCCCCGACTCTCGTTGGCTTCTTCAGAAAGGAAAAAAGGATATCTCTAGAGATCTTCTATCAGCTCGTTCTGCTCCTGCTTCCTGACCTACGGGGTAGGCTCCAGAGTTTGGGGATTCTCAGACGTGGCTTCTCTGGCTTCTTTGTGTTTCATAAGGATTTTATATTCTGGCTTCTGTAACTCATTTAACTATTGTTTGTATAATTTTACTATATTTAAACATATAATTTAATATAGCAAGATACAAAATACTATAAATAAACTATAACTAAGTTAACTATATTTTATAACATGAACACATTCTAGAGGCCTTTGGTAATGAGTTTTTTTTAAAAAAATGAACCAGAAAAAGTCACTACAATTCAGGAGCACGAGTTGAGTTTCTCCATTAAGGTCTCTTTTTCAAAAAAAAGTCAGTTTGCCTTTTTTTTTTTTTCAACTATGGGAAAAATGTTAATTTTTCTTGCACAGGAAACTCTAACAGTCCAATTACAGTGAATAGTAAAAATAGTTTCCTAGTGGGAATATGTTAAGGATATTGAAATAAAAACCCATTAAGAATATTGAAATAGTTGGGTTATTTGGGGGTTTTTTTGGTGTTGAACTGTACATATTTTGGATATTAACCCCTTATCAGATATGTCATTTGCAAATACCTTCTCCCATTCAGTAGGTTGCCTTTCCATTTTGTTAATACTTTCCTTCACTGTGCAAACCCTTTTTATTTTGGTATAGTCCCAATAATTTATTTTTGCCTTTGTTTCCTTGAAAGAGGAGACATCCAGAAAAATAGCTGATAGCAAAGCAATTACAAATGACTGATGTCAAAGAAACTGTTTTCTTCTAGAAATTGTGGAAAATAGTATGGAGTTTCCTTTAAAAATTAAAAATAGAATCATCATATGATCCAATAATTCTACTCTTGGGTATTTACCTGAAGAAAATGCAACCACCAATTTGAAAAGATATAGGTACCCCTACATTTACAGTAGCATGATTTACAATAGCCAAGATACGGAAGCAAACCAAGTCACTTTCCATTGGTGAATAGATAAAGAAGATGTGGTGTATGCGTACACATATACACACTGGGATATTACTCAGTCATAAAAAGGCATGAAATCTTGCCATTTGCCACGACATGGATGGAGCTAGAGAGCATTATGCCAAGTGAAATAAGTCAGTCAGAGAAAGATAAATACCATATGATTTCACTTATATGTGGAATTTAAGAAACAAATGAACAAATAAAAAAAGAGACAAATAAGAAAACAGAGTCTTAAATACAGAGAACAAACAGATGGTTACCAGAGGGGATGGTGTGGAGGGACGAGTGAAATAGGTGATGGGGATTAAAGAGTACACTTATTGGGATGCCTGGGTGCCTCAGTGGGTTAAGCATCTGCCTTTGGCTCAGGTCATGATCCCAGAGTCCTGAGTTCAAGCCCTGTTGGGCTCCATGCTTCTCCCTCTGTCTGCCACTCCCCCTGCTTGTGTGCTCTCTCTCCCTCTCTGTCTCTCTGACAAATAAACAAATGAAATCTTTTTTAAAAAAATAAGGAGTACAATTACCATGATGAGCACTGAGTAATGTATAGAATTGTTGAATCACTATATTGTATACCTGAAACTCATAAAATACTATATGTTAACAGTACTTGAATTTAAAAAAAGAATATTGACCTAAAACCCCACCAGTAATACCAAATATCAGCAAAAAGTATATGGATAATTAAGACAGATAAGTTCTAATAAAAGGCAGAAAAAAGAATTTGGAAGTAGTTTATTTCCTAAGTCATTATTTTGCTGCCTAGTCCTAGTAGCCAGCATGCTTCTTCCCATGTTGTTTAAATAAACATGAGATTAAAGGTTTATACTAGGATAAACATGAGATTAAGGTTTATAACACCCCGCTGCTGTCAACGGACAAACTTTAAGTACTATTTCCCTTCGGTTACTAAATAGCTGCTCAGAAAAGACCTGAGAGCCAAGAATGGCCATTATGAGACATCACTTCCCTAGCACAGTGACGCATATGTGGTTGTAGAGAAAAATAAATATAACAATTTATGTTAGGTAAATAAAATTTTAAATTCTATAAAATCACTTCAAAAGGAGTTTCTGAATGAGAGGGAGGCCACCCCTGCTAGAATTGCAGGCTGAGGGCTGGGCCCTTAATAAGGTCATCCTTACCATCTTGTTTCCATCACTTTCAGCCAAGTCCCATCACACAAGAGAATGAAGATGGGGAATAAAGTCACTCTCTAGAGCTCTGAGCTCTGGAGCTAAGCCTCCTCTCATCCCAGGGGTGGTCCAGGGCTCATCTCTCTTCAGCTCAATTGTCCCGAGGGTACAATGGAACCAAATCTTAAGGGAGCGGTCCTGGGGACATGACACTCTGAGAGAGGTGACCATATGGTGCAGCAGGATAAGCAGAATCATCAGAGGTTAGCCTCGTACCAACTGAGTGAGTTGGTGGGGTATTCAACCCCTCTGAACCTGTTTCCTCATCCGCAGAGTAGAGCTAATGATAATTACAAGATTGTTTGAATGATTAAATAAAATGGGAATACAAAGTGCCTGGCACAGGGTGGAATCCAGTCAATGGTGGCTCTTGTCATACCTCAAAGCTACTGCCAATCCTCCCCAGAATGGAGTTTCTTTCTCTCTGCTGCCAACAATGTATTCCCCTCCCCACAAAAGGAGAAAAGAGTGGCTGGCATTGCTTCAGCTAGCATCACCAGCTCGTCCAACTACAAATGTCCTCACCACAAGTGAGGGAGAGGCTGATGGAGAGGCATATCCCATGAATGGGGGTCAAAGCAACTTCTAGATACCCAGGAGGAGCTGGCTATTCTGAGGCCAAAGGTCTCATGGCAGGGCATGGAGAACTTTCAGTGGACATGAGCTCAGCTCAGTAGAGAAGGACCAGGCCCCTTGCTCTGAGAGGAAAGGCAGCCCCACCTCAACCAACAAGGGGCCAAAACACCCTGTAGCGTTCTACCATTTGGCTGGGGTGCGGAATGCTTGAGCTATCCCAAACTACCTACACTACACGCAGCTTCCATCGCGGTTTGCCCTCTGCCTGCTTGTGTTTGTCTTCAGTGTCTTAGCAGATTGGCTCTGGGTTCGTGCTGGGTGTTGTGTTTGGCAAGAGGAGGTGCTGAAATGTCCTTGCCTGACTAGAACTCTCTCAGTGCTGAGGCGTTCTGACTAGAACTCTCAGTGCTGAGGCATTCAGTTACTTTGAATAGGATAAAGTATTGCTCCAGGTTTCTTCATCATCATATCACGGAACAGTTCAACTTTAAACTTGAATTATCTGTCTCAGTAAACAGTCACTAAAATAACCCCATCTGGAGTATTCCCCCCAGGTTTCTGGAGCTCTGGCCAACTCTTGGGTAGACTGTGGACATCAAAACACACTTGATGACTTATCTGAGCTATAATCTGGGAAGTTGAAATTTAAAAAGCATCCTTGTCCCTACCCTTAACCTTCCTCGGTATGTGTCTGTAATCCAGTACCGTAAGTGGGTGAGACTAGTGAACGTTCATCAGTTATCTTATTCAAAGTTTCTGTGATTTATATTCAGTCCACAGAGAATGTGTTCACCCACCCAAATGAAGTAAGGCTGAATTTATTCACTCATTCAAAAATATTTTATTGTATCCATTTGTACCAGACACTTTATAAGCACTGGGGATACAAGTGTGAGTGGCCCAATCTCTGCCTGAAGGCCTCACAGACTAGTAGAAGAGGTGGAGTTCAGGACAGGGGAGCTTCCAAATGAGGGGAGTGGTCAATTCCATAGGGATTAGAAACCAGGAAAGACTTCATGGAACAAGTGACCTTTGTTCAGGATCAAGACTTTACATCAAGAAGTCTTTCCTGATTTCTATTCCCCATAGAATTGACCACTCCCCTCATGAACTCAGGATTATCCTAGCCGCCAATGATAATCAATCACAACGTTTCTGGCTTGAATTATCCACATAGACTAGTGACCCTAAGTTCACTAGATAATAGAACAGTCACTGGTTTTATGACATGCTTTCATCTTTTAAGTCAGCAAAAGAAACTCTGCTTTGAAATTTGACAACTTCCACAGTTTTAGCCAATTCTATTAAAGACCCATGTGATGAATCTTATAAACAGAGGCATTTTGGAAAATGACATATCTGAAATCATGACCTTTGTTTATAGCCTGTGTCTCCACAATAGTGAAAGTTAAAAAGTTGACTTTAAAAAAAATTGAGCTTAAGATGAGCTGCCTGATAACAAAGGCAAGGAGGGAATGCAAGAATTGGAGGATGGAGCCATTGGCAATTAGTATGATTTCAGAGGCACTTTATGTTCATTCCAAAATGTTTCTCATACCTCTGCCTCCAAGTGATGATACCTAAACTTCCACTGGTAGTACTCCCATTTCTTTATCGTAAGGTTTGATCCTGTTTAAAGTATAACTCTGCCCATAGATGTCTTTTACACCTTGGTATGAATAAATTTATCAGATTCTTTTAGAGACTGGTGGCACCATGGGTGAAAACAGGAGTTCTGCTAAAGTAGAAAGAGGGGGAGGAAGAGTGAATAAGATAAAGTCTGGGGGGCACCCCAAGTTGTCTTTGTGTTGTTTTTGTTTTGCTTTGTTTTGTTTCTAAACTTGCAATTTGCTAAAGGTCAGGCCTGGTCACATTTAGAAAAAAACAAAAATTCACAGGTGAGAATGGTACCCAATACCTGAGAGTTGTAAGGTACTCTGAAGAGTTGTAAGGCGGATGAATTTGATGGTTTTGATAATCAAGACTAAAACATCCCACCCTTCTTCTGCCTCAGCTTGTAGTTACATGAGAGTTTCTGGTCCAGAACCAATCAGATCGCAGCAGGTACCCAGTGGTATGGCAGGATGTCACTTCCCCCCTTCTGAGAACACAGCTGTAGTCATAGCTCCTCAACAAGGACATTCAGAGTTACAGCTCACCGTATTCTTATTTTCACTTTTATTGTAACATGGTAGTCCCTTTCTTAGATCTGATTGCTGCGGAAAGCATCCCATTTCTCAGGCCCCACCCCATGGACCAGTGCAGACCTGCTGGGGAAGGGATGAGTCAGTGTCTCAAAGCCCTAGTACCGTCACCAAAGGAACCTTCCATTCCTACCTGGGCAGAACATTTGCACACATTCACTCAAAAATACGAACTGAACACTCTCTGTGTAGCATACTGGGCCCGCCCCATCACAGATATCAGACACAGCTCTGGTTTTTTTTGTGCTTATAATTGTATTGGAGAAACAAGTCATGGAGGTAGTAGAAGACTAACTCCCCAAAGAGAACTATAGCAGGTCAGGGAAAGGAAGATCCTCTTGGCTGGAGTGGCTAAGCTCCATGAGAGCAGGGACTGTGGCTAGCTGTTCATTGTTGCATCCCCAGCATCTATCACATAGGAGTACTCAATAAATATTTGTTGGATGAATGGATGGATAGATGGGTGGATAAATGATGGATAGGTGATTATTATGAAATAGATAGTTTTTGAAGGCTGACTAGGCTTTTGATACAGAGGAGAAAGGAGGAAAGAGTATCAAAAAAGTTCTCCTAAAGATCCCCAAGACATCAGCATGATTGGGTTGCCATCAAGGTAGGGCAAGCATTCGATATCCTCGGCCATTCCTAAGCCCTGAGCAATGCCACAACCCCAACCTATATCACCATCAATGGGCAGTAGGAACACTGTCAGGCTAGAACCCAAAAAGAGAAAATGGGAGACAGAAAGGAAGCTTCTTGTTCTAAACACAACTCCAAAGCCACTGGAGGTCCCTCCACCAGCCATCCATCCATCTGTGGGGCAGGCTCACAGAGATTACAGACCACCATGACTGCCTGTGTCCATGGCAACACTAAAGGAACCAGAGCCAACTTGTGTCAATCACGAGTTGGACACAAATGTCCTTGGGAAGACCAGGATTCAGCAGGTGACAACTTTCCCATCCCTTTCTGCTGGGCCCAACCAGGTTTGGCTTCCAGTCTGAACCCTGACTTTTCCCAAGCTGATCTACTTGATCCATATCCAGAGGCTCTTAATACCAAACTACTTAAATGCATCTAAGCACCAACAATAGTACCAGGCCAACAGGAAGACCCAGCCTGCTATCTGCTGTCAGGACTTACGGAGGCAGCTGGAGGTATTCAAGCTGAAGGCAGTGACTGTGTCTTCCTTTGTATTCCCAGGATCTCACCCAGTGCCTGACATGTAGCAGGAACTCAGCAAATGTTTGTCGAATGAAGGGATATAGCAGCTCTGGTTCCATAGTGCAGATCAGCCTTCTGCTAGTCTTCCCCTTGTAGAACAAGAAAATACAGGGATGTTAAAATTAGCAGGAAGGACATTAAAACAAACAAACAAAAAAGAGCAAGGAGTGAATGAATGAATGCCTTCTACCCTTCAGGACGGCCTGAGCTAAGACCTGTTTTTGCTCTCTGCCAACTGTTCCCATCCCTGACACTGACTGTTCTCTCCCTCAGCCCCCCTAGTTCAAGAGCTTGAACCACTCCCTCTCAATTCTACTTACTGCCCTCTGCCTCCAGCCATTGGTGCTTTCCTTGTCTCATTTGGAGTATGTATTACTGTGTTCCATGATATGATACTTTATTTAACATTGTCCTTCACTTTTTTTTTTTTTTAAGATTTTATTTATTTGACGGAGAGAAAGAGATCACAAGTAGGCAGAGAGGCATGCAGAGGGAGAGGGAGAAGCAGGCTCCCCGTTGAGCAGAGGGCCGGATGCGGGGCTCGATCCCAGGACCCTGAGATCCTGACCTGAGTCGAAGGCAGAGGCTTAACCCACTGAGCCACCCAGGGGCCCCTGTCCTTCACTCTTTAATAAATTCAACTGTGTGTTCTCAGCCCTGCTTATGGTTTTAGAATTTAATGACATATATTTTTTGTATAACTTGACTCCTAATATGTGCCATTTATTTCATTTGGCACAAAGAAACACTTGCTTGTTCCAACAGTAAGGGGAAATTTTTAGATTTGTTTAAGATAGTAGACTTTGTTCTGGACTTTATGAACAATTTAAGGGAGTTTTCAAGGATACTTTTGCCTATAAAAAAGTTTTACCTTACACTCTCATTTTATTGTATTTTTTAAAATTTCACCTTATAGTTCAGTATGTGTCTCCAAAAGACAAGGATTCCTTTTCAGTCATAATCGCAATACTATTATCACACAAAGAAAGCCAAAATTCCTTAATATTCAAATATCTTTGAATGCCCTATATGTTTTTTTAAATTTTTATATATATATTTTAAAAAGTTGGAGGTTTCATTTGCAATCCGAATAAAGTCCAAACCTTGTGACTGGCAAAGTTATCTCTTAAATTTCCTTTAATCTATAGGTTACGTCTTTATTTCTTTTTTTTTTTTAATTGCACTTTTGTGTTGTTCTTGTAGAAATTTTCACATTATTTAGCTTGTTGTCTCCTGGATTTTGCTGACTGCACCTTCATGATGTTCTTTAACATGGTTCTTTGTCCCCTTATATCCTTCAAATTGTTAGTTAGATCTAGAGACTTGATGAGATTCAGATTTGATTTTTTTTTTTCAAAATTGTCTCGTAAGAAGTATTGTGCATTTCCATGAGGAGGGACAAAATGCCTGGGTGTTTCCTTTTTATGATGTCAGTAGCCCACTGATGTTGCCTAGATCCGTTATTTCATTAGGTTTTGTGAACTAGTGAAATTCAAGTCCCATTATTCCTTCTTCAGGTATTACCTTCTGATAATAATTATCTGAAGATAATACTTGAAGAAGGCAATCTTCCTTTGACCTATTTATCTGCCCTAAGCTATGGGGTTTTGATTGTTTTTTAATCGAGAATAAATACTTGATTACCTTAGTTCTCAATTGTTCAGTGGCTCTCTAATAATCTTCAGAGGTGATAAAGGAAAAAATTTAAAATATCTTTACGAACCCATGGATTTAAACGTATTTGGTGCATTTCATTCTATTGTGGTTGGTTATTAGCCTTATTGATGTTCAAACTCTCCCCTCTTTACCCAAAGAGAGACTATGTAATTGGCTCCCAAGCCCTTTGGCATGACCCCAGTAGTTTCTGGTAGCTACTTTTAATTTTGGTATGACAAGATGTTTACACTCAGTTTATGTATCTCCTGCCCCAGACCTGGAATCAGCAATTTCTCCAAGAATCCCTGCTTCCTTTTAGTTGAAAATAGGGTTTATAAGCAGTAATTTATAGGCCCTAGGGATGATCAGTGTATTGTACTGCTCACGAGGCTAGGTCTTTTTGGTGAGCTAGAAACATCACGGCTTTATAGAGATATTTCCAGCTCAAATTCAGGACTACAGCGTTCACTTACCCTTGTTGCTCTTATTTCTGTGTTTCTCCTACACCAAAAATCTTGTTTCCAATGACTCCACATTATTATTAATTTGCTTTATCCCACAATATACAATAACAGTAATACTACTTACATATAACAATAATACTACTACCATAATAGATTAGTGAAAATAGGTTAAGGTCTTTTTTAGGTTTTGTTGTTGTTGTTGTTTACCTTCAATTATACACTATTGAGGACCTACAGTCAAATACCTATGCTTTAAAGTCACTTGCAATAGTTTCAATCAACTAAATGCGTTATTAGATTTATTTGCTTCATTTGACTTCTGTTTTTAGAGATTGCCTCTGAAATCTTAGTTTTGGCTTATACTTACAATCTTAAATTTGGCTTACAAAATATAATTCTGGCTTATAAAATTGGCTTATAATTATAAAATATTTACAAGGTTTCAAAGTCAAATTTATATAGGCAAATAAATTCAACAAAATCTATCTTCTCTCCCTCTTCCTTTTTCTTCCCTCCCAACAACCAAAACTTAAAAATTGTATGACTTCTCCCAATTTTTAGATATAAACATCTACATACATCTACACACATGTGCAGGTGTGTGTGTGTATCCTCCACCATTTCTAGAAAAAAAGTGCAATATTATACACACTATCAGTATATCCTGGAGACCTCATCAATGGAGGACTTAAGCCTGAGGAGAGACTTCCCATTCCTTCATATAGATGCACAGGGCTCTATTTACAGACACAGCCTAGCTTATTCAACCCGTCCCCCTGTGATGGATATTTAGGTTATTTCTGTCTTTTGCTATCCCTAATAGTGCTACAACAGATTGTTTTGTGCATATATATTTTCATAGTTTTACATGTATATCTTTGGAAAGATCCCTAGGATTATGTAGATAATGTGCAAATGCATAAACAATTTTACTAGATCTTGTCACATTGCCCCTCCATAGGGCTCAACCTTTTGTATCTCCACCACCAAGTTTTGAGGATCCTTTTTCCCCATAGATGTGCCAAAAGACTTTGTTCTCAAACTTGAAATTCTGCTGATCTGATAGATGAGAAATGATATTCCAGTGTGGTTTCTTTTTCACTTTGCTTATCATGAGTAGGGCTGGGCATTTTTCATAACACTTAAGAGCTATTTCCGCCTTTTTTGGTCAACAGTTTATATCTCTAGTCCATTTTTTCCCAAAGGGTTGTTGGCTTTTTACTTCTCTTTTTCTATAGATTTTTTAATAGATCATGAATATTAGCCATTAGTCTGTGCTGTAAGTTGCAAGTATTCTCCTAGTTTATCTCTTACCTTTCACTTCACTTATGATGTATTTTTTCATTTAGACTTTTAAAAATTATGTAATCACATTTATCAATCTTTTCCCTTAACATATATAATCAGTTTTCAATAGTTTCAGATTGTAGAGGAGTTAGACCATTTTTTTTTCATTTGGTACTTCTATTTGTGTGATATGTTTGGAATTCATCCTGGTGTAGGGTATGAGGGATGCATCCAATTTTATTATTTTTTATATGACTATCCAATTATCCTAATACCATTTTTAAAAAAGTTGATAATCTCCCTGCTGATTTGAGATGCTGCCTTTATCTTATGTTAAACATCCATATGCTGTTGGATCTATTTTTTAAATTTTTTCTTTAGATCTCTTGGTTTGTCAATTCATAGCCTAGCACAAATCTGTTTGAATTATAAAGCTATATAGTTTTAGTGTCCAGTATGGTAAACACAACTCAATACTCTTCTTTCTCAGGCTTATCCCATCTATTCATGCTTATTTGTTCTTTTAACTGAACTTTATAACCATATTGGTTAGGTCTAGAAATAACCTGATGGCATTTTCTTGGGATTTCATTACATATATAAATTAACTTAGAACTGACATTTTTATAATTCTGAGTCTTTCTATCCAAGAATGTGGTTTCTTCCATTTCTTACAAATCTTCCATTTCTTCAGGTCTATTTCTATATCATCCAGGAGAGTTTTATAGCTTTTCTCTTGTAGGTTTTGGACATTTCTTGTTAATTTTATGTGTAAGTATTTTATTTTGTTATTTGGTAACACAAATGGGGTCTCCTTTTCCATTAAGCCTCCAATTGGTTTTTATTTACATATATATAGACTATTGATTTTATGTAAATTTTACAATTTGCTATTTTATGAAATTCTGTTATTTTAATAGGTTTTCTACTGATTCTTTCAGGTTTTTCAGATATATAATCTAATTATTATGTCTCTAATTGCTTTCTCTTGTCTAATTACATTGATTAATACCTCCAGTGCAATATTAGCCAAGAACTTAAAACCTAACACCAATCTAAGAAATGACTACACTAAATCATAAACAAACTGCCTCTAAGAAGTGATAAAGAGTTAAGCTATGGTCTATGGTTTCTATGTCAGATTAGAAGACATTACTAACTATAGTTACTAACTACACTTACATAAAGTTGTGACTTCCAATGGAAATAGGTCCTTTTTTGTGTGGCATATGCCTAGGGAATATGCCTCCCCTAGAATTCCAAAAGATAAGCTTATGGGATCCTTTCTGAATTAAGCCTCAAGAGTCTCATGGGAGTTCACTAGAGAAAGTACAAAGTTCATCCCATGAACAAATGAACCAACCTTTCCACTCTTCTAACCATTTATAACACAGATTTCAAAAGTTCTGTTTTACAGTAACATTTTACTCATTTGAACTCATAGAAAAAAATCAGTCTAAAGTAACAGAAAACTTGTCACATATTTAATGTTGTTTGGATTAGATGGAGGTGGTGTATTTCTGGTGTCAGAGGTGGCTCTAAACCTTGGTGGCACATGGTACTCCAGGTCAGAAGGGTCTTTACCCACTTAGTAGGTCACAGTCAGGGGATAAAACACATGCCATCATCTTCTTGGGAAATTAGAACCAGTCCTCATATTTCAGTCCTTAGTCTACATGTATTAGACAGCCTGGATTAGTGGTTAAGAGAACAGACCCTGAATAGATCTATACTCAAATACTAGTTTCCATACTTATTATCTATGTGGTCTTCAGCAAGTTATTTAACATCTGTTTGCCTTGTGTTGTTTGCAAAATGGGGATGTTTCCTACCTCCTGGGATTATTATAAAGATTAAATGAGCCAGTGTATACAAAGTGTTCCTTTCTATTATTAATCTAACAGAAAATGCCAACTAAGCAATATATCAGTGCTACTACAGTCTTAGCCATAGAGATTAAACTGTCAAACAAGAACATCTGAGCTGCTATCAATATCAGACATTTAAAAGTATTATAAAGAAGAATCATGTTGGCCCTTTCCTATTGCAAAGTAGGTGGGGATAACTGGTTTTCAGTTAGGATTCCAATCAGAAAGTTACTTTCCCCCCTCAATATTACTGAGTGCCCCAAAACATAGCTTTTCCTCTCCAGCATCCGCTCTGCTGTGAGAGTGCCGAGAACCTAATCCTGGGTCGGTCTTGGGAAGTTAGACTAGTAGAGGGGCTGATGTCTGAGACTGGCATAAGAGTCCAGTCAGAAAACTGGTCACTTTGAAACATCAAGACCAATGTTGCAGGCAGAGGCAAAACTTGAGCCAGGAGCCAGCCACTGGCCCCCAACTGAAAGAGGTGAGCAAACTTGGAGTTGACGCCTGACAAGGTCACTGAGGCAACAATAAGAAAGAATCTCTACTTAGCGAGGTGCTGCTAAGGGCACCATGGGCTTTTGCACAGATAAGCTGGAAGCAGAATGCTCCCATAAAAGCAGACAGATAACGGGCCGTCCTAGGCACAGGCCACCAAACACTGAAGTCATTCCCAGGCTTATTAATTAGTAGTTGTAAGTGACTTGCAAAAATGAAAAAAGCAAACTTCTTTAGCTTTATCAATCTACATAAGGTCAAAATCCTAGAATAAATCAGATATTCCATATCACTCATAGTGGTTTTGTTTCTTTGACCAGACATTAAGTGATACATAATTTGGTCCTGGAAGTGGGTGCTGTGGTAAAAGACAAAAACAAACAAAACCCTAAACATGTGGCATAAGTTTGAGGATAATTTAAAAACTAAAAAAAAAATACAGAAAACAACTGTGTTCAGACATTGGACAATAGGCAGCACAGGTGTGAGGTCCCTGATAAAAAGGAAACAAATGAAGTAAGGCCTACCAAAGTCTAGGTTTTCTGTCCAGGGTAATTCCAAGATTGTGGCACAAATACAGGTAACCTAAAAAGAGTCCACTAATCTTGCTTTGTTGAAAAGACAAACATCAGAGCTCTGGGAAACAGAGGCAGTTAGAATTTCAAGGGTAGAATATCTAAGAGAAGGGAGTGACACCAAGAAAGCTCCAGAAATCTGCAGAGGGATTGAATACCAATCTGTACACATGTAGAGGAAATCCAATAAGGCCAAACAGGAGTAATATCAGAGAAAATGACAATCACTGGGAGTTATAAGACAAACAATTTCCAGAGCTTGCCCAGAGCCAGGAATTGTTTAAATTCTTTTCGGACAAAATAGAGAAATCTTGAAGTATAATACACGGAGCATAAACTACAGATTCCCAAATTGCCAAACCTTAGAATTAGGGCTAAATTAGTTCTAGAATGATGACAACTTTAGTCAGCCTAGAGTTTCTTAAGGGGCGCCTGGGTGGCTCAGTGGGTTAAAGCCTCTGCCTTCAGCTCAGGTCATGATCTCAGGGTCCTGGGATCGGCCCCGCATCCGGGTCTCCGCTCAGCAGTGAGCCTGCTTCCCCCTCACTCTCTGCCTGCCTCTCTGCCTACTTGTGATCTCTCTCTCTCTCTGTGTATCAAATAAATAAATAAAATCTTTTTTTTTTTTTTTTAAAAAGAGTTTTTTAAAAAACTACAAGAACTGGGGCACCTGGGTGGCTCAGTTAAGCGTCTGCCTTCAGCTCAGGTCATGATCACGGGGTCCTGGGACTGAGCCCCACATCAGGCTCCCTGCTCAGCAGGAGGCCTGCTTCCCCCTCTGCCACTCCTCCTGCTTGTGCTTTCTCTCTCTCTCTCTTCCTCTCTGTCAAATAAATAAACTCTTTTCAAAAATTAAAAAAATAAAACTACAAGAAGATCAAACTATTGTGTGATACCTAATTGCCCACCAATAACAGTTTGATACTCTTTAAAGTAATACAACAAAATATAGCACTCAAGATAAAATTCACACTATGTAGCATTCACTGTAATACTGCTAACATACTAAAACAAAACAAAACAAAATTAAGTGACCCGTAACTGGGGCAAAAGTTCGCCAAGAGAAAGAGACTAGAAAATACAGTGCTGATGAAATTAGCAGGAAAGACATCAACACATTATGTCAAGACATCAAATATTATAAATATGCTGCTTGCTATGGACTAAATTGTGTCACCTCCAAATATTCATATGTTGAAGCCCAAATCCTCAATGTAAGTGTATTTGAAAATAAAGTCTACAAGGAGGTAATTAAGGTTAAATGAAGTTGTAAGGGTAGTGTTCTAATACAGTAGGATCAGTGTTTCTTAAGAAGAGACACAACAGAAGAAAGAAAGTACCTTATAAGATAATGCTTATGTGAAACTATCAGTTTGTTCAACCTCTCTCTCTCTCTCTTCCCCCAACCTGTCTGGTCTGTCTGTCTCTCTCTCTCCCCCCTACCTTTGTGAGGACACAGAGAGAAAGTGGCTATCTGCAAGCCAGGAAAGGAGTTCTGACCAGGAACCAACTTGCCAGATAACCTTAATCTTAGATTTCCCAGCCTCCAGAACCGTGAAAATTTTCTGTTTGTTTCTGTTTGTAAATTTCTGTAGTTCAAACCAAGCAATCTGAAGTATTTTTTTATGGCAGCCCAAGAAAGATAATATACTCCTTCTGCTCAAGAATGTAAAGGAAAGGGTGGTTCAGTGGGTTCAGTGGGTTCAGTGGGTTAAGCCTCTGCCTTCAGCTCAGGTCATGATCTCAGGGTCCTGGGATCAAGCCTTACATTGGGCTCTCTGCTCTGCTTCCCCCCTCTCTCTGCCTGGCTCCTCTGCCTACTTGTGATCTCTCTCTCTCTCTCTGTCAAATAAGTAAAACCTTAAAAGAATTAAAGGAAATTATTTTCTCATCATGAGAAAATAAATTAAAGATATTAAAAAGACTCAAGTGAACTTAGAAGTAAAAATGCAATAACTAAAATGCAAAATGTATCAGTTGACATTGAGAGAAGATGAGACACTATAGAAGCAAACATCACTGAACCTGAAGATGTAGCAATAGAAACTATCAAAAAGGTGCAAAGGGCAAAAGATGAGGAAAAAAATGAGCAGAGCCTCAGTGATCAGTGGATAATATTAAATTGTCTAAGATAAATATAAATGGAGTCCCAGAAGAAGAAAACGAGGAAATAGAATATTTGAAGAAATTATGGCCACCATTTTTCCAAACTTGGTGAAAGGTATAAGTCTATAGATTCAAGAAGCTCAACAAATTCCAAGCAGAGTAAACAAAAATAAATCACACTATGGAACATAATAATCAAACTGCTGAGAACCAATGATAAAGAGAAAATACTGGAAGAAGGTGGAAGGCAAAAAGAATTATACACCAAGAAACAAATATGTGAATGATATTTCAAGTAAGTAGACTTCTCATCAAAACAAATAGAACAGGGCACCTGGGTGGCTCAGTGGGTTAAAAGCCTCTGCCTTTGGCTCGGGTCATGATCTCAGGGTCCTGGGATCGAGCCCCGCATTGGGCTCTCTGCTCAGCAGGGAGCCTGCTTCCTCCTCTCCCTCTGCCTGCCTCTCTGCCTACTTGTGATTTCTCTCTCTCTGTGTCAAATAAATATATAAAATCTTTATAAAAAAAAATAGAACAGAAAACAATGGAGTGACAGCCTTACAATACTGAAGAACAATTCAATCTAGAATTCTACGACCAGCAAAAATGTCTTTCAAAAATTAAGATTAAATAAAACTTAAAAAAAAAAACTCGGAAATTTCATTGCCAGAAGATGTGTATCACAATCAAGTTTTTTTAAAAGTTCTTCAGCTAAAAAAAAAAAAAAAAAAAGTTCTTCAGCTAAAAGGAAAACAATAATAAAGAAATTTGAATTTGGACCAAAGAATAAAGATCACCAGAATATGCAGTACATTTTCTGATTTTAGAAATCTATTTAAAAGATAAGGTCACTTAAAACAAAATTAAT
Source organism: Nasua narica (assembly GCA_028533885.1). Taxonomy (NCBI): domain Eukaryota; kingdom Metazoa; phylum Chordata; class Mammalia; order Carnivora; family Procyonidae; genus Nasua; species Nasua narica. The sequence continues at coordinate 87,143,883 of CM052798.1, read as the reverse complement.
CATATATTGTGGGAGTTATAACACATGGAGAAACAGGATATATGACAAGATAGTATAAAGGAAAGAGGAGGAAGGGAAGTGCATGATGGTAAGATTTTTATAATATACATGAAGAGAGAGGGAGGAGGAGCAAGATGGCGGAGAAGTAGGAGGTTGAGATAGAGTCGGAACCCAGAAGTTCATCTAGATAGTTAATAAATCATTTTAAAAGCCAGCATACTCAACAGGAGGGAGAAGAGAGGAAGAAGAGCAATTCTAGGAGCAGAAAATCGACCACCTTCGGAAAGGTAGGACGTTTGGAAAAGTGATTCCAAAG
>CM052798.1:87103386-87143067 GCA_028533885.1 Nasua narica | reverse complement strand
ATATACATGAAGAGATACAATACTATTTGAAGTTAGACCGCGATAGGTTACAGATGTGTATTGCAAGTCCTGGAACAACCCCAAAAATAATGAAACAAAGAAGTATAGCGAATAAGCCAATAATGGAAATAAAACTGATAAGCCTTTGGACTAATTGATAGTCCTAAGGCTCACCAACTCATCCTGGTTTGTCTGGGACTTTCCCAGTGCTAGTCCTGAAGGTTGCACATTTCAGGAACTCTTCAGTCCTGGGTAAATTCCAACATTTGGTCACTTTAGCCATATTCATCAGGAAATAGAAAGAGGAGATACAAATTACTAATATCAAGAATGAAAGAGAGACATCATTGTAGATCCTAAAGACATCAAAAGAAATAATAAGAGAATATTATAAATAAATCTATGCTAATAAATTTGACAGCTTAGATGAAATGTACAAATTTCTTGAAAGAAAAAAAAACCTACCAAGTCCTACTCAAGAGGAAGCAGATAATTTGAATTGCCCATTATCTATTAATGAAGTATTTATGGATAAAAGTCTTCCCCCAAAGAAAACTCCAGGCCCAGATAGTTTCCTGGTAAGGATTTGCCAAACATTTAAGAAAGAAAAATAAAACCAATTCTATAGAAATATTTCTAGAAAATAGAAAAAGGATTTTGTATGTTATTTGTATTAGATACTATAATCTTACAATCAAGTATGCTAAAGAAAATGTTACTAAGAAAGTCAGAAGGATCAGGTCACCTGGGTGGCTCAGTCTGGTAAGCATTTGTGTTGGGTTTGGGTCATAATCCTGGGGTCCTGGGATCCAGCCTGGCATCGAGCTCCCTGCTCAGTGGGGAGTCTGCCTCTTCCTCCGCCCAACCCCCATCCCGCTCATGCAGGCCCGCCCGTGCCCTCTCTCTCTCTCAAATACAGAAATTAAAAATCTTAAAAAAAAAAAAAAAGTCATAAGGAAGAGAAAATAGATTTACAGTTCTATTCTAGCTATCCTATAAACACTCCACTTTAGGCAGTGTGCTGGGCGGTCCTGGGAATCTGTGCTTTGCTTCAGCAGTGTTTGGATGGAACAAACCCGGGAAAACCCCTTCTTCCAGTCTCTAACCACCCTCCAAACTCATTTCTAGTTGCAATCTTCAGAACCATCTTCTCAAACATTCTTTGCATCTGGAACCAGCCAACACTGCTCTTGGAGCTTAGCTCCTTATGGCCCGTCAACCATGAGCTCCCGAATTCTTCAGAATTACTCCCCCCAAAATAAAGTCCCCCCTAATTCACCGGGTCAACATGCATCCACCTCCTGTACCCACCTCCCTCCAGGCTTCGACCTGACCGTGACCAACAAGGTGGCTCTGGAGCACGCCCTCTCAGGAAGTGCAGAAGTCATCTTAGCACGAGTGATGTAGCTCCTGGAGCTGTGGAAGCCACCAGGGTCTGGGAGAAGACCTGACCCAGGGCCCCCTGGATCTGCCTTCCCCCAGCTCTGTTGGCGCAGACTCTGTGACTTTCTGGAGAGCCACTTCCTGGATAAGGAGGTGAAACTCATCAAGAAAGTCGCAAACACCAGACTAACCTCTGCACGCTGCCAACCGCCCCCCCCCCCCGCCCCCGCCGCCCCATCCCCTGGCTGGGTGGTGCCAGTATCTCTTGGAAAGCCTCACTATCAAGCATGTCTAGGAGCCTCCGTAGTCCAGCCCCCCTGGATCCCCCCAGTGTCAGGTCTTCTGAGTCTCTCCCTATAGACACCAAGCAACTTTTTAACCACCCTGGAGCTCTCTCCAAAGCTGTGAACCAAATGGAAACAACAAAGTTTTGGAAAGAAAAGAAAAAAAAAAAGCTACATAAGTGAATCAGTGCAGGTCAAGGTCAAACTCCTGTTGTTTAAGGGTCAACTGTACTACTGTTCTTCAGTTTACCTGAGATCCCAGTTACTCTAATCAGGAATTGAAAAAAAGGCATCCAGGTGAGAACAAAAAAAGTAAAACAGCCTTTATCTGCATGCACACAACATTATTATCTAAATAGAAAATTCTAAGAAATTTCAGAAAAGAATAATACCAGAACTAATAAGTAAATTTAGCAAAATTGCAGGACACAAGGTCAATCTCCTAAAATCAAAGGTGTTTCTATATACTAGAAACAATCATGAGAAATTAAGATCTTAAAAGATTGTATCAAAAGCATTGAATACTTCAGGATAAATTTAATAAAATAGGTGCTAGCCTTGTCCAGTGAAAATTACAAACATCATTGAAAAAGATTATGAATTCTTAAGTGACATTAGATATGGTGTTTATGGATTAAAAGACAATATTATTAAGAAGTCTAATTCTCCTTGTGTTAGCTTGCTAAGGCTACTATAACAAAATGCCACAGACTAGATGGCTTAAACAACAGAAATATTATCTTCTCACAGTTCTGGAGGCTGGAAGTCCAAGATCAAGGTGTTGGCAGGCTTGGGGTCTCCTGAGGCCTCTCTCCTTGACTAGCAGCTGCCTTCTGTGTCTTCACATGGCCTTTTCTCTGTTTATATATATCCCTGGGGCCTGCTCCTCTTCTTATAGGGACATCAGGCATATTGGCCTAAGGCCCCAAACAGCTCATTTTAACCTGGTCACTCCCTTAAAGGCCTCATCTCCAAATATAATCACATTCTGAGGTACTAGAGATTAGAGCTTCAACATACAAATTTGAGGGAAACACAGTTCTGTCCATAACACTCCTCAAATCTCCTAAAGATTTAAGTCAACTCCAACCAAAATCCCAACAGATTTTTGTAGAGTTTAATGTTTGTTTTTAAAATTTACATGGAAAAGCAAAGGGCCTAGAATAGTCAAAGCAATTTTGGAAAGGAAAAAAAAAAGACTAAGCTGGTATACTTTTACTACCTGACTGTCAGATTTACTATAAAGTAAATCAGCAAATAACACAATGTGATATTGGCATGAGGCAATAAGGCATGAGCATTTGGCAAACCTCAGACTACAGACTAGGTTCCTGTTTTTATAAACAAAACATTAGAATACTGCCACCTATTAATTTATGTAAAGTCTATGGTCACTTTTGAACAATAACAGCAAAGTTGACAGGTTATTACACACACACCTAAAATATTTATTCTTTGGTCTTTTGCATAAAAATCTTTGAACTCATGATCATTAAAAGAGAATAGAACCCAGAAATAGCCTAACATAGGATTTCTTAACATCTGCACTGTTGACATTTTAGGCAGCATAATTCTTTGTTGGAGGATTTACCTGGCCATTGCAGAATGTGTACCAGCATCTCTACCCACCAGATGCCAGTAACATCCTATACTTGTGACAAATAAAAATGCCTCGAGTGTTGCCAGTGTCCCCTGGGTGGGCAAAATGGTTCTCAGTTGAGAACCACTGGTCTAATACCTATTTGGTCCCCAATGGATTAGCAATAGTACCAAGGTAATTCAATGGTATACCTTTGACTCTTCAATAAATGGTGCTGGGGGGAAAAACTCACATATCCTTGTAGAAAAAAAAAAGACCCTTCCACGTATAAGAAATTCACTTTAGAGGAGGAGCAAGATGGCGGAGGAGTAGGAGACCTAAATTTCATCTGGTCCCAGGAGTTCAGCTAGATAGTTATAAAACCATTCTGAACACCTACAAACTCAACAGGAGATCGAAGAGAAGAAGAGCAGCAATTCTAGGAACAGAAGAGCGACCACTTTCTGGAAAGTAGGACGTGCGGAGAAGTGAGTCTGAGGCGGGAAGCTAGACTGTGGGGGGAGGGGAGGGCTCCCTGCAGCCGCAGAGCCGCAGAGCCGCAGAGCCCAGAATCGGAACTTTTAGAGTCTGCTCCACTGAGGGACGTCACTCCAGAGGCTAAGTGGGGGAGGAGCCCTCGCAGAGACAGTGTGGTCTCAGGTCCCTCAGGGTCACAGAAAGACTGGGGGTGCCTGAGGGTGGCAGAGCCCCCAGATACCGGATTGGGGAAGCCTGCTACAGAGACGGAGCCGAGGGGTGAGCTCTCAGCTCAGGGTTACCTTAAACCCTGATCTGAGGCACAGTTGGGGTACTGCTCATCCAGCAGGGACCCCACAATTGGCAAATCCGGGGAGACTCACCTTCCTCCTCTGGGAGGAGCTGCGTAGGAGCTCGTGGCGGGAAACGGCTGGGCTTGGAGACTGCAAATGGCGCCGTGCGCAGGATATAGAAACTCTCCGTCACAGGCCAGGTGAGCTCCGAGCGCAGCCGGCCGGAGACCAGACAGACGGGAGGGACTGACGGCTTTTCTCTGAGGGTGCACTGAGGAGTGCGGCCCTGAGCGCTCAGCTCCTCCCGGCGGAGATTGGGAGGCCGCCATCTTCATTCTCCTCCTCTAGGGCTGTACGGAAAGCGTTCAGGGAACAAAAGCTCCCGAGAGCGAATCAGAGCAGATTGCTTAGCCCCGCCCCTGGCCAAGGGCGTGCAATTCCGCCTGCGGCAAAGACTTTTGAGAATCACTCCAACAGGCCCCTCCCCCAGAAGATCAGCAAGAATATCCAGCCAAGACAAAGTTTACTAATCAATGAGAACTGCAAAACACCAGTGTTAGGGGAATACAGCACATAGAATTCATGGCTTTTTTTCCTCATGATTCTTTAGTCTTTCAAAGTTAAATTTTTTTAATTTTCATGATTTTTTTCCCTCCGTTTTTAAAATTTTTGCCTCTTTCCTATTTTAACTTATTTTAACTATTTTATCCTATCAATATCTTTTTAAAAATCTTTTTTAATTTTCATTTTCATAGTCATATTCTGTCCCTTCATTGTATTTAACCTTGTTTTTTGTATACATATAAGCTTTTCTTTCTTTAAAATTTTGGGGGGCACCTGGATGGCTCAGTGACTTAAGGCCTCTGCCTTTGGCTCAGGTCATGATCTCGGGGTCCTGGGATCAAGCCCCACATCGAGTTCTCTGCTCAGCGGGGAGCCTGCTTCCCTACTCCCTCTGCCTGCCTCTCTGCCTACTTATGATCTCTCTCCTCTCTGTCAAATAAGTAAAATCTTTAAAAAAATTTTGGGATACAGTTTCTTCTAACAAACCCAAATATACCCTAAATCTAATGTATGACTTTGTTCTAATCTCCAGCCTGACCACATTCTCTCCCTTTTTTTTTTCTTTTTTCAACCAACTTCTTATCTTTGCAATCCCTTTTTTAAAATATTTTTTGATTTTCATCTTTACAGTCATATTCTATCATGTTTACCCTTGTTTTTGTATATATATTAAGTTTTACTTTCTTGATGTCTGCTCCCTCTGTGTGGCCACTTTCAACAGGACTAGATATAAACCCTTTATTTTGACATGATCTTTTAGAAATTGAAGAGAAATCTAACAGATTCACTTAAATCAATCAATTTCTAGAAAATCTGCCTCTGAATGACACAGCTGATTTACATATGGTAAGTAAGAAAGGAATTAGCAAATATTTTCTGAACTTGTAAAATGTTTTTAAGATACTCTGATGAGTCAGTGTTTAATCCCTTCTCCATAAATAGGATGAAAGATCTTTGCCATGTTTTCTCTTAAGTAAATATATTTTAAAACTGTGCCTACATAGTGTTCCAGTTTTCTTTTCAGCTGCCACTATGAATGGACATAGCAGCTGGAATGAAGCATAACACATCACACCTCAACTTTGAATTTCCTGCCTTTTGTTTTCTTGAATCATAGCCTTGATGTTGTTTAAATAGTGCTCTGTATATTTAATTTCCCTTTTCTCTTCACAAAGACCAAACAATTTTTTAAAATCACCCCATCTTTCACAGTGGGTTATAAAAGTGTTCTTGAGCTGAAATTGAACTGGTCTCTTATTTAAACATATAAATATATATTTAGGCATTCAAGTCCACTGTCGTTTATTTTATTGATTGACTGCTTGGGCAGAAATGTATTTGTGCACATTTTATCCATGTCATGTGCTTTGCCTTTAAGATAACACTGCTAATAGTGACTGCTAATTGTATGCACAGATGGTTGGGCAAAAGAACAGACATCTTCCAAGGTACATGTACACAAAGTCTGTTCTCTGCTGTTGGCACACTGTGTCGCTTGTGACTCTCTCTCTTCATCTCACTTCTTCCCCAAAGAATCAAAGGTATATGGCATTAGTAGGACATTTAAATATTATCAAGTAAAACTACCCAAATAAAACAGGCACATACCATTCTGTAGTCTCCACTTGTAACTTTCAGCAAGAAGACAGTCAGCACTTCAAAAAGGTAGCCCATTTCATTGTCACCCATCTCTAAGTACTAGAAAATTCTTCCTTTCATCAAGCCAAGGTTTTCTTTCATGTAACTTCCACCTATTTGTAGTCCCTTTAGACCCACATAGAATAAACCCAGGGAAATCTTTCAAAGGCAGCTCTTACATCTTCCTTTATGTCTTTTCCAAATAGAAATTTCTAATTTCTTTCAGCAGTTCCTCACTAATCTGATAACCACTTGTCAGTGCACATCAATTTGTCAACTTTTCTCTTTCATGCAGATCTCGAAATTCCTCATGTGGCCTAACTAGTATGGTGTGACAGAGGATCCCACACCTTCCCCTTTTTCTTCCTTCCTCTAAAATGGTTTTACTAGTGACTTGCCAGCTTTGGCAACCAACTTGCATTCTTGCCTTATAATTAACTCAGCCTTCAAAGTTTTATATTTTCTTAAACAACCAGTTAAGTCATATCTATTCTCTTTAGTACTTGTTTATTTGACAATTAGGACTAAAATGTAGGACTTTGCTTTCAAGTCCTATCTTGTTTCATTCTTCCTATTCATTGTTCCAGAATTATTTTTTGTTTGTTTAGTTTGGTTTTTTTTTTTTTTTTTGCCAATTCTGTCGACAAACATAATTGTTCTCTCTTCAAGCTTGGTTTCCCCTGAAAAGTTGACAAAAATATCCTTTTTCTTCATTTAAAAGCCATTGATGAAAACATTGCATGGGATAGGCTCAACAGGAACTTCTTAATATGTTATTAAAGACTCCTTTTCCTCCCCAATTTTATATCAATTTATTAATCAACAACACCTAGTAATGGTCTTTTAGCCATCAATCCCTAGCTTAATTTCTGTCCTGTTCAAAAAGATACAATGAGGAACTGTCAAATGCCTTACTCAAACTATGCTATGTCTGAACACCTTTTTCCTAGCCTACAATTTAATAACCCAACCAAGAGTGCATTAGATGCTCCTAAGTGCTTCAGGAGCAAACTAAACTATGCTCATGCATGTTACAGCAATTAATATGTTCCATTGTAATCACTTATTTATACATATTTTTGTCTCAATTAGATTGTAGGCTCTTTAATGGCAGGGACTCACTCTTTTTATCCAGCATTGATCCCTGGTACTTTCTGGTGGAGCCTGGCAGATGATGGGTACTCAATAGATATGGGTCAAATTATTGAATAAGTGAAGAGGGGCATGATGGAATATAATAGAAGCAGTTTGGAGGACATGTTGGGGTGAGGTATCTGTGGGTGAGTACATTAGATTTCCACATTAGTAGATTTTATGTACAGGCTAGGAATTCAAGAGAGAGACAAAATAGATTTTTGAATAATCAGGACAATAAGTGAAATCAAAGTCAAGGCCAAATGCTTGGGGTTGCTTTGGGGGAGAGGGGATGGGGTGAGAAGGAAAAGGAAGCAATATGGCACCAGTGTGCCTTCAAGACCCTGGGGCTCTAAAGTTAAGCCACCTGAATACAAGTTCTCCCACTTTCATAGAAAGTAATAACCTCTTTTTATTTTCCTGTACTTTATTTTCCTTATCAGTAAGACAGGGATGCAATAATACCTACTACATCATATGCTCAATGAGTGGCATAAAACATGATCAGAGAGGTGGAAGAGGAACTAAGGAAGTATTTTGTCATATAATCCAAAGGAGAAAGAGTTTTGAGAAGAAAATGCTCATCACCAATCCAAAAGGCACATCAGTGAGCTGTTTTGGGGAAAACCTTCTCTCTAAGTGTAGCAGAAGTAGCCAGATTTTAGTGGCTAGAGCAAAAGCAAGGAGGTGAGCAAGTGGAGACAGCATGTATTGGTGGTTCTCACAAAGGTTGAATGTGGAGGGAAGGAGAGAGGACAAAGGCTAGAATGGGAAGGAAATCAAGGAATTTCTTTGCTTATTTTGTAGGATAGGCTTGACTTGACATGGTTACAGGCTGAGGAGAAGGGAGCCATTTGAGAGAAGAAGAATCTGGAATTACAGAATAAAAGGAGGAGACCTAAGCCAGAATAGTACCCAAGAACAGATGGGAGGCAGAAGGGGGCTCAAAAGGAAAAAAGAAGGACCTCTGTTCCTCAGCAGTCTGACCCTATCCTTGATGACAGAGGAAGTATTGTATCTATCTTTGCATAGCAAGTGGAAAATAAATGTTGAGACCATTTCCTAGGGTGGGAAGAAAGAAGAAAAGATGGTTTGAATAGAGGTTGGTAGGTGAGGAACAGCAAGTTGATGAGCTCTCTATTTTCTGTGGCATAGGCAATGACATCATCTTAGAGGGAACAGTTGAGGGTTGAGTAAGGAGCTTGAAGGGAGCATCTAACTGTGAATCTAGAGAGAAAAGGCCAGAATCAGTATAAGGATAATTGGTGGAAGCAATACAGGAGCTTCTTGTTCAAAATCCAACATGCATTTATTGAGCAATGACTATGTACCAGCCACTGTCCCAAGTGCTGAACATATAGCAGAGAACAAAATAGACATTCTCCCCACTTTACAAAGCTTGTATTTTGGTGGAAGAGACAATAAGTAAACAAATATGGGCAATTTTGATAACTTAAGTGTAATGAAAGAAGTTAGGCTGATTTGGTAGATTTGAGTAGGAGGTGGAAGAGAATACTATTTGGATATAGAGTGGTCAGGGAAAATGTCATTTAAAAAGTCACATTAGAGTTAAATCCTAGAGCTGTAGGGAGGGTAGTGGTATTCTGATTAACTGGATCTCAAAAAAAAAAAAAAAAAGATAAAAAAGCTCTAACTTGTATAGTTTTGTTGATTTCCATGGTGTAAATACACCCCGCCAATTTCCAGATGCCAACATGATGTCACTGAATTCACAGTTGGGAGGAAAGGTTGGCTCCAGCAAGCCTTGGGCGGTGGCATTTCCACCACACCACTGGAAGAATGTTCTGGAGGGAAGAAGAATGTTCTGGAGGGAAGAAGAGTATGTGGAAAGGCATTGTAACAGGAAGGAGCTCAGGGTGACTAGTGACAGGAGCTGAGGAGGAAGGAGTGTGAGAAGTCAGAGAGGTTGGCAGATGCCAGAGTTTCCATGTAAGGAGTTGGCTCTCATTCTAAATGAAGTGGGACAAGATCTGATTTACATTGTAAAATGATCACTCTTGTTGTTATGCGGGGAATGAATTCGAACAGGGCTAAGAATAGAAGCAGGTAGCCAGTTAAGAGTTATTTGAAGTTATTCAAGCAAGAATGAGGATGAGAGCTACAGAAATGAAAGAAGTGGATATATTTGGGGATGTATTTTTAAGGCAGAAAATAGGACTTACTGGTAGAATGGACGTGACCATTCAGGGAAGGAAGCTCTCAGAATGATTCCTAGGTTATCATCTTGACCAACCAATGCATAAGGTTCCCAATGCCATTTGCCAAAATGGGGGAAGGGTCGGGAGGGGTGGAACTAGATCTGAGTTTGCGAAGTTTACTTGAGGCGTATAGTAGGTGTCCATGTGAAAACGTCAAGTAAACATTGGATATAAGACTCCGGAACTGAGGGGAAGACTGGGAATGGAGATATAAATTTGCATGTCATCTGCATGATATGGCAGTTAAACAGCATGACCGCTTGGGATTATGTCAAGAGAGCAGACTGATGGAGATGTCCACCCCTGAAGAACTCAAGCATTCAGATGTCAGCTAGAAAAGGAGAATTCAGCAAAGGACACCAGACAAAGTGGTCACTTAAATCACAGAGAAACAGATCATCGTGCCATCACAGAAGCCTCGAGGAAAAAGTATTTCAAGAAGGAGGAAGTGGTCAACTGCACTGACTCTGCTGAAAGGTCAAGTAACACGGAGATGGAGAGGGCCCACAGGATGCAGCAACATGGAAGTCATGGTCTTGAGGAGGGATGTTTCAGGCCCTGGTGATGCAGAATGAATCAGGGTACACCTCTAGCTCTGACATGACAAAGCAGAAACTTGCCTAGCCTGCCCCATCCAAGAGTTAGTCTCCCCTCTGGGGAAACTGGTGTGATACACTGGGGAGTGTAGGTGGAGGCTAACAGTCTCAGTCCACACTTTGAAGAGCTGTGTGATTCTAATAAGCCAGATAACCTCTCTGGACTTTCATCTTCTTGCCATTAAAATTAGAGGCTCTGAAATTCTATTTATTCATTTACTCATTCAGCCAATGTATATTAAATAGCTATTTTATGCTAGGTTCTGAGTAAGAAAAAGACCATGTCATGCCCTTGAATAATTGTGTCTAATTCACTGACCTACTTTTTTGCATTTATATGTGGCTTACCTCCCCAGCAAGATGGTAGATCCTTCCTTGGGGCTGTATCCTTCTCATCTTGGCCACAGGGCCTAGTACAATGCCTGGCAAGTACCATGCGCTTAATATTGGGGTCATGAATATGTTGTCATCCCATTACAAATTATATTCATCATTTTCTGATTCATGTACAAATCTTGACTCTGTCATCCATTGTTTGGGCAAATTACTTAACCTCTCTGTGCCCCAGTTTCCTTAACTAAAATGTGGGTCATAATAGTATTTATATAATCATGTGAAAATTAAAATGGCATGTATTAAGTTATTATTTTTTTAAATTTAATAACTTTTAACACAATTGATTTACTTTATAATCTGATGTATTTTATGTTATGCATTTTATTTTTTAATTTAAATCCAATTAATTAACATATAATGTATTATTGGTTCCTGAGGTAGAGGTTAGTGATTCATCAGTCTTAAATAATACTCAGTGCTCATTACATCACGTGCCCTCCTCAATGTCTATCACCCAGTTATCCCATCCCCACACCTCCCTCCCCTCCAGCAACCCTCAGTTTGTTTCCTATGATTAAGAGTCTCTTATGGTTTATCTCCCTCTCTGATTTTGTCTTGTTTTATTTTTCCTCTTCCCTGTGATCCTCTGTTTTGTTTCTTAAACTCACATATAAATGATATCGTATTATTATTAATAATATGTGCTTGAGGTAGTAAATCCATAAAAATCATATGGATGGGGTGTCTGGGTGGCTCAGTCGTTAAGCATCTGCCTTCAGCTCGGGTCATAATCCCAGGGTCCTGGGATCGAGTCCTGCCTTGGGCTCCCTGCTCAGTGGGAAGCCTGCTTCTTCCTCTCCCACTCCCTCTGCTTGTATTCCCTCTCTCGCTGTCTCTCTCTGTCAAATAAATAAAGTCTTTTTAAAAAAATCAGATGGAGAAGTGAACTAAATTACTCATCACTTCAGAGCTAGAGATAAGCACCACTTGGGTGTATGTCCTCAGTCTTTTCTTTACATGATGCAAAGAATTATTCCTGAACTCACACAGCTCAGATGGCAGTTTTATATGATAGTGCTTTTAACTGGAAATATGGTGTGGAGTTCTTGATATTATGCCTTTTACTTTCCCTTCATGCAAAATAAGGTAAAATTATGTTCATACTATTATGTTTTAATAAAATATATGTAATAAAAGCTACAAGTTATTTGAATCTTTGCAGTTTGGATCCTAAGCATTTTATATATATATATTATTAATGTGCCACAACAACATTTTCTGGTAGTTATAATACCCATTTTACTGATGAGGAAGATGAAGGTCAGACAACACGGCATTACCGTGTTGTTGTTCAGCAACAACCTGTTCTGCTCTCTTTCTGGGCACGTGCGAGTAACTGTTCTCTGCCATGCTGATATTAGTTGGGGCCATATGAAATGTGGCCAGTGAAATGTGACTGGTACATGTTACTTCTGGATAGGAATGTTTAATTGTGGGTGTTTAACCAATCTTCCCCCCGCCATCGTGATCATGGAAACCAGCATAGATGTGGAAAGTTAATGCTGAGGCATCATGAGAACAGCTGTGCTGGAGAGTTGCCAGCCCCGGATCAGACTTTGCTTGAGCAAGAAATAAAGCTTTCTTGTTTTAAGCCACTGACATTTTGAGACTGTTTGTTACCACAGCATAGTTTGACCTATCCTGACTAAAGCAGAGTGCTGAAGAGACTCCTGAAGGTCACAGAGCTTGATTCAGACCCAGATCTGTATGCCCCAAAGTCCATATTCACTAGCTTATCTGAGTCAGACAGAGATTTTGTGAAAAATGGAGCCCAGAACCTACTGTAACAGTAACTGTTACCAGCTTTCTTATTTCACCTTGAATATGGCAACAATAGCTTCATCTTTGAGGTTGAATGGCATTTCTCCAGATCTGCACATGTTGGGGGAAAAAAAGCAAACCAGAATAACCTTGCCATTTATGGTGGGATCTGTGTTTTTGACATTGTGGAAGAATAAGGAAAAGTCACATTACACTTGTGTAGCAAAGCTTGAAACGGGAGTATCTAAGTTAAATAGTATTAATAAAAAGTTTTACCCAACAAGGAGTTTCAATACTAAGTCCTTCAGAAGAACCTCAGGGTAATGAGATTGGTAAATCAAGCTGCTGGATAAAGGTTTTAAGGACAGAAATTACTGAGTACCCACCAGACTGAGTGGTTAAAAGAGGAGAACCAGGCAGAATACAGAAACGGTCACGATTTTCAGAGTATGGTGGTCACAACAGCATGAAGCCCTATATTATATGAAGAATTATAACAGGAACGCCATAACTAGTGGAAAGAGTCTACTCCCCTAGAATCTGATTGCTGGGAGATCTCTTTCAAAAACTGGGGCAAAAACTGGGAACCATGTGGTTAGCTTTTGTTAGCATCCTTCATGGTGGAAGATATATCCAATTTTGATGTGGCCCCTAAAGTATTCAAAGCAATTAAAGATAGCACCTCCTTGGGGTCTCTAACCCATCAGCATACCCTGTTCAAATGAGGCATTTCTTAAAATCAGAACACCAGTAATGAGGAAAAAGGAATCTCTTTCTTGTTCAAAGGCAAAGAAGGAAATGGTTCCAATTGCATACATCCCTACTCTCCCAGCCCTGATCCCAGGACAGGATATTATCATGGTCCAGGCACTTTCCCCTTAGGGATGGATGTGATGGATGACAAATGAGGTGTTAATGGCGCCTTTGGACTAAAGTTCAGATGCATGTGGGTCTTTGCCAAGACTTTGGTCCAGGGAGACCCAGAAGAATAGGCCTGGGTCTCAGTATATCATCTAAACAGAATGGATATAGCACCAACCCAGGAACCCAGGCTGTGACTAGGTTCTGGCATCTTCTAGTGCTCCTTACCAATTCCATTCATGAGAAACAGGCCTATCCCTCACAGGATCATTTCCATCATGTTATTATATCCAGAATCTGAGGTTTCATCAGCCCTGGCTTGATTGCTTTATTTGATATAAGACATTTATATTTAAGAATTAGAACGTTTTCATCGTCAAGTTGTACAGAGCATGACAAGGCTGCCTGCAATCTCCTGGCTTTTTAAACAGACACTCAAATGCTAAACCTAAGCATACTCAAAATAATGTCCATTCCACTTTTACTCAGTGGGAGATAATCATAATATTGCTTAAGGAGTTCCTCACAATGCAGATGTTTTCACCTTCTTGATGGAATCTCTTTCTGTTAGTATTGCAGGTGTATATATATATTCCCTGCAAAATATATACTATTTTATAATATTTTATTCCCTCATCAGCCCTCTGTATGGGTGTAAAGAGAGCCCTGTGTACCAGAGGCCTCTGTACAATTCGCTAGCTAGGTGGCTAAAAGCTTAGTTTTGGTTTCCAGGGACAGAGAGCACGTCACTAACCTGCGGCTTGGTAATGTTCAATCTCCCCAGCTGAAAACCAGAACTTGTCAGCAGTCAGAGTGCTTCTGTTTTCCAATCTCTCTCTCTCAGCACTTCTCTGCTTACTAAAGGAATATCTCAATTTCTATGCTGGCAGGAAGTATATAAAGAGTCCACATTTATCCAGCAAACATTATTAAACACCTTGTGTTAGATAGTAGGGACCCAAACTCAAGTCATATTTCCTCCCAAATATGTCATCTGAACTTGAGGTTAGACAGAACCTGGTTGAATTTTGGCTCTCCTTTTTACTAGCTTTGTGACTTTGTGCTGGAAACTTAACTTCCCTAAGCTTTTGTTCTCTCATCAATAAATGTGGACAATGATAGTCCATTTCACAAGGTCATGTAAATATTTAATGATTGACGTAGTCGGTTAGAACACTGGCTGGCCCGAAAGATCTCAATGAACGCTAATTCTTCTTACTATTATTATTCTCATCCTCTGGGGAAGTTGAGGATGAACAAGCTAATCTAGAGCTAGACCTTAAACTAGGTTTACCTAAGGCCATGCTATATCCTGCTTCCTTCTAAATGCTAGACATTTTCTGTCTCTCCATGTTGCTGCCTAATGGTGGCTGTTTCATCTTAAACCTGGTTCCCATCGTAGTATAGGATGGCTGTGGTAGAAGTCAGGGCTACATGCTTCCTGGTTCCCATCCACTTGGAAAACAAGATTGACCTTAGGTGTCTTTTGTTTAAGAGCAAGAAGAAGCTTTCCCAGCAAACCTCTCCTGGCATCACTTTGGTCAGAACTGGGTTACATGGTTATTGAGCCAGTCACTTAGAAGGCGGATGGAAAATGTCCTTAGAGTTTGGGCATCCACAGGCTTTTTCAGAGCATTTCATTTCTTCATTACTTACTCATTTAGTTTATCATATTCTCTAAACCATTAAGATTGGAGAGACTTACGCATGTTTATTTATGATTCATGCTATGATGGCCAATTGATCATAAAAGAGAAAGATGGTAAACGTGATAGTATAAAGCTTCCAAGAACACAGGAGGGGATGAGAGTCAAAGCACATGGGGATAGGGACTGGCCCAGGTAGGCAAGGGAGCCCTCCCTCATTGCAACAGGAGACAAGGAGGAGCAGATGGTCCCAGTCTAGGCAGGTGACATTAGCTACCTTTGTTTCCTTCGGCAGTCTGAGTGGAGCCACCCACTGCACACTTCTAGCCACATTTACTGCCACAGGGACAAGCTTTCTGCCTTCTGGGCTGCTGCCAAACCCTGCCAGAAGAAACCATTGAAAAGTATGCCTGTACCAAGAGTACCAGCATTTCTAATTGGCTTCTCCTATCAAGGTTTGCCGTGGTGGAACATTCTCTAAGAAGTGTCTTTAGTTTCCTCTTGGATAATGTCCTCTCCTCCAATCACTGCCACCTCATGGCAAGCTCTGGCACTGCTTTGGACCAAGTGGCCTAGAGGTTCAGGCACAGGCTTATAGGGAAGATTTGCTAGGAAAGCTAGGAATGCACTCTCCTTATTTATCAAAGTTCCATAAGGAAAGCTACCTCTTCTAAGATATTTATTAATTACAAAGGGAAAACAGTAACTTTCTAGTAGAGACACATGGCAGACACCACATAACCAACTGATCAAATTTAATACCACCAGTAATAAGCCATATTGACTTTAGGTACTCCCTGGTATGATGAACACAGAAGGGCACATCTCTTCTGTGGTATTCATGCCAAAAAAGCCATAATCTCTTCATGTGAAACATCAGACCGACTCAAATCAAGAGACATCCTACAAAAAACTAACCAGTGCTCTTCAAGAAAACCTGAAGTTGTTCAAATATCCTTCAATGGGTGAGTGCTTAAATAAACTGGGGCACATCCTATCACAGAGTACTCAGCAAGAAGAATGAAAGCAATCGATACACACCACAACTTGGATGGAGCTCAAGGGAATTACAATGAGTGAAAGAAAACAATCTTGAGAGGTTACCTACTGTAAGATCGTATTTACACAGCCTTCTTGAAATGACAAAGGTCTAGAGATGGAGAACAGATGAGTGGTTTCCAGGACTGGGGAGTGAGAGGCAGGAAGATCACTGTGGCTCCTTCCTTGTGTACCACAAGGGATCCTTGTGACGGAACTGTTCTTTGGTGGTTGTCACACAAATCCACACATGATAAAATTGCATAGAACTAAACACACCACACACATATACACCAAAATCCATAGAAAAGTGGTGAGATCTGGATAAAGTCCATGGATTATATCAATGTCAATTTCCTGGTTATGATTTTATGCTATAGTTATGCAAAACGTTACCATTGAGGAAAACCAGGTGAAGTGCATAGGGATCTCTCTGTATTATCGCCTCAACTGCAAGTTTCTTTTTCTCAACATAAGAAGTTTTTAAAAAATATGTTAAGATTGTAAAAGTCAAGGAAAAGTTTGAGGAGAGTCCTAGATTGGAGGAGATGGAGTCATGTAACTAAATGCAATATGGAAACTTGGTTTGGATCCCAAGCCAGAAAGAGGACTTTAGTGCAGCAAAGTCTATAGTTTGGGTCATTGTAATGTTCATTTCGTAGTTTGATCAATGTATTATTGTTATATAAGAGAGTGACATTGGGGAAGCTGGAAGAAGGGAATTCTGTACTATTTTTGTAAATTTTTCTACATGTTTAAAGTAATTCAAAAAATTTTTAAGATTTATTTATTTATTTGAGAGAGAGAGAGTGGGGTGAGGGGCAGAGGTAGAGGGAGAGAGAATCTCAAGCAGACTCCTGGCTTAGTGTGAAGCCCAATACAGGGCTCGATCTCACAACCCTGAGATAACAACCTGAGTTGAAGTCAAGAGTCAGACACTTAACTGGCTGAGCCACCCAGGCACCCTAGTAATTAATTAAACTTTTTTTTTTTATTTCAAATTTTCAAAGTAAAACAACTTTAAAAGTTCTATAGAGGAAAATTCCTTTTATCCCAACTAATCAGAAATACAATAACTGTCTTTTAAATATAAATTGGAAAGCTAGCAAATAAAGTAAGCAAAATAAAAAACAAAGGGCATATGTAAGTTCTTCATATTCTTGCTGATGTGTTTCTTCAAGTTTAGGACCATTTATAACAGCTATCATATAAAATCTGGAGTGAAAATATCACATCGGTTCTACTTTATTATAGTAGCCTCTATAATCTACTGTGTTAAAATTGCCTGATCTGATATTTGTTTCTCAGAGCAGCGCTCTCCCTGATGAATGTCCCGTGAGCAAGCCTTTTCCTGCGCCCTCACCTGCTATTCATGGTGGAAACCATAGCAGGCCTTGAGGTTGCCTTGACTAGTTCCAAAGAACCCGTGCAGGCCACTCTCGTCCAGTGGAGTGACCCTGTATGACTCAACACATAATGCAACATGATTGGTTGAAATGAGACAGATTTCTCCATACCCCTGGTCTCTCAATGTCACACTTTCAGAGCCACAGACTCAGAGAAGACAACCAACTCCTACCTAGCACTGTGCCCTGTGCAGTCACGTCCTCCCAGCTCAGCTTCTGCCGTGTTCTTTGACCAAATCATCTAAATGAGCCAGGTTTTGCTGTGTGTGGACTTTTTTTTCTCCCTTGAAATAAGTATTTTTCCAAGCATGGAATTCAGAGGAGAGGTCACTTTTTCTGCATGGGAATTTGTCTGCTTTCTTTTTATGGTCATTTCTATATCCAGAAGGTCCCAGGTCCAGTACGCCATGGGACCTTCTAGTAAAGCTCCTCTGAGCAAACGTCCCCATGTTCGCCTGCTGTCTTGTCACCAAATCTCATTGAGAGGCCACTTTCCTTAGTTCCCTTCAGCCCCTGGTTTTTCTGCTCAAGTGTAAAAAGAGCACTCCTTTAGTTTCTTCTTTGGGTTCTTATCTGTGCAGCTCTGGTTCAAGACTGGACTGGTCTGGTTTTCATCCATCTAACTGCAGAGGTTATAGCAGGATGGACAGAAGTTTGGACATAGCAGTCTGGGAAAACTTCTCCCATAAACCTGACTTGATACATCTGTCCTGCTGGCAGCCAGAGGCCCACCAGGCGTCCAGCTGGCTCTTTGCCTCTTCCAAGAGGCTCAGTCCAATGGGGAGCTCCCTGATATTCTTCACTCTGGAAGAAGCAAGCATCCTGCCCAAGACAACCTAATGGGCAGGGCATATCATGGGCCCAGGTACCCCACAAGCAGTCTCCTACCCCAGCAGGTGCACAAGGGAGATCCAGACATCCAGCAAGGAGAATGCCAACCCTTTCTGCTTCCAGAACCACATTCTCTTAGAAACACAAAAAACAAAGCCCCGCCTTCATCTGTCTGGTTCTGCTAGATGAACCATTAGAGCATAAAGCTGAATTCCCAATGTCCAGACTCCTGAGTCAATATGTTTATTATGATAAGGGAGACCCAGCCTAGAACTTCAGGTACGTCCTTTTCAAGCCAAAGTTGTCTAGCACCAATGACTTTAAAGAAAACCTGACCCTCCACCCAAACCTCATTGGCATGAAAACCTCACCCAGCAGAACGTTCAAAAAATAGGGTGTGTGGCAACCTTGGAGAAGGGGAAACAGACCAGGACACAGAAGGAGCTGGGTGCTATTTCAGGCCTGCAGCAAGGGTTTCTGTCACTTGGGCAATGATGCTCAGCTTCGAGGATTTCCCGGCGCACTACAGGGCACGGGCGGGCTGAGCTCATCCCACAGGTAGCCTGCAGGTGTTTCCTGGAGGTTGGCTAATGACCATCACATGGCTGGACCTAGATCCCCACCCTGGGGCTCAGAGCACACTTTAAGCCACAGCCTAAGGTTCGAGGTGGAGCAGGAGGGGGCCAGCTGTAGCCATTATCACCCAGCTTCTCACTGTACCTCCTGCTTCATCCAGAAGGTCCTTGAAGGAGGGCCTCCGGGGCTCTGGCTGCCCTGGCCACTGTAGGTGGGGGAAATCATCCATGGAACTCTGACATTTTTTTCTCTGTTTATTCTTTATATTTTAATGGAATTCTGTGGTCCAGACTTGGTTTCAGACTCTGTGCTCTCAGAGTCAGCTAAAGTACAAAGGGGGGGAAAAAAAGAGAAAGTAGTGGGAAAAATTAGATTCTTGATTTGTGTCCAGATGGTACTGGACGAAAATAGACTCAGAGATTCTCACTGCAAACTTGCCTCTGGTATGAAGCTCCCCTCCCCTCTTCATTTAAGGTCTTCTTGGTAGAAGAGGGAATGGGAACGGGAAAAATACTGGGAACGTTCATTTTTCTTTTTCCCAGCCATATATTACCAGGCTTGCACAGGTTCCAGTGGAGACTTCGTGAAACACCAGGAGTCGCCCCACGCGCGTCCAGGGGCCTGGGACGATGAGGTTGGCCTGAAGCAGAATGGAGGCGCCAATAGCATGTGACATGGCGGGCAGCGCTGCACCGCTGGCCTGGCCAGGAAGGGCCACACCGCCCTGCTTCCTGTTCCACGTTCGAGGACCTCAAATCCAAGGAGGGAGGCAAGGCACAGCCCCTGGACTCTGGGTCCACCCCTTGCGGAGAGCAGCAAGGGTCTCCTTGGTGCGCCCTTCTCCTTCACTTTAGAGCTAAGCACACAGGGGCTTGGCACCCGCTGGAAGGCCTGCCAGAAAGTAGAGGGCACTTAGTCCTCTTGGACGATAGCATGAGGAAGTCTTGAGGGAGTCCACCTGTCAGAAATAGAAAACCCGACAGATGGCTCACCTCAGATGCCACCCAGCGTGAGCCTGACCACAAAACCAAGTGATCCCAGGGCCCCCTCCAGAGCAGATAGAGGTCGTACCTGCAGTCGTCAAAGATTATTCCCCATCGTTCTTTTGATGTTCCCTGGGAGCCCCGTGTCCATAAGCCCCCACACAGTGAGGGGGTCCTAAAATCCTCCTCCACTGAGAGGCAGCCCGGTGGAGGTCAATCAATGCCAATGAAATGAGTCGTGGTCAGATGGAAGGTAACTTTTTTTTAAGAGCAACTTTCTCATAATTGGGTCTCCTTTCTAATAATATTTTAACCGTCTTGGAGGACAAGTGCCCGTGAGTCAGTCCTTGGTGCTGGGAGCTGGGGCTGGGCAGGGGGAAAAGCCAAGAGGTCTCAGGGGCCAAGCAGATGCCAGAACCAAGAGTGGGCACAACATCCAAGGAAAGCATCCTTCCGAGGTGCAATGAGACAGGTCCCAGGCAGCAGGCTCCCCCCAGAGCCGAGGCAGACACTGGAGAGACACAGCCCAGAAGATCTCCTTGGGTGCTGGGATTCAGATGCAGCGACCTCTCTGTGGTTTGCCTGAGGCTGCATCTGGGTTCAGGGTCAAGTCTTCTTTCAGACCCTGAGGGTCTGCACTAAAATCTGTCCATTTTCCCAAGCCCCTTTACCTATATGTTGGGTATTTTCTCCACTTCAAATCAGCATCCAGGGACACCTTCCTGCATGGCCAATGGCACCAGTATGTTTGAACAGAAAAATAATAATATCTTACACATTCCTGTGTTTTATACTTGACGAAACACTTTCACATTTTTTCCCTCTTGTAGGCCTCAGGTGTGCTCTGTGAGGGGGAAAGGAAACGGCTCCTAGACCAGTGAGCTCCTTGTTCACTGTTGTAACCTAAGCTCTTCGTATACTGCCCGGCATGAGTAGATACTCAAATATTTGCTCAAAAAAAGGGATGGGTAGGTGGGTGGGTGGAAGGGTCAGAGCACAGAGGGATAGAATTGGCCTTGGTTTTCAAGCTGGATTAAGCTTGAAATTAATTTTCAATTAATTGAAATTAATTTTCAATTAATTAATTGAATTAATTTTTCAATTTTTCAATTAATTTTCAATTAATTAATTTCCAGTTCCACTACCTATCTATATGTGGCTTTCTCCAAGCCTCTCAACATTCTCCTCTGCTATAAAATAGCAGGAAGGATATCATTTCTGCTACCACAACGCAGAAAAAGACACAGTCTCGCTCAGTGTCATAGGGATTAGGAATACAGCCAGGGCTTGACCTGGGATGTCCCTGGTTTGGCCAACTGTATTATGGTGGAGGAAGGGAGCAAACTATTACGTGCTTATCTGTCAGGCTGTGCCGCGGGGACTTTAAAATCCTTACAACAGTCGTATAGGGTAAGTATTATTAGTATTATTAGTATTCTCACCTTACAGATGAAGAAAATAAGACTCAGAGAAGTTAAGTGACTCGTCGATGCTTCCGCAATGGAGGTGGGCTTGGAACCCACGTCCGTCTGACCTCAAAATCCACATTTTTCACCACCTGCCATATATATATATATATGTATATATATTTTAGCACACACGGAGTCCGCAGTTGGCGGCCTCCCAGGTTCCCCATCCACCCTGGAAACAAGACTGGCGGGGCCCGCCAGAGACCTTGGTCCTGCAGTAGAAGCTGCCACTCGAGCGGCTGCCACAGTTTTAGCTCTTGACCCATGTATACAAGCGGCCCTTCAGAGTTGGACTACTTTGAACAGAAATGTGGCTGCCCACTGCTACATTCTAGAGCATCGAACTGCTCCCTGACTGCCCAGGTTTTTTCTTCCAGACAGTCTGAAAAGCAGCAGGTAACGGTAGCCTTTATGAGACTGATTCTATGGAACCATTTAGAGCCCCAAATAAACTTGAGGTATAGGAGGATTTATTGTGGAAGCCACCGTGGAGGAAAACCTGGAGGAAAATGAAAACAGACCTTAGTCTAAATCATTTTATAGTCTTTCTATTAGAGTAATTGGTTGAGAGCCCTCCCAGCTGGGAAGTGACAGAGCCTCTAGAACTCTGATTCCCAATACTCCAATATGGGACACACCTGTGCTCAGGAGGCGACAAAGATAAATGGGGTAGAGGAGAAAGAAATAGCTTTAATCCTGGAACAAATGGAAATTCTTAATGGGTGGGGCCTGACAATATCTGTCTCCAAGATGTACTTCTGAATCAGTTCAAGTTCAGCTCCAAGGGATAAAGAACCCAGCCTAAGTTACTCTAAGCAAAATATTAATTTATAGGTCCACATAAGTAGAGATGGGTTGTTATAGACCGAATATTGCTGTCCTCCTCCCCAAATTCATATGTTGAAACCCTGGCCTTCATTGTGATGTTATTTGGAGGTGGAGCCCTTCGGCTAATTAGGTTTAGAGGAGGTAATGAGGGTAGAGTTCTCATGATGGGATCAGTACTTTCATAAAAAAAAAGAGCTCTCCCGCTCTCTCTCTTTCTCTCCCCCCCAACCCCCACTGTGAGCACACAGCAAGAAAGGCAGCTACATACAAACCAGAGGACCCTCACCAGAACCTTCCCATGCTGACCCCCCGGCTTTGGACTCCCAGCCTCCAGAACTATAAGAAATAAAATTCTGTTATTTAAGGCCCCCCTGTCTATGGTATTTTGTGATAGCAGCCTGGGCTGACAAAGATGCAGGGCTAGCTTCAGGCGCAGCTGTCTACAGGGGTTCAGAGCTGCCATTCTTCACTTATTCCTCTCCCAGCATCTCAGCTTTCTGTGCTCTCCCCAGGCTCTGTTCTTGGAAAAGCTCACGCCCCAGTGAAAGAAAAATGGCTTCCAGTTTCAAGCGGGAAGGGCAGCCTAGAAGGCGGCACCTCCTCCTGTCCCAGAATTCCCAGCAAAGTCTCATTACATCTCACTAGCTCCGATGGGGCCACATGCCCATTCCTGGACCAATCCCTGTGGCCACAGAACGTCACGTGATGTGCCACCTGCCCTGCACCTAGGCCACATCCTTCACCCTGATTCTGCGGACACAGCCCCACTATGGGTGTGGGGTACCGAAGACACAAAGAGCACACGCCTGTCACAATAGGTTAGTGGGGCCCAGCTAGATCTCAAAAGCAAACCCCTAGGTTAAGGAAAGAGTGAGACCACAGGAGAAGAGATAAACACCAGTAAAGAAAAGGCCAATCTGTATCCAATACACTGAGTTTACCATCGACCTGTGAAATGTTTAATCCCACATAATAACTTTAAAGGTAGAGTTTGTTAAGATGAAAATTCATACCTAAACTCAGGGCCTCAGATTCTGCAAAAGAGTTGGTCGAGCCTAAAGAAATGTTTTCTTTTCTTTTTTTTTTTTTTTAAAGATTTTATTTATTCAACACAGAGAGAGAAATCACAAGCAGGCAGAGAGGCAGGCGGGGTGGGGGGGGAAGCAGGCTCCCTGCCGAGCAGAGCCCCATGTGGGGCTTGATCCCAGGACACTGAGATCATGACCTGAGCCTAAAGCAGAGGCTCAACCCACCGAGCCACCTAGGCACCCCAAGAAATGTTTTCTATTTAAATAAATACAGGTGAGCCTCACTTTTCACTGTGCATTTGTTCCTGAAATCATGTGTGTGAACTGAAATTGAGGCCAGTGGATTGTGTTTTCCAATTTGGATCCCTTAAAGGGGCATTGCAAATTCCTCTATGGTATGAAAAATCTCCTTTATTTTCACTATAAATTTGGATTGTGGCCTATTGACTTTTTCTAAAGTGAGAACTCGGTAATATTAAAACACACACACACATACACACACACATGCGTGAATGTGCACACATGCATACACTCTATTCCAAAATCCACAGGCCCCATAGTAGTACCTGCAGAAGACATTTAATTTTTTTTTTCCCCCAACAGACTTTTTGCATGAGTCCCTCCTTGTAGGACTAACTCTCTTTAACTTCACTTCCCCAGACTATGTTCCTCCCAGGACAACAAATCCCATAAACAAATGGCCCTCCAGTGACTTGACTGCAGAAAGACTCCAGGAACCAATGCTCCCCGAGCCAAGAAACAAAATTCTGTTTCAGTCCTGTTTCCACTGGATCAAAGGTCAGGCCCCCATGTATCTCAATGGCACCAATCTGCAGGGTGCTCCGGCAAGTTCAAGAGTTCACAGGCCGCATCCACCCCACGCCTCAGGGACATAAGGACCCAGGCCAAAGTAGGCATGGATTGTTTGGGGATTGTTCTGATTTGTCGATTTGGAAATTTTACTTGAACTGTTGATAAAAGCTGATATTTAATCTGTACTAGAACATAAGTTGGATTTATTAGGAGTTTTCTCTTGAATAGGCCGGGAACTCAGAGATTTCCTTTGGCCAGGGGCATGCGTGGCAATCTCTTAAGAACGCTGTCTTCTAGCTAACTACTCTGGGATTTATGAACATAATCTTGACGTAAACATCTGAAAGTAGGGCAAAAAGGACAAGAGGACATATTTTCGGCCACTGTATAATAAGTCTCCTTTTCAAGCATAAGAGGGAGAGAGGCACATTGCAAAGGACTTACTTTCACTATCCTGGCTGCCCTCCCAGGAAGGAAGCAGAAAACACCTTTCCTATAAGGAGCAGGCAACTCTCTTCCTAGCAGGGTTTCAGGGGGCACCTGCCTCACCCCAAGGAACATCTCCCTCCAGGTGCTCTGCTGATGCCAAAGCCTATTCCATAGCAGTCACACTAGTCGGTTCCTCAAATTCAAAGGCAACTGTTCTGGGAAATGCTGGCTTAAATCCACTTGACATGGACCTTAGTGATGCAGAGCCTTTGCTGAGAAGCTGAGTTGATGGTATCAATCATTCATTTTGGGAACTACCTCATTTAATCTTCCAAGCAACTTGATGGGCAGGCATACGCTTGTTATGAGGAAACTCACATTTAAGAACAGGTGTCACACCTGGGTGGCTCAGGCAGTTAGGCATCTGCTTTCAGCTTAGGTGGTGATCCCAGGGTCCTGGGATCCAGCCCCGCATTGGCCTCCCTGCTCTGCGGGAAGGCTGCTTCACCCTCTGCCTCCGGCCGCCCCACCCCTGGCTCATGCCCTCTCTTTCCTATAAATAAATAAATAAAATCTTAAAAAAAAAAAAAAGGAACAGTAAGGAACTTGCCTGGGTCACACAGGGTTTCAAGAAGCAAAGGGATTGGGATTGGGATAGAATAGTATGAGGACAGGTAGGTTTCACCTACTTCCCAGCTATTCCTTGGGCCTAGCCCCCAAAGAAGCACAGAAGAGCTCTGTGGCCCGCCCCCCAAGAGAGAGAGGGGCCCGAACAGGCATGGGTGGGGCGAGAGCAGGTACCCAGCCAGAGATGAGGTGAGCTACAAGCCATGCACCCATCTGAGCAAACCTGTCCGCCCTCATTTTCCCGTACCAGGTTCCCAGGTGGAAACGAAAGGACCCAAGTGATTCTCCCTCCTTATCTCCCATCAACCACAAACATGTTCCCATCCCACCAACCTTTTCCACATCTGGGGCCCGAAGCTTGAGAGTTGCGGACAGGAAAGACATTCCCCGCAGGTCGCGAGCAGAATGAGGGGGGGGGGGTAGGCAGCGAACAGAATCAAGCCCAAAACTCAGAATTACGGCACCTGATACTCTCCGTGCTTCCCCCCTTGCAAACACTGCCATATGTAATGCATTTAAAAACATGAGCCGCCCTGGCAGGTCCTCGCTGCCAGGAATTTTCTCTCAGTATCTAGGCCTGGCTCTGTAACCCTAGGCGCGCTCCATCACGGAAAGCTCCAGTGCTCCCTCCGCAGGGTGGGTCAGGCCACTGCAGGCTGCCCCCAGCTCCCTTGGGCAGCCACCCCCCTGGGAAGGCCCCATCTGCTGGCCTGTGATGTGTTACCCCGTCCCATGAACCACTTCGGGTTTGTGATGTTAAATTAATTTGTCCAATTACAAGTGAAAACACGGGCTCTGATAGCTCTCTTTGCCATTTCCCACAGTTGAGGGGATCAGAATTCTTGCCACTATTGAACAGGGAAACTTGCTTTCCACTCGGCAGGTTTCCAAATCTGTTGGCTCATCCATTTAGCAAGCGTTGTTGAGCCCCTACTGTGTGCCTGGCCCAGGGACAGCTGCTGGGCCTTCAGAGGTTCCACCCTCCCACCCAGGGGACACTCTGGAGACAAATCATGACAGCAGTAAGTGGCTAATTTGCAATAGGAACAGGCATACCTGGCACCAGGGGAGCAGAGGGCAGAGTTCAAGGCCACAGCGGAGGCTGACCCAGTGAAGTGTTGGCCATTACAGAGTAGGCTCAGGTTTCCTCCACACTCTGGGATCCAGGTTCATACTCAGATTACAGGTGCAGCACGATGCCTCCCAGTACAACGAATCCACCTAAGGACATCCCGAGGAGCCTGCAGAGGCAGGTGCTGCAGGGCCTGTGAGCCTGTGTGGTCCGGCCTGATGGAGGGGGCTGGTCCCCCGGCAGTCCTCCCCATGCCGAGGCCCAGGAGCATTGAGGGTATTGCAGGGGAAAGAGTAGACTGAGCGCTGGCCGGCTCGCCCAACGTGCCAGGCGTTCAAGCAGTCGCTCACTCGTTCATGCAACAAATATTTATGCTGTGCCTATGGTTGCCAGACAGCACTCTGGGGTCAGGGCTGAAAAAGGACAAAACTCACTGCCCTATGGAGCTGACAGCCTATGGCAGTGAATCAGACAAAAGATCGGAAGAGCAAAGACTTTCCGTGTGCCAGTTCTCAGTGCTCTTAGACATTCCACCTTCACCACCGCCCCATGAGGTGGGCACTATAATTAACTCCGATACACAAAAGGAAACTGAGACACAGAGAGGTCAAGTGTCCTCCCAAGGTCACTATCTGGGAAATAGAGGCATCAAGAATTGGAACCTGAGTAATATAGAGATCATTCTCGCAGTAATTATTCTCTGCCAGAAAATAAATGTCAGTTACATGTTATATTAGGAGATGATAAATTCAGGAGGAAAAACAAGGAACAGGGAAGCAGGATAGGAAATGCTGGGGTGTATGTGTGGGAGAGCATGACTTGTATTTTTAATTATAGTGGTCAGGAAAATCCTCAACGTGAAGGAGCACTTGAGCAAAGACTTGAATGAATTGAGGAAGTGAGCGCCGCAAGCTTCTGGTGGAAGAGCATTCCAAGGAGCAGATAGCAAGTGCAAAGGCCCTGGGCGGGGAGGGGGGGGTGAAAATTCTGCACCTAATTTCAATGTGGGGGTAGGAGAGTCCCACACCACCAAGCAGTTCTGACACCGGCTAGGTGTCCTACAAGTCAGCTCAAAAGCAACGGATCCCACAGGCTAAGGGACCTGTAAGACTGTCCCCTCCCCCTGACTTCAAATGCCCATTGCCAATCCAAGTTGTCACTTGTGCTTCTGACCCATCAGCTATAGATCAGAGGTTCCAATGACCCTCTCTCTGGGTTCGATTTGCTTGCTAGAGCCTGTCACAGAAACATTTTACCTACGGGATTGCCAATTTATGACAAAAGCATCTAAGTCAGGAACAGCCAGATGGAAGAGGTCATAAGGCAAGGTATGCGGAGAAGGGGCGGAGCTTCCAGATCCTCTGAGTGCCCCACTTTCCCCAGATCTCCACATGTTTATCCACCCAGACACTCTGAACCCACTCCTCTTGGTAGATTAAATACTCAGCCCCTGGTGATAGATTCAACCTCCAGCCCCTCTCCCTGCCCCTGAGGTCAAGGGGGTGGGGCTGAAAGTTCCACCCCTCTAATCGCTGTTTACTTCCCCAGGCAGCCCCCATCCCTAGGTGGGGTCCAAAAGTCACCTCATTAACATAACAAGAGACACCTTTATCACTCTCCTCACTGGAAATTCCAAGGGTTTGAGGAGCTCTGCGCTGGGAGCTGGTCCAAGACCAAATATACATTTCTTATTGTAAGTCACAGTATCTCAGGGAGCTTGCCTAGAGTGTGAAACAGCTGAAGTGGAGGGAGAGGGGAAGTACGAGGAGGTGAGACCGAGAGGTAATGGAGGTAGAAGCCACATCTGCAGAGCCCTGGAGGGTGTGATGATGAGAACATGGGGTATTTTCCAAGTGAGATGGGGAGCTGGGGCAGCCATTATGGTTCTGCCAAATTGTTCCCGTCTTCCCCCTGAAGACCACAGGAGAGGACTGCCCTTCCCGTCCTTTTGAGGCTCTGTGCGGCCATGTGACTTGCTCCATCAACAAAATGGGGGAGCGGGGGTGATGTGGTCACTTTCAGGCAGAAGCTTTGGTGGAGAAATAAGTTTGATTGGGTTAAGGCGCTGAGCTTTTGGTGTTGTTTCTTACCTCCGCATAATCTCGACCAAAGGGATTTAGAGAGATTCCCAGAGAGGGTTTTGACTTTGGGTGGGATCATTCTGGCAGCAGCTGGACTGAGGGAGACAGAGCTGGAAGCAGAGAAAGCAGCTAAGAGACTATCGCTATCATCTAGGTAAGAGATAAAGATGTCGGTCTCCTGAGCCTCAGGAACACTGCAGATAAAGAAAAGTGGTCAGATTCTAGGAACGTTAAGTTGAATGAACCACTAGGATTTGCTGATGAACTGGCTACTGGATGGAAGAGAAGGAAGTCAATGATGTCCCCAACGTTTTTATTGTAGGCAACTAGAACGATGAAAAAGCTCTTCATCATCTAAACCAAGCCTTCCATGCAACACACACACACACACACACATACACACACACACACGTTTCAAAAAAAGAACTCTTGTTTTTCATTTGGCAGATGCCCGAAATTTCACCATTAAACAGTCATTCCTCTTGGATAAGCATTGCCCTTTTCAGGCAACTTATTTCAAAATGAAAATACCCACTAGAGAGGTTGCTTAATGTGGATTGATTTATTTTAGCAACTTGCAATTCAAAGACACTCTTGAAACCATTTAGTTCAAGCCTCTTGTTTCATTTGAAGAAACCGAGGTCTAGAGAGGTAAACGATCTTGCCCAAGGTCATGTAGGAAATTTGAGTCAAGCCGGGGATCCCAAGAGAAGGACTCCTGACACCCTGCCTATTGTCCCACCTGGACAGGGAGCTCCTGCTGTGCTTGGGTCTTGGAAGGATGCAAGGAGGAGAGGGGGAGCCATGTAAAAGGAGCAATCCCTCCATCACCATTTTGCATGGACCAGTCCTAAGCAGGACTTAGGAGCATCTTCCTTTAAGGCTGCAAATCTTTCCATCACTTTGCTGGACCTGAGCCAAAGAAGAAGGCTGAAAATTATTAAGAGGCACTAAAAAAAAAAAAAAAAAAAAAAAATGCATCCCGTTCAACTTTGCATGGATAGTTACACTTAACCAAGCACGGAGCACATTCAAGTCCCTTCTCCCTCCAGTCCTGTTTGGTATTTTCCTGTCCTGCCAGCTCTGTGCCATTCTTCTTTCAAAGCATTCTTTGAGCTGCACCCCATGGGTCGGGCACAGCTAAAAACAGACGGTGGCAACACGCCTCTTCATATCCTAGCACACTGTCTCCTAGAACGCCGACTAGAATCATTTGTATTACACATTTTTATGTCATGCATTATATTTGCAAAGTGCCTGACTACAATTTTTATTAGATTTTTATTATTAGCCATACCTTTTAAAACAGCTCTTTGAAACTGTTAACAGTGAAACCCTTCTCTGACATTGGCAAATCTTGGACGATGCCATTTTTAGTGACTTTTGTCTTAGACCCACACTGAAGTCCAGGAAAGCCAAGCCACCTGCATAGGTAGCAAGTAACCAGAAATTTCCCATGAGTGACAAAACGGTAAGAGCCAGCAAGGAGGTTTAGACCTGAATGACCTGAAGAGATTCACAGCTTTAGAGGCCAAGTAGCAACGTTCAGAACCATTGGAAGCCACGGATTCTTACAATGTTTACCAGGCCTGGTATTAGAAAAATGTGTAGAATAAACTAAAATCGTGCTAACTTAACTTTTGTTTCGGAAGTTTAAAGGAATATCTGTGATATATAAAAGTGCTGAAAAATGTATCAAAGCCTATAAAAAATGTTAACTAAGAGTATTCCCAATGATTTTGCTTTCATTGGAAAGGAAATGTCCCCATAGAAAGGCATAATCTTTGCCTCATTCCTCCATTGAGAGATCCACAAATCCTGCACTTGATGTCCTGGGTAAACCTGCCTTCCTTCCAGTGCAAAGTGATCCATCTTTCCCTACACACGTGCAAGGAGTTTGGAAAAATTGCTAAAGCCGCTCTTGGAACAATGTGACTTTGTACACTGCTCCTGGACACATGGCCCGTTTCATATATTAACTGCACTCTAAATGCCATTAATGACAATGCCATGTGTGCTGTCTTCGGTTTTTACCCCCATTTATACCTTTACTCCACCCTAACGGATCCCAGTTGTTCATACGGAAGAAGTGGCTAAGTCTCCTTACAATGAAGATTTCTCTGCAACGAAGGATCCCAAACAACAGCCCATTTCTTGGTTTCGTTTCACTCAGTTCAGCTTAATAACTATTATTGAAGACAACTCTGCCAGGTACTGTATGTACTCAGATCTGCCGGTGCAGAGGAGAAAAAAAGGCCAAATATCTGATCTCAAAGCGCCCAGGATTTGAAATGACAAAATTCCAATGCAACAAAAAATTGTGGTTATCCTTTGAACTTTATTCCGACGGGGCCTAATAGAGAATTGCAAGCGGGGATGGCAGTTTTACTCTCTAGGAATTTAAGGTTTTTGGTTTTTGTTTTTTTCTAAGATTTTATTTATTTATTTGAGAGAAAGAGGGAGCACAAGCAGGGGGAGCTGCAGGCAGAGGGAGAGGGAGAAGCAGGCTCCCCATTGAGGAGGGAACCTGACGCGGGATTCGATCCCATGACCCTGAGACCATGACCTGAGCCGAAGGTGGATGCTTAACCGACTGAGCCACCCAGGCGCCCCTTTTCTTCATTTCTGTAGCTCCTTGGTCAGGGCTCTGATGGCTTCTAGATCCCATCGAGGAATAGGTGTCCTTCAGCCACTGCTGGTCCTCTGTGACAACACAGACTCGGTTCCAATGGGGTCTGGAAAGGCCTCCTGTCCCCTTAGTCACACCCATCAGGACTGACAGAATGATACCGGCGCTGACGCTACACGCTGGGCTGGAATCTTCTGCACCGAAGCACACACACCAGATGCACGGTTTAAACCAGCTCATCCCGCATCCTGGGAACTTGGTAACCAAGCAGCCCCTTTATGTCACCGCAGGCCAGCGGGACGACGTCAAACACAAGAGCTTTGCTGCACAGGACACTTGTGCAGGCATTCTTCTCCTCACCGCAAAATGTTTTTCTTTTTCAAAAAAATGAACATGTTGCTCCAAGTGGCTTGATAGCTGGCTCCGGGTCCAGAACTTGAGGGTAGATGGTGAAGTCGAAATGTGTTTTTGGATTCTGTGGTTTCAAAGCGGTTGCTCTTTCCAACCCGGGGTGGGCCCTCTGCAGAACTGTCAGGTTGGTGAAGTCTGCCTCTCCTCCTCCTGTCTCCCCTAGCTAGCTTGATCAGAGCACAAGGAAATGCATCTGCGGAATCAATAATGATCCCTCCACCGAGCACTCATCATTGCCCAGAAAGGTCCCAAAGTACCTTATCCTCAGTGTCTTGTCGAAACCTCCCTAAGTTTCCATAGGCATCCCTGATGAGGATCATCCTCCTTTGAGGAATCCTGTGCTCAGAGAGGTTAAGTCACTCGCCCAAGGTCACAGAGGCGGTAAGTGGCCAGGACAGGCTGGGCTCAAACCTTGGATGAAGAAACCGTGAAGACTGGGGCGCCTGGGTGACTCAGTGGGTTAAGCCTCTGCCTTCGACTCAGGTCATGATCTCGGGGTCCTGGGATCGAGCCCCGCATGGGGCTCTCTGCTCAGCGGGGAGCCTGCTTCCCCTCTCTCTCTGCCTGCCTCTCTGCCTATTTGAGATCTCTCTCTTTGTCAAATAAATAAATGAAATCTAAAAAAAAAAAAAAAAAGAAAGAAAGAAAGAAAGAAAGAAAGAAAGAAAGAAACCGTGAAGGCCACAGGCCCAATCTCTATGCCTGTGCAGCTTTCTCTCAAAAGCCAGCCACGTTTAGGTCCACGGTCTTTATGCCACATAATACAAGCACATACTACTTTTTAAAAAAAGACCAAGGAGAAAGCTTCTTGGCACATATATAACTTAGCTTCAACCAAGGTATCCCCGGGCTTCCTATCACATTATAGGAGGCCAGGACTCACTTCCTCTCCAAGCTTCTTGCTGGAGACTTTACCCTTGCAAGCCACAGGGGCATACACCTGCTTGGGGGGGCCCAGAGAAGCCCGTCTGTCAGGAAAACGTCTTCCCCTAATGCACTTCCTTCTTAATTAAAATAACATTTTGAAAGCAAAATTATACAGTGTGTAGAATAAACAGCAGAACAATAGCTGTGATTAATCTGTCAGAGGTTGTATAATGTGATGCTAATGGGAAGAAATAAACTCCTGCTGAAGATCAAAGTCATCTCTGCACATGGAGAACTTTTAAAATTAGAATGGCGATAAATGAATCTCCATTCCTGGGGAAGAAAAAAAAAAACAACAACCCTCTGCAGGCTGGCAGAATGAAGGAGGAAAGACAGCCCGAGGACATTCTATGGCCCAGAGGAGCCAGGAGCCTGGAGAAGAAGGGTTCTGGTCTGCAACCTTGCCTTCTGCTGTCCCCAAGCGTCCAGCAGCCTCTCCTTCTCTGACCTTGCGGTGGGCGCTCTGGCCTCCCTCGGTCCTCCAGCGTACTGCTACGGTCCGTGCAGCTTGGCCCTTGGCATGCATGCATGGGGTATGAGCACACGAGGGTGCAGTGGAGGGGGATACACCCAGCTCTGTGCTGAGCACCCCTAAACCCAATCTCTCCTGCGCCGGAGAGGCACGAGCAGACAGGCCTTTATAATCAGCATGGAGACCGTGGAGGCCCGGTCCCAGGGGGCGCTGGGGCCACGGGAGAAGGACCCTACCCCAGAGGTGAGCAATCGGGCTGCCTCCAAAGTCACACCGGTTTCAAGACCTCAGTGAGGAGACAGGGTTAGCTTAGTGAAGGGAACGCAGAACAGAGGGAGGCAATTTTGGCCAGACTGGCAGTTTGGCGGCCGCGAAGTTCCCCTGGGGTGGATTCTCCCAGAACAGGTGACAGGTGACGGGTGCCTCACACCTGCCCCACCCCCAGCCTACAGCTCCGCGCTGGGGAAGTGCACCTCTAGCACCTGAAAGGGCTCCCAGCAGCTCCCTGCCGGGCCAAAGGGCTGCCTCCTCAACAGGAAGACAGCCCAGGAGTGGGGGCCTAAAGGAAGCCACGGCTTCTTGACCCCATGGCCAAGGGTTGCTGTGGAATTAAGCCTGCCAGCACACCTGAGCGGTGTAGTCTTCTTAGCTTCTACCATGCTGGCAAAAAATGATTTTAGAGACCCAAGACTGCGTTCTTTAAGAATGTTCCCAAACATCCCTCAATAAGGTGCCGTACCGGGGATATGGGGGTACGGGCTTGATCGGCCAACAGAACAGATAGGTTAGTTCTTCCCTTGCTGTGTGACCTCAGGCAGGTTATTCGTGCTCTCTGAGCTTCAACTTATTTAGTCATATAAAATGTGTCTATCGAGGACCTACTATACTCCAGGTGTTAGGATGGCTGCTAGGAATTGAGAGCTGGCAGGACTTGAGGGGTTAGTGAGGATAGTAGGCCCCCTCTCGGGCCTGTCCCTGAAGTAGGGAATGCAGGGCGAGTGCTACTGAAACAGGTAGGAGGGAACCAGAGATTGCTGGAAGGAGTGGCCTATTTCCCTGGGCCCAGGCTTCTGGGAGATGCCCCACGGTTATCCTGGGACCAACACGGTGGAAGAATGAGTAGGGCTTCAACAGGGAGGGAAGTCGTCGGTGGAGACTGTGAGATAATGCGGGTGGTTCCCTTCAGGCTTTGTGCAGTGTGCAGAGACGGCTAGCCCTAACACCTTTCCTGACCTTCAGACTTTCGTGTCCCATGTATGCCCCTGACTGTTCCACAGGTCAGGGAATCCTAAACTGAAGACCTCTGTGCCCTGCCCTCCCATAGGCTCCCCCTCCAGGTACCCCATCTCCATATCGGCAGCTGGCACCGCCATTTACTGGGTCAGGCAAATCGGGAACCCAGGGTCCGGGCAAGAGACAGACGTCTTCCTCTCCCTCGTCCCACCACCCACCATTCCCCACATCCTGACTGATTCCGCCCCCCGCCCCGCGAATTTATTCTGAATGGTGTCTCCTCTGTCTGCTCAGCGTCCAGTGCCCTGCTCAGGCTGCCATCATCATTGTTCACTTAGGTCAAACTTCATGTTTCTATCCCAGGAGACCGGGAGAGCAAACTCGGAGGAGAGGAGGAAAGACTCTGGGGCATCAGGCTGAGGATGTGGCATAAGTATTGGGGCCATTGCCCATTCCCTCCCATCCCACGATTGTGGTGCGTGCTCATGGCCTTTTCCTGTAAGCACTTGGAGGCATTCTCTGGACACAGGAGTGTGTTCAAGGAGCCCCGGAGGCAGAGAGTAGTGACGGAAGATTATTCTCCCCTCCCCTGAAATCACCATCAACCAGTTTTGAATGGGAATTGGTGGATCAATACCCCAACTCCCCCATTCTTCACCAGAGATGATGCAGAGGAATGATCGCTCTGCCTGGACCCCAAGTTTTTCTCCCCGTACTCGACCCCACCCTCCATAATCCAGGCCTCCTTCATCCATGACTACTCTGGCTCCACACCCTGCAATGTCGTGCTCATTGATTCTGAACTGGCTGGAGTTTCCTGCATGCACGGTGCTGTTTCACACTTGCACGCCCTCGTTCATGCTGTTCCCTCTGTCTGAAACGATGCTCTTCCCTGCATTGTTCCTTGGCTCTTCTTCCTCATGCTTCAAAGCTCAGCTCAGACAAAACCTCCCTTACAAAGTTTCATTAAGCATTTGCTCTGTACCATACAAAATACTGCAGAAGTACCTGGAAAGGGCACCAAGTCTTTCCCTAGGGGACCAGAGGAAGCACCCCATCAGAAATGTCCCCTAAGATTCTAAGAGATGAGTCTCAATGGAAGAGGGATGGGTCAGATGAAGAAGGAGGTGGAAGGCTATCTCTGAGGCCCTGGAAATGGCATAAAGGACCCAGACGTACAGGAGCAGCTTGTTAAATGAACTAAAACAAACACAGCTGACCGTGGTAGCAGAGAAAAGGACGGAGCAAGACGGGGGTGGAGGGGGCGTGAGGGTGTGGGATGACCCAGGGCTCCGCGTCATTTTCAGGACTAGGGAATCGATGCTCGTGCAATGAGACAAGAATGAGGAGTCCCTGAAGCTCCGAGCTGGTCAAAGGCTGCATCCCCTGAGCATATCTCCCCGGGATACGGCTTAGCAGTTTCTGTGCCTGCTTCCCCAGTGGATAGGATGCTCGTACGTGGCGGGAAGCATTTCTTAACCTTTGTTTCCTTCTACTGAACACAGATCCGCCCCAGAACGGGATTGTGATGCATGCACTCAGCCGGAGCACGGAGGGGCCAGAGAGCCACCCACGGTGCGGCAGAGTCCCCCTACCCCAGGCTCCTCCCTGCGTCGGCCCACAGACCCTCACTGTCAACACCACCCCGTCTGACACACAAGTGCAGCTGAGAGGCTCTGCGGGCAGGATTTGGCCACGGAGGGGGTCCCTGACCCGGGGACATCTCTGGGGTGGCCAAGCAGGAATGGCCCACACGAGCAGTGACAGGCAGCGTGGGGATGACCCGGATGAAGACTTTGGGGCAGCACAGGGCTGGGGAGGCTCAGGACGAGTCCAGAGGGCTGGCCCCTCTGGCAACCTCGGAGGCCTCTGAAGACAGCCCCGATAAAGACCTGAGCTTGCTGTCCACGTGGTGGCCGTGGGGGTCACTGTGGGGACGGAAAGCAGCCAGAAGTTGGAGGCTCACAGCTGTTTGACTCCGATCCGCTGGGAGGCTTACTCTGCTCACTTTGCACTAAGGAGACCGTCCTCTGCAGAACCGCCGCTGGTCTCTCTGTCTGTCTCAACCCCCTTTCCAAACCAAGCTCGCCAAGATCACAATTTCCTCCCTACGGGCCCGGCATATCATGTACGTTATATGAATATTTATCAGACGGATGGAGTCGCTTACTGGAATTTAAGTGCCACGTAGCTAGAGGCTGTTTCGTTCACTTGCTGAAGCCCCAGCACCTAGACCAGGAATGGCAACCAGCAGGTGCTCAGAAGGGAGTTACCTGAGATACCTAGTTATATAACTAGAAGGAATTAGAGTTATCGTGGCTGCAAGGGGATAGACCTTTCTCCCAAAGGTCACAGGACCTTAGAGAGTGGATGGAACAGATGAGCTCAACCTTCCAGGTTCCAAGCTGCTGGCTCTCCTGGGCTGCGGTGCCCCTGCTGGAGAAGAGCCGAACTACCCCGAGCCCAACTAGATTCTCTGATCTGCTCCAGGGATGACACCTGTGGGGCTCCCGCAACTAAGAGGAGACCAAAGACTTTGGAAGGGGACGCGGAGGGTCGGAGGTAGGACGGCTGCGGAGGCGTTGCCAGTACCTGGGCAGGTGGCCTAAAACAAGAACCTAGGTAGCACTTTGCAAACAGGAATGCTCAAGGTGTTGGTGACCAAAGGAGCAGAGGCGAGAGGTCAGAGCCGGGGCCGGGTGCGGAACCCTGACATGGGGAGGACCGAGCAGGGAAGAATGGAAAGCCCCAGGTCTGAGCCGTGGAAGCACGCGCATTCCGAGGGCAGACGAGAAATCAGAGAGGACAAGCCGGGACTGCACAGTCACAGATGCGTTGAGAGGAAGCCTTCGTTCGGTGCAGAAACTCATCAGGGGAGGAGACAGAGGACTGGCAAAGTCCACTCAGCTGGGCTGATGAAGGAGGGGGCACAGTTTAACAGCGAGAGCTTGTTCGCATCTCTCCGTGGCCAGTCCACTGCCTACGAGGAACTTAGGATGAGCGAGAGACTCACCTCCTAGTATTCAGCCTTCTTTTTCACAAATGGATGATACCTACTGATTGAGCCCAGAAGACGCCCTGCCCAGGGCCGGAAGCACGGCGCACACTCAAGACACACTGCGATTATTATGTCGGTGGCCGTGCTGTTATTGCAACTGGTGACCTTTAAGGAGAAAACAGCAGTTCGGTACTGGGAAAGGGAGGGGAGGGGAAGAAGATGGGAACCAGATTGCAGGAAGTTAAGGGGAGCCAAAGAAACGGTGGGTGTAGATCACTTTGCTGAGGAATTTGATAGTGGAAGGAAGTTGAGAAATCCGGTGGCTGGGCGGCAGGAGGGCCAGCAGTTTCTTTGAGAGAGAAGAGGCAAGTGAATTGTAGAGATGAAGAAACCGAAGATCCCAGAGACACCAAGGGCGGACCCCGGGAGCAGGCAGGGATGCCCTCCCCAGTGAGAAAACAGAGCCCCTGACTTGTCCACACCCTGGCCTGCCTCTGCTCTCGCACCAGCCTCCCCACTAGGGCGGGGGCAGAGGTCTCTCCCTCGGCCTCTTTCAGGGAGGGTGGTAGAAAGCCAGAGCCAAATTCTGGCCCTGACCCTGGTCATTTGAACTTGGCAGAGCCCTCGTCCCTCCCGGGGCCCCTGCCTCCTCCTGTGTCAACGAGGCGGCAGGGATAATCATCTCTCATTCCGTGGCCGTGCCGTCTCAGTAAGCATTATAAAACGTTTTCTCTCCTGAAGTTTTTCTCCACTCTGATTAGAAGGAAGGGGGAGGAAAAAAAAAAAAAAAAAAACCCGACTTGGCGCTGGAGCTACCACATCCCCCAGCAACTGGGACAATATTTCTGTCCCCCACATATTGCGAGCAAATCCGACGATTCCATCGGTGCTGGCAGATCGCTGCCGAGCCTCCTGGTGTTTTCAATAGCATGTGCACTTTGTCCTGGCTTCTGGAACGAAGCAAGGGACAGACAGGAGCTTTGGGCTCAGCTGAGTGTCACTGTTGATGAGGCACTCGATGGCTGCAGCCTTCCCGAAGCCTCAGAAATAACAATTGTTGCACACGCCACAATCTGTCCTCCAAGGCAGCAAATGCATCAGCTGCTGGTTATTTTGATACCCTAGATGAAAAGCTCTTTCGAGAAAATCTAGTACAGGAAAACATTCTCTCCTCCGCTTGTCTGCACCATTGCTTCCGCCCGCTGTCCCTTCAGCTGTCTTGCATTGCTATAGTGAGTCTGGGCCTTAAAGTCCTTGTCTCGGTGACCCAGGAGAAGGACATTGCCTTGGGGGCCCTTCGTGCAAGTGAAAGAAGCAAGAGAAGGCCCACCTTGCTCTAGCTTCTGGGCCAAGGCCCGGCCTGATCAGTAACCTGCTGGAAACCACTGCAGTGAGAACGGGTTGTCTGACGGTCACAGATGGCTCTAAGCATTTACTGAGCACCTACTGTGTGCCAGGACCTGTGCTAAGACCTGGGGAGACCATGATAAACACAGGTAGGGCCTAATAATCCAGCTCCCACAAGAGCATGAGCTCTCTGATTAGGGACCGTGGCCGTCTCACAGTGCCGTGCACGCCGTGCACACAGCAGGTGCTCTTTGGAGTGTTCGTTTATTTGTCATTTACAGGTTCTGATTGACTTGAGATCCTTAAAGTTCAGGGACAGAAACTGAGCTAGTCAGGGATGGAAAGAGCTCTTATTAAACCAACATGTGTCATCAGAACATAATCAACACTTTGGGGGCTGGGGCGTCTAGGCTTATACTCTGCTTACATCATTTTAAATTTCCCCCTTACACACCACATGAAAGAGAACCACAAGTGCCCCAAATCCTTTTGTCTTTCTGGGCGATGCCACAAGTTTGCATACAAAAGCTCTGCGTTCAACAACCAAATTCTCTGCTCTTCTAAAATTTTCAACATCATCCCTAAATTCTCAGGCAGCTGAATTCATCCCTAAATTCTCAGGCATCATCCCTAAATTCTCGGGCAGGTAAGACTTAGGGCTAGTGCATTCAGACAAGTTTCTACATGGCACGGTTGATGAATGAATTTGTCCTATTGTCTGGAAATCCCTTTGTTTATTTGACGATGCTAAATTTCCTCATGCATCACCCTGACTCGGATGCTGCCTCCGCAGAAGGGCCGTTTATGGTGTCCCCAGTTGTTAGCCCCCTCCCCCGAAGTGTGTTCAGTCCCCGGCGTGTATCTGAACAACTCAGAGGTAGAAGAGCCTTTGCTGGGAAATAACGAGGTCATCCCAAAGCCAAGGCTGACTTTCAATGCTCGGGCTTTCTTCCTACCCCATCCTTCTCAGTATGCATCAATGGAGTGAACTTAGGTATCTGGGCAAAGGTACAAACAGAAAGAAGGGAAGAACTCTGGCCGATATGTCTCAAAGGGGTTGGAAGGGCCTAAGGAGAGCCTGAGTTTGCTCAAGTGACCTGCACTGGGCATTAACGGGCCACTCTTGGACTTAGAACAGGAAGTCCACCCCTGTGTCTCCCTGTACCTGAAGGTGACCTTCGCCTGAAAAGTGCAGGCATGGTTACATCAGAAACCTCTCTCTCTCTCCCCACATCTGTTCCTCCTTGTGGCATCAGAAACAGGGTAGGGGGTTCAGCATACAATTTATTCAAGGAAGAAGGAAGACATCTGAAGCGCTCCAGCCCAGAGGGAGTCGGGGTGTGAATTTTCAAAGACCTATGGATCCTCCAATCATTACAATTAATGATGCACACTTGGTGAGAAATCGGCCTTGCTAGTTTGGGGCTGGGGTGGGAAAGGCCAGGCCGTGGAGCCAGAGGAGCTCCCTTGTGAGCCTCTGAATCCAGGAACCCAAGAAATCTTGGAAAGACAGCCCAGAGAATCAGCTTCACTTGAAGTCCGCACTGTGAGGATACAAAGGAATTTGTTTAGGGCCTAAGGTAGGGCACCGGGCTCTTACTGCCTAGGCAGTTTAGAGTGACAGAACTCTTGCAAAACTGAAGAAAGCCACA
>CM052798.1:87088929-87103286 GCA_028533885.1 Nasua narica | reverse complement strand
AGGGGGGGCGGAGGGGGGGGAGGCGGAGGAGGAGGGGAGGCTTTTAGCTGGTTCTGTGTCTCAGAGCCGCCGCCTTCCCCTGAATTGGAGGATTGGAGGAGCCGGGCACCTGCATTTCGCCAAGCTCCCCTGGGTGCTCTCTTCTCCCCGGGGCGATGGGTGGCGTCCCAGGCCAAAAGCTCTCCAGGCTCTTCTCTCTAGCTGCTAGGAGCAGAGGCAGCCAAAGCCTTGGGCACCGAGCTTGACCTCAGGCGGACCCCCGGAGCGCTGGCTGCAGGCGACGCTTGAGGCAAGGGTGGAGAGGTGCGGGGAGCTCAGGACATCTCCGCCCACAACCGCCTGCCGGCCCAACGGGCGTCTGAAGCCCGCACCCCCGCCTGGTGCCCCAGAAAATCCCCGTCCAGGCTTGCCCGCGCGGCCCCTCCGACCCCCGTGCGTTTCCCTTTGACCTCTAGAGATCTGAACCTTTACCTGGCTGTGTGGAGCCAGCCCTCTTGGGAGCGATCGACCTCTAGCACCCGGGACCCCCTACAGCCCGGCACCCCGCCCACCAGAGCAGGTGCGGGGCCCGGGCTGGGGAGGGTTGCAGTGGGGGGAAGGATTTGGAGTGAGTGACTCAGGAGTCCGGGAGGAGGGGCTAAGAATTCAAGAAGCTTGTGTTTGAGCAGCTCGGCGCTCATGCACAGCAGAGAGCGCTAGGAGCCGGAGGGGAGCGCAGCGGTGAGTCAGGCTGCCCCGAGCCGAGCCCCGAGAGGGGCACAGCGCGGGCAGGGGCGCGGGCTAGCGCGGCTGGGCTCCCTGGGAGAGAGTGCATAGATCCCGGTCTGGAGAGATCTCCAGGCACCCCCGAAGCTCCCGCGGGCTGAAGTGCAGCCGTGAGAGGAGTGTCCCGAATGGGTGCGGGAGCGCGGGAGCCTGGGCAGGCGGGCGAGTCGAGGGGGAGCAGCGCTCTCTCTCTTTCGTCCCGGAGTTCCCGGTCTCCCCGTGGCCCGCAGTCCGGGGAAGCAACCCCGGAGGCTGCAGTAGCCGCACGGCGATGCCAAGGACGGCTAGTTCGAGGGCCGGAAGGGGACAGCGCGCAAGTGAGGGAGCGTGAAAGAGCTAAGAGAGAGGGATGCGCGGGCTGCGGGCGCGCCGGGGCGAGAGGAATGGTGGTCTGCACCGCGGAGGGCCAGTGCGCCCCGCACTCAGGCCGCTGCGTGCGGCGAGTCCAAAAAGTGCTACGCGACTCCCAGGTACCGGAACGAGCCGGGCAGGGCGCGCTGGAAGTGTTGCAGGGAACCGAGTAAGGGTCTTCGGGCTCCTCCCCGCGTTGCTGGAGGGCTGGGAGACCTGAGTGAGGGCCTCGGGACTCGATGCATCAGGGGACCTCCAAGGAGCCGCGCTGGACCAAGGTCGCCAAGGCTCAGCCCTGCTACCTGGGTCACACGCCTCACCTCCAGCTGTCTGCTGCCAGGTGTAGGAGAAGCTGGCATGGAGGGGTGGGGCGGGCAGCACCTTGGGTCCAGGTGGCAAGGAGGGAGGGGAGGCAAAAAGAGGACCCAGGGGTCAGGAAGCCTCATCTTTGAGCCAACATAAACAAGTGGCTTAGCTCTGATTGATTACAACTCTCCTTTAAAAAAAAAAAAATCTCTGAGATTCTCGTGGAAGGTGTTTTCTGCTTGAACTTTCTCTTCCCTTGTGACTTGAGAGATTAAAAAAGATCCTGCTTGCTAGGCTGGTTTTTCCAAGTTGTTCCAGGTTGGAAGTTGTAACAGTTTGAAGGATAATTTATGGGTGTTTCATGCATTAAAGTGTATTACAGCAAAACCTTTTGGGTGCTGTGGGTATTAAGGAAAACTTAGTGCACGTTCCCAGCTGGAAACCAAAATAGTGCTCTCCTGGGTGTCTCTGCCCCATCTGTCATCCGAGGCCAATGGAAATCCTGGAGAAAAGGCACTTGATTAATTGTCCTGGCTCCATCCTCTGGGCGCGCCCACTGCCAGTGCCAGCCCCTTCCTCCCCTACACGTGCACGGCCAGCTGCCTTCTGCCAATTCAGACATAGTGGTGGAAGGCCCGCCAGTGACATCTTTGCAGGGTCTTCGGACTCTTGAAGCTGTCCATTCAGCCACTGGAGGGGAATACTTCTCCCTCTCTGAGCAGAGCAGAAGGGGCAGCGGCACTTAGCAGCCGCACTTAGGACCTGCCAGTCCTTGTTGTGCAGTGTTTACAGTTGTTTTTTTTTTTTTTTTTTTGGTTTTTGTTCCTCCCCCACCCCACCCAAGGTCTGAAACTTTCTCCCTGCGCAGAGAGGAAAGGCTCCATTAGATCTGGATGGGTGCCTTCTGTGGGTCTTATTCTGGAATAAGTCATGTGTCAGCCTGGGCAACCCAAATGTCAATCCACGATGGGCAGTGTTCCCGGAGGTTCAGAGGGGACTGCGGGACTGGGCAGCGATGTTGGGGAGGAGTGGTGTGGGGGCTGCCACTGGGGCTGCCTGCGTTGACTCACAGAAGAGGGGCGTGTGACTCCTACTTGGGTCCCCAGAGGGGGTGGGGTTAAGGTCACATGCTGCCAAACCCTTCCTCCTTTCCCCAACACTTTAATGCAGGTGCAGAAAAGGGTAGCCTTGAAGGAGAAAGTGTTAGGAGGCACCACAAGTGGGAAACCAAGGTCTCTGGGGCATGGGGGTACATGTCTTGATGGAACTGTAGGAGCACCTTGGAGGATTCATAACCAGCTGCTAGGGCCACGCCTTCCTTGGGCAGCCATCTTACCCCTGAAGCCGCCCAGGCCTGCTAGCCAGTCCGGAAAACTGGGTCCCAATCAGGACAGTCATCCTAGTCTTGGTGACTCTTTCTGTACCCTCAGTCTTTCTCCAAAGAGCGAGGTTCTTGCCTCCTCCCACTACCCACCACACCACTCCCCCAGCCAGGGGGTCAGAGAGAGACTTGATGTTCTTCCTCCATGGAGAGATCTGTGCCGTGGCCAGGAAGGGGGCCCCAGCTGCCGACATCAGCAGGGAGGGTAGGGCATGGCAGGGCAGGGCTGGAGCCTGAGGGAAGTTTCTCATCATTACTGAGATTAAATTGATGAGAAAATCTCACCTCTTCCTTTTGAAACAAGTGCTCAGCCCTACTGCAGCACGCTCACTGACTGCCCTATTGCCATGGCAGCTGCATTGGGGCTGCAGAGAAATTACCAGAAGACATGCTGCTCTTCCCTATTGTGCCAGGAGCAGGGGTGAGGCCTGACCCCTAAGCAGACGTCAGTGCAAGACCAAGGTCCAGAGTCCCAGCCATATATCTTCTCACAGTAAGAAGCTGGAGGGACCTTGGGGTCCCAAGCAGGCCTTAGAGAACTTTGCTGGCAGCAAATACTCTGCCCTCAGAGGCCAGTGGAAGGTTTGCAGAGGATCCCCTTAAAATCTCTGGGTATCTCTGACCAAACAACCCCAGTTCCCAGAGGGTTTCTCTTTCCTTGGCCCCTCTAATCTTGCAAACCATCAGCTTGCAAAGCTGTCAGCTCTGAGGCTCAGCCAGTCAAACCTAAGTTTGAGGCAGAAACGTAGCTGGAGTAAACCTAGGCATTGACCTTTCGGTTGGATGTGCACAAGGATGGAATTGTCCATCCTTGGAGCCAAGGAGGCTAGACCTTCAGCCACAGTGATTGGCCAAGACCAGAATAATGACAACATGCAATAAAGAAGAGGTGCTCATGCTTCCTAATGTTTTCCTTATTCTTCAATTGGCCGCTTCACATGTTTTTGAGGAGTCTCTGTAGACTGCTAGCTTCGGACCTTGACATAGTAAGAATTGGATCGAAACACTGAGATGATCTCTTGACATCTTTCTGCTTTACTTTGGACAG
This sequence comes from Nasua narica, assembly GCA_028533885.1. Lineage (NCBI taxonomy): Eukaryota > Metazoa > Chordata > Mammalia > Carnivora > Procyonidae > Nasua > Nasua narica. The sequence goes on along the minus strand of CM052798.1, from coordinate 87,099,435 downwards.
ATGTTCCATGGTAGTTTCTGAGTTGAGAGACATGAGAGACAAAAAAATGTCCGTGACCTTGAGCTTGACATTGAACTTGTGACATTGAACTTGTCAGGCTTGACTCTTGACATTGAACTGGCGACATTGAACTTGTCGGGCTTTACTTTTCCAATCTATAGGATTATTGTATTGAATTAATAGTGTTTCCCAATGGAACTGTTCGCATTCAGGGACAATTCTTGGTTAAGTGTGACCTACTTAAATAATGCAGGAAGTTTAGTATCCCTACCTTGCCTACGAAGAGCCAGAAGTCAAGGTGACGATCTAAAAGTGCCCCCCCCACCCCCATCCACGGCTAAATGCCTATTAAAAGATAATACTGTTCCCAGTCAAAACCTCCTTTGGAAATTACCAAAAAGGGCCTTTTTTTCTAGGCCCTACTGTCAGGGTGTCAATTATTTCATCACTGAAATGGGGCTTCAGAAGTCCAGCCGTGGGCTTCCTCTCCAAGAACCAGCATGTCAGGCTCCAGGAGGCCATTGGCAGGAACCTCAGTGCTGTGGTCCCACCAGGCATCACTCTTTGCCTTTTGTCAGTGGAGTGTGACTACAAATGACCCACATGAAGAGAAAACCAGAAAGAGTGGGGGGAAGGGACAGGTGGTATCAGAGCATGGCAACTTTCCTTCTCTGCCATATGCTCTTAAAAGCACAGGCAGACTGCTTGCCCCAGGTGTCCACAGCTCTGGGAGGGAATCCTTCCCTCTTTTACTAAATGGATCACACTCTGGCACCGGGAGGTCCTTTCCCTGAACGAGAGAACGAGGAAGCAGAACTCTTCCCAGCATGCCCAGCACTTACACCAACACGGGAACATGTTGATATCAAATTAATACAACTGTGCCCAAGCTGTGCGAATAAATGGGAATCAAAAATGGGACACTGGATTGAAAAACGTCAGCGAGCAGGGCTGTGCGGGAGAGGTAGTTCTCGCGACACTGGGTTTATTCTCAAGGAGAGCAGCGCACGTTATACTGAATCCCGCCCCGAGCCTCTCACCGTAGGACAAAAGACGAAAGCAGTCGATTATTCCCAGTGCCAAGGGCCAAGATGTATGCTGTCTTTGGAGGGGATTATGGAAACACCTGCTTGCTACACACCCCCAAGTAGCAGGAGAGAGAAAACGGCTGAAGCCCTTGGGCGGGCATAGTTCAGAGTTGATTCCTAATGGGTTGGGGAGGAAACATTGGAGACTTAAGGAGATTCTCTAATGACGCTGAGAAGGGTCTGGTGACGCAATCTGTCAGGTGGGACTAGCAACAGTGCTTTTGAAATTGTCCAAGAGTTGGGCCAACCTCCTTCATATGCGGAGAGGCGTCTTAGTAAGAGGCGGACAGGCAGGGTTGCCCAGAGAATTGACCACGAGGTTGAGCAGTTGGAGGTGTGTCGGCACTGCCCGCAGTGGCTCCGGCAGGTGGAGAGCCCGCCAGTGCGAGGACCTGGCTCCCGAGTCAGTGGGGGTGAACGGCTCCAGCTTCCCCTGGAAGCCATGCCACGTCGAGGGCAGTTAGGATCCACGACTCCCCCACTCGTTTCCCGATAACCACAAAGTATTTACTCTTGGGGGCGGATGGGCTGATTTTCCCATCCCGTTTCCTTTGGCTGTGCCTTCAAGTAGCCAGAGTTGGTGACCTTGTCATGGGTCTGCCCACGGCATGCTCTTCCTAAGTGAGCAGGAGGACTGACCGTCCGGTCAAAGCCATGAGAGCTCAGCCCAGGATGGGGGCCGAGGGAGGTCCTCTTGTTGCCTCCTCATCACTGCGGATCTCAGGCCCCGTTGGAGTGACTTGCATTTCACTCTGGTGAATTGCCACTGCATGTTTGGCCCCGAGCACATCTGGCTCAGAGGCTGACGCCACTGGGCTGCCCCCTCATCCTTGTCAATAACCAGATGTAGACTTCCCGAGGTGTGTGGGAGATGCTAGGTGAGGCAGATGGTGATTTTGAATGGTGGATGGTGATTTTGAAGTTTGAGCCATGCTGGGCTCTCACTGCCTAACAAGTGCTAGACAAGGTGACCAAGGGGGTTGGTGATCACCCAGGAGGGCATCTCCCCTAGGGGTTCCTCTTCCATCTGTGAAACAGGAGTGACAGTAGTAGCTGCCCCATCAGGCTGTTGGACGTGGGACACACACCAGCATAGGCCTGGCACACAGGAGGACCTCCGAGGGTGTGAGTTACCCTTCCTCATGTTCTCGCTCCGTATGGGGCGGTCCTCCCTTCCTGCTTTGCTACTTCAGGTCACGCGATCTCATCATTGCACTTTTTATATCTCTGCATATATAAAACTTCGCCGCACTGGGAGAAGAAATCTCTTTGGTAGCATTGAAGGCTTCTCTAGGAATTTACCCACCTATATTTGGACCTTCTGTAATTAACACTCTCATTTTGATAGAATTTTAGCCCAACGCTTCATTTCTCAATGATCTTTGCCTCATCATACCCCGGTAAAAAAAGACACGTGGAGAGTCTCGTGTGATTTTCTTCCAACGGCAAACTTCTCAGACTCTCAGCGATGTTATGCAGTGCTCTCTAAATAAGGCATTTCTTGAGAATGGCCATTTGTACTGGCAGCTTGAAGAGTGTTTTGGTTCCTTACCCCACATACCAACGCCTCCTCCTCCAACCTCTTGTGTCTTTAGGACTTTATGAATCTTATCAAGTTTACAAGAGAAGAAAGAAGGAGGAGGTGGGTTTCCTATGACGGCAGGACTGCTGTTCTCCCCATACCCGGGGTCTGTGGCTGAGTAGCTACAGCTGAACCACGTACAACCTGCGGTTAAAGTGCAGACCGTCCCCCAACCCCCCGCTGGGGAGGTGGGTCCCCCAGTTATCAGGCCACCAGGTTGATTTTCCATCTCCCAGATTAATGTCTTTATTACTGTGCTAGTCAGGGGACCGGGCACCAGGGTGGGAGGGGGTGGTTCGCGATAAATATGAGTCATGATCCCACCCAAGGAGCTTGCTCAGGAGTCAGAATTAAAATGGCTTTACAGGCTCATCAGATAATGGAAGTGGGGTGAGTCCGGAGGCCGGTGGGGACCACAGTAAACTACAAAGAGTGTGCCCCCATCGACAGGGGACAGGCCATCTATTACTCTGCAGGGTGATGGGTCCAGTGTGGCCAGATCTCCTAACTTTTCAAGAAAAGTCAAAACTTGGAGCCCCAATGTGTAATTTCTTCACTTTCAAAACATCCATGCAGAGCAAACGGAATCTGTCAGCGGGCTTGTTTATCTTGTCGTTTAGAGTAACATGCTTGGAGCAGTAACAGAAGGGGGGACAAGTGGAAGAAGCGCTGATGTGGCAGCTGTAAGAGCTGCAGAAAGGGAGAGGTTTGAATGCTGTGGTGCACTCCAGGGGGGCTTCCTGGAGGTGGTGTGTCCTGCAGGCAGGCAGGCAGGGTTGGTTAGAAGAAGCCCTGGCACAAAATCAGACAGCACTCGTTTCAGACCCATGCTCCACCTCTTCTTGGTTCTCTGACCGCATTCCTTAATGCCTGTATGCCTCAGTTTCCTCATCTGTAAAGAGGAATACTAGTGTCGATCTCGGAGGGCAGTCAGGAGGTGAGAGAGGAGAATTCTGGAAAGCCCAAACTTAGTCCAGAAGCTGCAATGCAGTGAATGTCCCAGAAGCCTGAGCTCTACTCCTAATGCTTGGGGGTGGGGATGGGGGTGGGGGTGGGCCAGGGCCAGCCCAGAGGGCTTTCAGAATGCAGGGTCACAAGCATGAAGGAGAAGGGTCCCTCGCTGAGCTCTGTGGACGGTTGCTTTTCAAGGACTTGGATCTCAGTTGCTTTTCCTGCTTCAGGAAAGGGACCGAAGGTGTCAGTTATCTTTCTCCTCTCCTGCCCTCCTCCTCCTTCTCCCAAAGGCCTGTGGCCACGTGCCCACTTGTCCTCTGTCAGGATCCCACCCTTTTAAAAACCTGACCCAGGCCACAGCAGAAAAACACATCGCTACTCAAGAGGAAGGAAAAGTACTCTGGGAAGCTGTATAGACACGCACGGCAAATATTCAAGGAATTCTTAGGAATAAAAAAAAAAATCCGTAAATCTGGATTTTTGCATGAGGCCATCACAGGAACATGTTTTCTCAATTAGTGTGCACATTGCTTGGAGTGAAGTCACCGAGTCCGCGGCTCGTCGGAGCTGACTCGCGCTGAGCCATTGGATCTGGACTTCACTTTCCATGACCTAAATCTCATTCAACCAACCCTGTCACCGTCCCTGGCTGTCGAAACAGAATCGTCCCTGAAATCCTAAACCAGGGTGGAGACATGCACATTCCCCTAAGAAGCAGTCTAACTTCAGATCCTAGGTGTATTCATGAGAAACTGAGAAAGGCAGCGCTACTCTCAATGGTGGATGGATGGATTCCCCACAACACCTTGCGTGTTTCTTTTCCTTTGGTATTGTTGTGAGACCGTGAGCATGCATTGCCCTATGAGAGCAGAGGAGTCCTTTAGGTTCTAAAAGCAGAGGAAAGAGTTTCTTTTGGAAGCATGCATCCGCTGCTTTTAAAATATTGTATTTAGTTGGTGCCTGAGATCAGCGGTTAGGTTTTCTGGATGGTTTCCTGGACTGACTCTTTTCCAAGCAAAGGGCTTTGTCAGATATTTGTAATTTCTGAAATATTTGATTAATGATGACCCCTCCACCAGAGGGATGGTCCAGAGTACATAATTAGCAGCATGTCTCAGAAGCAAAGATGCTGCCCAGCATGCAGCCAGATCAAGCAGGAAGTTGAAAAACATTTCAAGTCAACTGCCATGGAGAAAAGGAAAATGTTTTTCAAAGATTAAGACCCATTTGGGGGATGTGAAATCAGTTTAGTGGTACAACTCTCTCTCTTTCTCTTTTAATGCAAGAGACTAGAATAAAAATTTTAAAAGCCCGAATGCATTGCATGTAGCAAAGGGAAAGTATTCATGAGACTTTTATTTTAGTTGTATATATGCTTACCCCTACATGTGTGCAAACTGGATCATGATGGAAAATGAATTTTTTCACTGTGAGTCATTGAAAAAGATTAAAAGCTACTGGTAGGGGCGACAGCATGGTTTAGGAAAGGGCGTAGCTCCAAAGCCAGATGGACTTGGAGTTCAGTCCCAGCTCTGCGAGTCCCACTTGTGTGATCACGGGTGACCTAAGTTCGCACAGCACCGCTGTCCTTCTTCGTGAGGCCACACGGACTCCCTCCTCATAGGGCCGTTGTGTAGACTAGATGATGAAGATGTGAGAGGTGCTCTCAGAGAAGTGCCCTCTGGAAGTGAGAGCTGCTCTCAGCATCTGTCTTCTCCTTCCTCCTCCTCCTCCTCCTCCTCTATCACTCCTCAACCTCATCAGAACTATGACTTCCCTAAATGTGACAATCCCTGAGTTTTGCTGTTTCTCCTGCAAACCAAGCAAAGAGACAGCAACAATAGTCTCCTGTCTTCGTTCCCACCTCCTGTGTCACCTTTCTCCATCTCCTGCTTGCAAAGCCATCTGCCTGTGATTCTGTTCCCCACTCGGGACCATGGCATCCTTGTCCGAGGGGCACAAGGTGTCCTCCTCTGTCACCAGGAACCGTCAGAGTGGTATCGCTGCCTCTCCTGGCTGTGTGACCAGGATAAATGCTTTGGTCCTAGTGTGGGTGCAGTGATTCTGGAAGGGGCGTCTGTTCCCACAAATCACATCCTTCCCCTTTAGTATATTTTTGTAAGGGCAGCAGAGCTAAGATGCCATTAAAGTGTTGACATTGTCAAAATTCTAAAGAAGTTCTGGCCCAGAGCAGAGAGCCTAACATTTTCTCATGAGCGAGGCTCCAGGCTGCCCCAACGTGGGGGGTTTAACTTTCTCTCCTGGGGTAAACAGCTTAAAGGTTCCTCGTGTGGACACCGGAGCGGCCACCTTCAGGCAAACCAAACCCTAATCCTAACTCCAGCCCTCACCCCAGCCCACAATGTGTCACTGACCCCAGACCTTCCCTTCCCAGCGGAGGGGACATGAGTGACCCGCGCAAGATCCTACTTTGGGACCACAAAGGTGACACGGCCCAATTTTCCTGAGAGCCTAGCTAATGCAGCCCCCGAGGACAGGTCAGTGGTGACAAACCGCCTGCCTCTTTGTTCCTGTGGAATTGTCGCCTTCCCCCCTCCTCTGTGTTTCTCTGCGCTCCCCTGGGGCTCATATCAACTCTTTCCTCATAAAATGCCCTCCCACAGGGCCCCATTTTCACCACTAAGACTCAGAGAGGATTATTAGTGACTTCTCCTCCAAGGCTGAGTTCCTGTCTGGACCAAAGATTTAACGCTCCTTTCTGGGGCACTTAAGACATCTCTATTTGACGTTTCAGGGCAGTGGGGCAGAAGGGGAGAAAAAGGACCTGGTTCTCGGGATAATTTTCATCTCCGTAAGAGTATTTTTCTCTCCTCTCCGCCACCCATTCCGCTATCCCCTATAAAGTCAATGTCACCAGGTCAGTTGCACATTGTAACTAACATTTATAACAGAGGGACGTCAGCGTATCAAACCCAGCTCCCTGCCCCCAGGCAGGTGCTTTTTACTGAGCCAAGTACGGGAGTTGAGGGGGCTGCAAGAAAAGCAGCCAAGAAGCTGCTTAAATACATCACCATTGCACCTGGTTTTGTTGTTGTTTTTATTTTTAAAGAAAAAACAAACGCTGACGGACTTTTTCTGTGCCCACAGCCAGGAGGGGGGGCGGGGGAGGGAAGAGCATATTTCCACCCTTTCTGAAACTTGCAATGACAGATGGACTCAATTGTCCCAGAACATGACGCGCCACCAAGAATATTTCTTGGGCATGAAATGAATTACCTTTCTTTTCATCTGGGTTCAAGAGTGTTGTGTCTGTCCTTTCCTGGGGAAAGTGTGAACACCCAGAAATATTTTCGTTTTCTTTTTTGAGGAGGTCAGACACCAAAGCCTGACTCCAGGCTTCACGCCCACATGTCAGCATCTCCGTATCTTGGAAATGAAAGAAAATATTTGGGGGGAGGGAAGGGCTTTTAAGTGTTGTTGTTTTGAATTTTTCTGAAACAGAGCGGGACACGTCAGGAAGTGGAGGGCTTAATAAAGCAAAACTACATTTCAAAGGTTCTTTTAAAAGGATCTTTACAGTTGGGCAAAATAAGAGTTCAAATTGGCACGGTGCACAGACTCTCCATCTCCTAATCATCCTACCTTCTGAGATGATTATGGACCTATTGCAGAATTCTGACTGGCAAACTCATGCTTGGGAAAATTCCACAAACCTGTCTGTAGTTTCTTCCTCTCAGGGATTGGGAGAGTTGTTATATAAGGGAGAAGAAATGGTTAAGTCAGACAGAAAGTACTTATTTCATCTCAGTAATACTGAGATTCGGGAGACCAGGGGTTTACTCTTGGCTCAGCCTTCTCCTAGTTCTGTAACTTGGGCAAATCCCAGAGCCTCTCTGAGCCTCCGAGTCTTCATCTGATAGAATGAAAGTAATGATATTGCCCCTGTGTATGGGATAGGGCTGTGCTGAATACAGTTGCCAGCTGGGGGAAGCACCTTGGCCGTGGGTATAAAAGGTACGACGTGAGACTTATAAAAGGAGCGCGAGACTCCCGGTACCAGCATTGGCTCTGCCCTTGGTTGGCTGGGGGGAAAGCGGGGAGGTAGGGTAGACCCCTGACAGTCGCTTGTCCTGCACGAATGATCCTAGCTCCTTCCCGCCCATACCAAAGGCAGCAGGAGATGAGAAAGCATTTCCCATGAGCCTGGGCAGAAATGAGCCATTCCTGCCATGATGGGAACAGAGCTTGTGCCAGGCATGGAGTGGGTTCCTAATGCAAGAGGAAAAAGTGTGAAAGTGGAATCAGACTCCCCAGGGTTCCAGGTCTAGGAATGGGGCTAAAAACACACATGACCAACGGCGACTAACTGTATCTCTCTGATTTTCAGTTTCGTCCACTGAAAATGGGACTAATAGCACTTCTTAGGAAGGATTAAATGGGGTGACTTCTGCTGAGTTGTTTGCTTGTCCCCAGCCTGTATTTATAGGGTCGCTGACACTAAACATAAGTGGATATGCCTAAGGAGCCATCCGGCTGTTCGGTGACTGGGCCGTGGATAGGAGGAGGCAGATGGAGTTACCGGGCCAGTTGTAACTCATGTCCCTTCTCCCTTCTCTGTCGCCTTGGCTGGCTTTGCCTTCTCCTGACTCTAGATGTTGGAGTGCCCTGGAGCTCAGTCCAGGCTCCTTCCCTTTCCGTATCACTCTCTTCCTAGATATCTCATCCTCCCCAGGCGTTAAATACCACTTCCTGATGTCTGTTTCCAATGCAGAACTCTCCCCTGACTCTTAGGGTGCCTGACTCTTAGGCACTACTGTCACATCCTCTTGGATATTGCAAATTTAGGTCTTACTTTAGTCTTCCCCCTTTTAGATAATGACATCATTATCCCCTCTGTTGTCCAGACCTCGAATCTAGCAATCATCCTTGATCCTATCTTCCTCATTACCTTTCACTTCCCATCCACCAGCAAGTCTGGATTTTGACATAAATTCTGGATCCAGTCACTGCTCACCATCCTGACACTGCCTGGTCCAGACCGCTATGACCTGACCCTCAGACTACTACAGGGACCCCCTCATGCAGCCTCCTGCCTCCACTCTTCTTCCTCCCCAGCTTTTTCACCCATCTGTGGTCAGAACACCCCTTTAAAGATGCCAGTCATGGGGTACCTGGGTGACTCCATTGGTTAAGCATCCCACTCTTGGTTTCAGCTCAGGTCATGGCCTCTGGGTCGTAAGATGGAGCCCCACATTGGGCTCTGCACTCAGTAAGAGTCTGCTTAAGATTCTCTCCCTCTGCCCCTCCCCCTGCTCATGCTCGCTCTCTCTATAAAACAAATAAAATCTAAAAAAAAAAAAAGCTATCAATCTTTATTTTATTTATATCTCAGGCCTCAACCTTTTAATGGCTTCTCATTATGGACTCAAATCCATAGTCTTGCCGTGGCCTTATTTCAGTGGTTCTTGATGGGGAGTGATTTCCCCTCAGGGGATATTTGGCAACATCTGGAGACAAATTTTAATTGTCACAGGAGAGGGTGGGGGTGGTGACACTGGCATCTAGTGGGTGGAATCCCAGGATGCAGCTGAACATCCTACCGTGCACAGGATGGTTCCCCACAACAAAGAATTATCTGGCTCAAAATGTCAGTAGGATTGAAAACCTGCTAGGAGAAACCCTGCCTTCTTATGATCTGTATTCCTTCTCTCTCTCCAACATCCTGTATCACTCCTTTCCTTGCCTGCTACACGGCAATCCACTGACCTTCTTGCTTTGTCTTCAGCAGGCTAATCTGGTTACTGCCTCAGGGCCTTTGCACCTGCAATTTCCTCTATTTGGATAACTTCTGCCCATGATCTTCTTTGCCTGGTTCACTTTTCATCATTTGGTCTGCTGAGATGTCACCTCTTAATTGCCCTAATTTATTATTTTTTGAAGATTTTATTTATTTATTTATTTGACAGAGAGAGAGAGAGAGCACAACCAGGGAGAGCAGCAGGCAGAGAGAGAAGCAGGCTCCCCGCCGAGCAGAGATCCCGACGTGGGGCTCCCAAGACCCCGGGATCATGACCCAAGCTGAAGGCAGATATTTAATGCACTGAGCCACCCAGGTGCCCCTTGATTGCCGTAATTCAAGATATCCATTTTACCCCCCACCAAACCCTGCTGCCAGTAGGTGGTAGTCCCTTACCATGCTTTACTTACTTCACAGTACTTAATTCTAGTATTTGTTTGCTTCAGTATTATCTGTTTCCTTCACAGGAATGTAAGAATGAGGGCAGGAACTTTGTTGTGTTCAAGTGTGTATCATGTAATAGGAGCTCAGTTTGCGTTTGTTGAATGAATGAAGTTGATGAGTATGGCACAGACATGGATTAGGACAGAAGGTTAGGAAAGGACATCAGTGGGATCCCACATTTCAGGGAAGGCTTCCTGGAGGAGGTGTGACATGGGCTGCACTGCAAATCTGTGGAGGCCCCTTCAGCCAAGGGGCCCCAGAGGGAGCCGGGCTCTGGAGGCTTGGCCTTCTCTGGTAGATGTACAGGGGAGCCGCTGGAGACCAGAGCTGGATGTGAACTTTAATATTCAATAGGACAGAGAGCAAGGCTGGAGGGCTCTGAGATGTGGGACTGAAGAGAGGAGTCAGGGAAGGGAGGTGAGTGGGAGAAAAACAGGAGCAAGAGGGCGAAATCTAAGCTCAAGTTGGTTCTGGTCAGGAGCAGACCCCAGGACAGAGAGAGGGAAGAGTAGCCAGCTCTAGGGGACAATGTCTGGGTCAGCTCATCCTGAAGGGCCACGGATCATTCCTGGAGCAGGAGGTGGGGGGGTCTTCTGCCGTCATTTTCCAGGAGCCCGGTGAGGGGCTGAGTAGGACCTAGAGTACTGGGATGGCCCGCGAGGGGTGAAATCAAGCATCCC